>JAGIQG010000020.1:34361404-34961404 GCA_024679065.1 Sphyrna mokarran | reverse complement strand
GATCATGGTGGAGGTGTTGCTTATCCTTACTGATTGTGGTTTGTGGGTCCTGTGGTCCTGTTAGGATCTTTTGCAGAGCCGAGCTCAGGCCACAAAGTTTGGAGATGAGTCTTATAGGAACAATAGTGTTCTTATAAAAACACCATTCTTATAGGTGTAGTCTATGAATAGGAGTCTGACATAGGTGTCTTTGTTATTTAGGTGTTTCAGGGTTGAGTGTTGTGCCAGGGAAATGTTGTCTACTGTGTACCTGTTGTGGCAAAAGATGAATGGAGGAAAGGAGTTGATTTGTATCACAATTAATCTTTCAAAGCATTTTATAATGATGAATGTTAGGGCCACTGAATGATAGTCATTAAGTCATTCTACCTGGCTTTTCTTTGGTACCGGGATGTTGGTCATCTTCTTGAAGAAAGTAGGGACCTCAGATTGGTGTACTGAGAAGTTGAGGATGCCTACTGCCAATTAATCTACGCAGGACCTGATTGCTTGTCTGGATACTCCATCTGGACCAGTTGCTTTCCATGAGTTGACTTTTGAGAAGGAAGTTTTGACATTGGCGATGGAGACTTCAGATACAGTTTTGACCAAGGTTCCCTGGATATAGGATGCGCTCTTGCTCAAAACTGTCCTAGAATTCATTGAGCTCTCAGGGAGGGTTGCATTGGATTTGGTCATTTTACCTGCCTTCATTTTAAAGCCTATTATGTCTTGCAGATCTTGCCATAACCAGTGGGAGTCCATGTGACTAACCTGGGACTCTAGTATGGTTTGCTACTGTCTTTTGGCATCTTTGATGGATCTTTATACATCATATCTGGCTTTCTTGTATAGGTCAGGGTTGCTTGACTCGAATGCACTGCCCCTTCATCAGATGAGTGAGCATTCTGTTCACAAATGGGGCATATAAAGGCACAAATTCAATTTACAAAATAACCGTTGGAATGTGAGTCTTTACAAATAATCAAGTCTTAAAGGTACAGACCGTGTGAGTGGATAAAAGGTTAAGCGCAGGTTAAAGAGATGGGTATTGTGTTCAGCCAGGACAGTTAGTGAAATTTACCTGCCTTCATTTTAAAGCCTATTATGTCTTGCAGATCTTGCCATAACCAGTGGGAGTCCATGTCATTTTACCTGCCTTCATTTTAAAGCCTATTATGTCTTGCAGATCTTGCCATAACCAGTGGGAGTCCATGTGACTAACCTGGGACTCTAGTATGGTTTGCTACTGTCTTTTGGCATCTTTGATGGATCTTTATACATCATATCTGGCTTTCTTGTATAGGTCAGGGTTGCTTGACTCGAAGCACTGCCCCTTCATCAGATGAGTGAGCATTCTGTTCACAAATGGGGCATATAAAGGCACAAATTCAATTTACAAAATAACCGTTGGAATGTGAGTCTTTACAAATAATCAAGTCTTAAAGGTACAGACCGTGTGAGTGGATAAAAGGTTAAGCGCAGGTTAAAGAGATGGGTATTGTGTTCAGCCAGGACAGTTAGTGAAATTTTGCAAGGCCAGGTAGGTCGTGGGCATTACACAAAGTGTAACCAGTGAACCCAAGATCTCGGTCGAAGCCATCCTCATGTATGTGGAATTTGGCTTTCAGTCTCTGCTCAGTGACTCTGTGTTGTCGTGTGATAATGTTGTTGGGCCTGGTCCAGGTCAAAATAGATGTAATGGGATGCCAGGGCATTGAAGTCTCCATGACCCCCTGGATGCACTTGTGGGCTGATGATTGAGAGTTACCATAAAAGTCTTTGCCTGAGTCCTGGAATGATCCAATGATAGAAAAGTTCAGGGCTGCTACGAACCTCATGGTCACCTCGAATAAACATCTAGCAATGTAGCTGCCCCTTTTTTTATTCCTATCTACAAAGCTTCATCCAAAGCGCCTTTCAAGATATCATCTCTCCTTACTGTAGTAACTAAGTCCTTAACTAATAATGCAGTGCCTCCTCTTTTGTCCCCTCTCCTGCCTTTGCTGAAGATTCTATATCCCCGGATGTTGAGTTATCAATTCTGCCCCATCTTCAATCAAGACTCTGTAATGGCTACTACATTGCAATTCCATGTATCAATCATTACCCATAACGTCTGTTTTACCTGCAATACCCCTGGCATTAAAATAGAGGCCATCCAACCTTGCCTTACCGCCTTGAAACGTGATACAGCTGTACTCCCTCTGGCTTGATGGTTTTACTATATTATGCTGAGACCCTATTCAGTCATGGTGATATATTCAATAAGATGAGCTCATAAAAGTTTGCAAAATAAGTTACCAATACCCTACTTACAAAAGCAGAGCAGTACGTATAATTTCAAATAGATAGGGCCTCAAAACTACAAGGGACTGCTGTCCTGCAGATGATTCCACCATGTGGACATCAAAATGGAAATGAGGTCCTCGGAATATTCGTTATCAGGAAGGCCTTCCACTCGCTTAAGGTATGTGATTGCAAAAAGAGCTTTATGCATATATGAATTCACTACTTTGGCAGCTGTCATGACATCTTTATCCTCTGGAAATCCAGAATGGTACTTCTGTTCAGTCACTGATTTTGATGCACTGACACCAAAACACTTTGGATGATTCTAGAAAAGAAGGAATATATCTTGAAGTGACAGTTATTTGGAGCATTTATGGAGCAATTATTTGGATTGTTGTCCGTGCAGGCTCAATGAGCCGAATGGCCTCTTGCACTGTAAGGACTCTGATTCTACGAATTAATTTCTTCAGAGAGTTCAGAGCAGATCTGTATTATTACCAGAATCATTTAGCATTCTCACTCTGGTCTTGCTAAAGCCAATATACATTTAAATGACTTGCTGCATCTGCTGTGGCATCGCAACCTAAATGTTTGAGTAATAGTGAAAGCAGCACAAGATTTGTTTACTTCTGAACAAATTTCCAGTGCATTCAGCAATCTGTTATGTTCATTTTTTTCATTTTGATAGGAGTGTGATGACCTTTAACTTGGGAGCAATAATAAGAAAGAGTTGTAATTTATTTAAAATATCTGTGGAATCTGTAATTGTTTTTAAAGAATGTATGAAAGAGACTTTTGCATCAATTGTAAAGCGTCAGTTGTGATTAATGAAAAATACTAATCCACGTGACTTGGTAACTTGAACTGGAAGCAGTATCAAAGTGCCAAATTATGAATTAATAAATGCTTTGGATTGTTTGTAATAGTTAGAGTACAGACCATACTCAATCAGCCCGCACTTGCAAACCCAAAACCAAACAAAATTTATGGATATGATTCCACAATTGTGTAGCACCTGCAGAGAAATCCTGAATGTGTTAGTAGGTACACTAACGACCAATTTAAGGTGCTCATTTCAGCTTGTGATGTGATTCATGGAGTGTGGATGTCACTTGCTAGTAGTGACGTCCATGCATACATAGGAACACGTTCTCTGCAAATATTCAAACCTTACACCATTTTTCAATTGCCTGGAAACTTGGGGAGCTGGTCCACTCCTCATTACTTTCTCCAAACAAAGCTTTGGCTATTTAAAGTTGACTTGCCTATAATAATCTTACTGAGGCCAGTCTTCCATCACTAGTCACCTTTTATTTGTAGTAAGTTCTGAATGCTGTTCAATGGCTACAGAAAGAAGATTAGCACCAAGCTTTTTGTCTGCCAGTCTGAGTGGAGCCAGCTGTTTTTCCACCCCGTTGCTGCACCTTCCCTATTGTGTGTACCTCTGCTTGCCTAAAAGAGGCATTCATATTCTATGAGGCCAATGGGGAAATCAAATCACAAACCCCTGATGGCCATCATAACATCTCTCCCCCACTCAAGTCTGTGTCTTGCCCTGCAGTCCCACCTAGGGGTGGGGGGGGCAGGGTCGGGGGGGGGAGAGATGTGTCTATTCTGTTGCTTGGCGAATGTACCGGGCAAACTGGAGGCAAGAACAGATCGGGAAGTGAAGTGGATTGGAGATCTTCACTTCCGAAAGGAGCACTGTAAAGCCACCAACTCTTTCCTGAAGTCTTACTTTCATATGGCAGTTGGCCCCTTCCGCTTCAACTTTGGAATCTATATCCTCATTACCTGGAGGGACAGGCATGGGTTGACTTCCATTTGAGACTTGATGATGTCAGTAGTTGTCTCCAAGCCTAAGCAATGAGATCTGCACTGGCACAGTTCCCTACTCCTCTGATAGTCCAGGTGTTCCTTGACAATTTTGCCCTGCATTTGAACCTTATAAGACATGGACTGTGTTTTCTTCCATAAGGTCTCAGAGACCCGAGTGAGACCATTCTGCAAGTTCTTCAGATGGACTAGAAAGCTGATTTTGAATGTTATGCCTGTCCTTACAGAAAAGTAAGCTTAATCTGCCCGAAGCCTGTGTCCCATTAACACTTCCACTGGGATAATCCATGTCATTCTGTGATAGGTCGTCCTATAGTCATATAAAAATTGTATGAGATTGGTCCCTATGAACGCTGCATGTAGCTTCTTCATGCCGAACTTGATGCTAGTAAAGGCAGTGCCGTTGTCAGAGACCAGGACTTCAGCTATGCTGGTTTATATGACTTCAGCATGCAGAAGCTTTGTTGTAGTTTACCAATGTAACATGGGAATTATTATGCTTTTTATCTAGACAGGACTCGATCCTTTATGTTCAGGTCTTGATTTGCCTTGCGGATACTGGAAATCATAGAATCATAGAATTTTACGGTACAGATAGAAGCCATTTAGCTGATCAAATCTGCATCGACCACAATCCCACCCAGGCTCTATTCCTGCAACTCTACATATTTATCCTACCAATCCCCTTGACAATAGGGTCAATGTAACATGGCTATCCAACCTAACAAGCACATTGTTGGACTGTGGGAGGAAACCAGAACATCTAGAGGAAATCCACGCAGACACGGGGAGAATGTGCATATTCCACAAAGACAGTGATCTGAGGCCAGAATTGAGCCTTGGTCCCAAGCACTGTGAGGTACCAGTGCTAACCAGTGTGTCATTGTGCTGTCTAGTAAATTGAGCTAGTGATGAAGTCGGCAACTGCAAATGACTCAGTGCTTTGGCTTTAGCTATCCGGGTCCTGAGGCAGTGCTCTAAAAGGAATGCATAGGCTGCCAATAACAAGGCCCAATAGTGTATCCGGGTTGGGCAATGATGAGTATTGCCTTGTCTTCTTTAAAATTCGCAATAATGGTTTATGATCAATTATGATGAAGAAAGATCTGTTCTCAATGCATTGATGAATGTTTTTAATGCTGAAGACAACTACCAACTGTCTGACTCGATCTGGGATCTGAGAGCTCCTAGATGCATATGCTTCTCTCTCTATCTTGCAAACGATGTGCCATTACCGCCCCAATTTCAAAAGGGAAGGCATTGCAAGTCAAAATAATGTCTTTTTTGGGGTTAAAATGGGCCAATAAGTTAGAGGACAGAGGTTGCTGTTTAACAGTATTGAAAGCCTCCACCTGTGCACCCCCTACCCCTGCCTGATGTTTTGGTAGTGGGGCTCATAGGGAGGCCTGAAAAGAAGCTAAATTAGGAGTAAGTTTCCTGTAATAATTCACTAACTCCAGCAAGGATTTCAGTGACTTGGAGCTGGTACCTTCTTAATGGCCCCTCACCTTACCTTCCATCAAATGAATTTCTTGCTGTTCACCAAATTGATCTTGGCACTTGCTTGGAAGGTACAATTTTCCCTTTTCAGATCTACCCTGAAAATTGCTATAAGACCTCTTCCAGGTTTGTTTGGTGTTTGACTTTTAAAGTTCTTGTTACACTGCCTGAGTGAAGCCAATTGGTTTATAAATCCCCTGCTGCTGTTTCTCTATTGAGCGAGTATTCTCACCTAATACGGGAGCTTGTATTCCAAGAGGCAATGGGGAACTCAGTTGACAATCCTTTGTGGTCATAATGTCTCTATCTTCTCAAGTTCATTTCCCATCCTGGAGTCCTGCTACTGTTCTTTTCCACTGTTTGACAATCCACGAGATGGTCAGTTGGACAGAGGATCAGATCAATAAATGAAGCGAATGGGACATCTTTGCTTCTGAAGAGAGCACTGTAAAGCCACTGACTCTTCCTCCACTTGCCTAATAAGGGAACTCATATTCTACAAGGCCCATGGGAAGATCCATAGACAGCCTCTGTGGCCATCATAACAAAGAGTTAAGCTTTGGCGAAATACATGGGACTGCAAATAATAGTGTCCATCAAAGATCCATATTAGTGCCTTAACTACTCGCAACATAAGTCAGAGAACTGAAAAGCTGTGCAAGTTAGGTTGATTGGTCATGCTAAATAGATCCTTAACATCAGGGGATTAGCAGGGTAAATACATGGGATTACAGGGATGGGCCTGAATAGGATTGTTGTCAGTGTAAGCTTGATGGGCCAAATGGCTTTCTTCTGCACAGTAGGGAATCTGTGATTCTATGAAAAAACCAATTATTGCAATTTACTGATGTCCTGGAACCTGCTCAGGTGTGTACTACAGTCAAGGAAGAATAAATTATATTTCTTGTGATATCAAAATTCTCTCTCTCTCTTTCATATTGAACTGGAGGTGTAGCCATTTTGTTCATAAATATTATAGCTCTAGTTGTCCTGTATTTCTTTGGTCTTGAAATAAAGCTGGCATTGCAGACTGCAGCATATCAGAATACTGGACATTGATCTTCACAATATAGTATCTATGGTCAAACTCCAGCTGGATGTTGAACAAATGGAGCACCTTCCTGTTCTGGTGCATTGCAGAGTTAGCATGCAATGCCACAAAGCAAAATACATGGAATCAGTGGCACCCTACACCATGGGGAAGCTTTGCAAAACCTCATGCTTGGTGTGCTGATAAAAGCCATCCCTGTTTGAATAGAGAGCCTCAGTTCTCTCCACACCCCCAGCACTGAACAGCAAACTGAAGATGTTGCTAATTTCTCCATTAAAGTGAAAGGAGTGAGAATGCATAAATGTTAGTAGCTATAGTGCCTTCACCGGCATTGACTGTGTAGCCTCCTCGGGGATTGGCGATGTGGCCAAATTAACAACCACATTTTGGTAACAAGCGCATTAACAAAATTAAGATACCTCAAACATTAATCATGACTAAGGTTTAGATAGGTGAATTGTTCCCTGTAGAGTCTGGGCATATGTAGTTTCCTGCTGAGAAGTCACTCTCCTTTCTCCCATGCTTGTCTAACAGCTTGTCCTGCTTGGCATGACTTCTGATCATTCTTCAGTCATGCACTACTCCAAGAGAAAGGCCTACTAATGTTTGGGAACAACTAGTTTATATTTGAAGCCATCTTTGTGCATCTAATAGCCAAAGTGTCATTTGCAATAGCTTCTTTTTCATTCCCACACCATGACTTCTGGTCTCCCCAACAATCTATTCTTGCTTCCTTCCTATTTTTCATATGAATGGTGCCTCGGTGACATTACCCAAAACACAGCAATTGTTTTCACCTGTTGGCTGATGACATCAAGCTGTCTCATATCCCCTTCTTTTGCAGTGTCCACTGTTATTAAATTCAGTTTAGCATAATTCTACAAATTTACTAATATTTATTGAGGTTCTGTATCCAAGTTATTGATATAAAATAGTGGTCCCAACAATTATGTGCCTCATTCAGCAAACCCCATCCCCAAATCAATAAATCTTGTTTACCAAGTAACTTTCCTTCATCCAATTTCTTATCAATTCTGATGCAGGATTGACTTGTTGCTAATCTGCTGACAGCTTTTTATCTAGTGATATTCTTATGATGGATTGTTAAACTGCTGCTATTTCTTCTTGAATCCTAGTTGTACGCTTCATGTACTTATTATTCATCCCTGATGATTCATTTTCTTGATGCAGACACAGTGCTCATGTCATCCCTTATGAACACTTGTGGGATTATTTGGAAGATTTACTTAGCGCTGCTTGTCCTCTGTTTCAAGTTTGTTTACAGTATTCATAAATGTCAATCTAACTTCCGTCTTAATATTGAAGTGCTGAAAAAATTCTGATAATTTTTACCTCTTGCACCTACACCTTTCACTTTGCTTGGCCTTATTTTTAACAGTTATCCTCTTGTGAAGATTGGAGGAGACAATGGTCTAGTGGTATTATTGCTAGATTATTAATCCATGGCAGATGGTGGACTTTGAATTCAATAAAAAAAATCTGGAATTGAAAATCTACTAATGACCATTGAAGTCGTTGTTAACTGTTGAAAAACCCATCTGGTCACCAATGTCCTTTAGGGAAGGAAATCTGTCGTCCTTATCTGGTCTGGTTTACATGTGAATCCAGAGTCATAGCAATGTGGTTGACTCTCAACTACCCTCTGAGATGACTTCACAAGCTACTCAGTTCAAGGGTGACTTGGGGCAATAAATACTGTGCAGCCAGCGACACCCATGTCCCATGAACAAATGAAAAAAATCCTCTTTTCTCATCCATTCAGATTTTACTGGATGTTCATAAAATAAAATTTGTTCTGAATAACTGCTTTAAGTGTTGCATATCATCTGTTTTCTTCGTAATATTGAATGATATGATGCAATCTCAGTTTGTTTAAAGGATGCATGCAGTTGAAAGTTGAAAAGAGAAATATTGAATTGAAAACAGCAAAGATGGAAAATATGGCAAATCTCTGTTCACTGCAGCGGGGTGAAAAAATTCCAGTTGTAGTGAGGTTAATGGCCCAGCCCAAACTTCTACCTGCATATTTCAATTGAGATAATTTTTGGCTTTCTGTAATTTTGTTCTGAAGCAGCTGTAATATTCTTAGTAAACTGTTAAAAATATTCATGCTGTTACGTTAATGTTTACTGTAAAATAGTTTAACAATTCAATAAGTATAAAATGGTATGCAATAGTCTATGATCCAAGAGATTAATAAATTCCACAAAAGCTTTGGTAATGAATAGGATGTAATATGATGGAACGATTAGGATTTTAATAAAATGTTAGTGAGGCAATAAATATTGTGATTTTTATTACTGTCAATTAGGATTTAAAGCAATAAAATTTATTTAATTACTGATCAGTTACTTTTTTAATTGTATACAGCATCTCACAATCTATTTTTTTTTATATATAGTTGCAGGCAAATTTCCCAAAGGTACATCAGCAGGTAATTGCATTTTCAACAATTGTACTTTATATAAAATTAAAGATAATTAGCATGTTGAGATCACAGTCCAAACTAGTAATTCAGAGGAAAAGGTTCAAATTTTTGCATTTTTGCCTGTCTACAAAAATTGACAAGTTGTCATTTTGCACCTCTGCATAGCAGTAATCATTATATGATTTAGTTTCTCATTCAATTTGGGAGAGAAAAGAGTCGGTGTAAGATGAGTTTTTTAGGCATAAGTAAGGACAAATATGAGGATAAGAAGACAGAACTGATTGAAGTAAATTAAGGGATAGGTCAATAGAAATGTAAATGTAGTTGTGGAGAACACTGGGATACAGGGTTGTAAACTGGAAAGTATTGAAGTAGATAAGGAGGATGTGCTAAATATTCTTGAGGGTTTGAAGTTAGATAAGTCCCCTGGGCCGTACGGGATTTACCCTAGGATTCTCTGGGAGGTGAGAGAGGCGATTGCAGAGCCTCTGGCTCTGATCTTCAGGTCGTCGTTGGTTACAGGTATAGTGCCGGAAGACTGGAGGATAGCGAATGTGGTCCCATTGTTCAAGAAGAGGGAATAGAGACTTTCCTGTGAATTATAGACTGGTGAGTCTTACTCCTGTTGTGGGCAAAGTATTGGAAAGAATTATTAGGAATAGGATTTATAGTTATTTAGAGAGAAATGAATTGATTGGGGATAGTCAGCATGGTTTTGTGTGAAGGATAGGTCATGCCTTACTAACCTTATTGAGTTTTTTGAAAAAGTGACCAAAGAGGTGGATGGGGGTAAGGCAATTGATGTGGTATATATGGACTTTAGTAAGGCATTCGATAAGGTTCCGCATGGAACACTTCTGCAGAAAATGCAGATCTATGGGATTGAGGGTGATTTAGCTAATTGGATCAGGAATTGGCTAGCTGATAGAAGATAGAGGGTGGTGGTTGATGGAAATTATTCATCATGGAGTTCGGTTACAAGTGGTGTACGTCAGGGATCTGTTTTGGGGCCCCTGCTGTTTGTAATTCTTATAAATGATCTGGATGAGGGTATTGAAGGATGGATTAGTAAATTTGCGGATGACACCAAAGTCGGAGGAGTGGTAGTTAGTGAAGAGGGGTGTTATAGTTTGCAGAGAGACTTGGACAAGTTGCAGAGCTGGGCCGAGAGGTGGCAAATGGAGTTTAATGCGGGAAAGTGTGAGGTAATTCACTTATACAGGAGTAACAAATGTGTCGAGTATAGGGCTAATGGTAGAACTTTTAATAGTGTTGATAAACAGACGGATCTTGGTGTATATGTGCGTAGGTCCCTGAAAGTTGGCAATCAAGGCGATAAGGTTGTTAAGAAGGCATACGGAGTCTTAGCTTTTATTGGTAGGGGGATTGAATTTCAGAGCCGCAACGTCATGTTGCAACTGTACAAAACTCTAGTGCGGCCACACTTGGAGTATTGTGTGCAGTTCTGGTCCCCACATTATAAGAAGATGTGGAGGCATTGGAGAGGGTACAGAGGAGGTTTACCAGGATGTTGCCTGGTATGGAGGGCAGGTCCTATGAAGAGAGGTTGAAGGATTTGAGGTTGTTTTTCGTTAGAAAGGAGGCGGCTAAGAGGGGATCTTATTGAAGCATATAAGATGATTAGAGGTTTTGATAGGGTGGACAGTGATAGCCTTTTTCCTAGGATGGAGAAAGCTAGCACGAGGGGACACAGCTTTAAATTAAGGTGTGGTAGTTATAGGACGGATGTCAGAGGTAGGTTCTTTACCCAGAGGGTGGTAAGGGTATGGAATGCCCTTCCTGCTGCAGTTGTAGATGCGCCAAGGTTGGGGGCGTTTAAGAGGTCAGTAGATAAGTTTATGGACGAAAAGGGAATGGTTTAGGTTAGAGGGTCATTGCTTTTTCTTAATTGGTCGGCGCAACATCGAAGGCCGAAGGGCCTGTTCTGCGCTGTAATGTTCTATGTTCTATAAATGCAGTAGTAACATTTGAGAAGATATTTTGTAACAATCAGCAAATTAAATTTATGGCGGGGAAGAAAGATTCCACGGGCAGGATGCACCATCAATGTCTAACTAAGCAAGTTAAAGACAGAAACAAATTCAAAGTAAAGGTGTACAATTCTATGAAGACTAGTGGCAGTTCAGAAGCTTGAAAATATAAGACAAGCAAAGATCAGAAGGTTGACCATATTATGAGAATATATATATGTTCAATCGATTAATGCAAAAGGAAAATTAAGAGTACAAAAGAAATGTATCTAAATATAAAACAGTTGGTAAATTGGAAAAGAGTAAGTAATGGGAGCATAAATCCACTGAGTCTGGGAATTAATCATGGAAAAATTAGGAAATGGCAGATGAATTGGACATGTATTTTATGTCAGCCTTCCCTGTAGAAGGTACAAATAATATGTCAGAAAGAATTGAAGGAATGAGAAACCTAAAACAAATATGATCACTAGGGAAGAGTCCTGAGAAAAGTGTTCAAACAAAAGGCTGACAAATTCCCAGGTCCAGGTGGACTTCACCCAAGGGATTAAAACAAGTGGCTGCTGAGATCATAGAGTCATTAGGTTTAGTTTCCAGAATTGTTTGAATTCTGGAAAAATCCCAACAGATTTGAAAATAAGAATGTATCTACTCAATTCTAGAAAAAAGGGAGACAGTGGCCAGTTAGCTTAACATCTGTCAGGGAAAATACAAAAATGTTATTATTAAGGATATTTTGCAGGGTATTTAGATAATCCCATGCAATCAAGTAGAGTCCACAATCAAGTAGAGTCAACATGTTTTTGTGAAAGGAAAATAGTGTTTGACAAATTTATTATTTGAGGAGGTAACAAGCAACTTAGATAAAAGGGGTGCAGTGGAATTAGTGTATTTAGATTTCCGGAAGGCATTTGACAAGCTGCCACATCAAAGATTATTACTCAAAATGATGTAGGGGGGACATATTATCATATAGAGATTGATTGGTTAACAGGAAACAGTAAATAGGCACAAATAGTATACAAGATGAAACGCATGGAGTGCCACAGGGATCTCATCTATTTCTAGTCCATAGCAATGACTTGGATTCTGGGGCTGAATATATTGTTGCTAAATTTGCTAACAACACACAAATAAGTAGAAAAATAAGTTGTGAAGTGAACATAGGAGGCGGAATTTTACGAGAAAAATTCTCAGTGCTGAGCTAGCGTGAAAGTGGAAGTTTAGATAAGTTTTTTGGGCGAGTCAAAAATCAGTTTTTTATGCACTTACACAAGTAAAAAATGGGCTGGACCATTTCTAGCCACAAGATGGACTGGGCCGGGCTTAACTCACCAGCAGGCCTGCAGCTCAGATAGGACCCAGAAAATGTGAAAAATGGAGCAAAATGCCAGCTCTCCTGTTAGGTACTGGAGCTCACAGGGGTCTGCACCATCAGTGATACCACAGAAGTGAGCATTTGCCAGATTCTCCACTCGTTGGAGTTATCTCAAGTAAGTTGCATGCAGCCCAGATTTCTGTCTCTCCTTTGCATTCAATCTGTGTTCCTCCCCCACCACCCCACCCACCCATCCCAAGAGGTGGCTCCGGACTGAGAGGGCTAACACTGAGGGCTCTCATGACTAAATGGAGATGGACCTTTAGAATGACAAGGCCTGATAATGCCAGAGTTTCTGGAGCTCAGTGCAAAAAGACCATCATTCTGTGGAGTGACCTAGGGGCCCACAGGCACTATGAGGAAAAGAAAGAGTTGGAGCCCGTGCTGAAGGCAGGAAATTGCAGCTGTGCACCCCCCCGACACCAGGGCATCTTGGCGCAATGGGATGAACAGGGTGACACGGATACATCCATGAGACCTGAAAGCTATCTAGGGGCCTCAAGGTTTAGACCCTCCTTAGGATGATTGCCAGGGGCATCACAGGCCACAGAGCATGGTAGGCAATGTACATCCCAGAGAGTTACCGAGACACAGTGCTAGGCCACGTAGAGTTACGAAATTGTAGAATCACCAAGGTGGCACAGGTGAAGGAGTATACCAGTTAGATTGAGGAATTAGGGCACTGTTAAGTTTCACTTTCTCTTGTTATATATGAGCTCTCAGTTTGATGGCACAGTTATTGACAGCAATAAATGTTATTGCACTCCACGACTGTGACTGAATTGCTTCTTGTTAGCCTTTGCTGGATGGACTCTGCACGTTGATGTCTAGGGGCGAGAGCCCTCAATGCACCACTACTGTGAAAATCAAAGTGCTCAAATCATTCACTGGCTACAGGGACACCTCAATTCAACGGCATGCAGGGACACCGACTTACAACATCTTCCACAGCATTCCCTGAACCAAGGAGAAATTCTTCTCCCTGCCTCAAGACCCTGCCTCAGTGTTTACTGCTTCCTTATCCCCACCCTGATGTGGACCCAAGTACCAGGTAGGAGTCAGACTTGTTTGCACCAGGGCAACATCACATAGTGGCGTATAGCATTACATCATTATCCTCTTGCCTGCCACAGAAACTCACAAACAAACCGATTCAGGCCCACCATTCTTAGTGTAACAATGGCACAGAAGTGAGTGGGGAGGATGTTGGAGCCCACCCGCAGCAACATAGGCTCCCTAGTTAGCGAATGTCATGTTGATGTGAGCCTTCCTAGCCATCCTCGTGTGCCAGAACTTTGCTGCTGCCAGCCCACTAGCACCTGGGTGGTGGTAGTAGTGTTGGTAGTCATCCTCCTTGTCCTCCTCATCATTATCCTGGGCAGCCTCCTCCACAGTGATACCTGGCTGGATACTCTCCAACTCTCCTCCAGGAGGTCTTCTGGCTGCTGTGCCAAATTGTGCAGGGCACAGCAGACCATTGTAATGCAGGACACTGACAGGGCTGTACTGCAGGGCCCCTAAAGAGAGGTCCAGGCACTTGAACTATATGTTCAGGAGCCCCGTGCACTGCTCCACGATAGTCTGGGTGACCACGTTGTATTAGGTCTCCACCTTCCAAAGGTGTCATTAACCAAGTCTGAAATAATTATCTCATGTACCTCATGAGCCAACATTACATACTGGGCTCCTCCTCAAAGATTCCTGGAACATCAGAGCTTCTCAATGTGAAATTATTGTGCATGCTTCTGGGGTGTCTGGCACACATGTGCATGATGTGCAGTTGATAGTTGTATACCAAACTACAGATTGATGTTCATGAAGAGTGCTAAGTTCTTCTCAAGGGACTTCAGGGTGACGATGGTGCAGTTTGTAGCCCCCTGCATATTTGGCATCCCCATGATGGCCGCATCAATCTGCAGTTTGGTATACAACTATCAACTGCACATCATGCACATGTGTGCCAGACACCCCAGAAGCATGCACAATAATTTCACATTAAGAAGCTCTGATGTTCCAGGAGTCTTTGAGGAGGAGCCTAGTATGTAATGTTGCTTGCTGCTGCCAGTGCTAGGATTCAAAGTCAGTACTAATACCTGAGGTCAGCGCTTAGACCTGGATTAGCTCTGAGACTCCAAGGTCTGACCCTATGACAACATCATCCCTCCACTCCCCAACACACAAGCAGTCTCCCCCCTATCCCGTCACTTCCCCTGCAGCATGGAACCCTGTGTTCAAAGTAACCTACTTCCTTGCTCATCTTTGATTCTGTTGCGCCTGCAGCAGACTTCTATACAGCAGGTGTTTTACTCGGTGATGCAGCTGCTAAGAATTCTTTCAGCTGGAACTACCAGGTTCCCTCATTGAGGTAAGTAATGTGGGCTGATTGCAAAGGGAGTGGGTTCATAACATTGAAATAAATACAAAAAAATGCAACTTGACGTCTGGTCCAATTTCAATGAACTTCCGATTGCAGCCTTTTTGTTTTGCTGATAGGATGAGAATGGGTGTGAAACAGGACTTTTCCTGCTAGTTATCTCACTCTCAATTTTACAACCTTGACTAGTTAAAAAATGGGTGTGATGAATCTTAACATTGCCCCAAGGCTTCTGCAGAGAGTGATAGGTAAGTTAAGTGAATGAGCAGAAATTTGGCAGATTGAGTATAATGTGAGAAAATGTGAATTTGTCACTTTTGCAGAAAGAGTATAAAAAAGCAGGTTATTAAATAGAGAAAGATTGCAGAATCAAGATGTACAGAGGCATCTGGGTGTCTTGGCACATGAATCACAAAAAGTTAATATGCAGGTACATCAAGCTTTGAGGAAGTCAGATTGAATGTTGTCATTTATTGAACGGGAATGGAAGATAAAAGTAGGGATATTTTGCAATTGGTGAGACCATATTTGAAATATTGTGATGCAGTTTTGGTTTCCTTATTTAAAAAAGGATGTGAATGTAAGAGAAGCAATTCAGAGAACATTTACTCAACTGATTCCAGGGATGAGGGTTATCTTATGAAGAAAGGTTGGTCAGGTTGGGCTTGTTTGGAGTTTAGAAGAGCTAGATGTGATCTTAATGAAATTTCTAGGATCCTAATGAATCTTAATTGAGTGGATGCTGATGGGAAATTTCTTCTTGTGGGAGAGACCAGACTAGTGGATACAATTTAAAATGAGGGGTTTCCCATTTTAGGTGGAGAAAGAGAAATTTTTTTATCTGCACTTGTGGGTTTCTAGAACTCTTCTCCAGATAGTGGTGGAGGTAGGATTATTGAATATTTTTAAGACAGGAGTAGATAGATTCTTGACTAATGAAGGTGTCAAAAAGTATGTAAAGAAGGCAGGAAAGTGATGTTGAGATCACAGTCAGATCAGCCATGATCTTATTGAGTGGTGGAGCAGGCTTAAGGGGCTTATATTGCTCCTAATTCAGATATTCATATTATCGTTCAAGTTAATGGAGAATTTTTGCCATTCCCAAAATTTGATATTTCTTTCTATGAATAATATTAACAGGTCTCAGGAGCAATTGAGTGGAGTTTATTCATCCTAATTAAATGTGGGTTTGGGATAAAAAGCACCTAAAGCAGTTTCATGTCATTTCACTTAATGTATTATTTGATTTTTAACTTAAAACTATTTTTTGGATTATTGAAGAACAGAACTATGTGCTATAGTTAAGATGAAAGGAAGAATAATTTTAACTTGTTTTTTGTTTTGATATTTAATTTTGAATCTAAAAGTACTTTTTAAAATTCATCTTAGATTGGAGCCCTCCTTCAGAATTTGAAAGCAGCACACTAGGAAAAGGTAGGTCGTATCCATACTTGCCAAATATCTTTCGTGATTATTTTTTAAAGCAGATTTGCAATGTGTGGATCAAAGATACAGAAATATTGCACTATGGACCATTCGTGGATGGGTGAATTTTTGCAGATATGGGTGATATTTGAATACTCTAGCACTTAGAATCTCATTAGCTCCCAGGAATTCCATTGTGCAGGCATCATCCTCATTTGTTTCCTTCTTTACATCTTTTGGAGCCTTAAAATAGATATTACCTAGCCTTTTTTAATCTTAGCTCCCCCTCTCCCCCTCCTTTAACATAACTATCTACTACATGGACTTCAAAATGCTCTGATTCGCTAAAGGTGATTGTGAGCCCGTGAATGCTATCCGTGTGAATGCCAGTGGGGTCTCATGATCGGGAAGTTGCTGATCTCCCCACACTTCACCAGTGTTGTCATTAGGTTCATAATGGACGTGAAACTGCTATATGTGAATTTGAATGGATTATAATATTATTAGCTTGCCCCCTCACCATATATTGACCCATCCTGTGTTAATACCATGCCAATGTCACATCATGTCAGTTTATATCAGGTTCACCTAGACATGAACCTGTGGTGGGATCACCTAGGAGCATAAAGGTGAGTATAACAGGGGCAGGGGGTGTGGAGAGAAGTGCCGATTCAGAGTTGGGAGGAGTCCCTGAGACCTATTTTAGGCTGAGAGTAGTAACATAGGAAGAGAAATCTGGCATGTTTCTCTGGCAAGAAAGATACTGGTTGCCTTGCTGGAAACAACACTGCCATTTTTTTGGTAATATTCTCCCAATGACTATACAATAATTGAAAAATAAGTATTATGCTCTCTAAAAAGTAAATTCATATAACATTTAAACTGCATTTGCTTTATTATTCTATAGATTTAATGGAAAGTTCTACATTAAAAGAGAGAAAAGAAAATAGCAAATATTTCCCAAAACTTCTGTCCTGAAGAACTGATATATTCTATTTTTGATTTACATGCCATTGTTTACTGTCAATTGGCTTGCAAAGTTATTGCTTGAAGAATTGTAGAATACATCATCAACAGACAATTTAGAAAGGCATGCTAATTGTTATATTAAGATAATGAATCCAATAAAAAACTTAAGCTTCTTTACCTATTCACACAGGACAAATTGGATTTCAAGAATTTAGTCATCACAAGTTAAATTCTTGTGACATATGTGGATTCAAAAATGTAAGTTAATTTAGATTTGAGATCTTCTGTTTTTTGCAGTGCTATCTGTTTTCTTATCATTTGCTTTATATTCCCATTTCCTGAAGGATGACGTTAAATGGAGAGTCATAAAACCTAAGGTCTCTGAGCCTGACATGTATTTCAGGTAAAATATAACAAAAGTGCATTTGTTAGTCAGATTTTAAATTCTCTATCACAAATTCATAAATAATTATGTTTCTTTGTAGGATTTTCCTTCCGGATGAAGGGTTTTACGAATGTTCCATAACTGGACTAAGATGGGAAATCAATAAAGCAATAACTATTGATTACAGATACTGCTCATGGAAAGATTATGCTCCTATTATTGTTGTAAAGCAATCACAGTTCTCAGGGCCGTTGTTTAATATCGTAGCAGAAGCCAACATTGTTACAGCTATTCATCTTCCTCATTTTATTTGTTTGAAAGGTACGCTTATTTCTGTTGTTTCCTATTTGTATGGTAGATGTTCCACATAAAAATATTCAGAATGGTACTTATTTTCTCTTTGAGAAAAGAAAGTACTTTCAATGTGCTTCACAGCCAGTTTGTTACTTTTGAAGTTTAATGTACTAGTGCAGTATTCGGCATGAGTAAAATATTGGCAGATATTTTACTCCTTTCTTTACTTATTTCTCAACTGTGAAAATCATTTTGATTTGTTATGTGCTAATTTGCATTAGTGCCAAAGACTAATATTATTTCTGCAATCTCTCTCAATATGTAGGTAGCTGCAATAGCTAATTTGTACATTGCAAGGACCCACAAAATGCAAATGCTTGTGGGATAAGTATTGACGAGGACATTGGAAAAGACTTCTTGCTGTTTTCATAGACACGGTTTTGTATCTGGGGAATGACAAGTGTCAGTTTTGAGGGTCAACTTTGTATGTTCAAACAGCATTCAGGAGCATAATTGATGCATTGTCTGTTGAATTGTATGGTGTAGAGGTGATCATGGCAACAGTCTAGGATTGTGTTGTTTAACATTCCAGTAAGGGATAAAACTTATGTTTTAGGACCTTAACTGGAAATTTGGTTTCTCTTAAGCCTGCTGCTTTTGAGAATACTGAATCTAAATGCTATCTAGACAATAGCCCTGAAAGGGCCACAAGGGGATTTAATCAGAAAAGTAAATTTGGAGATCAGAAACTTTTCTTCCAATTCAACATTAAAACCGTGGATTGCAATCAGATAAGTATCCTTGTTCCCTCTTGTTGCCTACCCTCATGAACTTGTTTGAGGCCCTAGGTCAGCATAATATTATGGGTGGCATTATAGGCAGCACAGTGGCACAATGGTAGCACTGCTGCCTACAATGCCAGGGACCTGGATTAAATTCCAGCCTTGGGTGACTGTATGGGGTTTGCACGTTCTTTCCATGTCTGTAAGGGTTTCCTCTAGGTGTTCCAGTTTCCTTCCACAGTTCAAAAGATATGGGGTTAGATTGATTGGTCATGCTAAATTGCCCCTTAGTGTCAGGTAATTAGCAGTGTCTGTGTGTGAAAGAGAGAAGGTAGAATTCTCCCAAAAATATTTTAAGTGCCAAATTCACGAAAAACTGGAGGAAATCCTGTTGCTTCTTTCAGTGGATCTTTCAAAATGAATCTCAGACAATCTGTGCGTCAAAGCCCTAGCGTGAATTGTATTGAAAATCAGTGGGCGGGATATGGTCCTGCTGGAAGGCTGAGAGTATGGCACTGAGCAGGCTACTGCATTTGCAACAATTTGTCATAGTGGAGATCAAAACATGCATAGGAGCCCACAGTGCCTGATCACTGCCCAGCTCGATTGCTGGCCTACCCTGGACCCTGCATCACTGCTCCTCTGGCACCCACACAACCCAATCGCTTGCCTCCCAGATATACCCGGGCCAATCTTGACACTGCCCACCACCAGCCTCAGTCCACTACACAGTCTCCTCTTGAGTATTGCCCCTTGTGTGTGTGTGTGAAAGAGAGAGAATGTGTGTGTATGAAAGAGAGAGTGTGTGTGTGACTAACATAGAGTGTGTGTATGTGAAAGAGAGAGAGTGTGTGTGTACGTGAAAGAGAGTGTGTATGTCAAAGAGAATATGTGTATATGTGAAAGAGAGTGTGTGGATGTGAGAGTGTGTGTATGTAAGAGAGAATGTGTGTACGTGAAAGAGAGAGTGTATGGATGTGAAAGAGAGAGAGTGTGCGGATGTGAAAGAGGGAGAATTTGCGTATGTGAAAGAGAGAGAGTGCGTGGATATGAAAGGAAGAGAGATTGCAGATGTGAAAGAGAGAATGTGTGGATGTGAAACAGTCAGTGTGCGGATGTGAAGGAGAGAGTGTGCAGATGCGAAAGAGAGAGTGTGTGGATGTGAAAGAGAGAGAGTGTGTGGATGTGAAAGAGGGATAGTGTGAGGATGTGAAAGAGAGAATGTGTGTGTGAAAAAGAGAGTGTGTGGATGTGAAAAATAGAATGTGTGGATGTGAAAGAGAGAGTCTGTGGATGTGAAACAGACAGTGTGCGGATGTGAAAGAGAGAGTGTGCAGATACGAAAGAGAGAGTGTGTGGATGTGAAAGAGAGAGAGTGTGTGGATGTGAAAGAGGGATAGTGTGAGGACGTGAAAGAGAGAATGTGTGTGTGAAAAAGAGAGTGTGTGGATGTGAAAAATAGAATGTGTGGATGTGAAAGAGAGAGTGTGTGGATGTGAAACAGACAGTGTGCGGATGTGAAAGAGAGAGTGTGCAGATGTGAAAGAGAGAGAGTGTGAGGATGTGAAAGAGAGAGAGTGTGTGGATGTGAAAGAGGGATAGTGTGAGGACGTGAAAGAGAGAATGTGTGTAAAAAGAGAGTGTGTGGATGTGAAAATAGAATGTGTGGATGTGAAAGAGAGAGTGTGTGGATGTGAAACAGACAGTGTGCGGATGTGAAAGAGAGAGTGTGTGGATGTGAAAGAGGGATAGTGTGAGGATGTGAAAGAGAGAGTGAGTGTGTGAAAAAGAGAGTGTGTGGATGTGAAAAATAGAATGTGTGGATGTGAAAGAGCGAGTGTGTGGATGTGAAAGAGAGAGTGTGCGGATGTGAAAGAGGAAGAATTTGCAGATGTGAAAGAGAGAGAGTGCGTGGATATGAAAGGAAGAAAGATTGCGGATGTGAAAGAGAGAGTGTGTGGATGTGAAACAGACTGTGCGGATGTGAAAAATAGAGTGTGTGGATGTGAAAGAGAGAGTGTGTATGTATGTGAGACAGAATGTATGTATGTGAAAGAGAATGTGTGGATGTGAAAGAGAGTGTGTGGATGTGAAAGAGAAAGAATGTTTGGATGTGAAAGAGAGAGAGAGTGTGCGGATCTGAAAGAGAGAGTGTGCGGATGTGAAAGAGAGAAAGTGTGCAGATGTGGAAGAGAGAGAGTGTGCAGATGTGTGAAAGAGTGTGTGAATGTGAAAGAAAGAGACCGTGTGGATGTGAAAGAGAGTGTGTGGATGTGAAAGAAACAGTATGTGAGTGTGAAAGAGTGAGAGTGTGTGGATGTGAAAGAGAGACAGTATGTGGATGTGAAACAGAGAGTGTGTGTGGATGTGAAAGAGAGAGAATGTGTTGTTGTGAGAGAAAGAGTGTGTGGATGTGAAAGTGAGAGTGTGTGGATGTGAAAGAGAAAGTGTGTGTATGCGAAAGAGTATGTATACGAGAGAGAGAGTGTGTGAATATGAAAGAAAGAGTGTGTGGATGTGAAAAAGAGAGCAATATGTAAATATGAAAGAGAGAATGTGTGTGAAAGGGGGAGAGGGTATGTGGATGTGAAAGAATGCAGCTGTGAAAGAAAGAGAGTGTGGATGTGAAAGAGAGAGAGAGTGCGGATATGAAAGAGACAGTGTGCAGATGTGAAAGAGAGAGTGCAGATGAGAAAGAGAGAGAGTGCGAATTTGAAAAGAGAGTGCGGATGAGAAAGAAAGAGTGAGTGGATATGAAAGAGAGAATGTGCGGATATGAAAAAGAGAGTATGCAATGTGAAAGAGAAAGTGTGCAGGTGTGAAAGAATGTGCGGGTATGAAAGAGAGAGCGTGTGTATGTGAAAGAAAGAGTGTGTATATGTGAAAGAAAGAGAGTATGTGTATGTGAAAGAAAGAGAGTATGTGGATGTGAAAGAGAGAGTGTGTGGATGTGAAAGAGAAAGTGTGTTTATGTGAAAGGGAGAGAGTGTGTCGATGTGAAAGAAAGAGTGGAAGAGAGAGCGATGTGTGAATGTGAAAGAGAGAGTGTGTGTGAAAGGGGGAGAGTGTATGTGGATGTGAAAGAGTGTGCGGATATGAAAGAGAGAGAGTGTGGATGTAAAAGAAAGAGAGTGTGGATATGAAAGAGAGAAGTGTGCGGATGAGAAAGAGAGTACGAATGTGAAAGAGAGTGTGGATGTGAAAGAAAGAGTGAGTGGATGTGAAAGAGAGAGTGCAGATATGAAGAAAAGAGATAAGCAATGTGAAAGGGAGAGAGTGTGCAGATGTGAAAGAGTGTGCGGGTATGAAAGAGAGAGTATGCGGATGTGAAAGAAAGAAAGTGTGCGCATGTGAAAGCAAGAGGGTGCACGGATGTGAAAGACAGTGTGCGGGTATGAAAGAGAGAGAATGTGCGGATGTGAAAGAGAGTTTGCAGATGTGAAAGAGAGAATGCGCAGATTGGAAAGAAGGAGAGTGCATGGATGTGAAAGACACTGTGTGGATGTGAAAAAGAGAGAGTGTGCGATGTAAAAGAGCGAGATTGTGTGGATGTGAAAGAGTGTGTGGGTATGAAAGACAGAGTGTGCAGATGTGAAAGAAAGAGTTTGTGGATGTGAAAGACAGAGCATGCGGATGTGAAAGCGAGAGTGTGCAGATGTGAAAGAGAGAAAGTGTGTGGATGTGAAAGAGAGAGTGTGTGGTATGAAAGAGAGAGAGAGTGTGGATGTGAAAGAGAGAGAGTATGCGGTTGTGAAAGAGAGAGAGTGTGCGGATATGAAAGTGAGAGAGCGTGCGAATGTGAAAGCAAGAGTATGCAGTTGTGAAAGCAAGAGAGTGTGCGGATGTGAAAGCGAGAGTGTGCAGATGTGAAAGAGAGAAAGTGTGTGGATGTGAAAGAGAGAGAGTGTGTGGATGTGAAAGAGAGAGAGTGTGTGGGTGTGAAAGAGTTTGGATGTGAAAGAAAGAGTGTGCATGTGAAAGAGAGAGAGTGTGCAGATATGAAAGCAATAGAGTGTGCAGATGTGAAAGAGAGGGAGTGTGTGGATGTGAAAGGGAGACAGTGCACGGATATGAAAGTGAGAGAGTGTGCAGATGTGAAAGCAAGAGAATGTGCTGATGTGAAAGTGAGAGAGTATGTGGTTGTGAAAGAGAGAGAGTGTGCAGATATGAAAGTGAGAGAGTGTGCGAATGTGAAAGCGAGAGAGTATGCAGTTGTGAAAGCAAGAGAGTGTGCGGACGTGAGAGTGAGAGAGTGTGCGGATGTGAAAGACTGTTTGCGGATGTGCAGGTACGAAAGAGAGAAAGCGTACGAATGTGAAAAAGAGTGTGCAAATGTGAAAAAGAAAGAGTGTGCGGATGTGAAAGAGAAAGAGTGTGCGGATGTGAAAGTGAGAGAGTGTGTGGATGTGAAAGTGAGGGAGTATACGGATATGAAAGTGAAAGAGTGTGTGGTTGTGAAAGCGAGAGAATGCGCGGATGTGAAAGCGAGAGAGTATGCGGATGTGAAAGAGAGTGTGTGTGGGTATGAAGGAGAGAGAGTGTGTGAATGTGAAAAAGCGAGAGTGTGCGGATGTGAAAGTGAGAGAGTGTGCGGATGTGAAAGTGAGAGAGTATGCCGATGTGAAAGTGAGAGAGTATGCGGATGTGAAAGTGAGAGAGTATGCCGATGTGAAAGGCAGAGAGTGTGTGGATGTGAAAGCGAGAGAGTGTGTGTGAAAAATAGAGTGTGCGGATGTGAAAGAGGGAATGTATGCGGATGTGAAAGAGGGAGTGTGTGTGGATGTGAAAGAGGGAATGTGTGCGGATGTGAAAGAGATAGTGTGTGTATGTGTGAAAAAGGGACTGAGCAGATATAAAAGAATATGCAGATGTGAAAGAGAGAGTGCGGATGTGAAAAAGAGAGTGCGGATGTGAAAGAGAGAGAGTGTGCAGTTGTGAAAGAAAGTGTGCAGATGTGAAAGAGAGAGAGTGTGCGGATGTGAAAGATACAGGGCGCATGTGAAAGAGAGGGTGTGTGGATGTGAAAGAGAGAATGTGTGTGTGTGAAAAAGGGAGTATGCGGATGTGAAAGAAGGAGTGTGTGTGTATATGAAAGAGAGAGTATACGGATGTGAAAGAGAATGTGTGTATATGTGAAAAAGAGACTGAGCAGATGTGAAAGAGAGAGAGTGTGTGGTTGCGAAAAAGAGAATGTGGATGTGAAAGAGAGAGAGTGTATATGTGAAAAAGAGAGTGTGCAGATCTGCAAGAAAGTGTGCAGGTGTGAAAGAGAGAGAGTATGAGGATGTGAAAGACACAGTGCACATGTGAAAAAGAGCGTGTGTGGGTGTGAAAGAGAGTGTGTGTGGATGTGAAAGAGAGCATCAACTGTGAAAGAGAGAAAGTTTGCAGATATGAAAGAGAGAGTGCGCAGATGTAAAAGAGAGAGTGTCTGGATGTGAAGACTATGGATATCAAAGAAAGTGTGGATGTAAGAGAGTGAGTGTACGGATGTGAAAAAGACAGAATATGCGGATATGAAGGAGAGTTTGTGTGTGTGTGAAAAAAAAGTGTGCACATGTGAAAGAGAGTGTGTGAATGTGGAAGAGAGACTGTGCGTGGATGTGGAAGAGAGAGAGAGTGTATGGATGTGAAAGAGGGACAGTGTGCGGATGTGAAAGAGAGAGTGTGCGGATGTGAAAGACAGTGTGTGTGTGTGTGTGTGTGTGTGTGTGTGTTGTGTGTGTGTGTGTGTGTGTGTGTGTGTGTGTGTGTGTGTGTGTGTGTGTGTGTGTGTGTGTGTGTGTGTGTGTGTGTGTGTGTGTGTGAGAAAAACAGAGTGTGTGGATGTGAAGGACAGAGAGTGTGCACATGTGAAGGACAGAGAGTGTGTGGATGTGAAAGAGAGAGTGTATGTTGCATTCGCATGCATTTAAATTGGAATAATGAACTGCTGCACAACTTTATGAGTATTTCCCCCTTTACTACCACGGTTACCAATCTGAAATTGCACCATAATGGACCTGCTAAATAAAAGTCTGAATTGGGTGCTCCAGCTGCTGAAGAGCGTGTTCAGAGCTTCCAATAGCTCTCTGACTCAGATCAGTAGGTAGGGGGAAGAGGGAGGCTGGTTAGATCGTTCGCTAGTTGGGGGTTGAAGGAGAGTGAGGTCATATCATTGTCTGGTTGAGGAGGGGGAAGGAGGAGACGGGTCAGATGTACCTCTGGTGGGAAGGGAGGTTGAGAGCTGATCGTTGTCAGGTGGTGGGGGGGAAGGCTGATTGTTGTCTGATGGGGAGGGAGGATGAGGCGGGTAGGTTGTTCCTCCAGTGGGGGCGGGGCGGGAGGTGGTGAGTGAGACCAGACGGGGCTGTGGGGGGAGTGAGTGAGGCCAGATTGTTGTCTGCGGGGGCGGGTAAGTGAGGTCAGTTCATTGCTTGGTTGGGGATGGTGGTGAGTGAGGCCAGATCATTGTTTAGAGGGAAGGGTGAGTGAGGCCAGATCATTGTCTGGTTCATGGGGGCTTGGGGGGGTGCCCGATCGTTGACTGATGGGAGAGGAGGCAGATGGACCTCTGGTGATAGTGGGGGAGTGGGGAGCAGATGGATCTCTGGTGGATGGTGTTGGGGGCAGATGGATCTATGGTGGTGGGGGGCAGATGGATTTCTGGTGGGGGTGAGGAGGGGGCAGGAGGGTCCGTAATCACTCTGCAGGCGACCGGTGTTTGGGAGGGGGCAGGGATGATAATCGGTCTGAGTAATGGGGAGATGGGTGGATAAGGGGGACAGTGATGTGTGTAGATAGTGATGGTGGTGCATAAGGAGGACAGTGATGTGTGTGGGTAGTTGGGGAGTGGATAAGGGGGACAGTATGTGTGGGGGTAGTGGATGGGGGTGGATAAGGGGGACAGTGATGTTTGTGGGTAGTTGGAGGGATGGATAAGGGGGATTGCGATGTCTGTGGGGACCATCGCTCCCACTTTTCACTCTCGGGCTGCTTTCTTTGCTTTCTGTGGCTCAGGAGTGATCTGACAGGGGTGCATTTTTTCAAATTTTTTCTAACTGCGCGTGTGCAGTTCAGAGCTCTGATTGTTTTAGTTGTGCTAAGCCCTGCCCACAGTACAATGGGACTGGTGATTTTTTTTCAGGCTGAGTGCGTATGGGGGCGCCTGAAAGCAGGTCTCCAAGTCAGGTCTCCATTATGCCCAGATTCAGCACTTAGAATGAAAATGGTGTGTCTGTGTGAAAGAGAGAGCATGTGTGTGAATAAAAGAGTGTGTGTCTGTACGTGTGGAAGAGTGTGTGTATGTGCAAAAGAGTGTTTGTGAGAGACAGTGTGTGTGAGAGAATGTGTGTATGTGTGAAAGGGAGAGTGTGTATGTGTGAAAGAGTGTGTGTGTGTGTGTGTGTGTGTGTGTGTGTGTGTGTGTGTGTGGTGTGTGTGTGTGTGTGTGTGTGTGTGTGTGTGTGTGTGAAAGAGAATGTATGTGTGAGAGAATGTGTGTGCGTGAGAGCCTGTGTGTGTTAGAGAGAGTGTGCGTGTGAAAGAGTGTGTGTATGTAAGAGATAGTGTGAGTGCAAGAGAAAGTGTGTGCAAGAGAGTGTGTGCAAGAGTGTGTGAAGAAGAGAGTGAGCGTGAGAGAGAGCGTGCACGACAGAGAGCGCGTGCGAGAGAGAATGCACGCTAGAGAGAGTGTGCACGAGAGAGTGTGTGCGAGAGAATGTGCACGAGAGAGTGTGCATGAGAGCTAGAGTATGCGCGAGAGCGAGTATGCGATTGAGAGTGTGCGCGAGAAAGAGTGTGCGCAAGAGAGAGTGTGCGCAAGAGAGAGTGAATGTGCTTATGCGAGAGAGTGTGTAAAATAGAGAAGAAATGCCAGAAAAAGACCTGTTGTCAAGCAGGTCTCCTCCATTTTATCTTAAATTATGGACCCAGTTCAAAAAAAAACAATCTTAATAAACCTTATAATTGTAACAGTACACACTTCTAATCACAGAATCATAAAATGAGTGTGTGAGAGAATGTGTGTGTGAGAGAGAGAGAGTGTGAGAGAGAGTGTGTGTGTGAGAGAGAGTGTGTGAGAGAGTGTGTGTGTACGAGAGAGAGTGCGTGTGTGAGAGAGTATGTGTGTGTGAAGGTGTGTGTGAGAAAGTATGTGTGAAAGAGTGTGAATGTGAAAGCGTGTATGTATAAAAGAGAGTGTGTGTCTGTGCAAAAGTGTGTGTGTGTGTGTGTATGTGTGCGTGCAAGAGAGTGTGAGTGTAAGAGTGTGAGTGCAAGAGAGAATGTGCAAGAGAGAGTGTGTGCAAGAGAGAGGGTGTAAAAGAAAATGTGTAAGAGAGAGTGTGTGCAAGAGACAGTGTGTGTAATAGAGTGTGTGCAAGGGAGAGAGAGTGTGTGTGTGTGAAAGAGAGAAAGTGTGCATGAGAGAGTGTGTCTTTGAGAGAGAAAGTATGTGTGTGAAAGAGAGAGTGCAAGAGAGAATACGCGACAGTGTGTGTGAGAGAAATTGTGCACGAGAGAGAGTGCGAGAGAGAGAGAGAGACAGAGTGCGAGAGAGAGAGTATGTGTGAGACGATAAACTGTTTGTTGCAGTGGATAAATATCTGATTGAGGATTTGCATCCGAATTTGTTTGGAAGAGTCTCATTTTCAAAACTTGATATGAGTCACTCATGCTTACAATAATTACTAGATCAGAACTCTCAGAGATATTCAACAATTAACACATATAATTGTCTTTTCCAATACATAAGATTGCTATTCTGTCACCCGGTGCAATTTTCCAGCGAACAATGGAAATCATTTTATAAGCTCTACCTCAGTTGGCTGTTTATTTAGACAGCATCCTCATAACAGGAAAAATGAATAAGGAGCACTTAGAGAACCTAGAGGAATTCCTGAATCGATTTCCCAAGGCAGACATATGTCTAAGAAGGAGAAAAATGTGTATTCCAGGTCCTCTAAGTGACCTAATTGGAATTGACAAGTTTGATCTACTCCCATTGGAAGACAAGGTGTGGGCGATCAAAGTGCCTCTTATATTGTTTGAGTCCCAGTTAGTATTGGGACCTCTTGTTCTTAAAGGCAGAAATCTGCCTATATATTTGTTCTTCTATCTCGAACTATTTGGGTCTGGAGTATACTCATTGTAGCGTGAGTGTTCCTTTTATATTCCAAGGTCAACCCATAAAACCTCATTTCTTGACCTATTTAGTATGTCATCCCTTTACGCAACTGGAATGATTGTTTAACTATTGATGCTACCCCCCCCCCCCCCCCCCCCCCACCATTTTTATCTCTATTGTATCTGAAGCCTATAATCAGTCATATTGAACTGCCAATTTTACCCCTCCTTTGGCCAGGTTTCTGTCATAGCATTAATTCCTTCTGTCATATGTCCCTAACTCATCTATTTTGTTTGCAATACGCCTTGCATTGAAGTATAAACCATTTAACCCTGTCAGTTTCCCTTTAAACTTTGCTTCTTTTGTAATTCCAAGTCTATCACTACATCTTCTGCATCACTAGCTAATATTTCACCTCCATTTTCTTGATTTCAATCTGACTTATCTGATTATACTCTTGGGATCCCACTCCTCTGCCACACTATTTTAAATACTGCCCATAAGAACTAGAAAAAGTTCCTGCAAGTAATTGGTCTAAGCTCTGCCTGGGTGCAGCTCTTCTGCTTTGTTCAGGTTCTCATCTTCATTTGTTCTCATCTTCCAGAACTGGTCCTAATGCTTCAAGTATTTGAATTTCTCACAGTTATACCATCTCCACAGCTGTATGTGCATTTGGTCTACTCTCTTATTCCTGCTCTCACTATCTTCTGGAACTGGGACTAATCCTGAGATTACTGCATTTGAGGTTCTGCATTTTAATTTATCTTTTAACTTCCTGTACTCAGCTTGCAGGTCCACATTCCTTACTTTACCTATATCATTAGTGCCACTGGCTGTTCACCTTCCCTCCCTGGAATGTTCTACAGTCGCTTCATGACATCCTCGACTCTGGTGCCTGGGAGGCAATCTTGATACTATCCTTCATTCATATTTGTGGCCACAGAAGCATCTGTCTGCCCCTAACTATTGAATCCCCTATCAATATAGCCCTGCCACTTGTTTTCCTCCTGGCCCTCTGAGCAACAGAGCCATCCATGGTGCCAACAACTTGGCTGCTGTGGCTTTCCTGAGAGGCCAAACCACTCCCCCCCCCCCCCCCCCCCCCCATCACCACCATCACCACCACAAAAGTATCTAAAGTGGTATATCTGTTTCCCCCCCCCCCTCCTTTTATTCATTCATGGAACATGGGCATCACTGGCTGACCAGCATTTATTATTGTCCATTCCTTGTTGTGCTTGGAGAGAAGTTAAGAGTCAACCATGTTGCTGTGGCTCTAGAATCACATGTAGGCAAGACCAGGTAGGACGACTGATTTCCTTTCCTAAAGGACATTATTAAACCAGATGGGATCTTACAACAATTGACAATGGTTTCATGGCCATCAGCAGATTCTTAATTCCAGATTTTTTTCATTGAATTCAAATTCCACCATCTGTCATGGTGGGATTCAAACTCAGGTCCCCAGAATATTAGTTGAGTTTCTGAATTAATACTCTAGCAATAATATCACTAGGACATCGCCTCCTCTAGTTTGAGAGGGGATTGACCACAGGAGACTTCCTGAGTCTTTACTGATAGTCATCTATTCCCTTTCTGTCTGTGCAAACATTATCTGCAGGGTGACCGCCTTGCTAAATGTGCTGTCCATAACTTGCTCAGCATCTCAAATGCTCCACAGTAAGTCTACCCACAACTCCAGCTCTGAAATCTAATTAGCTAGAAGCTGCATTTGAACAAATCTTTTGCACATATGATTCCAACATTGAGGTCTCTTACCACGATGTCCCTCTCGATTAAGCTAATTACTCCCTTAAAAAAATTACACTAGCTCAGAATTTTGTTTCTTATGAAACACTTCTATTATCATTGTACCATACTATTCTATATGTCTTTTTCGTCTCTAAGTCAGTATCAAATAATGAATGACTGCAATAGATTGAAAATGCTGACCAAGACTTACTCATAAATCAGTTACTTTGATTGGTCCCATGTCAGTTTCTGAATACTGCTCCCAGAAGAGTGTGCCTTGCAGGTCCTGTGCTCTCTGCTATTTGAAGGGAGATGAGAGCCCTGAGCCTCTTGTTCTTTTTATCTTCTATTTCCAAGAGTCTCCCTTGCAGATCCATTACTCTCCTCTGCCTGAAGTCGACTTTTACCCAGTCATTTCTTCTGACAAAGATGCGTACATTTCACCTCCTATTAGTTTATTTCTACGAGCAGCATCCTAATCCCTTTCATTTGTTTAGATATTATTTCAATTGAATTGAAAAATGCCCTGCCATTCATCTCATCAAATTTTTGGAGTACCTGTATAAATCTTAAGCATGTTCCTACTTGGTTCTTATCTAGAAATATGTTGTTCCAGACTTGCCTGTTGTGTCTCTTTATAGCTGGCAACATTTTAAGCTGAAAATATCTGTCTTTCTCCTTCTGTCTTTCTTCCTTTACTAACTTTTCCATTAGTCTTCTTCCTTTCTGTCTTCCATTTCAAGCTTTTTATTTTTCTCTCTCTCCTGCCTCTCTGCTTGTTGTTTTTGGAATCCTATCCTTTTCATTTGCATCCGGTTTAAGATTTTTAAATTTTGAATTCTGTTTCGAATTGTTTCATTTGTAATTGAATTTTTGCTAATTTTTGCTTCAACTTTCAAAGAACTTTATCTCTTAGGAACCCCTTGCAATTTTGAATGCTTAGCTATACTAACAAACATATCAGTCTTCTTAATCCCTGTAAGTAATTGTAATTGTAACATATTTGCCTATTCCCTCAATTTAGCTTTAGTTACATTTTTTAATCCCCCCCTCCACCCCCATCCAAGCCTCTTTATTTGAGATTTGGAAAAATTGTGAGAAAAGAGATGGAAACTGGTTAGGAAAAAGGATCATCAGTTTCTTTTATCTGATTCCCTACTTTTCATTTAATTTCAACTTTGTAACACTGGTGTAGTTCTCATGGAAATGCACCTCAATGATTATAGATAGCAAAGCTGGTCTAAGACTGCTGACTTTCATGGAAAGACTACAGTCAACTTTATGCCTTGAGGGTTTTCATATGTGGCAGTAATCAGAGCTGGCTAGCTGGCTGAATGGCACCAACAGAGTCACTGGTGTAGTGACAGATGTGAGAATATGAATGTTGTCATCCTGAGAGAGGGCAGCAGGCTTATGCATCATGGAGACACTGGCATTCCCCTGGATGGCATATCTGTAATCTTGCTGGACTAGAACTTGCATGATCCCTTGAGCACAGAGACCTCCAGTCATAATGGAAACAGCTTATAGGGCAGAAAGCTTTGATATCATTACTTCAGTCTGAGCTTCCACTGCATAAGATCTTTCATCTTATGCAGTGAAAGATGAGGCGTCGACCATTGTGTGCTGCATCACATATGGATTTGCAGATGATTTCATGAAGCAGACCCATGATTTACATTCTGGAAAGGATGAAATTCAAGCTGTGAGACAATTGCAGCTAGACTCCAACATTCTTTCAATTGTGATAACGATGTCTGGCAGATCTGCCCAAGTATTTCAATGTGCATGCTCATGAGCATTTTCTTGTCAGTCTGTCAGTCAGATTCTTCAATTGGTCCTCCAGCCCTCTGAGAAGCTGGTTCACATATTGCCCTTTTCCCCCTGCCTGGCTACAGCCCACTCATGACTAATTACTCACCACATGCAGGTTTTGACTACTCTAAGTTGTATTTTTTGTCAGAATCAGATTGTGAGCTCAAGTGATGGCACATTTTCCTTAGAGAACAATAGTAGCTTTTACTTTGACTTATGAGACTGCAGTCACAGGATTTGTTAGGATCTTATCTTACTAACTTGATTGAATTTTTTCAGGAGAAAACAAAGCTATTGATGAAGATGGCAAGTTTAATGTTAGCATAGATTTTAAGCAAGGTCACTAATGAGCTCAACAAGGCTCATGAGATTAGCTCTAGAAGTATGAGGTAATAATTGACTGCCCAATTAACAAGTCTTATATTTGTCTGTGTGTGTATTGTGTGTGTGTGTGTGTGTACGTGTACATACGTACATGTGTGTGTGTATATGCGTCTGTGAATGTTTGTGTGTGTACTGATGAGTATCAGGGCTGCTAACATTGCAGATTCTGACTTTCTACCTGAAGCACTCTGAAGAGTGGAATTGTGTTTATAACTGTTGTAGGGATACTGGCTTCTGAGGAGTGATTTCATTGGTGATGAGGAAAAAGAATAATCCTGCTGAGGAGGACTGAGCCCAATGTGTGGAATGTAAATGTTACTTGTTGAGGGCTAACGACATTGTGGTAGATGAAGTGCAATAGGTCATTCTTCTATCACAACTAAACTTTCCCAGAGGCATTAGATACTAATGAATTGGCAGGTTTGAGGGAAAATTATAACCCTAAGGGAGCTCTGATTCTTAGAAGGTACTAGTTTTCCAAAAACACCTGTTGCTTGGACCCTAACTGGACTTTGAACAGTTGCTACTGCTGGCTTTAATGTTGGAAGACATCACAAATGGGCATATGAATTGCATGGTATCTCAATGGAAGTGTACACCCACTGAATTTGGGGACCACCACTTCAGTGCAGCCAATTACATAGACTCCCTCAGGAAGTATCTAGAAACAAGTAAACCCAAGTCTGCCTGCTGTATAGCCCCAAAGCAAAGCCAAGCTTTGACCAGAGAGTCAACAGTCCCTCTGACCCCACCAGCAAGGCTTTGGAATTATTGCTGGTATGCAGGGTCGGAGCAGCAAAATAAATCTTCAAGGCTTAGATTTAGGAAAATGACATGTAGGCCTGTATTCAAGAAAGTGCACACCCTGGAAAATGCATCTACATCCAATAGGGAACAATAAAATTGTATAACAGTGTCCGGATCAGACCCATTTAAGATAACCGTAAGGTTAAGTGAATGTCTGGTATTAATGGAGGTCAATCTAGCACAGCAGTATCAGTGATTAGAGAATCAGTGTTCAGTAAAATTCACACTGGACTCCAAGCCTTAAACTTGATCAAAACTTTGGCACACTGAGAACTTGAAGAGGAATGTCTCTGAGAATTGTGGGTACAATCTTTGTGCCTGTGTTTTTGAAAAGGCAACTGATTTGGTTAACATTACTGGTAGTGGAGGGTTCGGGCCCGAGCCTGATGGGATGAAACTGTTTGGGAGAAATCCACCTGGTGTGAGTAAACATCTTCCTGTTAGAAAATAGTTGCTTGTGAAGTCTTTTTCCACAAAGGGCTAGGAACCATAAAAGGAACCAAGGTGACATTACATTTGAACAGGATGCAGTCCCACAATTTTGCAAGATCTGCCCATTACCATTTGTTTTAAAGGAAAAAATGGAAACAAAAATTAGAAGACTGGAATGAGAAGGTATTATAAAATCTGTCCATTTCGTGAAATGGACGTTGCTATTTTGAAGCCAGGTGGTCCCAATCTTTGCAGTGGCTTTAAGTGAACAGTAAACCATCATTCATAGGTGACAAATATCTGATCCCCAGATTGAGGATTTATGTACAAAGTTGGCAGGAGGACTGTTATTCTTGAAATTAGATACAAGTCATGCTTATTTGCAGTTAAAGATGGATGAGGATTCGGAGAAATATTCCACAGTCAGAATTCTAAAGGGCCTCTATCAATACACAAGGTTACCTTCTGGGGTATTGCTGGCCTGCTCGATCTTACAGACAACAATGGAGAATATGTTGCAAAATTTACCCCTGAGGGTCATTTATCTGGATGATGTTCTCATCACAGATAAAACAAAAGTGGAACACCTACAGAACCTGGAGGAAGCTCTTAATTGTTTTGCAAGGGCTGATGTGTGGTTAAGAAGGGACAAATGCAAATGCTTGGTACCCCAAGTGACTTACCTAGGTTACAAAGTGGACAAGTTGGTGTCATCCTTTGGAGGACCTGATGTAGATGATTAAAGATGCTCTGGCTCCCACCTCCATCCATGTTGTTTCTAGGGCTGGTAACATAGTGTGGAAAGCATATACTAAACCATGCTTCTATCTTGGTTCCACGACATGAACTGCTAAAAAAGGGTCAAGCTTAGAATTGTCTGCCCATCAAAACATGGCTTTTAAGAAAATGTCAGATGTCTTAGCATATTACAGTTCTAGAAAAAAGTTACTGCCAATCTGTGATGCATCCCCGTATGGCATTAAATGTCTTCAGGACCTTGGCCATTGCTGAAAGAAAATACATCCATATTGAAGAAGAATGGTTGGCGTTAATATTTGGACTGAGAAACTTCCATCTTTGTGGGCAGAAGTTTGTGATTGTCACCGAGCACAAGCCACTACTGGGCAAAGCAGTGCCACTGATAGCATTGGCCCAAACCTACTGATGTGCGTTGTTATTGGCTGTATATATCTATCAGTTGGAACACTGGTTGGGAGGCTGTGTGGCAAACGCAGATGCCTTCAGTAGGCCACCTTTAGCTGACACTCCACCAATGTACTACAAGTAGAAGAGATGGTAATGTATGGATTTTCTGGATGCCCCTCTAGTGGTCGCACATACTATACATCTTTGGACGCAAAAGGACTCAATCCTTGCAAAAATTAAACAATTTGTCTGATGGGAGAAATTGAAAGACCAGTACTGGCCAATTACACCCGAGTTTGAGTAGAAGAGCTCAGCTCACTGTAGAAGATGTGTAACGCCACTGTGCTTTTAAGAAATATATTTTTTAAATCATGTTCATTGCAGTTTGGAAGCAAGCCTTTTGTATTTTTGTGGCACTAGTTGCCTCATTAGATATCTTTTTATTGCTACTTAAATGGTTTAAACAAAATGGTTTTGTTTATTTTTAATCTGGGTCTCGTGCATTTTCTGGGAGTTAATGGCATTTTGAATTGTTATGGGAAAATTGATTGACAGGTCAGGTGAAACAATTCTTTTTCTCCCAAGAGTTCTTTACTTTCAGTTTTGGCTGCCAGTTAGTTAGAAGATGTTTGGACATCAGACTGAAGGGCAGTATTTCGGTGCTTCTCTCTCTGGTATTTTAAATTCTGCTGACTGGCTGGAAACAGGTCTTGCCTTCCTGGAATGAAAATTTTACTGTTGGTGGTTGGCTAGCTGGTAACTGGAGGCAAGGATTTCCTCTTTTTTGAAGTGGTTTGTTGCCTAAAAACTAGAGGCATTATCTCTACCTTGAGGTCTGCTGAAAGTTACAAGGCTGGGAAATCAGAGTTCCAATTCTCCCACCAAAGGACTAAGTTGTAAAATTGCAAAATATGTATTCTCACTTCCTGTGCTAATCCTAAAAGTGGTGTTTATTTACAGGATTTGTTTGGTTGGAACAGTATTAAGCTGTTGAGGTTTTTATAATATCATGGTTTTTTTCTTGTATGAAATTGGCATAAGTTATTGCTAATTTTCTTTCTGTGTGTTAACTGTATTCTTAAATAAACTTTGATGAAAGCTCCCTAGTGGATCATTTGAATCATATCTGAAGTAAAGCGTCTCATGCTTACTTTAATCAAATTCAGATAGAAATCTTACAATCTAGGCTGACTTCATAAAATACCTTGGAGTTTCTGACTTGGATTATAACAGATTGTGCAGTGCTATATAGGATGGTTATTCCAAGTTAGGCCCGCTGTTGCATACTAGTTGAACTACGTCATGGACACCCTAGAGTATCCAAAATGAAGATGTTGGCAAGAAACTATGTTTTGTGACCCATAATGGACACAGACATAGTGCCACTTTGTGGTTTGGTGCCAGCAAGGACAACAGTTGTCACCAGCAGCTCTCTTACATCTGTGAGAATGGTCGGGTATCCCATGGGTTAAACTGCATGTGGATTATGGGCTTGATATTTCTAGTCATAGTGGATGCCCACTCCATGAGGTGCATTCGGCGACAACAATAATAGTGGTAGAGAAACTTCACACCCTTTTTTTGACAAATGGATTCATGAATTCAAATAGGATTTAGTGTATCAGGATGGCACCATACAATCTATTGTTGAACAGCCTAATGAAGAGAAAGTTTCATCCTTCAAAAGCTGTTTAAAAAACAACTGGTAGCCTCAGTGGATACCAAGCTCTCCTGTTGGTTATTTGATTATAGGAAAATTCTCATCCCACTACGGGAATAGTACACACAGTATTGCTCATGGGCAGGTGACCCCGCACTAGATTTACTTTGACCTTCCTGAACCTGGGGGGAGGGGGTGGAATGTGGGAAGGTGTAAGGAGCCCAATTCAGAGGCCACAACAACAACAATCGGGAGAGACAATTAGAAGCTGATGATAAAGTACTGGTGAAGAATTGCACCAGGCATTCCGTTGACTCTGGGACAAGACTGGTATCCTATAAATTATGTGTGTGAGGCCATCCAGAAAAAATCAGGTATGAACCTTGAAATCACAGTTCAAGCAGGAGCCAGCTATGTCCAGCTAGTCAAGAACTGAAGAGTTTCCTCGCGAACCCACCTTTTTCCTGGCTCCCAGTCGTTTGTAGTTAGGACTTCGGAGTCCGAAATGGCTATTGCAGATGAAGGTGTGGCTACTCCTATGCCTCCCAAGAAATGGAAGGAATTAGAACTTAAGTCCTCACATTATTACAGACAAACATCTGTTTCATGCACCCTGACCACATTGGGTGCCAAGTTGATGGAACCAGACCCAGTGCTTAAATGCCACAAGAGGCCTGTAATGTGCACAAACTACTGAGATTCCTTGGATTTCATGGGGAAGAATGTAATGACCAGGCCCATGAAGTTGACCCTTTGGAGTATGAACTCCCCTGATTGAGGTAATGATTTCCTGCCCAATTAGGGAGCTCACCTCTATATATATTTTGAGGAGTTATTCTGGGGCTACCGATACTCTAGTTTCAGACTTTGTACCTGAAGCTCTCTTAGGAGTGAAATTGAATTTGTAAATAGAGGGAATCTGGTGAAAAGACACTGGCTTCTGAGAAGTTATTTCAGTCATAAGATAAAAAAGTAAAAGTCCCATGAAATCTCAGGGAAAATAACAAGCAAGATCCAAAATTAGTTCAGTGGTAGCAAGCAAAGAATAATGGTTGACTAATCGTTTTTGTGACTGGAAGGCTGTATCTGGCAGAGTTATGATGTGGAGATGCCAGCATTGGACTAAGGTAAACACAGTAAGAAGTCTCACAACACCAGGTTAAAGTCCAATAGGTTTATTTGGTAGCAAACGCCACTAGCTTGCGGAGTGCTGCTCCTTCATCAGGTGAGTGGGGAGTTCTGATTACTTAAACATGCTTAGCAACCCAGCCTCCATTGCTTTTAAAGAATTCCAGTTTCACTGCTCTGTGAGAAAATAATTTCCTCCTAACATTAGTCCTAGACTCTCCCACGAGGGGAAGCAACCTTTCAGCATCTATCCTGCCAAATTCCCTGAGAATCCTGTGTGTGTCAATAAGATTGCCTTTCATTGTTCTGAACTCCAATTTACTTAATCTCTTATAAGAAAATCCCTCCATACCCCGAATTAACCAAGTGAATCTTCTCTGAATTTTCTCCAATACCAGTATAGTGTTCTTTAGATATGGGCACCAAAACTGCCCACAGTATTCAAGGTTTGGTCTAACTAGTTTCTTGTAAAGTTTTAGCAAGACTTTTCTATTTTTATATTCCATTCCCTTTAAAATAATGACCAACATTCCATTTGATTTCCCTAATAACCTGCCGAATTTGTATGCTAGCTTTTTGTAATTTATGCATAAGAACCTCCAAATCCCTTTATGCTACAGTTTTGTGTAATCTTTCTTTCTTTAACTAATTGTCAACTCCATTATTATTCCTTTGAAAGTGCATAATTTCATTTTTCCTACATTATATTCCATCTGCCTAGTTCTTACCCAATCACCTAACTTGTCTATATCATTTTGCAGACTGTGTCATCCCCACCATTAGCCTTTCCATGTGTATTTGTGTCAACTGCAAACTTGACAATGGTACATTCACATCCCTTGTCCAAGTCATTAACATATATTGTAAATATCAGTGGCCCCAACTCTGATCCCTGTGGCAATCCATCAGTTACAGATTGCCGTCCCCTTATTCCAACTGTATGGGGCGATTCTCCCAATCCACTGTGCTAATTTTTTTTAGCAGAGCAGGCCAGTAGAATTGCGCATTGGCCGATTTGCAGGATTCCCGCTAGCATTTGTGCCCTGTGTGCATTTTCCAACCCAAGATTCCTGGCACCATCAGAGCCACACTGGAAAATAACGTAATGGTCATTTGCATGTTTTACCCTACGTCTACATGCCATTAGTAGGCATGCCACAGCAATCTCTATCCTCTTTAGCGTCTTCCACCTCTCAGGCGTGATGTCACTCTGATATAATAAGTTGGAACCTGGTGTGGCAGCATTGAACAGGTAAGTGCTGTGGACCAGAAGTTAGCAGAGTTCAGGGGATGTTGGATGCAGGTCCAGGAGATGTGCTACCTAGTGTGAGCTACCTCCTGAATGTCTTCAGGTGGTGTCCTGTGGTCCAGGAATGTTACGGGCTACCTGAGGGAGTGTGTTCTTGTTTTGGAATGCTGAGCGTGAGGCCCTTATGAGTCCTGGTCAGGCTGTTCTCTGCAGCCACTGTGCTGTTGCTTTGTTCTTGCTGAGGGATGTGGTCAGGGACTGCACTGAGTGCAGGGGTTTCAGGAGATGGGGGGGGGATGGGTTTGGGTGCGAGAAGGTAGGGAGAGAATGCCCTATGGGCTGACTGAGAGCTAATCGGCTCAAGCACCTGGTGCTCAAAGCAGGGATGCCCAGGTTCAGACTGCATGCAGTCAACAGTCAGTGGGGACTCATCTGGTAATAATTAATAGTCCATCCCTGCCCCATGTGCCATCTGCATCAGATGCCTGGAACAAAATGCTATAGTTGCATTGGCTCAAGAGTGTGCAGTGTGCATGGCTGCACACCAAAATGCATACTCTCTGTACCAGCTGTTGATGGCCATGTTGGCAATTTCACACAACCAAAACAGGTCACACGTGGCAGCATGGATTGTGTGATGTTGTCAGCATCCATAAGTGAGAATACTTGTCCCAGTGAAGGATTGAAAAGGTGGGTGCTGTGTCTATGCAGCCAAAGACTTTGCTCTGCTTAAACTGTGCAGAATGGATCTTGGATTAATTGATTTGGAGCTGGCAATAATGGTGGTGGCTGAGGAGGAGGAGGCGACTCAGGAAAAGCCACTGGCAGTCCGTTATAGGAGGGCAGGAGACTGCTGCTATTGGCCAAGAGGTGGGAGAGCAGTCTCCTGAAAGGGTGCCAGAAGGGGAAGGAAACATTCCTTTGAGTTCCTATTGGAGGCAATGTGCCATTGGCATCTGTGACTCTAAGAGCATGATGTGGCACCTGAGTGAAGTGCTTGCACATCTGGCACCTGAGGGGAGGGACAGCCACCTGCTTCCTGTAGGAGTGAAGGTGACAGCTGCTCTTAAGCTTTATGCCATTGGGTCCTTCCAGGCACCCAGCAATATGAAACTGGCTGCTATCAAGGTATCATTTGCTGCCTTGCCTGTGACCATCAAATGACTATCATGCAGGTTTGTTCATGACACCCAGGGAGTGTCCATGACAGTTTTGTGCTGAAGCAGTCAGACATCCCTGAGCTATTCGAAGACCAGTGCAGTCTGCCTGGATGATGCGTGGAGGTAAGGGTTATCCGCTGAGGCCATGGCTAATGATGTCTGTGACTCCTGAGCCTGAGACCGAGTCGGGAACTCACTACAGTGAGGTTCATGGAAGGCACCCAGCGCAACCTCTGCAGAATCTCCTAGGCCTTATGCACAGATATGTGCGGCAGGTCATGGATGCCTGTACTCCCCAGGCAGAACAATACGTTCATTTTGATATAGGCATACTCAGCAGTCGATCCAGGATGCAGGATTTGCAGCCATTGCAGGGATGCCCAATGTCCAGAGAGCAGTAGATGGGGCCATATCATATCCCCCTGGGATCCCACAAGGCATATCACAGCCATTCCTCAACTACAAAGGGTTCCACTTATGAACATGTAGATTGCCTGTGACCATCAAATGACTATCATGCAGGTTTGTTCATGACACCCAGGGAGTGTCCATGACAGTTTTGTGCTGAAGCAGTCAGACATCCCTGAGCTATTCGAAGACCAGTGCAGTCTGCCTGGATGATGCGTGGGGGTAAGGGTTATCCGCTGAGGCCATGGCTAATGATGTCTGTGACTCCTGAGCCTGAGACCGAGTCGGGAACTCACTAGAGTGAGGTTCATGCTGTCGTCTGGGTCCATAATAGAGCATTGCATAGGTCTGCCAAAAATGCAGTTCCATTGCCTGGACTGCTTTGGGGATGCCCTGCAGTATGATGTGGATCATGCATCATCATTGTGTGCTGTGCCCTGCACAGTATCGCTCAGCAGCAGGGAGACCAACTGGAGCAAGAGGAGAAAGAGGGGGCGAGGTGGATGTCCTGCCATATAAGAGCCAGAGGATGGAGGACAGGCAGCAATGGTAGGTGCCTGGCAGGGCAAGGCAGCAAATGGTACCTTGATAGCAGCCAGTTTCATATTGCTAGTACTGTGCAGTGTGGGGGCTGCTATAGCCACACTTCCACTATGCCGCAAGAGCAACTGCGGTCGCCATTCCCCTTCAACCCTGAAATGGACCTTCAAACCACATGACACTTCCCCAACCTCTCTCATCCCATCCCCCCACATTCTTCCCCAGCTTCTCTCATCCCACCCACTCTGTCCCTCAGAAACAATAAAACCTGTTAATGAACCTGGGCTGGCATGGTAGCAAGTCTTGGTTGAAAGCTGGGGGTTGATGATAACTCGCTGTTGTGCACACTGGGATTCTGCCCTTGGTGCTACTTAAGTTTGACTCCTACCTGTTCTCTGAATGCACACTGCCACGTTGGCCCATGTAACAGTAAGGCCTGGAAACAAAAGTGTGGGGCAATGAGGTGGGGGTTTCACTGGTGGGCTGGAGGATACAGGGGATCCAGTTTCACTAAAGGTCCAGTGGATGTTGGGGAAGGTAGGGCAGGCACTCTGTATTATGAGACCGGGTTTTGCACAGTACAGCAGTAATGCCTCAATGCATGGGAATGGGGAATACTCAGCTTGGTGGGGGGAGATCACAAAACACATTAGTCACTGCTGTGAGATGCAAATAAAAATTTATTGTGCTCTTAACATTTAGCCCAAAGAAACCCTGACTACTGATGACCTTCACTCCTGCTCTCTTAGTCAACCTACAACTTTCTAACTTTGTGTGGCCTACTGCTTCTTCTAGGTGCTCCCCCAGAATGCACGACAGAAATGGAGCTGTCCAACTGTGATTTGCACCCCATTGCCTGTGATGTGCTTGGCAGATATCCCCTGGGGGTGGCTGAGACATAGAGGGCTCTGGCAGACTTGCGAATGACACTGTTTCTTTGTCTACCTGTTCATCTTGCTGGTCATGAGATGCCCCGGTATGAGGAAGAGAAAATTGGAAGGTCTTGAGAGGTCCAGAATCTCTTGGATAAAAGGTCCTGGCATCGCCCAAACTCTTCGTTCTCCCTTAGGCTGCATAGAGGCCCCAGGGACACTCCATGGGATGCCAGGGTAGTTGGATTTAGCTCCAGAAGCTCCAGCATCACTTGACACCAGTCCTGGAATCCCACATGCATCTGCCCCATGTCAGTGTTTCCTCAGCCCTGGCTCTCTGAGACAAGTTCTGGAGCCCCTCCGCGACAGCATTCTGTCAGTGAGCCAGTCTCTGGAGCCTCACAATATTAGCCCTCTGAGACTGGGCTAAGTTGTCAAGGCTCACAAGCACGGCCTGCTATGTCTCCAGAATGCCAGCGAGAGTCCCAGTCATAACCAGCATTGTCTCCAACATGTCTCCAGCACCCATGGCCATGGACCGATGTACCTTCTGGATGACGGTGGTACCCTTGTTTGTGACCTGCTGCACCTCCAGGATGGCCTGGACCCTGAGGACAGGTCCCTAAGACAGAATTTCCACTGCGGATATCACCCTTGCTTTGTTTGCATGCTGTGCAAGCACCACTTCCCTGACAGCACTCTGTTTGACTCCTCTGAATAGCTTGCAGTAGCAGCAGGGTTGCTGACAGCCGGTCACAACTCTCCAGATTTCCTGATGCATCTCTACCAGCTACAAGATGAGCAAACCCTGAGGCCAGGCATTTGGTTTAGGGACAGCTGAATCCTCGCCTCATGTGCCCGAGCCCTCTGATGTGTGCATCTCCATCCGATGTGCATCAATGTCTGTGATGTGTTCACTAGTAAGTGACCCAGAAGCCTCAACACTAAAAGTTCCCACTGTCATGATGGTCTCTGTCTTGGTGGGTTGTGTGGTAGATGCCTGTGCCATTTCACTCATGCTGCCCTCGGAGGATTCTTGGGTGTTGGTGGGGAGTTTCTTTCTTCCTTCCACAATACCTTTGCGGCGCCATCCATTGGGCGATACCCCTGATTGGAGAACAGCAACTGGTACCTCTCCTCCACTGCATCCAGCAGGCGGGCCTCATAGAATCTCAGGGCATGTTTCTTGCCAGACATCTTTGTGGTGTGACTGGCTATATGCCCATTCTTGCAGCTTATATACAGCTCCAGCTTGTTAAGAGAGTGCCAGTGTGTCAGTTTGGGCCTGTCATGGACGGAATTCCTTGTGAGAAATTAGAAGGGAACCTGGTTTCAGTAGAACGCCAGCCATCTCTCAGGGTGCTGACTCACTCTCATGGAACAAGCTTCGGTGTCTGGGATTGGGGGAGGAGGGGGTGCAATGCTCAGGCCTCTTATTTAGCAATCTCCTGTACCCATGGAGTGTGCAGTGCTCAAAGCTCTCGTTTAATAGAGGGAATGCTCGCAAGTAAGGGGGTGTGCTTGACAGCAAGCAGTGTGATATCTGTCCAAGGCATCAGTGAGGTCAGTATGTTTATGGGCGAAGGGAAGGGATGGTGTACCCATAATATCCAGCTCAGTGAGGGGAATGGGGAGAGAGGCCAGCAATGTCTTTGTGGGGGGGAAATCGAGTGAGAGGCCAATGATGTCTTTGTGGGCAATGAAGGGGAGAGAGGTCACGATGTCTGTCGGGGTGGAGGGGTGATGGGGAGAGAGGTCAGTCATGCTATGTGGGAGGGGGGGGAATGGGGAGAGAGGCCAGCGATGTCTGTTTGGGGAGATGGGAGTAGGCAGAGAGGTCAGCGATATATCTGTGGTGAGGGGGATGGGAAAGTGGGGAGAGAAGCCAGTGAAGTCTGTGTATGGGGTGGGGCAGTGGGGAGCAAGGCCAGTCATGTCTGTATGGGACAGTGGGGGAATGGGAGAGAGGCCAGTGATGAGGCCAGTAATGTCTGTGGGAGTTTGTGGGCAGCAATCTCAGTGCTGGGAGGTTCTTTTAGGATCTCCCAGAGATTTGCACATACACAGATTCCTACTCATCACGCTGATTTCAACCTCTTTCGTGTGAATAGGCCTTGCCCCTCCCAAGTTTTTAATGATAATCACGCTGGTGGCCTCTGCTTTGTACACGAGTGTAGGAGATGGGCCCACTAAGTCATTACTTTTACCACTATCTGGATAAACTGATTCCATCCAATGTTCCCTATTCCCAGATCAAGAGACATCTGTTGGACCGCCTAATGTTTGCTCCAGCATTCCTCGCTCTTTTTTTGTAGTTATCAGTCTACTTGAGGTGGGTCATTGGGTTCATCAAATGGCCAGAAACTTATCTTAGATAAGTTGTCATTAGTCCCTTAAAAAAAGCTAATATAAAGTTAAGAGGACTAAGAAAGAGGTTGTAGGCCTGTGAAATCTGCAAGAGATGGTGTGAAGTTATGAATGTATGACCTACGAGCAGTAGCAGGTCATTTGGTCCTTCAAGCCTCTGCTCTGGCATTCAGTAAAAATATGGCTGACTGTAATCTCACTCCTTTCCCCAGTAACCTTTCACCTTCTTCGGGAGAAAGAATGTAGAGGGGAGGTATATGATAAAGGGTAGATCTATTAAGAGTATAGAAACGCAGAGGGACCTGGGGGTGCAGGTGAACAAGTCTCTGAAGGTGGCAGAGCAAGTGGAGAAGGTTATGAAGAAAGCATATGGTATGTTAGCCTTTATAGGAAGGGGTATAGAATACAAGAACTGGCCTTTAATGTTGCAGTTGTATAAAACATTGGTTAGACCTCATTTGGAATACTGCGTCCAGTTCTGGTCGCCTTACTACCAGAAGGATGTGGAGAGTCTGGAGAGAGTGTAGAGGAGGTTTACCAGGATGCTGCCTGGTATGGAAGGTCTGAGTTACGAGGAGAGATTAGGAAAATTGGGACTTTTTCCTTAGAAAGACGTAGACTTAGAGGAGATTTGATAGAGGTGTACAAGATTTTGAAGGGGATTGATAGAGTAAACAGGGTTAAGCTTTTTCCTAGGATGGACTCAAATAGCCCGAGGGGTCACGGGCTTAGGGTGAGGGGGGTAAGGTATAATTTGGATGCTAGAGGGAGTTTTTTCACACAGAAGATGGTGGGGGTATGGAATGCGCTGCCAAGTAAAGTGGTGGAGGCAGGTACTCTGGAGTTATTTAAGAAATACTTAGATGGGCACATGAACAGAATGGGAATGGAAGGGTATAGAAAACTGATTTAAAATAGGGATCATGAGCCTTGGGAGTCCTGGGAAGTGTGTAAATAGATGATGATATTGATGTACTTGTTTTTATCCTACAGGTGCTTTGGTCCACCTTGTTGTCTAACAAGGAGCATACACGCGATGGGTCGTGAGAGGGCTGCTCTTGGATTTTTTTTTGCGAGAGTATCCTAGTGCTTCATGTCGTTAGTGTACACTTGACCTGGACCATTTGATGGGCAACACGACAGCTCATTGACTATTGCTGTGCTGTGCAGATACATGGATTTGGGCCTGTGTCTGTGGGAGTTTGCGCATTCTCCCCGTACTTGCGTGGGTTTTCTCCGGGTGCTCCGGTTTCCTCCCACATCCCAAAGATGTGCTCTTAAGCTAATTGGCAAAACAAATTCTCCCTAAATTGTCTCAAATTTGGTTTTTAATCTATAGATCTATAAACATGGACAGGGATCGTGGGTAGAGGTGGGAACATTGGGTTGGCGGCGCGGGCTCGTTGGGCTGAAGGGCCTGTTTTCCGTGCTGTTTTGTTCTTTGTTCTTATTTATTTGTCATTCTAGTATGAACTCCACTGAAAAAAAGCAGCATGATTTACTCCACTTTTCATGTGAATTTGATACTTAGAACTTTTTCGGAGAATTTTGTCTCCTGCCAGTTAGCCAGTCCCCCATCTACGTTAATAAACTCTCTCCAATAGTCATATGAATAGTCATATGAAGTAAACTCTGAACAGCCTTCAGAAAGAGGAAAGCAGCTTCTACTGATCTCAAAGTCATGCAAGAAGTCAAGCTCGCCAGATAAGTACTATTTATATGCTGTCATAAAACTAAATGTTCCAAGTCATGTGTGTTGGCCAAGTATATTGGAGTCAATTATTCCATAATTATCATATTGGGTAGCCTTTTATGTGCCTTATAGTGGCCGTAAAGGAAATAGGGGATCATCAATATTTTTCCCTGTGGACTTAATGGAGCATAAACTTCCCGTTCAACAAGCGGGACTTTGCCTAATTGAAAAGGAGCAGCGCAAATTTAAAACCTATGCTCACAACTTGGACTCGGTACTGTAGGTCTGGAGCTTAGGAGTTGTGTTGCTGCAGGTGCGTCCTTTTCTTTATGGTATATAAAGCAGGGAAGATTGGCCCTGGTGAGTTGTTGCAGTATGGTATCTTGTTGGAAATTGAATTATATCAGATTCACTATTCCCTGTATCTATCCTGCTCATTACCACCTCAAGGAATTCTAATAAATCTGCCTGGCCTGATTTCCCCTTCATGAAGTCATGCTTACTTTTCTTGATTATGTTATAAATGCACCATTACATCCTTTATAATGGATTCTAACATTTTCCCAATGACAGACCTTTTTTTGTCTCCCTCCCTTTTTGAGTAAGGGTGTATCATTGGCAGTTTTCCATTCCTCAGTGACTTTATAGAATATAAGCATTTTTAGAAGACTATGTCCAGTTTATCCAGTGTCTCTATAGCTACTTCCATTAATACCCTGGGAGATCCTGATCGAGAGGACTTATCAGCCTATGGCCCCATAAGTTTCCCTTGTACTTTTTCTCTAATGATAGGTTTTAGATTTTTTTTTGATATATCTCTCCTCCCTTTGATTAATTAGTATTTTTGGAATGTTATTCGTGTCTTCCACCCTGAAAACTGATGCAAAGTATTTGTTTAACACGTTTTTTGTTTTAAAACTTTTACACTCATAGCGATTCAGTTCTGTATTGCATTCCTATCAGAATTCATCAGTGTCTTGTATTAGCATTGAGTCCTGTGTGACTCACTAGCTGCTCCTGTCAAAGGCAAGGGAATTTCAGTGAAGGGCATGGCTGTGTCCCCTCCAGGTGCACACACTACACCTTTGTACTTCCTGTTAGATGGTCATGGCTGACAAGGGATCATATGGAAAGTCCTTATATCACACCATGTTCTTGCTATAGAGTGTCTAAGATATAGAGGCAAGCTGAAAATTACCTGAGGGAAGTTTCTCACACACGGCTCTCATCAGGCCAGTTACTGTGCAATGTTTCCAAGCACAGCCATGTGTGAATGGGATAAACACCAACCTGTGGTCCTCCAGGGTGTTCTTCACCTGGAGAATGTCATACCTAGATGGAGGCCAAGTCATGGGTTTCATCGTGATCTGGCAGATAGTATTGCCGTAATGTTACCACTATGCTTGCCAAGAGAATTGGAACAGAAGAGGGGTGGACAATGGAAAGGTCTGTTGATCATGGGTGGGATATTATGGTTTTGGGGCAAGTGAGGCCATAAAATCCTGCCCTACATGTCAGGTTGCCCAAATCACAAAGGAAAACTTGGACAAGCTAACACAATAATTTATAATTATGAGGATGTATCTGAGTCAGTACAGTAAATTTCAGAAAACATGGGAAGATTTTTGATACCAAATGTAAAGATTTATCAAAATAGAATAATGAAAATAACATTTGAAGACACAAAAATACCTCTGGGAATTAACAGTACTTCTACAAACACTTCTTAAGCGATTCTGGCTGAAGTAAATCGGAGTTAAAGCTTTTGATGCTTTAGTCCTGATAGATTTTTAAATTTCAGTAACGTTACCACAAAGTGCTCTGATGCTACAGGTGGAATGTTAGGATTTTCCTCCTTTTTCATTCAATACTGAGAAGGCACAGCTTGTCTGAAAAACATGACAAACCAAAACACATTTCTTTGAGGTGGCGGCAGCTGTTGTTTATGGATCTGTCTCCAGCCTGCCTAGTTAAGTTCTCATAGTTGCATACTAAGGGTCTGTAATTTCTCTTTGCATACTTTTTCTCTTGGTTCTTCCGATGTATTGTTTCTATAGCCTTTTATCAATTTTTTTATCAATATCTATAGTCATTATTTATCAATCTTTCATGTTATTTTATGGCTACATTTTTCTAAAAATTAACTTACTTCTTTCCTCACCCAATTATGATCTCCCAATTATATATGTTATTTTTGAAATGCAACAGTTAACTTTAAATCACTTCCCTTATCTATGTAACATAAATTCCCGTTCATGCTGTTTCACCCTCCACCAGCATGCTATCTGATCCCCATTCATTTCCACTTCAACCACTTGCATTTATGCCTACTCTTTATTGATATTTTGGCCTCTGCAGTCTAACTATCTTCAATTTAATCAAATCAGCCACACCCATACACACTATCACACACAAATCTGTTTTATAGTGATATTGAAAGCAAATTGAGAAATATAATTTTTCCTCATTCTTAACAATAGCCAACTGGTTTGGAGATAGAGGGAATGTTAGACAGGATTTTCCTCCTTTTTCATTCAATACTGAGAAGGCATAGCTTGTCTGAAAAACCTTGCAGAACAAAACACATTTTCTTGAGGTGGGCATGCTTAATAATTGTCAAACTATGGTATTCACAAATCCAAAGAGACATTAAGGATGCAAACTGTATGCAATCTTGCCATAATTTTGGCTACCATTCAAATAAGGAGAAAAAAGACTTGCTGCAGACTGACACAGGCTCAAGAAGCAGTAGTGCTTCTAGGATGTTAATATACCACTGAGGAGGCACTAATGCAACAGCGAGTATTGACCTGACTGGGTTATCGCAAGTGATGCTTATATACAGAAGTGATAAAAGGCAATGCTGCAGGCATCTTGTTTAGGGAAATGCTGGTTCACATTTACCAGCTTCATCGGGGCGAACTACGCTGCCGGGAATTGGACGGCATCCCTTGACGGTAACATTAAAAATACTTTCATGGGGACCTGTGCAACATCTCCCATTCTGTGACACACAGGGACACATGAAAGTCACAAATATTCTGTTCACAAGAGTGCACCAGTTTGTACAATTCTACATGGATGGTGACAACCAGGCTGCCAGATCACAGCTATTTGCAGCAAATCTGATTTCCTGGAAGTGCAGTTGCAATTGGATGCAAAAGTGGTCTTGAGAACTTCCTTGCAACATGTTGTCATATTCAGCAATTGAAAAGGATACATAAAACGAAATTGTGATCACAGAAGGCAAATCCTGCATGTTTGTGCTTCGTACACAAGAGAACTCACATTGCTTACATTTTGAAGGACTTGCAGGTCCCACCTGTTTTTGAAGGACTTAATGGTTGCAGGCTAGCTACTTCAGGATAACAAATAATTCCAGAGAATGTGGCTGTTGACATCAATTCAACATCTATAGAGTACTGGAGCGAGATAAAATGCTCCATGAACTCCTTGATACACCAAATAGGCCTAGCAAAGATGATTTTTGAATCACTCAGGTGGAACTCTGCAACATTCAGCATAGAGCATGTCCTGGATCATTGTTGTCTACTGTGCCCTGCAAAAGGGAACATCTTGGCAGAGGGAGACTTGAAGGAGCAAGATGTCCTCTCCAGTGAGAAGAATGGTGGAGCAACTGGATCTGATTAGGGCCAGGATGTCGCTGAGCCACATGAAGATATCATAGCAGATCTGTGATGTGGCAAATGTATTCGGATCATTCTGATAACTACCAGATTCCAGGTGGAGTAAGCTGCTGACAGACTAGCTTGGGTAAATGCATGAGATTATGGGGATAGAACCTGGTTGGGATTGTGGTTGGCACATACACGACAGGCCAAGTGACCACCTTCTGCACTGTAGGATTCTATGATTGTTCAAATATTACATAAGATTTGTTCCAAACTTGGCAACTGTTCTGAAATCATTATAAAATTTCTTGTGCCAGAACAAAAAGTGGAAGTAGTCTGATTAATGTGTAAATGCCTTTACTCAAGCCAAAAAGACACTGCTTAAATGTGAAGTTCTTACACATTTTGATTCTACTCTAGTCCTGGAGCTCAAACAGGGAGTTAGAAGGGCAAAAAGGGGGCATGAAATGATTTTGGTGGATAGGATTAAGGAAAACCCAAAGGCTTTTTATTCCTATGTTAGGAATAAAAGGGTGGTTAGAGGAAAAATCGGACCTCTTAGGGACAGAGGAGGGCAACTGTGCTTAGAGCCTGAGGGAATGGCGGAGATCCTGAATGAATATTTTGCATCGGTATTCACAAAGGAGAGGGTTTGTTGACAGTTCCTGTCTCTGAGGGAACTGTGGACCAGTTGAGGGAAATATTCATACTGAGGGAGGAAGTGTTAGCGCTTCTAGGTAGCATTAAAACTGATAAATCTCCGGGGCCTGATGGCATTTATCCCAGGCTGCTTAGGGAGGTGCGAGGTGAAATTGCTGGGCCTCTGACGCAAATCTTTGTCTCTTCCTTGGACACAGGTGAGGTCCCAGAGAACTGGAGAATAGCTAATGTTGTACCGTTGTTTAAAAAGGGTAGTAGGGATAACCCTGGAAATTATAGGCTGGTGAGTTTGACGTCAGTGGTAGGGAAGCTGTTGGAGGGGATTCTTAGAGATAGGATGTAAAGGCACTTAGAGCGTTGCGATCTGATTAGGGATACGCAGCATGGATTTGTTAAGGGGAGGTCGTGCCTTACAAATCTGGTAGAATTTTTTGAGGAGGTGATGAAAACAGTGGACGAAGGGTGAGCTGTTGATGGTAAAACCATATGGATTTTAGTAAGGCGTTTCACAAAGTCCCTCATGGAATGTTAGTTGAGAAGGTCAAGGCTAATGGGATACAAGGACAGGTAGCTAGATGGATAAGTAACTGGCTTGGTAATAGGAGACAGAGAGTTATAATGGAAGGGTGTTTTTCTAGCTGGAGGTCGGTCACTAGTGGTGTGCCGCAGGGCTCGGTACTGGGACCTCTTCTATTTGTAATATATATAAATGACTTGGAAGAGGGAGTAAGCGGAGTGATCAGCAAGTTTGCAGACGATACAAAGATGGCTGGACTTGCGGATAGTGAGGAGCATTGTCAGACGATGCAGCAGGACATAGATAGGCTGGTAGCTTGGGCAGATAGATGGCAGCTGGAATTCAATCCTGATAAATGTGAGGTGATGCATTTCAGGAGAAAGAATGTAGTGGGAGGTATATGATAAAGGGTAGACCTATTAAGAGTATAGAAACGCAGAGGGACCTGGGGGTGCAGGTGAACAAGTCTCTGAAGGTGGCAGAGCAAGTGGAGAGGTTGTGAAGAAAGCATATAGTATGTTAGCCTTTATAGGAAGGGGTATAGAGTACAAGAGCTAGCCTTTAATGTTGCAGTTGTATAAAACGTTGGTTAGACCTCATTTGGAATATTGCATCCAGTTCTGGTTGCCCTACTACCGGAAGGACGTGGAGAGTCTGGAGACAGTGCAGAGGAGGTTTACCAGGATGCTGCCTGGTATGGAAGGTCTGAGTTACAAGGAGAGGTTAGGCAAATTGGGACTGTTTTCCTTAGAAAGACGTAGACTTAGAGGAGATCTAATAGAGGTGTACAAGATTATGAGGGGTATAGATAGAGTAAACAGGGTTAAGCTCTTTTCTAGGATGGACTCAAATAGCACGAGGGGTCACGGGCTTAGGGTAAGGGGGGTAAGGTATAATTTGGATGCTAGAGGGAGTTTTTTCACACAGAGGGTGGTGGGGGTTTGGAATGCGCTGCCAAGTAAAGTGGTGGAGGCAGGCACTCTGGAGTTATTTAAGAAATACTTAGATGGGCACATGAACAGAATTGGAATGGAGGGGTATAGAAAACTGATTTAAAATAGGGATCATGAGCCTTGGGAGTTCCCTGGGAAGTGTGTAAATAGATGATGATATTGATGTACTTGTTTTTATCCTGCAGGTGCTTTGGTCCACCTTGTTGTCTAACAAGGGGCATACACGCGATGGGTCGTGAGAGGGCTGCTCTTGGATTTTTTTCGAGAGTATCCTAGTGCTTCACGTCGTTAGTGTACGCTTGATCTGGACCATTTGATGGGCAACACGACAGCTCAGTGACTATCGCTGCGCTGTACAGATACATGGATTTGGGCCTGTGTCTGTGGGAGTTTGCGCATTCTCCCCGTGCTTGCGTGGGTTTTCTCCGGGTGCTACGGTTTCCTCCCACATCCCAAAGATGTGCTCTTAGGCTAATTGGCAAAACAAATTCTCCCTAAATTGTCTCAAATTTGTTTTTTAATCCATAGATCTATACACATGAACAGGGATCGCACGTAGAAGTGGGAACATCAGGGTGGCAGTGCTGGCTCGTTGGGCCGAAGGGCCTGTTTCCCGTGCTGTTTTGTTCTTTGTTCTTTGTACAGTTAAATTGCGATGCGTCCCCTTGTGGTGTAGGAGAGGTGATCTCCCACGTCACATCATCAAGTGAAGAATGGTACATTGCTTTTGCATCTTGAACCTTGAGCAAGGCAGAAATTAGCTGTGCAAGTTGAAAGGAAAGCTTTAGGAATCATCTTTGGAATAAAGGAAATGTATCAGTTCCATACTGGAGAGAATTTACATTACTAATGAACTAACTAACTAACTATTAAATGGTGGTTCACTAACTACCATTTTTTAACCACACATAGAAATTCCATCACTAGTGGAATTGCAAGTGGAATGCAAAACCATTGCAAATGGAATGCAAAGATAAGCATTGTTTTTGTCTTACGTACTTGTACTATTAAGTATTGAACAATCATGTCTACATGATAATGCGGATGGACTTTCAAAATTACCACTGTCAGGTAGTTAGTCAAACTACTCAAGCAGAAATATCTTCCAACTTTGAAGAAATGGACAAAATATTTGTTAGTATCCAGGGAATGCAGAAACTAGACTGATTCCTGGGATGGCTGGACTGATGTGTGAGGAGAGATTGTGTCAGTTAGAATTATATTCAGAAGAATGAATTATATTCAGAAGAATGAAGGGAATCTCATGGAAATCTATAAAATTCTAATAGGATTAGACTGGATAAATGCAGGAAGGATGTTCCCAAGGGTGAGGGAGTGCAGAATCAGGCATCATATTCTAAAGATATGGACTAAACCTTATTGTGACTGAGATGAGGAGAAATTTCCTCACCCAGAGATTGTTAAGCATGTGGAATTCATTACCACAGGAATCAGTTGAGGCCGAAACATTGAGTTAGATATAGCTCCTGCAGCAAAGGGGATCAAAGGACTTGGATATAAGACGGGATCAAACTGTTGAGTTGGATGATCAGTTATGATTGGCATGAATAGCAAAACAGGCTCTGAAGGCTGAATGGCCTACTCCTGCTCCTATCATCTATGTTTCTATGTTTTAGGCAAGTGAGAAAACACACTTGGAATAATCCTTGCTGTCAGAAATGGATCTAATTTTACGAAGAAAGACTTTGGAACTAACAGATAACCTGAAACTCTATGAGTCCAGGAGTTTGGAGCTGTCAGTACAGTCAGGATGTCTTCCATGGGGGTTTAGAATGATTGTCCCACCATCGTTGAAGAAGCAGGTGTTAGAGAAGCTATATGAAGGCTATTGCGGAATTCTATGCATAAAGGAAATTGTAAGAAGTTATTTCTAGTATCCTGAATTGGATGCATTGAATTGAAGAGAAAGATAAAACATGTACTTCCTGTGCAAAGATAGGAAACCTATCACCTTTAACACTGTTGCATCCATAGAAATAGCCTGAAAGTGGTTGGCAACTGGTGCATCTGAATTTTGCAGGACCCATTTTGCATGTTGAAGGTCATGAAATCCTTTGAATCTTCCTCTGGCAAGAGTTGTTGATATAAGTGGCCTGTGTCCAGTTTTGCTAATGTCTTGGCTTCTGTGAAAGTTGAAATCAAATCTTCCACCTTTATTTCAGGAACTTGCCTAGTAGCAACTGTAACAACATTTTTTTAAAAATCTGAAGGGTAGAAATCTACCAAGACACTGTAACAAGAATTTTAAAAAGTGTGGAAGATAGAAACTTGCATAACAGCCAGCATTTCCAGGGCAAGTAAGTCTTTAAAAGTGATCAGGAATTCCAAAGGCATGAGAGTATTGAAAGATTTTCAGGTCTGAATTGCTCTAGTAGAAGAAACAGATTTCTTAGATGACTATTATCAAAATTTTAAGTTCTACAAGCAAAAAAAGTTACCTAACTAACTTAGTGATTTGGGGCTATAGAAATGCCAAGCGCCACAAATGGAAAAAAATTGAGATACGTAGACAGCCAGCTCTCAAGTTCGAAATAAAAGAAGGGGAAACAGTGTAACTGTTACCTACTCACAAGCAGGGCAGTCCACACCTCATGTTCCGGAGGCTGGGACCCATTTCACAGCATCGGGTTTTGTACCATAACTTCTCAGGGAATGCTATAGTGTTGCATCTAAGCCTGAGAGGCAAGGCATTGCAGCAACCCTGCATAAAGGCATTTTAAATACCTTTGTTGGAACAAGAAAAGATGTTTATCAAATTTGATATTAACGTTGGAGTTGATTCTCCAACTTCGGCATGTGGTGAGTAGATTGTGCCAATGCCAGAGAATGTGTTTCACGCCTGGCGCCAGATAGTTTGCTCTTTTTGGCACAAGGCTAATTAACATAAGATTGACTGCATTTCGATATTATTAATGAGTTTGGCATGTGACCCACCCCACTCCCGGATACCACCATGTCCTACAGCGTGATGTCATATGGGCACAAATGACTTCTTGTCCATAAAATGTGGTTCTAGCACACCAGTTGTGAGTGTGACTGAACAGGTAAATACCACTATGCACCAACCTCCAGGGTACCAGAGGTTGGATCAGTTGCTGCCATGTTGTGGGATGAGCGCAGGATCTTGGGGGTATTGGGCTGGGCTGGGAATCCATTGGTCAAAGCTTGCTACTAGGTTGGAGTTGTGTGGTGAGCATTCTCCCAGCCTACTGAAAGATCCCTATGGGGGTCCAGAGGTCAAAGTCAAACCTCACTGATGTAACACCTTCTACTCTCTACCCTGACACGTTTTGGTTGGAAAGACTGCATGGTTTACTGTGGATGGCCCATCTCAGGCTCCACTCACAGTCACAAGCACCTGGCAGTTGTCACTCCAATAGAGGGGGTATGGCAGGTATTAACTCATCCCACGCACTATATGACCTCAGCAATACACCAGACAATGGGCACTGTCGCTTGGAAGTCAGGAGTGCAACAGTCTGGAGGCTTGAGACAAGCTACAGTGAGGTCCAGACTGCCTCCGCCTCCATCATTGAGTAGTGCATTGGCCTGCTCAAGATGTGGTTCTGCTGCCTGGACTGCTGTGGTAGCAGTAATCTGCAATACAGCCCCCAGATGATCTCCCACGCTGTGGTGGACTGCAGTGTGCTCCACAACTTGGTATACAGCAGGACAATATCCTGGAGGAGGAGAAAGAGCAGGCAATGCAATAGAAGATGCATGGATAAATGCAAGGGAGGGATGGAACTGGGCAACTTAGCACTTTTTTGAGAAAGATCTAAACAGATGAAGGTTTTGTGGATTTCACATCTGTGGTACACTCTGACCTCAAAGTTGCTCAGAGTCCTCTTTTTTAATGCTACAGATCAACTTGTCTCTGAACATATCTCCTAAAACTGCTCTGAAATCATGGATTTCTGAAAGCGGGCTTAATTCTGCTGAAAAGCTAGCTATCCATTACCCTGCTTTTCGAAAATAACAATGAAATTTAAGTCTATTAACAATTACTGAGGACTTCACTTTATGGTGATTCTGGGCCAGAGCAACAAAATTTGCATCAACTTTCCCCATGATTCCCCATCAACTTATATAAGTCTTCAGTGCAACAGTTGGGATAATCAAGTGCTGCTTCACCTTACCTTCTGTTCCATTTGCTAAAAGGAAATGCTGCAACCTATCCATGTATTCATTCCCATCCTCGTTCTTCTCTTTGAAATGACCAGCTGACCTGAACATAGCTATTATGCCACTAACTTAAAATTCCACCAAATAAACCCACGATAAAAACAATCCTTGTATTGCAACATTGAACATCAAAAAACCTTGTTTTCTTGCCATTTTTTTCCTTGTCCCCATAAAGATGTGGTGACTTGTGATCATAAATAACTAGTCAACTACTATGTTTAAATGAAAGAACTTTTTTATATAAATAAATGATGAAGTTTAACAGTAACAGTAACTGAGCAGAACAGTAATAACTATGAAAACAGGAGGTCTAGTAAGACATGCCTTTCTTACAGGTAGACTGCAAAGTTTTCACATGCTCAAAACCCTCAATAGAAACCAGTAAAGCAAATACATAGGAGAAAAGCTTATAAGAACAGTCTGTACTCAAAATTACACTCTATAACAATAGGAAACTATTCTTGCAGATGTATAAAGCAGAAAAAAATTAGAGGAAAGCAATTCCCAGAAATTGCAGAACAGATTGTTCTTGGAACTAGGAAATGAAGAAAGAGATTGTAGGAAGATTGTAGTCAAAGGGACAAAAGAACTAGAACTTGAACAAGACACTCTTCAATAGAGTTCAAGTAAAAGACAGAAAAAGGCTCTGAGTTAAAAAGACAGCTGCAGTAACCAGACTTAAAGTGAGGAACTCAATATCAGAGATCAATCAAAAGTTTGATGACACCTTATTACAGCTGGTGAAGTTCTGTTGGCCTGTCAGGATATCTGAGATTCTGTGTGGAAGCTTGAATGCATATGTCCATTCAAGGCAGAGGAATACTGAAAGAGTTGGAACTCCTGGAGATGGATCTTTGCTGAAAGCACTCGAGGAAGATATTGTTCGGTACAAATTTTTATACTATATCTTCTTGAGAGTGGAATTTGGGGAAATACTCATGTGGAAGCCAGAATCTAATGAGACAAGTTAGGTCGCAGTGTAATAGTCATCTGGGGGATTTGAGGAGAAGTCCACATAAGTTCTGCTGGATTTCAGAGTGGGATGTGTCTGACCACAGCTAGCCTGTTGGTTTACAACTATGATTGTACAACAGGGACAGTGTATTTACTATACAAGAACATTATAAGTAAGATATATTTTGAAATCTGTATTATTCTGGAAGTCTGCATACATCTGTGAAAGGATAGGTGTGGTGAAGGAGTGTTATTATAATCCAGATCAGAAACTCCAAGATGTTTTATAAAGTCATGCTAGACCATATGTTTTGCATTTTGAATTTGGCATTGGTGAGCACATAATGCTCAACTTCAGGTATGATCCAAGTAACACTAAGATGCTTTAATCAAACAAAGTTTCGTTAAGAATACAGTTGAACTATAATAAGAAAATAAACAACAGCTAAATATACTGTTCCAAGCTAAACAATCCCCACAAGCATACAGCCCATTCTAAGCTTACTACAGAAAGCAAGCATGTTTATGTGATGCTGGATTTTGCATCTTTCTAACACTACTATGTAATACTCCTTTAGCTGTTGACTTGGAAATGCTGAGGCCTTCCCAATTGTGGAACTTCCAAAGCACCTTGAGACACACATGGATACTGCTCATCTCTAGCTTCTAGTTGCATCTTACAGACAGCAGAATCGTCACTCCAGAGAGAGATAGAGAATCCTACTTTCAGTCTGCAATCCAAACAACTTCTGACAAACTGAAACTAAAATCCTTGGATTTTTCCTCTGCAAAAAACACTGTCATTTGTCACAAATCCAGCAGTTAAAATGGGTCATAAAACTCCAGGACACTGTATTAGTCCAGATCAAAAATAAATAAGATGCCCATTACATTGCTTTAGCAACAATTAGAGGATAGTGACTCAAACATCATGGTGCTAAAATGCAAGAAGGCCAGGCCTACTTGAAAAAACTGCAGAGAAACATGATTAAAATGCATTTCTTAAAGGCACAGTAGTTTCATAGTATTGTGTTATACATCGTCAAGCTTTTCATGCTTAATGCTTTTTCATATTGTTGAACACTAATCAGCACTCCCTAGACTCTCTACTTTCATGTTTCCTAAAAAAGTAAACATTCCAATCTTTTGAGCCACAGTTCTATTCTGAGACCTTCCAATCCAGTAGTAACATCAATTGGATCATCACTCTATTGCCTTTGTCAAGTCCTCTTCAGTAAGTGATTAAGAAGCTGTTTGTCTTGCATCTCTTAAGAGATTGGAAGATTAAAGTGGCTGGCAAAAAATCAACACTAAAGCCCCACCCACTTGTGTGTGACATCCTTCTATAATTTAACTGTTAGTCTCTAACCCTGATGCCTTCACGAGAGTAAGAATAGACTGCTGTTACCCTGTCGGAGTGCAGAAGATTATGCATTCTCTTATGTCACTGCAGTCCCCAGATCTTTTCTGGGTCCTATGTGTGCTTATCATACAGTGACCACTTCCTGCAATAAGACGGCAGAGCCTATTGCAGTCATCATGAAGAAATCCTACCAACTTTTCTAGAGACTTTGGTGGAGAATCTCCAGTGAGGCATTGTTTGAACTATAGAATCGCAGATTGCTTTTCTCTCCAACATTTTTTAGAAGGCAGATTCTGGAGCTCCTGGCCTGCAGTGAGTGAATGGCTGTTCGGGTGTTGTTTAAATGTGGCAGTTAGGTAACATTAGGTAACAGCAAGGATGCTGACTTCTTGCCCATTCCCACTACAAAATTCATTGAGAGGCGCAAGGATGCATAAGTAATGAAATGAACAACACAAGATAACATATGTTAGTTGTTACATCCACTGCTGCCCACCGCCCCCTCTCCTGCCCAAGCAGCAATCATCTCTGACCTCTGAACTTAGATTTCAGCATGAAGGATTCAGCCCCCTTGAAATGAACCACCAAGTAACTCAAGAAAACATATCAATTTTCTTTTTAAGTTAGAAATTAACTTATTTTTGGCAAATTAACTAGAATCTGCATTTTTAATAAATTTAATTATTCTAAACTTCGTAGAGAAAGTTATGTTTGGTAGCCAGCAACAATTGTGTAAAATTGTACAATTTATTTTACAGATTCAGAAAGAGATGTAAAGTATACATTTGCAATTTTCCACGTGAAAGAGCGTTCCTACCGTGTACAGAATCCATCAGGAGTTTATCAATCTCATCTTGCATTAAAAGAGCCAACATTTTCTCTTATGGGGGTTATTGTTGACAAACATTCATCGTTTTCATTCCATAGTGTGGCAATGATTTATCAAATACGATATACTGATGCTCAAATTCTCCATGTCTATGTTGTTCCAAATGATTTCTCAATAATACAGGTACTATCAAAAAACATCACATTTGATAGTTCTGTGATAATAGGTTTCATTGGATTTTGAATTACAGAGCAAAGATTACTTTTCCATTTTGCAGGCAGTTCACATGCAGGAATCTCAATCCAAATTGCTTGAGTATCCTTCAGAGATAAAATCATTGTACTTTGGCAGAAGGTATTCTTTGTTTAGCCCTTCAGAAGTTCGGATATCGCCACAAGTAAGTAGTAGCAATATGTACAATTGAAAATTGTATTCTCGAAAATGTTACATATGTTAATATATTGTAAACCTGAGAGAGATGAATACTGAATTGAACTGCATACAGTGGGTAGAATGAACCAGCATGGCTAGCAGGTATGATAGAGCAAGAGGAGAAAAATCTAGTTTGCGACCAGTTTCTCACCTCTTGCAATGTTTCTGGCCCTATTCTGCTGAAAGCATTGTAATTTAAAAATTAATGACATGTTTAGTATGTTATTAATGAGCCTGGGATGCAATGGTCCAGGCTCACTTATACTTGGCCACTTGTCGGTTGAGATCTTCACTGATGAGGGGCATAGGTGATCCCCACCAACGAGACCAGCTGTGATGGCTTTGCCAGTAGGACTGGAAGCCCCAGGATGGTTGGGTAGGGCTGGGCAGGATCGATGGGGCAGTGCCAATCTGGCACCGCCAGCCTGTCACCCTGATAGTGCTTCCTGGGCACACCCACTGGGCAGTCTGGAATTGCCCACCAGGAACTGGACATTGCCAAATGGATGGGATCGAGGTGTCCAATGGAGTGGAACATGAGGGGGCGAGACATAATGACAGCGGGACTTTGGGAGACATGGAGAAGGTGGCATGGAAGCTCCATGGGGGCGAAAATAGATGTGGTTGATTAGTCTGTCGGCAATTATGGGGGAACAATTGGCTGGGGCTGCAATCAAGGAGCCTATTGGCCAGGACTGCGTTTGGGGCAGTGATCGGCCAGACTGCGATGGGGGCATGAGGGGAAACAGATATTCATGGAGGACATTGGAGGGAGTGACTTATCTGTCACTCCCTCCAATATACCATGTACTGGGAGTTTGGGCACCTGTGCAAAGGTGCCTATAGAGCTCAGCAACCAGATGTAAATTACCATAACTTAACTCGTTGAAAAAGCTAGTGAAAAAGCCTCCAGTTCTCTTGCTCATTTTACACTTAGAATTCTTTTGAATAAGTTTTGCCCAAGATCTTAGGGATGAAGAGATCTTGTTAAATTTTTGTGGGAAAGCTCTCTTTTTTTTTGGAAGCTGGAAACAAAATTGTGCAAAGTGAGATTCATATCCAGATTCTGCAAATCTCATTTTTCTACGCCTTGGGGAAAATCTTTTGGATTGGAAAACGAGATTTGTTGCATTTTCAATTTTGTGACTTTCAATATGTCATAAGTAGTTGGAAATAATTAGACTACTTGCTTTTGAAATGCAAGTTTTAGATTTTCAACATATATCTTCATAATTTTACAAGGAGGAAAGGAATAATGGGGAAACATTTCTTTTTGTGAAGTTGATTTCCGAGATGCAAGAAGAGTAAAAGGAATTGAGACCCATTGAGGGTGATTTTTCGACTTTGCCAGGGCTGGCACAGATTGCTTTGATCCTGGAGCTAAATGGTCTAAAAATTGATTTTGCACCTAATGCCAGACAGTTTTCTATTCTCCTGTCCCTTTTCTAATGGTGCAAACTACATCTTGCCCAGAAAGGCTGCGAGGCTGATTTAAATGAGACTTACTGAATTTACAATCCTTCCTCTTCCTGGAATGGTCCCACCTCTCCAGCAGGAAGTCACAATGACACGAATCACTCCTGATCTCCACTGGACTTTGGGGTCATTGGAGCCCCTGTGTAGTTGGGGGCTTGTCTGGGCAATGCCAATTGAGCAGAGCACACCTGGAAGTGCCCATTTAGCAAACTGGCAGTACCCAACTGGAGCACCAGCAATGGCCACCAGACACCCAGCAGTGGCCACTGGACATCACGGCGATGCCATTTGGGCACTGCCAGTGTGCTGGGCCAGTGCTGAGGTTTGGGGGCTGAATAGGGCCATGATGTGGGATGTAGTGCAGAGGTGCATCACAAAGGTGGCCATGATGAGGTGTATGTTAGCCACCTGTGCCAAGGAGAGTTTGGGGAAACATGCCACCTATTGGGATGAGGGGGTGTCTATGCGGGGGTGGGGGGAGATGGAAGAGGGGGTCTCCTAGTGCAGTGTGAGATTGGGTTGCCCTTGCAAAATGATGCCTGAACGGTCTGAAACCAAACTCATTGGCATATTTAGATCCTATTCCCCTGGTACTATTGCAAAACTCACAACTTTCCAAAAAAGTGGTTGTGTGAGAGTTTTGTGGTGAGGAGTGTGTCTGACAGGGTAGCATAGATTACTCCATTATTCAAGATGTTATGACACTTAGGGTGAGATTTTACGGCTCCATTCCTTGCCCACTGATCCATTCCTTGCCCACTTCGATTCCCCTGGTGGGTGGGCTGGTAAAATTCCAGTCTTAGAAAGTTTTTGTGAGAATTCTTATGTTAGGTCTCCAATCCAACATTGTAATGCTTGGGTCTTAAGCATCTCCATGTTGCTGAAATTGAACCTGAACCTAAAGTAAGCTCAGGCCCAGAATATTAAGTAATAAAGGGAATGTCAGTAATCCCATTACCAGACAGATCAGGCAAAAACAAGACAGGGAGCAAGTGAAGTCCAGATTAAACTGCATTTATTTCAATGCAAGAGGCCTTGTGGGCAAGGCAGATGAACTCAGGGCCTGGATGGGTACGTGATTCTGGGATATCATCGCAATTACTGAAACATGACTAAGGGAGGGACAGGACTGGCAGCTCATTATTCCAAGGTACAGATGCTGTAGGAAAGATAGAACAGGAGGTAAGAGAGGAGGGGGAGTTGCACTTTAGATTAGGGAAAGCATCGCAACTGTACTGAGAGGGGATATATCCGAAGGTTCGGCCACTAAGTCTTTATGAGTGGAACTGAGAAAAAAGAAGGGGGAAATCACTTACATGGAGTTCTACTATAGGCCCCTAAACAGTGAAATGATGGAGCAAATATGTCAGAAGATTATAGATAACTCCAAGAAAAATAAGGTGGTAATAGTTGGAGATTTTAACTTTCTCAACATTGACTGGGACAGCCATAGTATTAGAGGCTTGGATGGAGAGAAATTTGTTGAGTATTTTCAGGAAGAATTTCTCATTCAGTATGTGGTTGACTAGAGACAGGGTAAAATTTGACCTCCTCTTGAGAAATAAGGAAGAGCAGGTGACAAAAGTGTTAGTGAAGGATCACTTTGGGACTAGTGACTATAGTTCTATTGGTTTTAAGATCGCTTTGGAAAATGATAAGTTAGGCCTAAAAATTAATATTTTAAATTGGGGCAAAGCCAATTTTGATGGCGTCAGACAGGAATTTTCAAAAGTTAATTGGTGGAGTCTGTGGAAAGGGATGTTTGGTAAGTGGCATGCTTTCAAAAGTGTGTTAACAGTGTTCAGGGTAAACACTTACCTCTTAGAGTGGAGGGCAAGGTTGGCAGAAGTAGGGAACCTTGGATGACTCAGGATGTTGAGGCCCTGGTCAAGAAGAAGAAAGAGGTACATGACATACATAGGGAGCTGGGATCAAGCGAATCCCTTGAAAAGCATAGGAAGTGTAGGAGTAGAATTGCGAGAAAAATCAAGAGGACAAAAAGGGGACACAAGATTGTTTTGGCAGATAAAGCAAAGGAGAATCCAGAGACCTTCTACAACAAATACATAAAGGGCAAAAGAGTAAGAAGGGAGAGAGTAGGGCCTCTTAAGGAACAACAGGATCATCTATGTGCGGATCCACAAGACATGGATGAGATCCTAAATTAATGTTTCTCATCAGTATTTACTGTTGAGAAAAGCATGGGTGTTAGGAATTTGAGAAAATGAATAGTGATGTCTTGAGAAGTGTATATATTACAGAGAAGGAAGTGCCTCAAGTCTTAAAGCATATCAAGATAGATGAATTCCTGGGACCTGATGAAGTGTACCCCAGGGCATTGTGGGAGGCTAGGAAGTAAAATGCGGGTCCCCTAGCCGAGATACTTGAATTGTCAATTGTCACGGGATGAGGAACGTGAAGATTGGAGAGTGGCAAATGTTGTCCCTTTGTTTGCAAGGAAAAGCCTGGGAACTACAGACCAGTGAGCCTCACATTTGTGATGGGTAAATTGTTGGAAGATATTTTGAGAGACAGGATCTACAATCATTTAAAGATGCAAGGACTGATTAGGGACAGTCAGCATGGCTTTGTAAGTGGAAAATCATGTCTCAAAAGTTTGATAGAATTTTTTGAAGGGGTAACCAAGAAGATAGATGAGGGCAGTGCAGTTGATGTTGTCTACATGGACTTTAGCAAGGCCTTTGACAAGGTACCACTGGAAGGTTGTTGCATAAGGTTAAATCTCACGGGATTTAGGGTGAAGTATCTAAGTGGATATAAAATTGACTTCTTGATAGATGCCAGAGGGTGGTTGTAGAGAGTTGTTTTCAAACTGGAGGCCTGTGACCAGCGGTGTGCCTCAGGGCTCAGTGCTGGGTCTACTGTTATTTGTCATTTATATTAATGATTTGATGAGAATATAAGAGGCATGGTTAGTAAGTTTGCAGAGGACACTAAGATTGGTGGCATAGTAGACAGTGAAGAAAGTTATCTCCAATTGCAGTGGGATCCATAGATCTATAAACATGGACAGGGATCGCGTGTAGAAGTGGGAACATCGAGGTGGCGGCGCGGGCTCGTTGGGCCGAAGGGCCTGTTTCCCATGCTGTTTTGTTCTTTGTTCTTTGTTTGATCTTGATCAGTTGGGCCAGTGGGCTGATGAATGGCAGATGGAGTATAATTTAGACAAATGCAAGGCGATGCATTTTGGTAGATTGAGGGCAGGATTTACTCAATTAATGGGAGGTCTTTGGGGAGAGTTACAGAATAAAGAGATCTAGGGTTATATGTTCATAGCTCTTTGAAAGTGAAGTCACAGATGGACAGAGTGGTAAAGAAGACATTTGGCATGTTTGGTTTCATCGGTCAGAACAGTGAATACAGGAGTTGGAATGTCTTGTTGAAGTTGTACAAGACATTGGTAAGGCCACACTTGGAATACTTTCTGCAATTCTGGTCACCCTATTGTAGAAAGAATATTATTAAACTAGAAAGAATGCAGAAAAGATTTACTGGGATGCTACCGAGACTTGATGGATTGAATCAAGAGGGAAGGCTGGATCGACTGGGATGTTTCTCTCTGAAGCTTAGGAGGCTGAGGAGTAATCTTATAATGGTCTATAAAAAATGAGGACACAGCTTGATAGTTAATATTTTTTCCCAAAGGTAGGTGAGTCTAAAACTAGAGGGCATAGGTTTAAGGTCAGAGGGGAGAGATACAAAAATGTCCAGAGGAGCAATTTTTTTTCACAAAGGGTGGCGAGTGTTGGGCATAAGCTGTCAGTGGTAGGAGAGGCGGGTACAATTTTGTCTTTTAAAAAGTATTTAGGTAGTTACATGAGTGCAATGGGTGTAAGGGATATGGGCTAAATGCGGGCAATTGGGATTAGCTTACAGATTTAAAAAAAGGGTGGCATGGACAAATTGGGCTAAAGGGCCTGTTTCCATGCTGTAAACCTCTATGACTCTATGCATCGAAATGAGACAGAATTGTGCTTGCCACAGAGTGGACCCACACTTAGTATATTTGTGATGAGCAAATAACCCATTACGTGAAAATTTCTCCCTTTCCCTATATTCACTGCATCTTTAGGCGCCTAAAATGGAAGTGCAACTGAATGCTTCCACACACAGAGAATATAATTCATATGCTCTAAACAAGTGAAGATTTGCCTTTTGACATTTTATCTTTTTCATTTTTGAAATTCTTTTGTACATTGTATGCTTACTTGTAAATCATTATTATAAGAAATAAATTTGATAGAAATGAATATGAATTATATTTATTGCAGGAACTAAAATTTACTTACGCTGATATGGGTACAAAGTGGCCATTCTTTGAAGTATTTATTAAAGATGATCATAGTAATCTTGAATTAAAACTCACAAAGAGGAAGAAGAGTGATCCTTTATGGAAAACCAATCTGAAAGTTGGTAAGTATTAAAAAAGTTAGAAAACTTACTTATAGAAAGCTTCATAACAAATAGCTGATCTCCCATTGATGTGGGGAATTTCTATCCAATTAATAAGGTTTTTAAAAGTGCACATTAAGGCACTGATAGAACTACCAGTTAAATGATTCTCAAAACAAGATTATAAGCCAACAAGAGAATAGTTTACACACGTGTGAATGAAGAAAGAGAATTAAACAAATAATTATGATTTAAAAACATAAATGCTGATATTTTAAATTATTTTAAGTATTGAATGAATCATTTTTCACTTTAGCCAAAAACAAATTACCTCAAGATGTGGTTGTAAAGGTGAATAGTTCAGAACTAAAACTTTGAGAATCCTACAGTTAGCAAAATTCATATCAGAAAGTTTCTTATGCAGGAACATATATTATAATTTCATGAATTGATGTATTCATTGTTCAGACTCTAGCTGAAAGCATGGCCAGATACTGGATCACGTGCCTATGCAGTTTGGCAATGATCCACTGGGAACAGTCACTTTGACCCCCATAGCAAGCAACTAGGGTAACCTGGCAACCAGGAAGTGACTTTAGCCAAAATGGGAGTTTGAATTCAGCTTTAATGGACGAATAGATATTATTTTGCTGGATGGTGAGATGTAACTGGGTGAGGTACATGACAGGGATTATTATTGATAATGTGAACAATAAAGATGATTTTAAGCTAATATAAGGCCAGAATGATTGATAAGAAAGCTTCTAATTGATCTGTTTAAAATTGTAAAGATCAGATCTATTCGGAGTGGTCCAGCTGCTCCATCTGAGAGCTAATTTGACCTCTGATAGTTTCCTAGCAGCTGTTAGTTAAATAAAGTTACATTTTTAGTTCAGAAAACATGGCTTTGTGTGTCTTGTATTGTCTGAAATTTTCTAACAGTACTGGTACCTCAGGTACCCCACCAGCACCCATGGTATTGTACTCAAAACTTTTTTTTAAAGTGCATTTCTTTTCTATAACTTTATTTTTGCATCTTTTTCATTTTGTTTTCTCTTTGTTTTTTTGTGCAAAGTTACACACACTTTGGTTGTTTAATCCAACTCTTTAGGAAGAAGATGTTGGGAAGGAAGATTGAAAACTAGGATTGGGGAATTAGTGATGAAATTGGACTGCTCAGCAGATATGGCAGCATCTGTGGAGAGAGAAATGGAGGTAACATTTTGAGGCTATATCATTCAAAGGCCAGATGGTGTTGACACGTTAACTCCATTTCTCTCTCCATGAATTTGGCCAGACCTGCTGAATTTTTCAGCATTTTCTGTTCCTATTTCAAATTTCCTCAGAATTTGGCATTTATTTCAGGAAATAACAGCAGGAGTTGAAAAGATGTACTTGTCCAAGAAGGAGGTCCATCTTCACCTTCATTTAAATCTGTTAATTTTTAAAACAATTAAAAATGCTGGAAATAGATGAGACAGTGGGCTAAATTGTATCAAAAAATGGCAGTGTTGTTTCCTTTGAGTGTTTTCTGTCTAGATCATAGTGCATTCTGCCAAAAGAAGTCAAGGGGCATGTTTCACATCACTATACAGAGAGACAGGGCTTCAACATGCTGGCAAAACCTTGCTGCACTGAAAATAGAGCACCATCTTTAAAGACCCTGCTTAAGCCTCCCCACCAACCCACCACTGAGATCTCAGGCTCCCCTCCCTACTCCTAATTGGAGAAGGCACTTCTTTATCAATTCCCCACCTCCCTGACCATTGGTTGCACCCCTCCTGATCACTGCCCCTCACCCTCCCATCATTGATTCTTTCTACCCCCATCCCCAACCTGAGGTGGCACCCATCTCCATTATCTCCCCAATTGCCTTTGCTGGCATCCCTAGCTCCTTTGTCTGTTCCTAGGCCACACCACATCTAAATGAACTACTCCCAACCCGTCTGCCCCCATGCAGTCCATTCTTCGGCAAAGGTTGGCATTGCCAATTGGCATTGTCATATCCACTGCCTGGCCATGTCTATCGCCCCTGAGGGCTATATTACCTTTGCGCCCCTGGGGAGACCTCACATCGAGGAGAACTTGTTGTAAATGGGTTGATGTCAATATCTAACAACAGAGTGCATTAATTATATTAAAAGCAAATTCAAATGAATGTACAGTAGGTTCATGCATTATAGACATGATCCTAATGATACCCCCACAAGGGGCAGGTAAGATCTGAAATCTCAAACTCGCTAACGAGAAATGTGACTTCCTGAGCCTCTGATAGCAACCTTGTGGATAGTGAACACGGGTTCAGGATTTTGCCTTTGGTCTTTGTTTCAAGATTTCCAGCAATTAGATATTTTGCTTTTGTAAGAAGTTTTAAGATACTTTTAAATCCACTTGAAATTTGAAGGAATTTGCTACCTGGTTACTTAACAAATGTTGATACAATTAATATATGCAGAGCATTGCAGATTGATGCTACCAAACTTCACAAAAATGAAATAAAATCAATGAGAACAAGATTGAAATATATCAGTCAAAATCAGCAATTGTCCTTATAGCTGAATGCAATTTTTTTTGCAGAAAATGGTAATGCTACATCCTTAGCAAATTCAGCAATCAAAGGTAAGTGTAGAAGTGCTTTGAAAGCATCAATTTATTTGGAATTATTTTACCAACTAAAGGAATAAGCAGTCTACTTATTGGGCATGACCTTATGACCTTGATACACCTGTTGTGATGCGGGGCAAAGTGATAGGATTGCATGCAAAGCAATATTTCAGAAACGTACCCAGTTTCATATCGGGTTCCATCTTACTAGCCATTTTTTCCAGGCTGAAAAACTTTGCTCCCTAAATGGGCTATAGGTCAATATACATGCATTTGAATGCATTTCAATATAAGTCGCGATTGCGGCACTCAATAATCCCCTTCAGTTATGTTAACCATCTCATTGGTCAAACATCACACTGGTGAGAATTAACAATTCAAGAGAGCTTCAGGCACAGCAGTGAAGGCAAGCGAGGAGATGAGTGCGGAGGTCAAAGACTGCTGCGGCAGCCGGTTATAATGACATCCATACTGCCACCCAGTACATCATTAGGCAGTACATTGGGCTTCTGAAGATCATAGAATTCCTACAGTACAGAAGGAGACCATTTGGCCCATCAAGTCTGTACTGACCACAATCCCACCTAGGCACCATTCCCATAACCCACATTTACCCTGTTAATCCCCTTGACACAAAGGTCAATTTAGCACGGCCATTCCACCTAACCTACATATGTTTAGATTGCCATGATGTGGAGATGCTGGCATTGGAGTGGGGTAAGCGCAGTAAGAACTCTCACAACAACAGGTTAAAGTCCAACAGGTTTATTTGGTAGCACAAGCCACACAACACACAACAATGCAGAATTGCTGAGCAGAAACCGATAGCAAAGTTCTGCACACATGAGGATGGCCTGAACCGGGATCTTGCGTTCATGTCACACTATCTGTAACCCCATGACTTGCTTGGGCTTGCAAAATCTCACTAATTGTCCTGACAATACACATCTCTTTAACCTGTGCTTAATCCTCTTTCCACTCACATTGTCTGTACCTTTAAGACTTGATTGCCTGTAAAGATTCACATTCACATTCCAACCATTATCTTGTAAATTGAGTTTGTGTCTATATATACCCTGTTTGTGAACACAACTCCACTCATCTGATGAAGGGCAGTGCTCTGAAAGCTTGTGGTTTGTGCTACTAAATAAACTTTTCAGACTTTAACCTGATGTTTTGAGATTTCCATTTTTGGACTTGGGGTGAAACTACAACACCCGGAGGAAACCCATGCAGACACAGGAAGAATGTACAAACTCCACCCAGACAGTAACCCGAGGTTCCTGGCGCTATGAGGCAGCAATGCTAACCACTGTGCCACCGCACAGTGCACAGTGCATGCGGTTCTGTTGCCTGGTTCACTCTGTTAGAACTCTCCAATACAGTTCGCAGAGGGTCTCCCACATCATCATGGCCTGCTTTGCGCTCCACAATCTGGTGCAGCACCAAGGAGATTCCAGGAGATGGAGGAGATTAACGAGGCTGATGCCCTAAGGAGGAGGGTCCATGAGAATGTGGAGAAAAAGAGACTGAGGAGGTGCCGAGGGATGGAATATATGTAATGGCAAGCTCTTGGTAGGGCAGTGAGGTGACCCTCATTGCCTCAAGGTTCAATGGCTGGGAGGGGTGCAATTCACCATCTCCTATTCCCATTCGCTCCCTGCCAGCGGTCCTGGCCAACCCTTATCAACACTCCCTGCCAGTGGTCCTTTTGGCGTCCCACCAGGATGATGGTCCTCAGTTGGCCATGTTACCGAGTTACTTGACCAGGCAGGAGGGTGATGACAGTTCACTATGCAGTACGTTGTGATGCAGCTCTAGTGTCACATAAGCCTGACTCCTACCTGTTTCATAACTGTATTTTGACACCATTTTGGTTTAATGTCTGGTTCAGTACCACGGGTATGGATGGGCTGGAAGGACACGTTTTCAGTGTCTGACGGAGTTGTGGATGCCATGCCATGTGATACAGTGAATCTTGGGACACCACTGCTGGTACAGTTTGGGATGAGCACTTTGGCCTTAATTTTACTGGCATGTGGAACAGCATTCTTCATTGGCCTTGGGCACAATCTTACAAGCCTTGGGTAGGTGTGCTGGTAAAACTCTGGCCTTTGAATCCAATGCATTCAGGGGACTGGCACAGGCATTGGGAAATAGGAATTGCATATTTAGTGGGCTGAAGGGTCTCTGCCCATAGACCATAGCTCTGAGCTGCTTTGATTACAGTCGAGGTATGGTCATCCCTCGGGCGGTGAAGCACAAACAGTTTAGTGCAGTGGAGTGCAGTGGAGTGCAGTAACAGTAAGTTGTGAAACTAGTAGTGCAACAACTTTAAGTGGTGATATTTTACAGTGTAATGAACAGGTACGTGTGATCCTAAACAGTGGCTATTTTCCTAAATCTAACTAGCATAGTCCTTCACCCGTGCCCTCTTGGTGACCCTACAACTTCCTAATTTTTTGTGGCCTACTGCTATGTTGAGATGTTCCCTAGAATACACATCAGAGTTGGAGGAAGTCAGTTTTGTTCCATATCCCATGGTCTGTGATGCCCTTGGTGGGCATTGCCTGAAGGTCCCAGGCTAACTTTTTGGCATCATGGGTGTATCCGTGCCATCCAGTTCATTCCGCAACCATGAGATGTACCAGTATCATTTGCCTTCTTTACTGCCTAATGTATCTGTGTGCTTACTTTCAGCATCTGATGCATGAGGACACTAAGGTCTCACTGAGTATTCACTTCTCTCAATTCACACCCATTCAAGTAATTATCTGTCTTATTATTGCTACCAAAGTGAATAACGTCATGTTTATCCACATTATACTGCATCCATCGTGCATATGCCCACTCACTCAGCCTGTCCAAATCATTTTGAAGCATCTCTGCATCCTCCTCACAGGACAGCCCATCCTCCTTCCACCCCACTAATTTGTATGACGTGCAAATTTTGAGACAATACATTCAGTTCCCTCTTCCAAATCATTAATATATAATATGAATAGATTGGGTCCTAGCACTGATCCCTGTGGTACCCCACTAGTCAGTACGTGACAACTGGAAAATAATCATTTATACCAACTCTTTGATTCCTATCTGCTAACCAGCTTTCTATCCATCTCAAAACATTATCCACAATTCCATGCGCTTTAACTTTACACAGTAGTCTGCTATGTGAAACCTTATCAAAGACATTCTGGAACTCTAAATAAACCACATCCACTAGTTCTCCTTGGTCACTAGTTATATCTTCAAAGAATTTCAGTAGATTCAGAATGCATGATTTTCCCTTTTGTAAATAAATCCATGCTGGCCTTTTCTGATCATACCACTGCTTTCCAAATGCTGAACTATGAAATCGTTGATAATAGACTCTATAAGTTCCCCAGTAATGATGTTAAGCTCACTGGCCTACAGTTTCCTCCTCTCTTTCTACGTCCCTTTTTGAATAGCAGGCTCTCATCTATAGGAATCAGACTGGAGTACAAAGAATTTAGGAAAATGACCAAAGGATCCACTATTCCCAGGAACACGTCCTTAAGTACCCTGGGATGAAGATTACCAGGCCCTGGAGATTTACCTACCTTTAATCCCATCAATTTCCCCAAAACCATTTCTCTACTAATACTGATTTCCTTCAGCTCCTCACTAAAACTTGTTTCTTTCAGAGCAGCTGATACATTATTCATGTCTTCTTTTGTGAAGACAGAAGTAATGTATGAATTTAGTCCCTCAGCCATTTGTTTGTTCCCCATTATAAATTCTCCTGTTTCTGACTGTAAAGGGTCAACATTTTTTTCTCTTTACGTAAGTATAAAAACTTTAAGTCAGTTTTTATTTTTCCTGCTATTTACTTTCATAGGCTGTTTCCCCCTTCTTAATCAATCCCTTGGTCCTCCTTTGCTAAATTATAAACTGCTCCCAATTCTCAGGCCTACTGCTTTTTCTTGCCAATTTGTATGTTTCTTCTTTGAATCTAATACTATCTCTGATTTCCTTTGTCAGTGTGGTAGGCCACAGTTCCCTTACCACTCTTCCATCAAACAGGAATAAATGACTACTGAAGCACACCTATTCATTACTTGAATGCCTGTCATTGCCTGTCCACTGTCCTTTCTTTCAGTAATGTTTTCCAGTCAATTATATGTTCTCTCACAACTAGATTGCAAACTAATTCTTTCTCATTGCACAATACCCATTCCAAGATGGCCTGTTCCTTTGTTCGTTCCTCCACATATTGGAATGACAGAGATTGAGGAATGACCTGATAGAAAGCTACATGGTAATGAGGGACATGGACAATGTGGATAGCCAGAAGCTTTTTCCAGGGTGGAAGAGTCAGTTTACGAGGGGCGTAGGTTTAAGGTGCGAAGGGAGAGATTTAATGGAGATGTACAGGGCATGTTTTTTACACAGAGGGTGGTGTGTGCCTGGAATTCGCTCTCAGAGGAGGTAGTTGAAGCAGGTACGATAGTAACTTTTAAGGTACGTTTTGACAAGTACATGAATAGCAGAGGAATAGAGGGATCTGGTTCCCAGAAGGGTAGGAAGACAGCCAAAGGGCCTGTTTGCATACTGTAATTTTCTTTGTTCGTTGTTTTTTCTTCTTTGTATTGATCTTGGAAACCATCCCGAATATACTCCAGAGAAATTGCTCCTCTGTTATACTGTGAATACATTGACTCTCCTATATGCAAATTAAAGTCACCCATAATCACAACTGTTCCTTTTAGACATGCATCTCTGATTTCCTGTCCAACCTTATTCCCAACATTATCACTAAAATTTGGTAGTCTGTATACCACCTCACAAATGCTTTTGCCCCTTGCTGTCTTTTAACTTATAGAGATTCCACATTGTTTGTGCCAATACCTTTCCTTAATGTCATATCTTCTTTAATCAACAATGCAAGCCCACCTCCTTTTCCTTTGTCTGTCATTCCTAAACCCTGAATAGCCCTCAGTGCTTAGTTTCCATTCTTGGCCACCTTGGAGCCATGTCTTCATAATCGCAACGGTTGAAACATCACATTTCAAGTTTTTAGGTGTTGAGATTGCTATCAACCTGTCCTGGTCCCTCCATGCCAATGCTATAGTTAAGGAAGCCCATCAACACTTCTACTTTCTCAGGAGACTAAGGAAATTTGGCATGTCCTTTACGACTCTCACCAATTTTTACAGATGCACTATAGAAAACCTCCTTTACTTTAGAAAGGATTTTTTGAGACAGGATTTCTTCCACTTGGAAATAAGTGGATGTATTAATGAGAAACAACATGGTTTTGTGAAGGGGAGGTCATGTCTCACTAACTTGATTGAGCTTTTCGAGGAAGTGATGAAGATGATTGATGAGGGTAGGGCAGTGGATTTATCTACATGGATTTCAATAAGGCCTTTGACAAGGTCCCTCATGGCAGACTGGTATAGAAGATGAAGTTGCATGAGAATCAGGAGTGAGCTGGTAAGATGGATTCAGAACTGGCTTGGTCATATGTAGTAGTAGAAGAGTGTATTTCTGAATGGAAGGTTGTGACTAATGGTGGTTCCTCAGGGATCAGTGCTGGGACTTCTGCTGTTTGTAATATATGTATAAATAATTGGAAGAAAACATAACTGGTTTGATTAGTAAATTTGCAGATGACACAAAGGTTGGTGGATTTGCAGATAGCGATGAGAATTGTTGGAGGATACAGCAGGATATTGATCGGTTGGAGATTTGGGCAGAGAGATGGCAGAAGGAGTTTAATCTGGACAAATGTGAGGTAATGCATTTTGGAAGATCTAATACAGATGGGAAATATACAGTAAATGGCAGAAATCTTTGGAGTATTGATTGGCAGAAGGACCTGGGTGTACAGGTCACTAAAAATGGCAATGCAAGTGGAGAAGATAGTCAAGAGGGCATACGGCATGCTTGTCTTCGTCAGCCAGGACATTGAGTTTAAAAATTGACGAGTTATGTAGCAACTTTATAGAACCTTAGTTAGGCTGTACTTGGAATATAGTGTTCAATTCTGGTCACTATACTGTGGAGGCTTTGGAGGGGATATAGAAAAGATTTACCATGATGTTTGATGTGGAGTGCATTAGCTATCAGGAGAGATTGAAGAAACTTGGTTTGATTTGACTGGAACAATGGCAGTTGTGAGGCGACCTGACAGAAGTCTATAAGATTGTAAGGGGCATGGACAAAGTAGATAGTTAGAAGCTTTTTCCCAGCCTGGAAGAGTGAATTACTTGGGGGGGGGGGGGGGGGGGGGTGGTTACAGGTGTAAGATGCGAGAGACAAGGTTTAAAGGAGATGTACAAAGATTTTTACACAGAGGGTGCTTGGAACTTGCTGCTCGGGGAAGTAGTTGAAACAGATACAATAGTGACTTTTAAGGGGCGTCTTGACAAATATACAAATAGGATGGAATAGAAGGATATGGTCCCTGAAAAGGTAGGGCATTTTAGTTCAGACAGGCAGCATGGCTGGCGCAGGCTTGGAGGACTAAAGGACCTGTTCCTGTACTGCAATTTTCTTTATTCTTTGTTCTTTTGGGATATATCACAACTTGTATCACTGATCCCTGAGGAACACCACTAGTCACAGCCCTCCATTCAGAAACGGACCCTTCTACTGCTACTCTCTGCCTTCTATGACCGAGCCAGGTCTGTATTGTCTTACCAGCTCCCCTCAAATCCTGTGCGACTTCACCTTTTGTACCAGTCTGCCATGAGGGACCTTGACAAAGGCCTTATTGAAGTCCATGTAGATCAATCCATGCTCTACCCTCATTAATCATCTTTGTCACTTCCTCGAAAAGCTCAATCAGGTTAGTGAGACATGACCTCCCCTTTAGAAGGTACCAGTATGCCATGAAGGACCTTGTCAAAGGCCTTAGTGAAGTCCTTGTAGATAACATTCATTGGCCTACCCTCGTTAATCATCTTCACCATTTCCTCAAAAAACTCAATCAAATTAGTGAGACACAACCTCCCTTTCACGAAACCATGTTGCCTCTCGCTAATAGTTTCTGGATATATCACAATTCTTATTCTAACCAAGACCGCAAGAAAATACAAATGACTGTGAATATAGCCCAGTCCATCATGCAAATTAGCTCTCAAGAATTGACTCCATCTACAGTTCCCGCTGACTCGGAAAAGCAGCCAGCATAATCCAGGACTCCAAGCACTCTGGACATGCTCTCTTTCACCTTCTCCCATTAGGAAAAAGATTCTGAGACCCTGTACCAATTGGCTCAAGAAGAGCTTCTTCCCTGCTGCCATCAGACTTTTGAATGGACATACCTTATGTTAAGTAAGTCTTTCTCTGCACCCTAGCTATGGCTGGTACACTACATTCTGCACTCTGTCCTTTCCTTCTCCCTATGTACACTATGAACAGTATGCTTTGTGAACAATACTTTTCACTATATATCAGTACATGTTACACTAATAAAGCATTGTAAAGAGTAAACAAAAGATTTATAAGAATTGTTCCAAGAATGAGGAATTTCAGTTATGAAAATAGATTGCAGTTTTCCTTAGAGAAAAGAATGTTGTAAGGAGATTTGATTGGACTATTCAAAACCATGATTGGTCTGCAAAGAAGATTTAGAGGGAAGCTCCTAACCAAAAAATGGTTCTGGAATGAGTGGGCACAGATTTAAAATAATTAGGAAAAGAAGTAAAAATAATTTGAAGAGAATTTATTTAGACAGTAACTAATAGAGGGTTAGAATGTATTGCCTGAGTGTATGATGGATGCCATCATTCCCGGGTTTTGGCAAAGTGGCAATCTTTGCGGATGTTGGGTGGATCGCGTTTATGGCCTCACACCTGACTTTACCATGTTTTCATGCCCGAAAATGGGCGCGATGCAATGGTAAAATCATGCCCAGAGAGTGCTGACAGACCCAGGGATGGTGGCGATCTGCTTTACACCCAAAACAGACGCAGTGGTGACAGACAGTTGCTTTTGTGACTGGAGGCCAGTGACCAGTGGCATATGATAGGGATCTGTGTTGGACCCTCTATTGTTCATTATTTATATAAATTACATAAATGACTATGTGGGGGGTGGATCAATAAGTTTGCCAATGCCACAAAGATTGGCTGGGTGCTTAACAGTGGGTTACAGAACGATATAGACAAGATAGTCAAATGGATGGATAACTGGCAAATGGCATTTAACCCTGAAAAGTGTTAAGTGTTACTCCTTTGGAAGGAATAATTTGATAAGGATGTATACTATAAAACGTTTGACACTGGGAAGTTCTGAAGAACAAAGGGACCTTGGCAAGTTTGTGCATAGATCTCTGAAGGCGAAAGAGGTTAATAGGGTGGTGAAGAAAGCATATGACACACTTGCCTTTATCAATCAGGATATATACAAAAGCAGAGGGTTCATGATGGAATTGTATTGAACTTTGGTGAGACTCAGCTGGAGTACTATGTGCGGTTCTGATTGCCACATTATAGGAAGGCCATAACAGATTGGATGGGGTACAGAGGAGATTCACCAAATGTTGCTTGGGATGGAACATTTAAGTTATAAAGAGTGGTTGAATAGGTTGGGTTGTTTTCTCTAAAGCAGAGACGACTGAGGGACAACCTGATTGAGGTGTTCAAGGTTATGAGGAGTATGGACAGGATAGATAGGGAACAGCCATTTCCCTTAGTTGAAGGGTCAGTTATGAAAGGACACAAGTTAAAAGTGAGGGGTGGAAAGTCTACGGGATATTTGAGGAAAAATTGTTTTACTCAGAGGGTGGTGATAGTCTGGAATGCACTCTTGGGAGGTTGGTGGAAGCAGGATGCCTTATATCCTTTAAAAAGTACCTGAATGAGTACTTGGCATGTTGTAACATTTAAGACTATGGGCCAAATACTGGCAAATGGGATTAGGTGGGCAGGTCAGGGCCTTTCATTAGTGCAGACTCTGTACTGTGGGATTCTGTGAATCAGCTACCTGGCTCTGGTGGCATAGGGTGGGAGGTCAGTGATGTCTGGGAGGAGGGTCAGAGGCCAGTGATGTTTGTGGGAGGGGGCATGGGGAAAGAGGCCAACAATGTTTGTGTGGGGGACATGGGGCAGAGGGCAGCGATGTCTTGTGGGGTGGGAATGGGAAGAAAGGCCAGCAATGTCTGGGGGAGAGTTTGGAAGCAGTGATCTCAATGCCGGGAGGAATTTTTAGTGACCTCCTAGAGATGTGCGAATTTGCACTGATTTCAGCCTCTTTGGTGTGAATGGGTCCTGCCCCCTCCAGCTTTTAATAGTGATCTCTGCAGTTCCTAGAGTGTGGGAGATTCTAGTCTGAAGTTGCACTGAAAAAACAGTGTGATTTATTCCAGTTTTTCTGCAATTTTGATACTTAGAACTTTTTTGGAAGAATCATGGCCTAGATTTCCAATCTTTAACACTTCTGGACAGACTCCTGTTTTCTGATTATCATATAGCCATGCCCAAAGAAAGATCCACACCCAAACAGCAGAATTTCAGAGAAAGAGTCTTATTTCCTTTCAAGCTCCAGTATCCAACTCCACTCAGAGAGACAGATATCAGGAGACAAAGCAACCTCTCTCTAAAAGTCCCAACAGCAGACTGCTCTGATTTCTCTGTTAACTTTAAACAGTAACATGATCTTAACAGTCTAACAACCTAATCAAGCCCCACTCTGAAATATCACAGGGGAAAACCACTAAAATAACCACACTTTATTAGTACAGATTAAAACTAACATTGGCACAAGATGCTGCTGCAGTAACAAAACAGCCCATATGTACACAGACAAAATGACATTGATAATGAAAACAACTGCTAAACAGATGCTGCTCACCATACATGACAGAAATGCACTTCTTAAAGGCACAGTATAATCACACAAGCTACAAACTCAACTTGTATATTCTTCTTATAGTATTTAGACACTTGTGAACCCAACCACGATGCAACATGTGATGGCCATTATTTCCATTGCAGCATTAGCAAAAGCATCGAACTTCTATGTGCTACAATGGAATCTCAAATTGCTCCCATACAAGTTCAGATAAACGCTCTCATGAATGCAAATAATAGTGTTTAAAGTAACATACAATCCAACAAATTGTAGGATTGGCTGAGGTGCCACTTAAGGGACTAAGCAGTGTTCTCCATGGGGCAGAAACCTGCTGTTAGAACATAGAACATAGAAAAACTACAGCACAAACAGACACTTCGGCCCACAAGTTGCACCGATCATATCTCTACTTACTATAACCCTCAATCCTCTGAAGTCCCATGTACTCATCCAGAAGTCTCTTAAAAGACCCTGTAGAATTTACCTCCACCACCACTGATGGCAGCCGATTCCACGCACCCAATTTCTCAGGATGACTGTATTTGTTCTTCCATGGCATTTTTAGAGCAGCAGCTATTTGGTCTAATGTGTTTGCCGTAGAATTCAACTCCGTCAAAACTAAAGTTATTGACATGAGAAATATGTGCACTATTTGGCAATTTAAAAGCCAATGCAGACACCCAGATTTCAAGGTTAAACATTTTCATCCACACATAACGCTTACCCCTCCATGGACTCCTCCATAGACTGATTATTCATTCCTCCTCCATGGACTGATCATCCATGCACTCCTCCATGGTCTGATCATCCATGTACTCCTCCATAGACTGATCATCCATTTTCTTAAGTCTATAAAAATCTGATCATGCTTCTTAGGCTTTCAACAACTTCTACATTTTGTTAAGTCCCTTATCATCATGGTACTTCTCATTGACTGTCAAACAGCCAATCCGATTTGCTGCCACCTGTGCCGAAACTGTACATTCCAAGAGTAGCAATGGCCATTTGTGCCACGGTACTCAAATGTGTCCTCCTGAGGCCATCTGCAGTCTCCACCATTAAAAATCAGTCACTTTCCACCAGGAATGCGTCAGCCACTAGAGAACTCCATCTTTGTTCAGGCAAAGCATGATGTGTGTCTACAATATGGCATACTAAATTTAGTTTATATTCATATGTTATTACAAAACACAATTCATTATGTAATGATATTTAGAATCATTTCGATAACACCAATTATTTTTTCCTTGTGCATTGCTTGACTTCCAGTGCTTATGGTTGCTGTCACAGACCCACTTTTTGTCTTGACTCTCAAATTAAGTAAAAGTATAACTACTTTAAGACACCTAAATTTTTCTTTGTTTTGGAATCTGTGTTTAATATCAGAAATCAGCCACTATAGAATTCTCCATTTTTTGCTTTCTTGAACAATTGTACATACATGATAGGAAAATAATTGGAATTGACTTTCTTCCCAAAAGCATTTTTAGAGTAGCAGCTATTTGGTCTAATGTGTTTGCCATAAAATTGAAGTCCGTCAAAACCAAAGTTATTGACATGAGAAATATGTGCACTATTTGGTAATTTAAAAACCAATTCAGACACCCGGATTTCAAGGTTAAACATTTTCATCCACATATAACACTATTCCTCCATGGACTCCTTCATGAACTAATCATTCATTCCTCCTCCATGAACTGATCATCCATGTACTCCTCCATGGACTGATTATCCATTTTCTTAAACCTATCAAAATCTGATCATGCTTCATAGGCTTTCAACAACTTTTCCTTTTAAGCTTATCCAAAAATTGAAAGAGGAGGATCAATCCATCTTCAGTGTTCAAGTCATCCACTTCCATTTCTGAAAATACTTTACCTTTGAGCCTCAACCATCCATTGCTTCTTCTGTGATAAAAACTTAACTCATGTCTACATTTCCAACTTGTTTTTCCATTGCTGATATGTGTCAAACTTCGAGAAAAAAAATTAGTGGATAGTCAGAGCTTGAGATTGTGCAATTTCTTTCTCCCATTTTGTAATTGAAATTGTTAGTCGCTTTTTTATCTGAGGATAGACAGAAAACTTTGTATTCAGCAACTAACCAGCAAAGCTTAATGTTCACCATGTCAGTTCAATATATTGAGAAAGATCAATTTTTATTGATGGGCAGATTGGGCTGGTAAAATCACATTAGAGCCAAGAAATCAGGATCTTGCCTGATTTCTCAGCTTTTGCGATCTTGAGAGCTGGATTTCCAATCAGGTTAGCTTGCCATTGGAAATGGGCAAGAGGCTGAATAAATGTGAATATATTTTAATGCTGATTTAAATGTCATTAGTGAATGCTCAATCTCTCCTTTGCCTGTTTGGCCTTGGCAGGAGAGGCTCTCTACGGCAAGGAAAACATCTGCACCTCATGAATGGGGAACAGTCATGTTGCCCTCAACAATAGAATTGGAGAGCATTGAGGTCCCCGGGGAACCTGAGGCCAAGTGGTGGATGCCCCTTGGGCAGTGCCATCCTGGCAGTTTGACACCGCCAGCCTGGCATGTTGGTAATGTCAACAGGGCACCTTGGCACTGCCCACAGCAGCAGGAAAGGGGCTCCACTGCCACTCTACCTGCAATCAGTGTGGTGGAGGTGGGTAGCTTGCTGCTACGCAGCAGATGCAATTAGAGGGAGGTGGCAAGGGCAGTGGGGGCTGCATTTCCACAATCACTCCTCCGCCTGTGTTTTCTCTCAGTCTGTCAGACATCTGCTGTTGCTATTGCACATTAAAAAAAAATATTGTCACAAATAGGCATACATTAACATTGCAATGAAGTTACTCTGAAAATTCTCTTGTCACCACATTCCGGCACCTGTTATGAGGGAGAATTTAGCATGGACAATGCACCTAATCAGCATGTCTTTTGGAAGGAAACCAGAGCACCCTGATGAAATACATACGGATATAAACAGAATGTACAGGCTCTGCACAGACAATAACCCAAGCCAGGAATTGAACCAGGGCCTCTGGCGCTGTAAGGCAGCAGTGCTACTCACTGTGCCAGCATGCCACTTGCATGTGCAATAGTTTCCCCCACAGGTTGGCTGGTGAGTTAAGCCTTGCCAATGCCTGTAGCAGCTGGAAATGGTCTAGTCCATATTTTGTATTTATCTCAGTCAATAAGGGTGGGAGTGAAAGCTAGTCCAAAAAACAGATCTGCATCTTTTACGTTTTCATGCTAGCTGAACACTAAATTTAACTGTCCATCAAGTCTAAAGCTAGCTTTAATCAGATTTATTTTCAAGACAGCAAAGCAACATCACAGACTCATCCAGTTTCAGCTATCCCCATTTACAGGTAAATGTGACCCATCTCTAGTTTAATAATGCAGTTGTATAATTGGCATAAAACTTTTTGCAATGTAATTGTCATTTAACAAAGTTATTGCCTTTTAACCATAACATTTGTCTTCAGTACATCCTTGACCAGTCCAAACAATTACGTGGAACTGGTGTCTCCTTGCCATCTTCTGGGTCTTAATGCAGCCCTGCTAGCCCATGTTCATCAGGGGGAGGTTCATCTGTTTATTCAGCATGGCGGCGATGTACCATGTTAGAAGCACAATGCAGTCTGCATTCTCCTGTCTAGAAAAATCGATTGGAGATATGATTGAATATTATGCTATAGTGATAATCTTGCTTCACTAAGCTAGAGAGTCATTTAAAGACATTGGCATTCTTTTCCCAGACCCTTCTTCATAGCTGCAGCACTGGCATTTTTTTCCCAGATCTTACCTTGCAGCCGCAGCACACTTTAATGATCACAAGCTTAATGATCACTAGCAGCAGAGTTCACTCCTTCACTCTGCAATTGCCCATGATTAACAGTGCATTCACAAAGGAGGTTGGATCTAGATGAGTATAGCCAAGTGCTGTCATCTTCAGTCAGGGCAGTAAGCAAGCTGCTTCCTTTGGATTTCATTTCAGCCTGGTCTTGCACTAATAATAACTGTAAATTGTTGATCCGTATAAAGTCTGGACCTCTTGGCTGAAGTGTGGAGGTTTCTTTGGAGTATTTTGGACATATACTTAAGCTGTGACCCCTTTACGATTGGATACTTGTGACCTTTGGATATTCTTGAGAGAGGAACAAATGGTCATTTATACTCAAAGGGACTGCAAGTTGTAGTGGATTCTTACAAGAATGTGTACTGTGGGTAATATCCTTCAGTTGTCAATTTTGGACTTCCTTATATGTCTCAACTGTACGTTGCTGTCCTGATGTGGGAATTATTAGGATATCCTTCAATCAACCCAAGATGCAGTGAATGATTATTTGTTATTTATATTAATGATTTGGATGAGAATTTATGAGCCATGGTTAGCAAGTTTGCAGATGACACAAAGATTGGTGTCACAATGGACAGTAAACAAGGTTGTTTAGGATTGCAATCGGATCTTGATCAATTGGATTAGTGGGCCGATAAATGGCAGATGAAGTTTAATTTAGATAAATGTGAGGTGATGCATTTTGGTAGATTGAATTGGGACAACACCTATTCTGCTAAAGGTAGGGTGTTGAGAGTTTTGGAACAAAGAAATCTATGAGCACAGATTTATAATTCCTTGAAAGTGGAGTTGCAGGTGGACAGGATAGTAAAGAAGGCTTTCAGCATGCTTGTTTTCATTGATCAGAACATTGAATACAGGAGTTGGGACATCTTGTTGAAGTTGTACAATTTGGTAAGGCCACAATTGGAATATAGTATATAGTCATCCTATTATAGAAAGGATATTATTAAACTAGAAAGCGCGCAGAAAAGGTTTACTAGGATGCTTACAGACTTGATGGTTTGAATTATAATGAGAGGCTGAATGGACTGGGACTTTTTTCCCTTGAGTGTAGGATGCTTAGTGGTGATTTTATAGAAGTCAATAAAATAATGAGGGGCATTGATAATGTAGATAGCCAACTTCCTTTCCCAAAGGTAGGGAGTCTAAAAGAGTTTAAGATGAGAAAGGAGAGATACAAAAGAATCCAGAGAGGCAATTTGTTTTACTCAAAGAGTGGTGAGTGTCTTCTGAAAAGCATGGATAAGATGGATATAGAGGGATATGGGTCAAATGCAGATTTGGAACCAGTAAATGTTAAAAACTGGGTGACATAGATAAGTTAGACTGAAGGGCTTGTTTCTATGCTGTAAATCTCTATGACCATGGTGTTTGTAACTTGATACAGCACAGACAGACTCTCTCTGAACTGGTTTCAGGATATGTGTACCAGACATAGCCTTGTAGCATGATGCTTGTTGTCCCGAAGCCACTTTTGCTTTCTGTTGCAGAACATAGATCATAGAACCCTACTGTACAGAGGAAGGGCCTTTTGGCCCGTTGAGTCTGCACCTAGAGCTTATCCCCAGATATTCCCCTGACAGTAAAGGGCAATATTGCATGGCAATCCACCAAACCTGCATTTCTTTGGATTGTGGGAGAAAACCAGAGTGCCCAGAAGAAACCCATGCAGTCAGGGGGAGAATATACAAAGTCCACACAGACAGCAACCCAAGCTGAGAAACGAACCTTGGCCCTTGGCACTGTGAGGTAGTAGTGCTAATCACTGTGTCACTGTGCTGCTCAGTTTTATCTAATTCACTCTTGCCATATGTACAAAGCAGACAGAAGGAGAATAAAAACTTACACAGATTGCAGGCTTCCCCGTGGAATATGTGTGAACATTGCCTTGAATGCACTATTTGTGAAAACATTTTTATGAACTTGTGCAGCCATGTGACCACAGGCAGCTGAATGCACTCATAAATTCTCAGTAACCTTGCAGTAATCATTGTTCCTCAATTTCCCAGCAATACTGTGCTAGCTATATTTGAGCAATCATTCTCTAGAGTTACCATGGTTACCTACTCATGACTCCTGTCCAGAACCTTCATATAGCCGTCAGATATATATGGACTGCTAATACCACAGCAGAGTTTTTGAGCACAACATCAATATTCATGAGCAATGATTTCATTGTCTTAATCCACTCTTAAAGAGCTGTACTCATTTGGAAATATTAAAGTCTATCAGTTGCTGTATAATCTGGCCATTAAGTGGGGATTACTCCGATCACAAGCTACCAGCCAAAAGGCCAAGGAGTACAAGCACAAGAGAAGTAGTAATTCAGCCAAAACCACTTTCTTATCACCAACTGCTTTATTGTGCACTAATGTAAGGGGCCTGGACTGTGACTTACAATAGGTAGTCTGAGTAACAGTTTAAATGTACCCACTGAATTCTTACTGCATCTTGTATTGCATAAAGGCGACAGGGAGATCTATTGGTGATCCTTCATGGCCTTCATAATCTCTACCCTTAGGACCGTGTCTTCCCAGCGTTCCTATAGAGGTCTGCCGACCAGGGGCTGTGTTAGGCAATGTAAACCGAATAACGGACCTTCTCTTCCGGACGGAGCATTGTGGGATTCCTCTTTAGATTCCACTTTAGCCAGAGGCTCACCTCTTCAGCCTCCATCTCTGAATCCATACCTTCACTATCCGGAGAGACCAATGTGGAGACAGCCTCAAGCTGAGAGCTGGCACTGGCAGTGGCTATTTTCATAGTTAGTAGTATGGTCTGCTTGACTAGGGACTCCTTGATTTTGAGATGATCCAAGTTCTCCTTTCGGGCTTTACCCTGAATTTTAACCTTGTAAGATACTAGTCCTATTTTCTTTGTAATGATCCTAGGGACCTATCTGGGACACTCAAAAATATTTAACTCCAAGTCCTGCTCTTCCTTGAGCCATATCCCTTATTGTCATATCATATTTCCATATGGCAATTACTGCCCGTGACTTTTCCAATCTTATTTACTACACTCAGTACATAAACATACATGGACCGTAACCCTGATTTAGATGTCATTACTTCCTTTGACTTCACCTATGTTGGTAGTATCTGTCCTATTCTGGCTTGTATAGATGCCCTCCCGAGTCTGTCCCAGGAATCTAAAGCCCTCCTTTCTTTGCCATTTTTCCAGCCATTCCTTAATCTGCCTTGTCCTCCCTTGCACATGGCACTGGGCGTAATCCGGAGGTTACTATGTTTAAAGTCCTGCTTACTACTTTTCAACCTAACTCCCTAAATTCTGAATGCAGGACCATATCACTCTTCCTACCCAAGACATTGGATCATGTGGACCACAATCAGTCTCCCCAGATGGGAAAGGCAGTGGTTTATTTGTATTGTCATTGGACTAGTAATCCAGAGACCCAGATTACTGCTCTGGAGACTCAGGTTCAAATCCCAAGATAGTAGTTAGTGACATTTGAATTCTTTAGATTACAAGTCTAGCGATGACCATGAAACATTGTTGAAAAAAACCTATCTAGTTAACTAATTTCCTTTAGGGAAGAAATCTGCTATCCTTCCTGGTCTGGCATACATTTGACTTCAGACTCTCGGCAATGTGGTTGACTCTTAATTGTCCTCTGAAGTTCATGAGCAAGCCAGTCAAGTCAGAAGGAATTTTGGCAACAATTGGCTTTACCAGTGACTCTAGCATTCAATAAACAAATAAAAAAGATGAATATCCTGTAGCCACCACGACCACCACCTGCAAGTTTCCCTCCAAGCCATGCACCGCTGCTTCACAGTTGCTTGAAGCAGTGATGAATCCTTGAATTCCCGCCCTAACAGCATTGTGGATGAACACACAGCATGTACATGACTGCAGCAATTCAAGAAGATAGCTTTCCACCACTTTCTCAAGGACAACTAGGAATGGGCAGTAAATGCTGGCCAGCCAGCAACACTCATTTTCTATGAATGGATTTAAAGAAAGTCACTTTGATATCTTTGACTCTGGCACCACAGAGATAACATACTGTCCTGGAGTCATGCCTACTGCCATGGAAATGTCTTTTCCATTTTTCTCCTCTCCTTCTCTAGAGTGAAGCCACTCATGGCGCCACAAACATGGCTCTGACTGAGGAACCAGTACCCTCACCAGCTTCCAAATGGAACAAACTCCTTGACAATAGGGTCTCCTACTCTTCTGCTTTTATCTTCTGCACTACTTGCCCAGTCCTCTTGAACTATCTTATGCAAACAATACCTTCATAAAAGGTTGCTCAAATGCCAGAATGGGTATTTCTAGCATGGGTAAACCTTACTCATGCGAATAAATTCTTTAACGAGATCTGGCACTCACCTATCAATCAACCCCTGACCAGGCTGTATATTCTTTTGCACCTCTTAGCTTCAATTTTGGTTTTCTTTATCACTTTAACAAACTCCATCCTGTTTTACCACTTCTGTCTTCCCAGTGCTTTTCTTAAACCACTAACACTGTGACTTTATATTCTAATTTATTATACTGGAAACATCTGAGGCTTTTTATTTGTCTTCCATTTCACTGGGTTTCCTTTTTAACCTGAGATAATCTATTTTTACCATCTCCCATAAGATCTCCTTTATCCTTCTCACCTGCATATTTCTATTTTCCCCAGTTTCTATCCTTCTATCCCAGATTGAAAACATCGAAACCAAACCTTGATTTATGAACTAACTAAACCTGCATTTCTGCTGCTAATCTCTCAGGTTTAACCCTCTGCTCTTTGAAATGTGTTCTCACTACTAAGGGAAATGCATTTTTAAATTCCAAAATAAGCATTTTCCCAAGAGTGCATACCTCTGGTCTACTTTCAATGCCCTTATCTACCTGTCAAAGTTTCTAAACAGTTAACTATAGGCTTCTGGCACTAGTTTATATGCCATCAAGATGGCTTTTTCCACCTTATCATAATCCCTAGACACCTCCTCATCTCCTCAACAATTGTCTGCAGCCATTTATTTAGCTACTTTTTCAAATGAAATGAGAAAGGCTTCTACATTCTTGTCATCAAACTGTTGCAATATTTGAATATATTTAAACAGATCCCCATCAGGCCTTTGACTACGAGGAGTTAGTTGTTTCCCATTGTCCTTATCACTACTCTCAACTTTATCCTCCGCCATTTTACATAGACGTTCTCTTTCAGTTCCATTTTCTCAAGATCATATTCTTTTTCTGTTTTCTCTCTCGCATTTTGTTCTGCCAGGGCTGTTCGCTGTCTTTTTCCAATGCAATTGTCTCTTTCTCTCCCTCTTTTTTTCCCCTTGCCATTGTCTCTAATTTAAGTGGTTTCATTTATAATTGAATTCTAGCCATTTCCAATGATTCCAGTTGTTTTTCTGACAATTTTAAATACGAAGCTACCACTGAAGTTGTCTCTGCCTTCCTCACCCTTTCAGGAAATGTCAACTGCTGCTTGTCTGCCAATTCTAAAAGCTTTGTTTCAACCGTTACGAATCACTCAACTTTACCCGCATCCAGGAAAACTTTAGCCAATGAAAGAGCTATTATTCTGTAGGACACCCACAATTTAAATTAACCTAAAGCAATACCTAGAAAGAAAATACACATACTCACTCGTTTTTGAGTCTAATAATCATAAACCAAACAAAGAATTATAGATTGTAATCCTGCAAGAGCCTCAAATTTGTTCGGGACCAGATCAGAAACTTCAGTGTATATTGTGAAGGTAACCTAGACCTGAACTTTCTTATTTTGGTCACTTGGATGAGCATAAGGAGTTTTGTTCCAGGCATGATTCAAGTGACCCACTAGGAAGTTTTTACAAAATAAACTTTATTTAAGAACAGTTAGAATATGACAGACATAATTAACATAACTTTTACCAATTAAAATAGTTAGACATGCAAATTACAATCCTTAACAGCTGGCTATCTGTTCCAATTTAAGATAATACCCATAGACATTAATCCCTTCTGTAGAACTAGTTCAAAGTTTCAAAGTTTATTTTGTTAGTGACACAAGTAGGTTTAAATTAACACTGCAATTAAGTTACTGTGAAAATCCCTTAGTCACCTGTTGGGCACACTGAAGGAGAATTTAGCATGGCCAATGCACTTAACTAGCATGTCTTGGTTAGGTGCTGGTTACATTAGCACAGAAACCAAATATGCGTATGTGATGCTGGACTTCCAGCTTTTTAACACTTCTGGACAGATCCAAACAGGTATTTTCAGAGAAGGATATATTCTCAAGCAGCAAGTCTTCACAGAGGTCAACCTGGCAGCTCCCAATCTCCAGACTTCAGAGAGGGGCAAAGGGAGACTCTAATCTTTCAATTTAATTTTAAATTTCATTTAAAAAAACAAGTAAGCTGGAATTATCTGTGTAAGCCTAGCTTTACCCCATCATATGACTATACCTGTCAATCATCCCAATCAAGCCTCACTCTGAGGAAATTGAACCTGGGTCCCAAGGTAAAGCAAGGACACCATTATTTCAGATAAGTAATTAAACGGATTGCTAGAAACATCCTGCACAGAAATATGACTAAAATACATTTCTTACAGGCACAGTATAATCACAATTAGGTGCTTGTTCCAGGTTGGCCCACTAGGAAGCTTTTATTAAAACAGTGTTTTAGCATAACAAAATAAATGAGCACAACTTTTACCTATTGAAATACTTAAACATAACAAGGTATAATTTTTAACATCTAGCTGTTGCTATGGTTCCAATTTACCCCCAAGAGACATAAATTCTTCAGAATCAGTCAGCATAAAAATATAGGCTTACCTATATTTTAACTCTTCTGGCCAGATACAAAATGCACATGTCATCTGACTCCCATACAGCAGGCCCCAAAGAAAGATCTATCTTCAAGCAACAGAACTTCAGAGAAAGAAACCTATTTTCTGGCATGTCCAGGTCCCCAATCTCCAGAGAAAAAGGAAAGGAGGGAGTAGAGAGCTACTGTCTCTGAAAATCCTAAGCTTAGTTAGTGTCTCTCAGCTTAGCCGACCAGTCATATGATTTATTCTGTCAATGAACCTAATCAAGCCCATTCTGAAATACCCCAGGGAAAAACACTGCAGTAACAACACTGCATTACTTCAGAAATATGACACAAATACATTTCTTTAAAGACACAGCGTTGTCACATCTTTGATATTCTATCTAGATAAAAAACACTTTGGATCAGGCTTTTAGCACATGAATGTAAATTTTATTTGTAATGTCTTCACTTTGATCTCATCTCTTCTACAGTTTTCACCCCCACTTCTTACACCATTGTTTACCCCAACTTTTATACTCAATTGTTCACCACCCCCCCATCCAGTTACATAAATACTTGATTTCCTGATGCTGAGACAATTTGCATATCCCTTTAAACTGATGCACTTTTATCAATTTCCGTATAATCCCATTTTTTTAACCTGTCCTGATAAGCTCATTCCTGGTATTAGTCTTCAAAGTTTATTTATTTATTAGTGACATAAGGAGGCTTACATTAACATTGAATGAAGTTACAGTGAAAATCCCTTCATCGCCACACTCCAGTTCAGGGACACTGAGGGAGAATTTAATATGGCCAATGCAGCTGACCAGCATGTCTTTCGGACTTGTGGGAAGAAACTGGAATATCTGGAGACATAGGGATAACATGTAGACTCTGCGCAGACAGTGACCCAAGCCAGGAATTGAACCTGGGTCCCTGGCAGTGTGAGGCAGCAGTGCTAACCATTGTGCCAGTGCTTCTAATATGGATTATCTTGCAACCATGTCTCTGTAGTGGTGGTTAGATCTAAATCATTCCACTAATTCACCTAATTGCAGTTGCTTCATATATTTAAATAAAAAAACTTTTACTTCTTTTTTACTCCAATGAGCTTATTTGCTAATATACAGTTTTTAAATAAATGTTTGTCAATTTGTTATAATCTGGCAAATGTTAATTTTTGCACAAACTAAATCCAGAATGAAAACATAGCCCACATAATCACAATTGTTTCTTTTCATATTTTATGACAAATGAGTTCAGAAGCCACAAATTCTAGTACACTTCTAGGACTTTAAACATTTAATTACGAAATTTGTTAACAAAAGAAAAAACTTAAAACACACAGAGCAATATACAATTAAAATTAGCATTACTGATCTCTCCCTGCAAGAGATTTCTGCTCCAGTCTACACCTTGAATGAGTATGGCATTAAAGATTTGATTTGATTTAATATTGACATATGTATTAGCATCCAGTGAAAAGTATTCTTTTTTGCATACTATACGGACAAAGCATACCATTCATTGAGAAGGAAAGGAGAGACTTTAGAATGTAGTGTTATAATCATTTCTATAGTCATTGAGAAAAATCAACTTAATGGAAGTGACAGTTTACAATTCAGCTCACCTCGTCAGACTTGGTTAGACAAACATCGATTCAACTCCAAAGGTGTATTTATAGTATTTATTAGCCAAATGTTACGACGTCGGGTCAGTCTTCCTTTTACAATGAAGCAGGCAAACAGAGCCCACAGCATCCTGGAGAGACTGACACTGCCTTGTGGTTTTAGCACAATACTTACAGGTTCTGCTAATGCATGTATGTAAACCTATTCGCTACAGCTTAGATATGCCCATCAACAATCAGAGTAGTATTCTGCCTCATGCATTCCTCGTGCTAGCCTTCAATGACCAATCAGGGCTTTGCACGTTTCATGTACTTTTGGCTTTCTTCCTTAACTGTAACAGAGTGTTCATGTGACAAACGCATGACCGCATTCAGCTCATCACTAAATAGCAGGAGATATTGTTTTCCAGAACAGGCACTATACCATATCGCTGCAAGCGCCTAATACAATCAACTTCTGCAAATTCAGTCATTGCTGCGTGCACACATCCTCAGAAGATCAGTCCATTCAAAGGTTTGATGGCAGCAGGGACAAAGCTGTTCTTGAGTTAGTTGTACATGACTTCAGATTTTTGTATCCTTTTCTTGACAGATGAAGATGGAAGAGACTATGTCCAGAGTGTGTGGGGTCCTTAATTATGTTGGCTGCTTTTCCAAGGCAGTCGGAAGTATAGACAGAGTCAGTGATTGGAAAGCTGGTTTGTGTGATGGACTGGACTACATTCACGACCTTTGTAGTTTCTTGCAATGTTAGACAGAACAGGAGCTATGCCAAGCTGTGATATAACCAGAAAGAATGCTTTCTAATGTGAATGTGTAAAAGTAGGTGAGAGTCATAGCTGACATGCTAAACTTCCTTCGTTTTCTGAGGAAGTAGAGGCATTGGGGACCTTCTCAACTATAGGGTCAGCATGGGGAGACCAGAACAAGTTATTGGTGACCTGAACACCTAAAAACTTGAAACTCTTGACCATTTCTACTTCGTTCCTATTGATGTAGACAGGGACATGTTCCACTACACTTCTTGAAATCGATGACTATCTCCTTCATTTTGTTTACATTCAGGGAGTGTTATTGTTGTCGCACAAGTTCACCAGATTCTTCATCTCATTCCTGTCCTCTGTCTCATCATTATTTGAGATCCCGCTCATACAGTGCTGTCATCAACAAACTTGAAAATTGAGTTGGAGAGGAATTTGGCCACATAGTCATAGGTGTATAAGGAATATAGTAGGGAGCTGAGAACACAGCCTTGTGGGACATTGGTTTGAGGATGATTGTAGAGGAGGTGTTGTTGCCTATCCTTACTGTTTGTAGTCTGCGGGTTAGAAAGTTCAGAGCTTAATCTGATCTGTTGGTTGTGGGATAGCTTAGCTGTCTCTATCACTTGCTGTTTTGGCGTTTAGCATGCAAGTAGTCTTGTTTGTTAGCTTCATCAGATTGACACCTTATTTTTAGGTATTCCTGGTTCTACTCCTGGCATGCCCTCTAACATTCTCCAATGAACCAGGATTGATGGTAATGGTTGAGTGGGGGATATGTCGGGCCATGAGGTTGCAGACTGTGGTGGAGTACTGCTGTTGATAGCCCACAGTATCTTATGGATGCCCAATCTTGAGTTGCTAGATCGGTTCAAAGTCTGTCATCAGCAAACGTGAAAATTGAGGGGAATTTGGTTATATAGTCAAAGGTGTATAAAGATTATAGTAAGGAGCTGAGGATTAGCCTTGCAGAGCACCAGTGTTGACGATTATTGTGGAGTGTTATTGCTTATCTTTACTGACTGAGGTCTGTGGATTAGGAAGTCTAGGATCCAGTTGCAGAGGGAGGAGCTGAACCATAGGCCACAAAGCTCAGACGTGACTTTTGTCGGGATAATAGTGTTGAAGGCTGAGCTGTAATCTATGATGAGGAGTCTAACATAAGTGTCTTTGTTATCTAGGTGTTTCAGGGTTGAGATACAGCCAGGAAGATAGCATCTGCTGTGGACCTGTTCTGGCAATAGGTGAACTGTAGTGAATCTAAGAAATCTGGTAGACTGGAATTGATTTGTGCCATGACTGACCTTTCAAAGCACTTCATAATGATGGATATCAGAGTCATCGAAGGGTAGTCATTAAGGCATGCTGCTTGGCTTTTCTTTGGTATCGGAATGATGGTAGTCTTCTTGAAGCAGTTATGGACCTCAGATTGTTGTAAAGAGAGTTGAAGGTCTCTATGAGTATCCCTGCCAGCTGATCTGCACGGGATCTGAGTATTCATCCAGGCCAGTTGCTTTCCATGGGTTGATCATTGAGAAGGCAGCTCTGACATCTGCAATGCTGACCTCAGACACAGATTCATCTGAGGGTTCTGGAGTGAAGGGCATGTCTTGCTGACTACTTGCTCATAATAGGCATAGAATGCATTGACCTCATCAGAGAGGAATGCGTTGGAGCCAACAATTTTACGTGCCTTCATCTTGTAGCCTTTTATGCCTTGCAGACCTTGCCACATGTCATGGGATGTGTGTGACTAGCCTGGGATTCTAGTTTGGCCTGATACTGCCCTTTGGCAGCTTTGATGATTTCCTGATCATATCTGGCTTTCGTGTATAAATGTGGAGATGTTCGTGTATAGATAGGGTTGCCTAACTTGAATGCCTCAGACCTAGACTTCAGCAAGCAGTGGTATCCCTGTTCATCCATGGTTTCCAATTGGGAAACATGTGGATTTACTTCTTTGGCACAGTGCCTCCTACACACTTACTAATGAAGTCAGTTACTGCAGTGGCGTACTTCAGGCTGGTCACAGAGTTTTTAAATACTGACTAGTCCATTGTCTTTAAGTAGTTCCATAGGACATCATCCAATTCCTCAGATGTTGCACAACTTTCTTTGATGGATTCTCCCACTTCAGTTTTTGCTTAGAAGCCAGGAGCAGGAGCACAGTCTTGTGGTCTGATTTGCCAAAGTGTGGGCGGACAGTAGAGGAGTAGGCACATTTGATATTTGTGTAGCAGTGGTCTAGCATGTTTGTGCCTCTGGTGAAACATGTTGGAACCCTGGCAAAACTGGAGTCAGTGCGAATCGGGGAAAACCCTCCACTGGTTGGAATCATATCTGGCAAATGAAAATGGCAGAAGTGCTCGGAGGCTAATTATCTCAGTTTCAGGACATCACTGCAGGAGTTCCTCAGAGTAGTATTCTAGGGGGTTAGCCATTTTCAGCCGCTTCTTCAATGACTTTTCTTCCATCATAAGGTCAGAAGTAGGAATGTTCACTGATAACTGCATAAATGCTCAGCACCGTTTGCAGCTACTAAGGTGCTGAAGCAATCTATGTCCAAATGCAGCCAGAACTGGACAATATCCTAGCTTCGGCTGACAAGTAATATTAGTGCTATTGTTGATCATGTCCAATAGGAGTCGATGTAAACATCACCCCTTGTGGCATTATGATCACTGAATCCCCCACTATCAACATCCTGAAAGTTACCATTGACTAGAAACTGAACTAGACTAGCAATATAAATACTGTGGCTAGGTCAAAAATTTAGAATCCTGCAGCAAGTAACTCATCTCCTGACTCTCCAAAAGCTGATCACATCAATGCAATAACTCAGAAAAACCAGACTGGAAAGGAGTATAATTATTTACAGAGCATAACATGATATAAACACACACAAATACACACGCATCCCACAATGAATAACACAGAGATTAATTTGTGAATTCCCATGGACATCATGGAGGGTTTCACTATCTACAAGGCACAAGGTGGTGACTGCCTCCCAGTACACATTGTCGTCAGCCTCCTGGGCCTGCATCCTCCTGGGAGTAAAAGGATGTTCCACTTTGCCTTTGCCAGCAGTCTCCCCAGGTCGCCTTTCTGGTCATGAGGCCATTTTTTCTTGTATTGCCTGCCTGCCTGTCCATGCTCAGGTTTTTTATGGAGCTTCCACTCGTTAGGGCAGTTTGGCAGAGCATTCCAGCAAAGTACATGCAGTTTGCTTGTTATCACTGAGGAGAAGACAAGTGAGAACTTGCAGGTGGTGGTGGGGGGGGGGGGGGGGGGGGGGGGGGCAGGCTTCACTCTGCCTGAGATACATGGAGGGCAAAGGAGAGAGTGGATCACTCTACCTGTTATCAGTATGGGAAAAGGGGATCCACTGCCATTCTGCCTGAGATCGGTGGAGGGGAAGTCGGAGGGTGTATCACTCTGCCTGAGATCAGTTAGGCAAGGGGATGGGGGGTCTATTGTCACTCTGCCTGAGATCGGTGGCAGGGAGGGGTCCACAATCGGTTTGGGTGGTGGGAAAGAGTCAGTGATGTCTGTGGGGGCCAGGAGGAGGTATTATCCGGCCCAGGAGGGATGTGGTAGGGGAGCAGCATTCTATCTTTTTTTTCTGCACATGCACAGTTGGAGGCTCCAATCGGAATTGCAGGTTTTGGGTGTGTTAAGCTCCCCACAGGCTGATGCAGTGCGATTCAGACTGTAGTGTATCACATTTTCCAATAAGAAAGAGGCAATTTTGAGAGTCAGTATCTTGTTAAGGTGATGTGAGTGGTTTGTCATGATTGAAAACCTTATTAGCTTGGGTAAAATGTGATTGTGGGTTGCAAGATTTGCAGTAGTGTTAAGTATGTGAAGGTGAGGTAAAACATATGAATTGACTATTGATTCATAAAGGTTTTTGGCCAATGAGTAAAGGGTGTATAGTGATTTGAGCAGTGGATGAGGCTAGGGATGATATCACTTGCTATTTGAAGATGAGCCCATTCGCCTTGACAACTTGCGTGAAATGTTTTACAAATCTTCCTACACTGTAGTCATAATCTTGGAGCAACAGTCCTAACATTGACCTTGTAAGTGGCTGTTCCCACAATGTACTAAGCAGCTGTCTGGTGAGTCCTCTGCCCCAGTAGGACATCTCTTCCTTTTCCCACTGGGACTCCAGTGCAATCATAATCTGTGACTTATCTTTATTCTAACCTCTAAAAATTGTGCAATGTTAGTATCTGAGCTAGTGACTGTAACATTGAACAGTATCCCAAGATTTGACCTCCACAACTGTTTGTTGCCACTCTTTCCTAACAATTGTCTAGCAGACCATCTGCTCCAATTTAAAGACCTGTGTAGACTTAAGAACTTCAATGCACACTCGGTCAATCAATGTGCCAAAGCGTAAACTGGACTTTCAGATGATATTTACCAGAATGAAAGGGACTGGGATAGCTTGATCTTGGGTTTGGACATAGCTCGGCACAACATTGAGGGCCGAAGGCCCTGTACTGTGCTGTACTGTTCAATATTCTATGTTATATCACTTCTTGGAGCCACAGTAGACTTCGATAAGAGATGCAGCTAGCCTTTGGGAAATTCTAGCCACTCATGATACATGAGCGGTGCAATAGTGGGCAGCAGGGTAGCACAGTGGTTAGCACTGCTGCTTCACAGTTGCTAGCACTGCTGCTTCACAGTTGCAGGGTCCTGGATTCGATTCTTGGCTCGGGTCATTGTCTGTGGAGTTTGCACATTCTCTCATGTTAGCATGGGTTTTCTCTGGGTACTTCGGTTTCCTCCCACAATCCAAAGATGTGCGGGTTAGGTTGATTGGCCATGCTAAGAAATTGCTCCTTAGTGTCCATGGATGTGTAGGTTTGAGGGATTAGTAAGTGTAATATGTAGGGTTATGGGGGTAGGGCCTGGATAGGATTGTGTTTGGTGCAGACTTGACGGACCGAAGGGCCTCTTTCTGCACTGTAGTGTTCTATGATTCTATGATATCGAGCCCTGCACTTATGCATGCTGCCACTGTGAATGGAGTGGTTGCATCGAGCAATCATGTAGCTGAAGAGGCAATATGAATTTCTCACGTTTGTTGTAATGCAACAGATGGGTTAATCACATCTCCACACATCATTTTTCAGAGTTAATTTGTTTTGAATTGAGTTACCAAAATATGTGACTTGCTTTGCAGCTCTAAATTTCAGGTAATTCTCATCTTGAAGTGCTGAAAAAAATAACAGCAAATAGAGGGTACCATAGAATTAGGAAAGAATACACTAATGACATGCAAATTATTTAATTTTGATGAATTCTTACATGCCACTTCAGAAAAATCAAAAATAAAGATGAGCTTGTTTCAAATATAAAAATAAAACACACCTTTGTATTGTTTAAATATATTCCAGATGTGGCTGGTGTTGAAGGACAGGAAATTCAGCCTTCAGAACAAGAATCTTTGGCTTCAAAGAAAGGTATATTATCAATATTGTTGATTTTATTTAATTAGGATTCAATTATGTGGTAAAACATTTTGTTGCTGTATGTGTGCAATTTAGCTGTGACAAGAAATTGCAGTTCAGTGGTTATGGCGGCACTGGTTCATTTCAAGTGAAGAACAGAAGTTCTTCTGAAACGAAAAAACATGACCATGATAACGGGAGAATCAGAACAATGAGTCTGAAGGGCAGCTGACAGCCCTAAAGTTCCATATAAATAGGGATCTATAGAACAGAATGCTGCTGTTTTTTTTGAACAGGAAAAAAGGTTAATTGAAAAATATCAAATCAACCACTTTGCCATAACTGGAAAAGCGTTGGAAACTTACAGTAGTGAAAACTGACAGCTTGAATTTTAAAAATTGGTTACTGTCTTAAAGTGGCATCACATTTGAATGAGAACACATCAATTAATGGAGAAGAGAAAACAAAAAGGCTGAAAATGATTACACTTAGCAGATCTGATTCAGTGTGCCCATTGAATAGTGGGACTCCTACCTTGTACACTTTGAGGTTCTTGTCCTTGCAAGTAGAATCGAAAATGGTGGTGGTAAATATGAAACTGGATACAGGGGCAACAGTTTCTTTAATCCTAGATGCTGCGCATAAGAAGTTTAAATGTTTTCTCTTGGACATCTGCAAAAGAACAGGAGAATTTGTAATTTCCATTCCAACATCATATGTAAAGTGGAACAAAATGGACAGATTGCTAAGCCAGCCTTGTTTATGGTGTTTATTGTCTGTAGGCAACTTTAGTTTAGTTGGATAATCATAATTCCAAAGATCTGGTTAAATTGGACAAAAGCACTGTAACAGAAGACAGCTATTATAACAAAACATGCTGTTGTTTCTAAAGGATATTTTGGAAGAACAAAGGAATTAACATAAAATTAAATATCAAAGCTGACTACCAAAATTTCTGAATACCAGAATGATGCCTTATGCCATACAATCTAACATTCAAATGTATGTTGATGAGAAATCACAATATCATATCACAACACATAACTGACTGTAGAGCTATTGCTATTTGCCTTTCAGAATAACATGGTTCCAGCCTTATTTTAGAGGGCCATGGACCAGACCTTGAGTGGCTTGCCTACAATTCAGTATTATGTATGATAATGGCGAGGCTGAGGAGGATCATCAGAAAATGTTGGATACTACCTGCAAAGGCTAGAGAATGGTCCATGAGTTTGCAAAAACAAATACAAGTTTTTCCATTCCTCTGTGGAAGATTTTGGGCATATCCTTGATGCTAGTGGGCTTCACATTCTAATCTTCAAAGTCAAGGCTACTGTGGATGTTCCAACTCCTCAGAATATGAACCAGCTTTACTCATTTTTGGGCTGCTGGATTATTATGGGATATCTATACCCACAGTTGGCAACCCTGCTGAAACATCATCTTGATTTCTGTGTCAGAACACAGCTGGGAATGAACAGAAGATTATGTCACTAGTTTAAGGCAGCTAAAGCAAATAATGAGGTCCTGACACCTTTTGACCCTTCTTTAACTGAACAATTTGCATGTTATGCATTGCCTTATTGAGTTGGGGCAATGGTCTCACACATAATGCTCTCAGATATGGAGAGGCCCACAGCATTCACTTCTCAAGACATTAGGCAAAGCAGAAAGCCAGCATGCTCAAATTGAACACTGAGGATCATATTTGGAATCCAAAAATTTCATCAGCACTATTTTTGCATGAAACTTCACGCTGTTGACTGATCAGCATGGAGTTATGCCAAAATGTTTCTGGGCAATGGGCAAGGGCATGAAAATGCCCTTGCCCGTATGTAGCAGCCACCCATACAGGAAATCCCTTTGTGCTATTGAGGATATTTCCATGAGGTAGCTCAGACCATGGGGCTACAGCCCCAGGAGGGCAGGTTTGAACTTGTGGTAATTTCATTCAAATAGGGGTATACTCAGTCGAGATTCCACAGCCTTCAAAATCATGTGAAGTTAGGACCCAGCGTGATTGTTTATTGAGATCATTTATTTATTGGCATCGGTTGCAAGCTGAATGCTCACCACTGTGAGTTAAGCAGTACCATCCAACATGTCCCTGAACCTGGTGACTCTCTCCACCAGTCATTGGAATTAGCATTAGTGTCGGAGTGGATTCCTGAGCAGCGACTGCCTGATGACCACCACTAGCCAGATGGGAGAAACTAACAACGTGAAGTGACCATGTCCTAGACTTTTAAGTAGGTCCTGGTAAAAATTAACAATACCTGCAAGGAGTTCCAAAGTCCCCTCAGGTCTATTAGCAAGAGCTGTACATCATTCAGGTATGCACCAGGCAGAAGTAATATGCTGCCAGGGCACATTATGGATAAATGTAAAAGTTATCATGGAGTCTGAAGGCAGAAGGTAATCACCTAGGTACAAAGGCACACAAGTACATGATGATCCACCCTAAGCAGGAGATTTAGAACCTCAGTTGCAACTCAGTGCAGGTGTTTGTTCCAGAAAATTATTTGAGTGTCCTTTGGATGTTTGTGACAAAAGTGACCTGTCAGTGGCACAGCATGGTGGCAGTCAGCTGATTTATGAGGAGATTTATGAGGAGATCTTGACCCCTGTAAGACAGCATTTTGAACAATCCTGTCCAATGATTCAAGCAAGAGGTGACCTTGGCCTCCAACTGTTGCCAATTCATCGGCCAGAATTCCTCAGCTGGGCAAAAGTTTTTGCTTAAGTGGAAGAAGTGAGTCTTGATTCAGTTGAAAGACCTGAGCATCTTTGGGAGGGATTCACCTACCATGGACCAATCAGGAGTCCAGAATACTTGGCCGAGTTGATCCTGAAAGTGGACACAGCAGAGTAAACAGCCAGTCACTTGTGCATCATTTGCAGGTTAGCATTTCATCATCGTATGTTGACGGACCACTCTAAAGTCCAGCCCACACAGGCAATCCTGTCAAACTCCTCTGCAAGACACATAGCTCCATGCAGATTAAATACAGTTGGCCGCACAAAGGGAAATCCTGCTGCACTGACTCTCCCAAAATGAAGGTGTGCTGTCAGGGACATGTTGACGTTAATGAGAACTCTGCAACAGTAATCGGAATCTGGGTGACAAAATGTGTCTCAAGTTCGAATGCCTGCAGAGTTTCAAATATTAATGATACACCCTGTTGAACACCTTCCCCCTGATCAAGTGACAAGGCAATCAACAGACCAGCCCTCTGGAAGTGGTGGATAAGGTCCCTGACCAGATGAAGGTTTTGTTGTGAATGGTCCAGCACATGATGCTGAGGCGTCCGTGGGCTCATTTTGCATAATGGTAATGGGCCCAAAAGTGTTCCTATTTTCTGAGCCGGTGGTATGGGTATGGGGACAGGGCAGTGCCAGCTGTGGCTGCCTTGGTGTTCTCAATGGCCTGGGAAGTTGGGGCAATTCTTCCAAACATGTCCTACCCCCTTACAGGCATGGCAGCACATGTCATCTGTGGACCAATAGAAGCAGTAGGTGGTCCCCACATATGGACGTTGAAGCCCTCCTCTAGGTAATCCTCCTGCACCAGGCAGACAAAAATCTAGTGCTGAAAAGCTGATATGCTGGAGGGTGGCCGATCATGATAGCGCCACTCCACACTTACGTCCTCCAGTTGATACAATGGATGGGAAGGAACTCAACAGGTATGTAGGGCAGAACATTGGAAAGGATAACTCTCTTTGATTTGATTTTGACATATTACTGTCATATGTATTAATATACAGTGAAAAATGTTGTTTCTTGCATGCAATAGAAAGAAAGAGAGTGCAGAATGTAGTGTTACAGAAGTAGCTAGGGTATAGAGAAAGATAACTTAGTGCAAGGTAAGTCCATTCAAAAATCTGACAACAGCAGGGAAGAAGCTGTTCTTAAGTAGGTTGATACGTGACCTCAGAATTGTGTATCTTTTTCATGCTGGAGAAGGTGGATAAATTTATATTATGGTCTGTGGGGTCCTTAATTATGCTGACTGCTTTTCTGAGGCAGCAGGAAGTGTAGACAGAGTCAATGCTTGAGAAGCTGGTTTGCATAATGAAATGGACTACATTCACAACCTTTTGTAGTTTCCTGTGGTCTTAGGCAGAACAAGAGCCATACCAAGCTGTGATATATCCAGAAAGAATGCTTTCTATGGTGAATCTGTAAAAGTTGGTGAGAGTTGTCGCTAACATGCCAGATTTTCTTTGTCTTCTGACACCATGAACCGCTTTTCCAGGGAGTGGTCTTGTAAAAGATGACAGCTTTGCTGGTCATCTTTGAGGCACACTTCCATGATCATGGTGGGGTGGGTGTAGCACTTCGCCCCCGGCATTTAGTCAGTAGTTTAGGAGGTGACTGGGCCTTGGGAGCAGCAGGTGCTCAGGAAGCTGCCACTCCTACATAAGCCTGCAGTGCCCCATCAACAAAGTTGGTGCCATTGCCATTTGGGTAATGGTACACCCACCCCAAGTGGCATCCCATCCTTGCACATGCTAAAATGAGGAGAAGCAAATAGAGCAGGGGTGCTCTGTCACATGTGGTAGGTATTGGTAGGGCAAGGAGGAAGAAAGAGGGAAGAGCAAGAGACATGAGAGAGAGGAAAAAGAATAAGAACCATGATGGGCAGGTGCTTGGGTCAGGAGGAGGGGGAGGTGGGACCAGTAAGGTGTTCCACTGTCAAGTGGGTGGGAGAACTCAGTTCTTCAGTCCAGGACAGGCTCAGCAATATCCTATGTTGGTCTCATCTCCTATCCTTGTGGTTTGTAGTTAATTAAGCCTTCGCTCTGCTCTAGCAACAATCACTAACCTTAGTTCAAAGGGACAGCAAGTACAGACTCAATCCAAATGTTCTCCTGCTTAACCTTCTTCTACAGGAAATTGTGGCCTACAAGCCTCTAGGCCCAGGCCCCTGTGGTCCTGGCCACTGTCTCTCAAAGCATCAGCCTAGCTTCTCTCAGCTTGAAAAAAAACAGCAGCAGCAACAAAACAGTAGCAAAAGCAGCAGCAAACAAGAGACTGTAATTACTTCCAATCCATAAGTTCCAACTGAAAGAACAGCATTCACACAAATCCTAATGGGGACAACAATTTTACAAACCCTTCTCTGCATCTGCCTTACAAAGTTTAAAGTTTTAAAGTTTATTTATTAATGTTACAAATAGGCTTACATTAACACTGCAATGAAATTACTGTGAAAATCCCCTAGTTGCTGCACTCTGGCGCCTGTTCGGGAACATAGGAAGAGTTTAACATGGCCAATCTACCTAACCGGCAAATCATTCGGACTGTGAGAAGAAACTGGAGTACCCTGTGATATTAGTGCACCTTTAGGATTTTTTTAAAATAATGATCTTTGCAGTTGTAAACAGACCTTCAGCTTTTCTTTCATTGTTGCTGGGCCATCTGCTAGAAGTTTTTTTATTGCTTCTTTAATTGCTTAAATTGGTTTTAATTTAGTTTTACCATAAATCTCGGGGATGCATTCTGGTATTTGTTTTATTACCTGTATTGTTAGAAAGAAGACTGGTTGGCAAGTCATGTGTTTTGGACAGTTATTTTTACAGTGAATTCAATGTTTCATTTCCATTTTCTGGCAGCAGTTTTAGTTTTAGAAGGGGGTGGACGGAAAGTAGTACTTTTCTCTCTTTCCCCTGGTATTGGAAATTCAGCTGGTTAGCTAAGTTTCTAGCCTTCCTGAAGTGGAAAATCTGCTGTTGATGGTTGGCTTGCCTAGAATCTCTCTTTCCCTGGTGTCCTGGGAAGCTGTTCTGACTTCAAACTGTTCTGGGTGTATCCAAAGGCTGTTAGAAGTGATAAGGTTGAGAAGGCAGGACTTCAATCCTCTAACTAAAGGACTCAGTTCCAGTATCATGTGAGCATTGATCTTTGCTGTGTTAAACCTGTGGAAATGGTTTTGCTTATGGGATCTTTTGTTTGATTGAAACATTTTGTTTATATTTGTTGAGGATCATACATTATCATAAAGTCATAGAATCTATAGTGCAGAAGGAAACTATGTGGCTCATTGGGCATGCACCCACCATAATCCCATCCAGACCCTATCCCCATAACCCTATGCATTTACTCTAGCTAATCCCCCTGGCACCAAGGGGCAATTTAGCATGGCCAATCCACCTAACCTGCTCATCTTTGGACTATGGGAGGAAACCGGAACACCTGAAGGAAACCCACGCAGAAATGTGCAAACTCTGTACAGACAGTGATCCAAGCCACGAATCGAACCTGGGTTCCTGGCATTGAAAGGCAGCAGTGCTAACCATGGTGCCATCGCAACACTTGATTGTTGTTTTGTTCTTATTTGCAATTTATCAAAGTTATAACTAATTTTCTTTCTATACATGTGAACTGTATTCTTAAATAAACTTTGTTTGATAAAAGCTCCCTACCTGCCTAGTGAGTCATTTGAATCATATATGAAATGAAATATATCATGTTTATCCTATCCAAATTCAAAGTGCAAAACTTATGATCAAGGCAGACTTCATAAAAGACTTGGGAGTTTCTGACCTGAATTATAACAACCCAGAGGAAACCCACACAGATTTGGGTGAATGTGCAGCTTCCACACAGACAGTGGCCCAAGCTGGAAATCGAACACAGGTCCTGGTACTGTGTGACAGCAATGCTAACCACAGTACCTCCCAAGGGATCAGATCTTGAGTTCCATCTGGGTAGTCTAGTGCTTGTTACCAAGGGACCTCTTATTCAACAAGTCCCACAAGGATACCAATTAGAGATTCCCCATGGAACTCATAGGGTTATCACATATGTTTGGCTTGCTATACTTTGCAAGCTAGTACATTATAGGATCATGGACTCCTTGTTGTTAGTTTGTTTGATGAAGTGAAATAAATTAAGCTGCAATTTAATAAGCACGTCTGAGTCTATGAAAATTAATCTACAGTGTTAAAACATGGTTAAAAAGTCTCACAACATCAGGTTAAAGTCCAACATGTTTATTTAGCAGCATGAACTTTTGGAGTGCTGTTCCTTCATCAGGTGAGTGACGAGTTTCGAACCTATTAACATATAACGGGCATATTATTCTCTCGGAATTGTTTCATGATTTGGTGAATGCATGGCTGATTTGTGACCTAACTCCAAATGCCTGCCCCTTTCCTGCACATTTTAATACTCCTAGTTTACAAAAATCTGTCAATGTAAGGTTTCAATTAGTTAACCATCACTCCTCACTTACAATCAAGATTCTAAGTTTCTATCACCCTTTTTGTGGATATGTAATTCATAATTCCAATCCTAAAATGTTTAGTTCAAGTTTTTAGTCTCTGTCTCTCATTGATATTGTTCTGAACAAGTGATTGTGAACATCAGGAATGTATTTATTTACCAGTTTTCATTGACATCCTAGAAACCTCGGTCAATTCATTTTGTACCTTGTAAGTTCCAGGCAATATAATCTCAATGCAATTTTCCACTTAATTTAACCTTTAGAATTCAGTAGGATTTTTGGTAAATTTGATGTTGTAATGGACATAGTGAAACAATATCTACAATGACATTAAGTAGAAGTGTCAGGTTTTTGACATAGCAATGATGAAAGAATGAGAAATGTTTACTTCAGGATACTGTGTGATTTGATGAACTTGGAGCTGGTTGGAGTCCAGTCCACTGCTCCCATCTCCTTCTAAATGATAGAGGTGACTACTTTGGGAGGTGTCATCAAAGAATCCTTTGGTAAATGCAAAATACTGCGGATGCTGGAATCTGAACAGAAAACAGAAAAATGCTGGAAAATCTCAGCAGGTTTGACAGCATCGGTGGAGAGAGAATAGAGCTAATGTTTCAAGTCTAGATGACCCTTCACCAGAGCTGAGAGGAAAGAGTCAGCAGAGAGGGGAGGGGTAGTGGAATTTGACAAAGGCAATGTAAATGCAAAGGTAAATGCAAAATACTGCAATGCTGAAATCTGAAACAAACCCAAAAAAAGCTGGAAAGTCTCAGCAGGTCTGAAGCAGTTCAAAACACCTTCAGTGCTAAAACTCAGTCAGATCTTGATAGCATTCACAAATTTGAAGATTGTGCCCATCCCTGAGATCACATTTTCTTTGTCCAATTCCACCACCCCACCCTACCTTCATCGTATAAAAGAAACCTTAGACTTTGCTATATTATCTCGTGTACCACAAGACCACATATCGTAAAAAGGCATTTCTGTAAGTATAAATCTTCTGCTGTCAATTGTAATTTGTTGAGCTGGGTTGAAAATTAGTTGGAAGGCTGAAGACAAATATAGTTATTCATCTTTTGAATACTGCTCACCAAGGATGTCCAGCTAGGGGATCAGTATTGCGATCCTCTTTACTGTTTCTATTAATAATTTAGATGTAGATCTTACAGATGGGCACAATCTCTAAATTCGTGAATGCCGTCAAGATTTGTGCGAGTGACTGCTTCTGAAAGACCTTGATGTACTAGGGAGTTTGCCTTGTGACTGGCAAGTTATGTTTAATTTGGAGAAGTATAATGCCAATGTTCACTTTGGAAGTGTAGATTTAGTAATAATCTAATTAAAAGTTTGAGATTTATAATGGAAAAGGATTATGTGTGAGTTTGCAATTCAGGTCTTTCTTTAACTAAATAGCATAAGGAGGATTGGGATCATAATTTTAAGTTGCATAATAGCATTTTTAAAAACAAAAACAATGTATCTCAAATTATGATGGAAATAAATTTCAGATGTGCAAGCAGATGAAGGGAAGGAAAGTTTACCCGCGAAGAAAGAATTAACTCCTTTAGTATCAGGTATACTTTCAACATTGTTAACTTCATTTTTATTAAAATATGCCTGGCAGGTTGTAGAACTGCTGTTGTTTAATTGCAATTTGCCTATAGCAGCGGTTACATCCCAAAAAGGTGATACTTATCTCTCAGTGATCAGGCAAGAGATGAAAATAGTCCTTTGCTCTTCAGTGATGGTTTGCCAAGTCTAGAGCAGAGTAAAGAATCAGGGTAGCCATTGAGGTTAAACTGAGGCTATACCCGATGCAATTTTTTCAAAGCCACCTTGGCCTTTTGGTTAAGATGAAATGTTATATTAAGTCCAGTATGGGATTCAATGCCTTATCCTGTTAGCTTGGATTTTATTTGATCAAGCCCAAGCTGGAGTGCGATGTCTCATCTTGTCAGTTGGATCTTGTTTGTCCCTCTTGTGGGAGCCATGAATTGGATTTAGTTTGAATTAGGTCTTTTGATTGGAATAAAAGTACCAAAACACACAAAATGAAAGGTAATTAGAAATGCTTTGAAACCCAACTGAGGGGTGGTGATTTAATCAATACCTTAAGCTGAGCTTTTTTGCTAGCTGGGACAGAAATCACCTCTTGCAAAAGTTTCATAAGAATGCAAAAAATCAAGGACAAAGCTATCTTCTAATTTTGCTTTTATCATCATGGATAAAGTCAGAGAGGAAATTCTTCCCCATATTGTCTTGGATTAGTATCTGCTTTGCTGCTTGTTTTTGGAAATGACATGATTTTGTGTGGGATGAAAAGTGCAAATATTGTTATGCACAAGCATCATAATTGTATGTGATAAGAAGAAACTAGAGAATCTGTCCATCATTATTTTCATTCTTGTAACTGCTATTTACTTTAGCTGAATCAAATTTTTCTCCAATTTCCAGCTTATTTTTTCCTCACTAAATTTTTTAGCGTTCATTAGCCTCTGCTTAAAGATCCTTGCCCAGAATTTCTGCAGTGGTATTCCAAATCTTTTATGGGAGTTTCTGCTTTTAAAGAAATTGCATGAGCTCTAACAAAGTCCATTGTCTGCTTTCCCAAAGTTTCTGCCGAAGTTACTGGGGAATTCTAATGAAAGTCTTCCCCATTCCTGTTTTAATATGGATTTTGAACTGAAAATGTTGGTATCCTGAAATTTTTTTTTCCACCTCTGAATTTCATTTCCTTCTGATTCTGAAGCAGTTAATCTCACTGAATTCAGTGTACTGTATAAAGAAACTGGAAGGGAACACATTGACAATAAATGCTGGCAATTTATATGTGGGTGTTGCATTCTATTGCATTTCTTCTCTGACTTTTGGTGAATTATTGCCTTTTATAGTTTTGTCCAATTTTTCTATATTTTGCAATGTTCAGAATTAACACAATAGTATATTTTAAATCAAGAAACAATTTCTGCCAAATTATGATTTAAATATATTTCAGATTTGGACGATGATGAAGGGATAAAAGATCTCCCTGTGAAGAAAGAAGGAAGTCCTTTAGTAAAAGGTATATTATCAACATTGTTAATTTCACATTATTAAAATATGACTGGCAGGTTGTAGATTGGCTGATGTTTAATTTCAATGTTTCTACAGCAGTAGTTACATCTCAAAACGGTAATCCAGTGGCATAGAAATGCTTTGGAGCTGTATAAATGCAAGGGCTGTGAACTTATGCTCTATAGTATACCATTGTACTCCATAGCATAGCTAATGCCAGCAATGCGAAAGCCCTGAATTGAAATCCATTAATGATTCCATTAATGCCCAATGTAAATGACATGTCTTGACTAAAGGGCAGTCATGCAGGCATACTATACATGTGGTGAAATCATGCAGAGCGGGCAGAATGTGACCTCAAACTATCCCTAATATGGCACATGATGCTGTTATTTTGTCACCTCCATTAATGTCTTTCCTTAAAGAAAATCAACTGAGCAAGAGCCCTCTTGTTTGAAAAACCCTTCTCCACTAAGCATTCTTTCAATGGATAGCTTCTGGGTGAAGTATTTTGTATTAACCTTTTCTGTTGCATAGTTACTATTTAGTGCTATTGGAGGAATTTGGAAACTTTCTGAATTTTCATTGAAGAGATGGTGTACCTTGATAGGGTGGTTAGAGGAGTTGGGAGACCTGTCAGGAGACAATCTGTTCCAGTAATGGAGGTTATACTTGTTGGCCTGCAGCATGATTTGAAATGGAGGGCAGGCCCTTAGAGAAAAGAGTAATTGCTTTGAGAATGAAGGAAGAGAAAGAAGATGCAGACATTTGGGTTCTGCTCACTCATGACAAGCTCGTCAAGAGCAGATACCCTGACTGTGTCTTTTATGAGGCTTTTGTGAGATGCTAGTGTTGTAACCCTGACATTATTGTCGCTCTTAAATTCACTAGCTTTCAATTCATTTGCTACATAATCCTAGTGTTTACTTGGCCAAAACACTGTAATAACAGCCGTCAAAAATACACGGCAACAATTTATTCATGTCATGTCGTTAATCAAATGACACCTCCCACGGTATTTTACAAGGACTTGCAAACTAAGTTTCTCCCATGTAAGGAAATTTTAGGCCAAATGTCCAAATGCATGTTCAACTAGATAGGTTTAATGGTGGGTATCTCCAAGGATGGAGAAGAAAGTTAGAGAAGTAGAAAGATTTAGTGGTGGGACATGTGGAGAATGAATCCCAGGGGCAATGGCAGCTAAGGCATGGTTGGTAACAATGGAACTATTTAAACTGACAATCCTCCATGAAGCAGCAGAGTGCAGAGAGAGGTGTAAAGCTGAAGGAGATAACAGATATAAGGAGAGGTGAGGCTGTGGAGGGATTTGAAAACAAGGATGAGATGTTTTAAAAAGAGGTGTCATGTAACTGACAAGCAGTCTAAATCTGCCAGCACAGAAGAGGTGGGCGGTGGGACTTGTAAGTTCACGACATGGCCAGCAGAGTTTTGATTGACCCAAGTCTGCAGAGGTTAGAACTCATGAAGCCACCCAGGAATTCATTGGAAAAGGCAAACCTTGGTTGATTTGGCCAATTTTGTTAAATTTGGTGCTGTAATTAACATGGTGAAACAACCTGTACAGTGATATTAAATCAAAGTGTCAGGTTTTTGACATTGCAATGATGAAAGAATGAGAAATTTTCATGTCAGGATACTGTGTGACTTGAGAAATTTGGAGCTGGTTGTAGTCCAGTCCAACTGCTCCCATGTCCTTCCAAATGATAGAGGTTACTGATTTGGGAGGTGCCGCCAAAGAAAGCTTGGGTCTTGCTATAGTATCCCCTGATCCACAGGACCACATGCTGTAAAAAGGCATTTTTTTTTATATGCATTTGTTGGACACAGCTGGCTAGCATTTATTGCTCATCCCTCGTTGCTCTTGAGAAGGTGGTGGTGAGTTGACTTCTTGAATCACTGCAGTCCATATTCTGTGGATTGACACCACACTGCAGTTAGAGAGGGAATTCCAGGATTTTGACCCAGTGACTGCAAAGGAACGATGATATATTCCTAAGTCAGGAAGATGTGTGGCTTGGAGGGGAACTTGCAGGTGGTGGTATTCTGCTGCCCTTGTTCTTCTACATGGAAGTGGTCATGGGTTTGGAAGATGCTGTCTAAGGATCTTTGATGAATTGCTGCAGTGCATCTTGTAGATGGTGCATACTGCACCATACGGACAGTAAGGTTCTGCGCTGACCAACTGGTGGGGGTATTTGCAGAACTCTTCAACCTCTCCTTGCAGCAATCTGGGATCCCTACCTGCTTCAAGGAGATAACTATCATCCTGGTACCAAAGAAAAGCCAGGCAGCTTGCCTTAATGATTACCATCCAGTGATGTGACATACATCATTATTAATGCTTCAAAAGATTAACCATGGTACAAATCAATTCCAGTCTCCCAAATTGCATGGATCCACTACAGTTCACCTGGCGCCACAACAGGTCTACAGAAGACTCCATTTCTCTGGCCCTACTCTCAATCCTGGAACACCTACATAAGAAAGACACCTATGTCAGACTTCTTTTCATAGACTACAGCTCAGCCTTTAACACCGTTATTCCTACAAGAGACATCTCCAAATTTCATGGCCTGGGTCTCAGCTCCTCCGAAACAACCGAATCTTTAGACTTCCTACAAGACAAAACACAGGACATGCATGGGCAATTTTCCACATTGTTGGGTAGATGCTAGTGTTGTAACTGTACTGGAAGAGCTTGGCTAGGGGAGTGGCAAGTCCTGGAGCATAAATTTTCAGAACACTTGCTGGAATGTTATCAGGGCTTATTGCCTTTGCAGTATCCAGTGCCTTCAACAGTTCTCGATACCACGTGGAGTAAAGCACATTGGCTGGGTACTGATATCTGAGATGCTGGAGACACTGGAGGAGGTCAAGATGGATCACCCACTCGGCACTTCTGGCTGAAGGTTGCTGCGAATGCTTCAGCCTTTCTTATCTTTTGCAGTGATGTGCTGAGCTCTTCCATCATTGAGAATGGGGATATTTGTAGAGCTTCCTCCTCCAATGATTTGTTTAATTCATGACTGGGTGTGGAAGGACTGCAGAACTTAGATCTGATCCATTGGTTGTGGGATCACTTAGCTCTGTTTATCACTTGCTGTTTTTGTTGTTTGGTATGCAAGTCATTCTGTTTGATAGCTTCACCAGGTTGACACCTGATTTTTAGATATGTCTGGTTCTGCTCCTGGCATGTCCTCCTGCACTCTCCACTGAACCAGGGTTCATCGGTTGGCATAATGGGAGATTTGTCAGGTCATAGTTGAATGAGGGAGTACAGTTGTGCTGGAGTGCAGTTGCGTAGCTATTGATGGCCCACATCATCTCATGAATGCCCTGTCTTGAGTTGCTAGATTGTTTCGAAGTCTATCATCAGCAAATTTAAAAATCGAGTTGGAGGGGAATTTGGCCATGCAGTCAAAGATGTATAAGGAGTGAAATAAGGAGGCATATTATACATAGAACATAGAACATAGAACAATACAGCACAGAACAGGCCCTTCGGCCTTCGATGTTGTGCCGACCAAAATAAAAAGCAATGCCCCTCCAAACTAAACCATTCCCTTCTCTTCCATATACTTATCAATTAACCTCTTAAACGCCACCAAACTTGGGGCATCTACAACAGCTGCAGGCAGGGCATTCCACTCCCTAATCACTCTTTGAGTAAAAAACCTACCTCCGATATCCGTCCTATAACTCATACCCCTTAATTTAAAGCTGTGTCCCCTCGTGCTAGCTTTCTCCATCCTAGGAAAAAGGCTATCACTGTCCACCCTATCTAAACCTCTAATCATCTTATATGCTTCAATAAGATCCCCTCTTAGCCGCCTCCTTTCTAACGAAAACAACCTCAAATCCTTCAACCTCTCTTCATAGGACCTGCCCTCCATACCAGGCAACATCCTGGTAAACCTCCTCTGTACCCTCTCCAATGCCTCCACATCTTTCTTATAATGTGGGGACCAGAACTGCACACAATACTCCAAGTGCGGCCGCACTAGAGTTTTGTACAGTTGCAACATGATGCTGCGGCTCCTAAATTCAATCCCCCTACCAATAAAAGCTAAGACTCCATATGCCTTCTTAACAACTTTATCCACTTGACTGCCTACTTTCAGGGATCTATTGACACATACACCAAGATCCTTCTGTTCCTCAACACTATTATGTGGTGAAATCATGCAGAATAGGCAAATTGTCACTTCAAACAATCTCTAATGCTGATTTAGCTTATGATGCTGTTATTTTGTCAGCTCTACTAAACATTCTTTCAAAGGATTTTGGAAACTTTTTAAATTTTCAGTGAAGTGCTGGTAGACCTTGATGGGGTAGTCACAGGAGACAATCTGTTCCTGTGGTGTACTTTTCTTTGTTCTTTGTCTACCAGCAGCAACCCAAAACCCGTCATTGCACTGGAAGGTCAAGTGGAAGAGGAAAAAGAATTAAATTTCTCTAGGTTTCCATCCCAGGACATGCATCCTTCCCATCTGCTTGTAGATTGTGGCAACCTGACACCATAAACTGTGCCATGTTCCACCTCAACAGGATGGTGAACGCCACTGCATCTGTGCCATGGGGAACGGTGAGCATACCAATGGTGGCTGTGAGCGACTCCCCATTGGGCAGACTCAAGGCATTGACATGGATGAACCCACCTTGATATCTGGCTTCCAGTATACAGACAGAAGAGTTGGACTCTCATTACCATCATGGGGTTGGTTCCCATGGAGGGTAGCACTGATGAGTCCATGTTGTGTGAGATTGGGAAGTGAGGTGAGTGGGAACCTTGCAGGGGTGATGATGGGGGCAAGAAAGGGGAACTCTGCAGCTGGGTGCAGCGGGGTGAGAGAACGATATCTCTGGGGCTGCAATCACTGGGTGGTGGGATAAGCCAATGTGCAGGGAGGGCAGGGAGGGCAATGCGCAGTGTGGGGGCCTACACTGGTGGGGGTGGGGGGGTGCAGCAAAAGATCTCTCTTGATGATGGATGATCAGAGCACTTGCTTAATAGTGCCCGTTGTGCTTCGGAACCAGCTTCCTGGTGATATTAAGCACTGCCCCTTCCTGTTGCTGATAAGAATCACCTTGTGGCACTTTTTTCAACTAAGTGTCATAGATTTTTGTTTTACTTGCTAACAAACAAGTCTGAAGCTCTCTTATTTTCTCACTTGTTCAGCATTTAGAATTTTTTTGGTAAGATTAACCCCCACCTCATGTCTATTTGGCTAAAATACTGAAATAACAGCCACCAAAAAACACACCAACAATCTATTTATGTCATGCATTTAATCAAGAAACACCTCCCAGTAAAGTGTTTCATGAATGTTATCAAACTAAATTCAGCTCATATAAGGAGATATCAAACAGGATATTCAAAACCTTGGTGAAGTGAGTAGGTTTTATGGCGAGGATTTTCAAGAGGAAAAGAGGGATAGAGAAATGGAAAAATTTAGTAATGGCAAGTGTGCAGAACAAATCCCATGTCCTTGGAAGCTGAAGACATAGTTGAGACTAATGGAGCAAATCGACAGTGCTCCAAGGGCTGAAATCAAAAGAGAAAATGCAGAAAAATCTCAGCATCTGTAAGGAGAGAAAAGAGCTGTCGTTTCGAATCCAGATGACCACATGTCAAAGGACTGTTTTGGCAGAGTGCAGAGGGGGATGTATAACTGAAATACATCATAGATATAGGGAGAGGTGAGACTGTGGAGGATTTGAAAACAATAATGAGCTGTTTTAAAAAGAGGTATTGTGTAATTCAAGCAGTTTAGGTCAGCCAGCACGGAAGATATTGCAGTGGCTGTTGTCGTACCTGGCCAACAGTCTGCCAAGGAAAGATCTTGTGAACCCAACTAGGAATATGTTGGAAAAGCCCTGCCTTGGTTGATTTGGCCAATATTGTTAAATTTATGCTGTGATTAACATGGTGAAACAACTACTGATAGTGATATTAAATATAAATGCCAGGATTTTGGGATTGCAATGATGAAAGAATTAGGAATGTAAAACTGGTTGTATTCTATTCCAACTGCTCCCAAGTCCTTGCAAACGACAAAGGGGATTTGGGAAGTGTTGCTGAAGAAATGTTGGGCCTTGCTGAAGTATCTCCTGTATCACATGAGCACATATAGTAAGATGGAATTTCTGCAAGAGTGAAGTATCTGCTGTTAATTATAACCTGTGGAGGTGGATTGAATACTAGTTGGAAGGCCATGGACAAAAATAGTTGTTCATCGTTTTCAATGTTTTGGAGATTTTTTGATCTGGAGAAATAATAATTTAGATGTAGGCTGGGCACAATCTTCAAATTTGTGAATGCCGTCAAGATCTGTACAAGTGTAAGGAATGAAAGTGTTTCTGTCTGCTTTGGGGAAGATCTTAATATACTGAGGAATTCCCCTTGTGACTGGGGAAATGTAGCATCATACATGTTTACTTCGAAGATGTGGAGATTTAGAACATAGAACATTACAGCGCAGAATAGGCCCTTCGGCCCTCAATGTTGCGCTGACCAATTAAGAAAAAGCAATGACCCTCTAACCTAAACCATTCCCTTTTCATCCATAAACCTATCCACTGACCACTTAAACGCCACCAAACTTGGCGCATCTACAACTGCAGCAGGCAGGGCATTCCATACCCTTACCACCCTCTGGGTAAAGAACTACCTCTGACATCCGTCCTATAACTACCACCCCTTAATTTAAAGCTATGTCCCCTCGTGCTAGCTTTCTCCATCCAAGGAAAAAGGCTATCACTGTCCACCCTGTCTAATCCTCTGATCATCTTATATGCCTCAATAAGATCTCCTCTTAGCCGCCTTCTTTCTAATGAAAACAACCTCAAATCCCTCAACCTCTCCTCATAAGACCTTCCCTCTATACCAGGCAACATCCTGGTAAACCTCCTCTGTGCCCTCTCCAATGCCTCCACAACTTTCTTATAATGTGGCGACCAGAACTGTACACAATACTCCAAGTGTGGCCGCACCTGAGTTTTGTACAGTTGCAACATGACGTTGCGGCTCCGAAATTCAATTCCCCTACCAATAAAAGCCAAGACTCCATATGCCTTCTTAACAACCTTATCGACTTGATTGCCAACTTTCAGGGATCTATGCACATATACACCAAGATCCCTCTGTTCGTCAACACTATTAAGAGTCCTACCATTAGCCCAATACCCTATACATTTGTTATTTCTGCCAAAGTGAATTACCTCACACTTTTCTGCATTAAACTCCATTTGCCATCCGACCCAGTTCTGCAACTTGTCCAAATCTCTCTGCAAACTATAACACCCCTCTTCACTATCTACCATTCCTCCAACTTTGGTGTCATCAGCAAATTTAGGAATAATCTGATCGATATTAATAAAGGGAATGGATTGTATGTGAATTTACAAATCAGGACTTTCTTTAATTAAATAGCATAGGAAGGACCAGGATTCACAATGTGCTAAGTTACATAATTCTAGATATCCAAAGATGTGCAGGTTAAGTTGATTGGCCATGCTAAATTGTCCTTAATGTCTGGGATTAGAAAGGTAAATATGTGGGGTCACAGAGATAGGACCTGGGTGGAATTGTAGTCTGTGCTGGCTTGATGGGCCTCCTTCCACACTGTCGGGATTCTATGATTCTATGTCAGTATGTGATTCCTTTATCAGAACATGGAACCTCTGAAATAAGTTGACATCTCAGGTGTGGTATGGTGATTTACTCAATACCTTCAAGCTGAGTCTTTTTCCTAGTTGGAACAGAGATGACCTCTTGCAAAAGTTTCATAGATATGCAAAAGTCATCTGGGAACCAAACTGTCATCTGGATGTACTTTAATTGCATTGGATGGAGTTGGAGAAGAAATTCTTCCTCAGATTGTGATTATTATATATTGTGTGGGATAAATGATCCATTTTAGTGGCATTCTCAAAACTGCATGTGCCTTAACTAGTTCAATTAATTCTGTAATTTCCAGCCAATTTTTAGTCACTAAATTGTTTAGTGTTCATTAGCCTCTGTTATAAATCTTTGCCTGAAATTTCTGCAGTGGTATTCCAACCTCTTATGGGAGTTTCAGTTTCTAAAGAAATGGCATGAGCTCTAATAAAGTCCACTGTCTGCTTTCCCAGAATTTCTGTGAACATTACAGGAGAATCCTAATTAAATTCTTCTCCATCCCTGTTTTATTGTGGATTTGAACAGAAAATGCTGGTAACCTGAAACTCCTAACTTTGTTTTCCATCTCTGAATTTCAATTCCTCCTGATTCTGAAGCAATCAGTCTTAATGATATTCAGTATACTTTGTGAAGAAATTGGAAGTGAACACATTGAGAATAAATGCTGCTGACGTGGTTGTTGTATTGTTTCATATTTCTTCTCTGAATTTTGGCGAATTGTTGCCTTTTATAGCTTTGTCCAATTTTTTTACACTTTGCTAAGTTTAAAATTAACAAGATAACTGTTTTAAAGCAACAAATTATATATGTCAAATTATAACTTAAATGTATTTCAGATATGGATACTACTGAAGGGAAGAAAGGTCTACCTAAGAGAAAAGAATCACCTCCTTTAGAAAAAGGTATACTAACAACATTATTAATTTTATTTCATTAAAATGTGACTGGTAGATTGTACATCTGTTGTTTAATTGCAATATTCCTGCAACAGTGATTACATCTCTAAAGATTATTCATTGGCTTAGCAATGCTTTGAAACTGTGGAAATGCAAGGGCTGTGAACTTGTACTCTATAGCATACCATCATGCTCTATAGCATGGCTAGTATCAGTTATGTTGAAGCCCTGAACTGAAATTATGCCGGCTGGAATGATTCTAGTCATGCCTAATGTGGATGGCATGCATTTCTTGATTGATGAGCACTTGTGTAGGCACACTATAGAAATGGTGGAATCGTGCAGAGTGGGCAGATTGTGACCTCAAACAATCCCTAATGCTGATTTGGCACATGATGCTGTTTTTGTCAGATCGATTAATATTTTCCTTAAAGAAAATAAACTGAGCAAGCACTCCATTGTGTAAGAGACTCTTATCCACTAAGCATTCTTTCAAGGGATAACTTTCAATTTCCATGTGAAGTGCTTTGGATTAACGTTTTCTGTTTGCACAAGTAGTATTCAGTGCCATTGTAGAAATTTGGAGTTTGCAATTGGAATAGCCAAGTCTTATTGGCATAGATAAGAGTCTTGGCAGAAGATAAGCTGAGACAAGTGCATTGTCAGGCAGTGTTATGGAAGTGGGAATAGGTGATTCTAATGTTGTAGGAAGCCCATCTCAGGATCAGATATAACACCAAGGTTGAAAAGTGTGTGTCTCAGCCTCAACAACCAGGCATGGTGCTGGTGGCAAGAGTTTGTGAAGGGATTAAAGACAATGACTTCTATTTTCTCAATATTTAATATTGTTCAGTTATTCTACATCCGATTAGCAGTCTGACAGTTTAGAGACAGTGGATTGGTCATGAGAGTTGAAGCTGAGATGGTAGAGCTATATATTTTTGCATAAATGTCATAAATGTCACTGAGTTTTTGAATGATGTCACGGAGAAGCAGCATGTAAATAGGAGTGGAAACTGGAAAGAATAGATGTAATAGTGCTAGAATGGCAATGACATTAATTTCAGACTATGATTTGGCAATGATTTGACAGATATGAATGGAATCAGGTGAATACATTCCCAACCAAATGAGCTGGTTGTGGAGCAGAATCTTGTGGCCAACTATTTCACAGGTTGCATTCAGGATAAGAGAACGAGGAGGGTGAGTTTACCTTATACTCAGTCAACAAGGATGTAACTTGTGACTTTGCCATGATCTGTTTTGCTACAGTGATAGGAGCAATGACCTGATGAGATGGATTCAAGCATGGATTCTATGATTCTATGAAGTTCTGTGGAAATAGATTTGAAAGCTGGTTCAATGACGTTGGAGATAAATGGGAAGTTGATAGTTTGCAAGGACAAGAGGGATCAAGGTTCTTTTGTTTTTCATTCACGGGGCATGAGTCTTGTTGGCAGGTCAGCATTTATTGCCCATCCCTTGTTGACCTTGAGAAGTTGATGGCAAACTGCCTTCTTAAAAGGTTGCGGTCCATGTGCTGTGGGTTGATCCATGATGCTGGTATGGAGGGAATTCCAGGATTCCAGCGATTGCAAAGGAATAGTGATGTATTTCCATCACTATTCTAGGATGTATTCCATCATGTATTTCCAGGATGATGAGTGGTTTGGAGGGGAAGTTGAGAGTGGTGGTGTGCCCATGTATTTGTTGTTCTTGTCCTCCTAGATGGAAGTGATTGTGTATTTGGAAGGTGCTGTCTTAAGATCATTGGTGAATTCCTGCAGTATACCTTGTAGATAGTACACAGTTCTGCGACTGAATGTTGATGGTTTATGGATTGGATATTTGTGGATGTGATGCCAATTGAGCGGGCTGCTTTGTTTTGGATTGACGTCAACCTTCTTGAGAGCTGTTGGAACTGCACCTATCCAGGCAAGGGGGGTATTCTATGACACTTTGATTTGTGCCTTATAGCTGGTGGACATGTTTTGGGGAGTTACTCGCCGCAGTATTCCTAGCCTCTTGCCTGCTCTTGTAGCCACTGTTTTTATGTGATGAGTCCAGTTGAGTTTCTGGTCAATGGTAACTCCAAGGATGTTGACATTGAGAGTATTCAGTTATGGTAATACCATTGAATGTGAAGGATAGGTGGTTAGATTATCTCTTATTGTTGATGGCCATTACCTGGCATTTGTGTGTTACTTGCCACTCGTCAGCCCAAGCCTGGATATTGTTCAGATCTTGTTGAATTTGAACATGGACTGCTTCAGGATCTGAGGAATCATGAATGGTACTGAACATTTTGCAATTATTGGCAGACACCTCCACTTCTGACTTTATAGCAGAGGGAAGGCCATTGATAAAACAGCTGAAGATAGTTGGGCCTAGGACACTACTCTAAGGGACTCCTGTAGAGATGTCCTGGAGCTGAGACGACTGATGTCCCTCAACCACAACCATCTTCTTGTTTACCAGGTATGATTCCAAACAGCAGAATGTTTGTCTCCGTTGATTCCAGTTTTGCTAGGACTCCTTGATGGTGCATTCAGTCAAATGTGGCCTTGATGGCAAAGACTGTGACTCTTACCTCATCTCTGAAATTCAGGTCTTTTGTCCATGTTTGAACCAAGGCTGTAATAAGGTCATAGGCTGAATGACACTGGCAAAACCCAAACTGGGTGTCATTGGACAGCTCATGGCTGAGCAGGTGCTTCTTGATGACTCCTTCTGTAACTTTACTGATAATCAAGAGTGGGCTGATGGGACTGTAATTGGTCAGATTGGATTTGTCCTTTTTATGCACAGGACATATCTGGGTAATTTTCCATATTGTCAGATAGATGCCAGTACTGTAACGGTACTGAAAAACTTGGCTGGGGAGCGGCAAGTTCTGGAGAACGTCTTCATTACTGTTGCTGGAAGAAAAGAAGGGCCCATTGCATTTGCAGTATCCAGTGCCTCCAAAACATTTCTTAACATCCCGTAGAATAAATTGAATTAGCTGGAGACTGGCATCTGTGATGCCGGAACCACTGAAGGAGGCCAAATGGATCATCCAGTCAGCAATTTGGGTCAAGATTGCTGCAAATGCTTCAGTCTTATCTTCTGCACTAACGCCCTGGGCTTCTCCATCATTGAGGAGAGGGATGTTTGTGGAGTTTCCTTCTCTAGTGAGTTGTTTGATCATCCACCACCCTTCACAACTGGATATGGCAGGACAATAAAGTTTGGATCTGATCTGTTGGTCATAACTTTTGAGGATAGAGTTCATTGTGACGGATTTGAAAATGAGGGGAATAGTACCTGATGAGGGAGAACTGAATAAAATCTGTTGTACCTGTTAATTCTCAGATACTTTTGACTAGTTTGCTTACTCTAATGTTTTATCCTGGTGCCCATATTTGCAAGATGGACAAAGGACAAACACAAGTAAAGGTTCAACAAGTTTATTAATAATAACGCTACTAACCTTTAAATTACTCACATAAAACAAGAGGGTACCCAAATTCAAGTGTACTACCCACAAAGATGGTTTGGTTAAAACCACAAGCTCGATTCTCTGAGTCCCTCTGGTCTGTCGTAAGAAAGGTGAGTCTCAATGGCAGCTTCTTCCTTCTTTCTCTGGTCAGTTTTCTGAATGGTCAAGGGTTGCCTCCTTCATCGAGACTTTGCTCGTGGTGTATCTGAAAATGTTTCCCTTTATCCCCTGCCTGTTTGTATTTCCAGAAACTTCTCTGGCTTCTGGTCAATGAGATCCCAGGAGGGAGTTCCAATACCCAGTGGGTTTCTTGATTTTTGCCTGACAGGACACCAGGATCCACCCCAGGTGTCCATCTCCATGCTATTACTTACATGTAACCTGTTATTAGATTAAGTCAACTTCAGGTGACAGAAAGTCTGGCCTAATCTGAGCTTCTGACATAGGCCCGTGCATTTCACTAGGATGCAATGATCTCCTGTTAAGTATCAGTAGGGTGCAATGACCTTTGATAGGTGATTGATGAATCAGGCACAGACATGTTTGTGTATTGTACAGTTGACCTGCCTGAGGTTTGACTGTGTTTGATTTTAATATGCCCAATTATTTAATTTAGGATATCCAATTTTATCAGCCTTAAAACTAGACCCTGTTTATATTACATATCTAAAATGGAAATCAAGAAAGGATGTTAGGCTTTCAACAGTTCAGTCAGAATGGGTTTCAGAAAGCAAGAGCTGGATTGACATGATGAGCTCAGAAAGCTCATTAGGTAAGAAGGAAAGAAGCGAGAAAAATATGAAAGGTCAGGGCTAGGGCAGGAGGGAATATTCTGGAAAGTTAGGCCCAGTAAGCTGGGAGAAGAAAGGGAAACAGTGGAGGCAACTGAATGGATGTTCTCAATTATTGTAACCAAAGGTCACTAAGCTCCTTATGCTTAACTGTGGGAAATGAAAGATGGGGAAGTGGAGATGGGATTGGTGGTTTAAGGTAATGCTTTGTGGAGGAGAATAGAAATGGGGCTTCCTTTGCCCTTCTCAATAATCTTTGAATGGTTTTGGAGAGCAACACTCAATATACTTTATGTAATCCAACTTGATTACACAACAACAAACAATGAATGTTTAAACTAATTTTCTGCCAAATAACTTAATTTTTGTGATCCTTAGACTTAAAGGAGTTACACTTTCATAGTTAAGAGAACTGAATGGTTTTAGTTTGGACAAAGATATCCAACGACGGGAGACAGGGAGTGAATATGGTAACTCATCAGAAATCTTGTGATGAATCATTGGCCAAAGGCTCAATTGTTGGAAATTTGAAACTGCAGTGTTTATCAACTTGAGAGAGAATGCTTTCCCAAATGTGTATACAGCAAAAAATGCATTAGGGAGGGGAAATGTGAGTATCAGTAGATAGGGATATTAGAATGAGTGCAGAGATTGTCTCATAAGAAGCAATCAATGCGGTGATCCCCTGTAGCCGTTCCTCTATACAACAAGTATATCGTTTTGGATATTGTTGGAAGGGAGGAACGACTTACCAGGGTAATCATGGGGTACAGGTCTCTGGCACAGAGTCTGTCCCTGTTGCTCAGAAGGGAAGGGGGGTAAGGCATAGAGCATTAGTCATTGGGATCTTCATAGTGAGGGGGACAGGTAGGAGATTCTTTGGGAACGAAAGAGACTCGTGGTTGGTTGTTGCCTCCCAGGTGCCAGAATCAGTGATGTCTTGGATTGTGTTTTCGAGACCCTTAAGGGGGAGGGTGTCCAGCTCCAAATAGGCACCAAAGATATAGGTACAAAAAGGGATGGGGATGTAAGGCAGAAATTCAGGGAGTTTGGGTGGAAACTTGGAGAATCATTATCTCTTGTTTGTTACCCATGCAACATGCTAGCGAGGCAAAAGAGCAGGGAGAGAGAGCAGTTGAACACGTGGCTACAGGGATGGTGCAGAAGGGAGGGATTCAGATACTTGGATAATTGGGGCTCATTCTGGGGTAGGTTGGACCTCTACAAACAGGATGGTCTACACCTGAATCAGAGGTGTGCCAGTATCCTGGAGGTATATTAGCTAATGCTCTTCAGGAGTGGTTAAACTAATTCAGCAGGGGATGGGAACCTGAATTGTAGCTCCAGTTACAGGAGGTTGAAAGTAGTGAGGTCATGCATGAGGTTTTAAGATCACAGGAGCATACTGTCAGGCAGGAAGATGGTTTGAAGTGTGTCTACTTCCATGCCAGGAACGTGTGGAATAAGGTGGGTAACTTGTAACCTGGATTGGTACCTGGAACTTTAATGTTGTGGCCATTTCAGAGACATGAATAGAGCAAGGACAGGAATGGTTGTTGCAGGTTCTGGGATTTAGATGTTTCAGTAAGATCAGGGAAGGTGGTAAAAGAAGGGGAGGCGTGGCATTGTTAGTCAAGGGCAGCATTATGTTGGCAGAAAGGACGTTTGATGAGGACTCGTCTACTGAGGTAGTATGGGCTGAGGTTAGAAACAGGAAAGAAGTCACCCTGTTGGGAGTTTTCATAGGCCTCCAAAAAGTTACAAAGGTGTAGAGGAAAGGATTGCAACTATGACTCTGGATAGGAGTGAAAGTAACAGAGTGGTTGTTATGAGGAGCTTTAACTTAAGAACATAAGAACATAAGAAATAGGAGTGGGAGTAGGCCATCCAGCCCCTCGAGCCTGCCCCGATTCAATAAGATCATGGCCGATCTGTAGTGGTTCAGTACCACTTTCCCGCTTTCTCCCCGTAACCCTTAATTCTCTTGTCAATCAAAAACCTATCCACTCTTGACTTGAACATATTCAGTGAGGAAGCCTCCATCACCTCATCAGGCAGAGAATTCCAAAGATTCACCACCCTTTGCATGAAGAAATCCCTCCGTAACTCTGATCTGAACCTCAACCCCCCACCGCCAATCTTGAGGCTGTGCCCTCTAATCCTGCTATCTTTGCTAAGTGGGAAGAGTCTCTCAACCTCTACCCTATCCATCCACTTCATTATTTTATACGTCTCTATAAGATCCCTCTCAGCCTTCTAAACTCCAAAGAGTACAAACCTAGCCTATTCAGTCTCTCCTCATAATCCAATACCCTCATCTCTGGTATCAGCCTAGTAAACCTTCTCTGCCCCCCCTCCAAGGCCAACATATCCTTCCTCGAATGTGGCGACCAAAACTGCACACAGTACTCCAGCTGTGGCCTCACCAGCACCCTATACAGCTGCAACAGAACCTCCCTACTTTTATATTCTATCCCTCTAGCTATAAAGGCCAACATTGCATTCGCCTTCTTAATCACCTGCTGTACCTGCATACTGTGTATTTGCGATTCGTGCACAAGGACCCCCAGGTCCCTCTGCATCGTTGCATGCTGCAACTTTTCGCCATTTAAATAGTAACCCTTCCTCCCATTATTTCTACCAAAGTAGATAACCTCACACTTGCTAACATTATATTCAATCTGCCAGGTCTTCGTCCACTCACTCAACCTATCTAGATCCCTCTGCAGGCTTTCCACGCCTTCCACGCAATTTGCTTTTCCACTCATCTTCATGTCATCAGCAAATTTCGTAACCCTGCACTCAGCCCCTTCCTCCAGATCATCTATGTAAATGGTAAATAGTTGAGGCCCCAGCACGGAACCCTGAGGCACTCCATTAGTCACCAGCTGCCAATCAGAATAGCACCCATTAATACCTACCTCTGCTTCCTATTAGACAACCAATCCTCTATCCAGTCTAACACCCTACCCCCGACTCCCTGCACCTTAACCTTCTGTAGCAATCTTTTGTGAGGCACCTTATCAAACGCTTTTTGGAAATACAAGTAAAAACTTTACAAATATTGACTGGAAACACTAAAGTTTGAATATTTTAGTTGGGTCAGTTTTTGTCCAGTGTGTGCATGAGGGTTTCCTGACACAGTATGCAGATAGACCAACAAGAAGCAAGGCCACATTAGGTTTGGTACTGGGTAATGAATCAGGCCAGGTGTTAGATTTGGAGGTCGGTGAGCACTTTGATGATAATGATCACAATTCAGTTACGTTTACTTTAAAGGGATAGTTATATACTGCAGGACAAGAATTATAGTTGGGGGAAAAGAAATTATTGTGGGATTAGGTGAGATTTAAGATGCATAGGATGTGGAAGGAAACTGCAGGGGATGGGCACAATTGAAATGTGGAGCTTGTTCAAGGTACAGCTACTGCATGTCATTGGTAAATATGTACCTGTCAGGCAGGGAGGAAGTGGTCGAGCAAGGGAACCATGGTTTACTAAAAAAGTTAAATCTTTTGTGAAGAGGAAGAAGGAGACTTAAGTAAAGATGAGACATGAAGGCTCAGTTAGGGTGCTTGAGAGTTACAAGTTAGCCAGGAAGGACCTAAAGAAAGAACTAAGAAGAGCCAGGAGGGGACATGGGAAGTCTTTGACGGTGGGATCAAGGAAAACTCTAAAGCTTTCTATAGGTGTGTCAGGAATAAAAGAATGATAACGGTAAGATTACAGTCAGTCAAGGACAATAGTGGGAAGTTGTGTGTGGAGTCTGAAAAAACAGGAGAAGCGTTAAATGAATATTTTTTGTCAGCATTCAAACAGGAAAAAGACAATGTTGTTGAGGAAATTACTGAGATACAATCTATTAGACTAAGCAGGATTGAGGTTCATAAGGAGGAGATGTTAGCAATTCTGGATAGTGTGAAAATAGGTAAATGCCTTGGGCCAGATGGAATTTATCCTAGGATTCTCTGGGAAGCTAGGGAGGAGATTTAAGAGCTTTTGGCTTTGATCTTTATGTTGTCATTGTTTACAGGAATAGTGCCAGAAGACTGGAGAACAGCAAATATTGTCCCCTTGTTCAAGAAGGGGAGTAAAGACAACCCTGGTAATTATAGACCAGTGAGCCTTACTTTCGTTGTGGGCAAAGGTTTGGAAAAGATTATAAGAGATAGGATTTATTATCATCTAGGAGGGAATAATTTGATTAGGGATAATCAACACAGTTTTGTGAGGGGTAGGTCGTGCTTCACAGACCTTATTGAGTTCCTTAAGAAGGTGACCAAAGAGCTGGATGAGGGTAAAGCAGTTGATGTAGTGTATATGGATTTCAGTAAAGCGTTTGATAAGGTTCCCTACGGTAGGCTATTACAGAAAATATGGAGACATGGGATTGAGGGTGATTTAGCGGTTTGGATCATTTATTGGCTAGCTGTAAGAAGACAGAAGGTGGTGGTTGATGGGAAATGTTCCTCCTGACATTCAGTTACTAGTCGTGTACTGCAAGGATCTATTTTGGGGCCAAAGCTATTTGTCATTTTTATAAATGATCTGGATGAGGGCTTAGAAGGATGGGTTAGTAAATTTGCGGATGATACTAAAGTCGGTGGAGTTGTGGATGGTGTGGAAGGACATTGCAGGTTACATAGGGACGTAGATAAGCTGCAGAGTTGGGCTGAGAAGTGGCAAATGGAGTTCAATGCGGAAAAGTGTGAGGTGGTTCACTTTGGAAGGAGTAACAGGAATACAGAGGAGTGGGCTAATAGAAAGATACTTGGTAGTGTGGATGAGCAGAGAGATCTCAGTGTCCATGTGCATAGATCTCTGAAAGTTGGCACCCAGGTTGATAGGGTTATTAAGAAGGCGTATGGTGTGTTAGCTTTTATTGGTAGAGGGATTGAGTTTCAGAGCTATGAGGTCATGTTGTAGCTGTACAAAACTCTGGTGTGGCTGCACTTGGAGTATTGTGTACAGTTCTGGTCGCTGCATTATAAGAAGGATGTGGAAGCATTGCAAAGGATGCAGAGGAGATTTATGAGGATGTTGCGTGGTATGGTGGGAAGGTTTTACGAGGAAAGGCTGAGGAACTTGAGGTGTTTTCGTTAGAGAAAAGAAGGTTAAGAGATGAATTAATAGAGGTATACAAGACGATCAGAGGATTAGATAGGGTGGGAAGTGAGAGCCTTTTTCCTTGGACGGTAATGGCTAGCATGAGGGGACATAGCTTTAAATTGAGGGGTGATAGATATAGGACAGATGTCAGAAATATGTTCTTTACTTAGAGTGTAGTAAGGGTAAATGCCCTGCCTTCAACAGTAGTGGACTCACCAACATTAAGGGCATTTAAGTGATCATTGGATAAACATATGGATAATATTGGAATAGTGTAGATTAGGTGGGCTTTGGATTAGTTTCACAGGTCGGCACAACATCAAAGGCTGAAGTGCCTTTACTGTGCTGTAATATTCTATGTTATATGTTCTGTATTCATCATGATAGTTTTGATGGGAAGGTGAGGCTGTGTGAAGTAACAAGGTCAAAAACTTAGATTGGATAGTTTGCCAGGAGGGAAAGATTTTGGAAGAAGAGAAAAACAGTAAACATACAAGAGACACGAAGAAGAGTTGTGATGGAGGGGAGAAAGGAAAAAGACATCTCTGAAAAACTTAGAATAATATATGTGTGGTACAAAACAAATACTTTAAAAAATAGACAGGAGGTGCTAAATTTTCTTGTATACAGCAAAATCCCGCTGTTAAAGCTGAAAGTGGAAGCTGACCCCACTTTGGCCAGTAGTGGAACCTGGGAAACATATTTCTGTGGGAAATCAAAGAAGAGGCCATTTGTGAGTCAACCCCAAAATTTGCTATTCCAATCAGAAAGCTAGCTACCAGAGCATCACCACCACTAGCGGAGAGAGGTAATTGTGGTTGGGGAAGCCAGGGCCAGGCAGGCAGACCTTAGCAATTGTGGAGGGGAAGGGACCATGAACTGCAGGTGACATTGTTGCTAAAAGGACAGCCAGTGTCATGGGCCATTGTATGTCCATAGAGGAAGCCCCCAACCCAACAAGGATACTGGGAAGATGTTTGGATTCACTGTCGGTCTGCCCATTTGACATTGTGTCCTCCTAGCATGATCAGAAAGTGACCCTTCAACAATCAATTAAATGGCTCAGTTCACCCCGATTTGTGTTTGAGCTGCCATTTTGCTGGTAGTGTAAGATGGAGGTGGAGATGTGGTTTGGCTCCCCTCCCAATTCCTCCCACTATTTTGTTAGCCTTTCTGCCTGCCACTTCGTCACCAGTGGACCAAGAAGGTTTATCCAATGGGTGGAACAAGGCGAGTTAGTCCAAGGGAGAGTGGTTCACAGAGTCGCGAGATAGACCTTGATGTTATTTAAAGATCGGAGCTATCGGTACTGTAGTAGAAGTTATATGATATGGAGATGCCAATGTTGGACTAGGGTAAAACAAAAAGAAATCCCACAATACTAGCTTAAAATCCAACAAGTTTGTTTGTAGAAAATGCCGCAAGCTTTCACAACAGGCTGTCACTTCATCAGGTGGCTATAGAGGTTATAGCCATGTGGAGCAATTTCATCAAGGGGAAGAATATTATCATCCCTTAATCTGATCTCTGTCAAGGCTAAGATGTTTATGCAATCATTCACAATAAACTCATGGATAATTATTAATTATAGACAGGTGAGATGTTCTGAAGGGAGATATTGAGAGGACATAACTATTTAATAACTTTGTTCAACTGCATATCCAGTAGTGCACACCAAACCAAAAGATTTACTCTTGTGAATTCCTTAATGCCCGTTGTTTGGTGCCTTTGCCTGTTGGTGTTTCTGCAGTGCTAAGTACTATGCAGAATGGATGTTAGAAAGCTGCTGACTTTCAGATGGGAGTGTGAGTTAGGGTGCAGGAATGTCTTGGGGAGCACAGCAGAGAGCCAGCGATTTGTGAGTGGAGAGTTTGTGGGTAAGCTAAAGTGATTTTGTTTTATTTTTTAAACTAAATTTTCGAATTTTTTTTAAACTGTAAACCAGAAGGAGTTTGCAAAGAGGCCTGGGTAGTAGTTTTTTTTTCCCCTCAGCATAAATTGGACCAGTGAGGAAGCCCGATACTCTACACGAGTAGAGTATCCCACCCTCCTCCCTCCTCTAACCTAAAAAAGAGAGTCTCAGAGTGAGATCAGGTAAGTTTGGTTTTTGTTTTTGGTGAGCTGTAAGGGCTTTGGCTTATAAGGCTTAAGCAAAAAAGGGCAAAGCAAGGTAAGTTTATAAGTTTTTAATTACTTTTTTCCCTGTATTTTTAAAATGGCAATTTTGAGTGTGAGGCCAGTATGTTGTAACCAATGCAATATGTGGGTGGTCCTGGAGGCTCCTGGTTTACCAGACGTCCATATCTGTGCTGATTGTGTGGAGCTGCGGTTCCTAAGGGACTGGATTAAACAACTGGAACTGCAGCTCAAGGACCTTCGTCTCATTAGAGAAAATGAGGAGGCAATTGACAGCAGCTATTAGCAAGTGGTCACGCCAGGGCAATGAGAGGAAGGTAAGTGGGTAACTGTTAGGAAGGGGAAAGCTGATGTGATGGAGAGCACACCAGTGGATGTCCCCCTTCATAATAAGTACTCCTGTCTGAGTACTGCTGGGGGGGAAAGCTCATCTGGGGGAAGCAGCGGTGGCCGGAACTCTGGAGCTGAGCCTGACCCAGTACCTCATAAAAGTAAGGAAAAGGGGAGAAAGGCAGTATTATTAGGGGATTCCATAGGGAGGGGGTCAGAGAGGCATTTTTGTGGACACAGGCAGGAGTTGCGATGGTGGTTTGCCTTCCAGGATGTCTCTAGATGTGTCCCAGACATCTTGAAAGGGGAGGGTGAGGAGCTGGAGGTTGTGGTCCATATCGGTACTGCTGGCATAGGCAGAAACAGGGAAAGCGTCATGAAAAGGGATTATAGGGAATTAGGTAGACAGCTGAGAAAGAGGAACACAAACATAGTAATCTCAGGGTTGCTACCTGCGCTGCAGGAAAGTGAGAGCAGGAATAGAATGAGGTGAAGGGTGAATACATGGCTGAGGGACTGGAGCAGGGGGCAGGGATTCCGGTTCCTGGATCATTGGGACCTCTTTAGAGGCAGGTGTGACCTGTACAATAAAGATGGGTGGCACTTGAATCCCAGGGGAACCAATATGTTGGTGGGAAGGTTGGCTAGGGCTACTGGGGAGACTTTAAACTAGGAAGGTTGGGGGAAGGGTATCGAGATGAAGTGATTGAGAGCAAGGAAGTTACCTCCCAAGTAGAGAAGGACTGTAGACAATATGAGAGGAACGTTAGACGGGCGATGGGAAGCACCCAGACCGAGGGTCTGAGGTGCGTCTATTTTAACGCCAGGAATGTAGTGAATAAAGTGGATGAGCTTAGGGCATGCTTTTCTATTTGGGAATGTGATGTGGTGGCCATTACGGAGACTTGGATGTCTCAGAGACAGGACTAGGAACTTCAGGTGCCAGGATTTAGATGCTTCAGGAAGAACAGGGAGGGAGGAAAAGAGGTGGCAGAATGGCACTGTTGATCAGGGACTGTGTCATGGCTGTAAGGAAGGTTGATGCCGTGGAGGGACTGTCTACAGAGTCTCTACAGGTGGAAGTTAGGATGTAGAGATGCCGGCATTGGACTGGGGTAAACACAGTAAGAAGTCTGACAACTCTTCATCAGGTGAATGAGGTGTTCTGTGAATGAGATACTGTTTGACACCAGAACACCTCATTCACCTGATTAAGAGCAGAGCCTTGAAAGCTTGTGAGTTTACTATCAAATAAATCGGTTGGATTTAAACCTGGCGCTGTCAGACTTCTTACGGTGGAAGTTAGGAACAGAAAGGGCTTGATAACTTTGTGGAGTGTTTTCTATAAGTCGCCCAATAATGACAAGGTAGTTGAGGTGCAGATAGGGAAACAGATCCTAGAGAGATGTAGTAATAACTGACTTGTTGTGATGGGAAACTTTCATTTCCCAAACATTGACTGGAATATCCCTAGGGTAAAGGGTTTGGATCAGGAGGGGTTTAGTAGGTATGTTAGGAGGGTTTCCTGACACAGCACCTGGATAAGCCTACGAGAGGAGAGGCTGTACTTGACCTGGTGCTGGCTAATGAGCCAGGACAGATGTCGGATCCCTCGGTGGGAGATCATCTCGGGGATGGTGATCATAATTCTATCTCCTTCATGGTAGCATTGGAAAGAGATGGGATCAGGCAGGATAGGAAGATGTTTATCTGGAGTAGGGGGAAATATGAAATCATTAGGCAGAAAATTGGACAAGTAAACTGGAAGGAGGTGTTCTTGGGGAAAAGTACTGAAGGAAGGTGGTGGATTTTCAAGGAATGTTTGCCTGGTACTCTGCATGACAACGTTCCGGTGAGACAAAGAGGTTTTGGTAAGGCACGGGAACTGTGGTGCACAAAGGTTATGATGAATCTAGTCAGGAAGAAAAGAAAGTTGTACAAAAGGTTCAGAGAACTGGGAGAAGTTAAGGATCTAGAGGAGTATAAAGCTTGTACAAGGGAGCTTAAAAAGCACATTTGGAGATCCAGAAAGGGTCATGAGAAGGCCTTGGCAGGTAATATTAAGGAGAATCCCAAGGCATTCTATAAATATGTGAACGGTAAAAGGATGACGAGTGAAGGGATTGGACCTTTAAAAGGTGAAGGGGGAAATGTTTGTGTGGAACCGGAAGAAATGGCAGAGGTGCTTAATGAGTACTTTGCCTCGGTATTCACGGTGGAAAGTGATCTGGGAGGAGTACTGCAAGTTTGCAGCAGACTGAAAAGATTGAGTATGTGGATGTTAAGAAAGGATGTGTTGGAACTTTTAAATTCTATCAAGATAGATAAGTCGCTGGGACCGGATGGGATGCATCCCAGGCTACTGTGGGAGGTGAGGGAAGTGATTGCAGAGCCCCTGGTGATGATCTTTGTGTCATCAATGGAGCTGGGAGAGGTTCCGGAGGATTGGAGGATTGCGGATGTAGTTCCTATTTTCAAGAAAGGGAACAGGTATAGCCCGGGAAATTACCAACTAGTGAGTTTGACCTCAGTGGTTGATAAATTGATGGAGAGGATCCTGAGGGACAGGACTTATGAGCATTTAGAGAAGTTTAGCTTGATCAGAAATAGTCAACACTGCTTTGTCAAGTGTGACTAGTGCCTTACAAGCTTGGTGGAGTTCTTTGAAAATGTGACTGAACACATTGAAGAAGGAAAAGCGGTGGATGTGATTTATATGGATTTCAGCAAGGCGTTTGATAAGGCCCCCATGCAAGACTTTTTGACAAGGTGAGAGGGCATGGGATCCAAGAGGTTTTGGCCTTGTGGATCCGAAACTGGCTTGCCTACAGAAGGCAGAGAGTGGTTGTAGGTGGGTCTTTTTCTGCATGGAGATCAGTCACCAGTGGAGTGCCCCAGGGATTTGTTCTAGGACCCTTGCTGTTTGTTATTTTCATAACTCACCTGGATGAGGAAGTGAAAGGAGGGGTTAGTAAGTTTGCTGACAATACGGAGGTTGGTGGTGTTGTGAATATCTGGAAGGATGTCAGAAGTTGCAGCAAGATATAGATAGGGCGCAAGAATGAGCAGAGAAGTGGCAGATGGACTTCAATGCAGATAAATGTGTAGTGGTCCATTTTGGCAGGAACAATGGGATGAATAAGTACAATATCAAGGGTAGAAGTCTTAGCAGTGTTGAGGAGCAAAAGGATCTTGGGATTCATGTCCATAGGACTCTTAAATCGGATGTAGTCAAGAGAGCGTACGGTGTACTGGTCTTCATTAATTGAGGGTTTGAGTTTAGGAGTCGGGAAGTAATGCTGCAACTTTGTAAGACCCTTGTCAGACTCCACTTGGAGTACTGTGTGCAGTTCTGGTCGCCTCACTATAGGAAGGATATGGAAGCTATTTGCGAGGATGCAGAGGAGATTTACAAGGATGTTGCCTGGATTGGGAGGCATGCCCTATAAAGATAGGTTGAGGGAGCTAGGTCTCTTCTCCCTGGAGAGATGAAGGTTGAGAGGCGACCTGATAGAGGTTTATAAAATGTTGAGACGAATAGATAGGGTGAATTCTCAGAGGCTATTTCCCAGAACTGAAATGGTCGCTATGAGAGGACACAAGTTTAAGGTGCTATGCAGCAAGTACAGAGGAAATGTTAGGGGTAAGTTTTCCACTCAGAGGATGATAAGTGAATGGAAATGACTGCCATCGGTGGTGGTGGAGGTGACCTCGCTGGGGTCTTTTAAAAGACTTGTGGATGACTACGTGGGATTAAATAGGATTGGGAGTTACAGATAGTTCTATGGCCGAGTATGTATGGTTATGATCGGCGCAACTAGTGGGCTGAAGGGCCTGATTGTGCTGTAGTGTTCTATGTTTCTATGTCTTGTACAGAGAGTTTGCAGATAGTCCTGTATAATGAATGACCTTGGCCATATTTTTATGGCCCCTCCCACTTGGCAGGATATTTCGATCCTGCCAAACTGAATTGAGATTTTAATGGTTCACTGCATGTCAGCTAGGGAGAATGCTGATCCTGGGGTTATAAAATCCTGGCCTTTGTAGCTCTTGGCATGTGAACCTAGTTTTGGACTGCATGACATGCACATTGGTGGCAGCAGATCATGGGCAGAATTCTCCCTAAAAAATTCTAAGTGTCGAATTTGTGTGAAAACAAGTAAATCATGCTTTATTTTTCAGTGGGAGTTCAGAGAAGAATCTTTCATACTTTGTGCACTGCTGAATGCACTAGCATGACTCAGTTCAAAAAGCTGAGAGAAGCCTATTCTTGCTAGAGAAGCTGGCAGCATAGAGCTGAGCCTCGACGGTTCCTCCCTTCACTCCAGCGGGATCAGGCCACTAAGTCCACTAAAGTGGGGAGCCATAGTAAGCCCCATTGGAGTGAACCACTGCCTGGAGACTTCAGTCCCAGACCCGCTAATTGTATTTAAAATATATGTTAATATTTATTTAAGTAAATTATGCAGCGCCCCACCGATTTTCGGCATGGAGCTGACGCCATCAGAAATGCAGTGCTGGAGACACTATTGGGGCAGGTGGAATGATCAGCTTGGATTCCGGTGATATCAGATACTGCTGGAAGTAGTGCAGCGGGATGGGAGAATTGCGCCCCCAGGCCTTTGCTGACTGATGAGCAGCAGCAAAGACATGTGTAAAGTGGCTGCAGTAGAATACAAATTAAATCGTCCTGAGGTAGGCATCAGGTTTGTGCTCCACTGAGCCATTGGCACTTCCCTGAGCAACATCTCAGCATTCTTGGTACAAAGTACATTTTACTAGGACATTTTTGTTTTAAAATGATTAGAAAATTAGGGGTGTTCATCAAGTTCTGTTTTAACACACAGCATAGCATGCTTAGTCATTTTTATTTGTTACTTCCTCAACTTTCCGGACTCTCTTGCGCATCACCTTTCCCTCACCTCTTTCCTCCCACTCCCTAATCCTCACATTTACTGCTTTTCTCCCACTCCCCAACTCCTTCTCTGCCTCCTGTTAAGAACCCTGCTAATAGATGTAATGATATCCCTAAACCTAGAAGAGCAGCTTGGAACGCTGATTCTTAATTATTTATTTTGCTATTTGGTATCATGTGAGGAAAGACACAAGCCAGTGTAATCATTGGAAAAAAATAATGGTTATTAAACTGCAAAACAAACAACAGAAAAGGCCATAATATAAAACACAATTAACAACAGTAATGATTACACAGAAATCGTATACTTGAATTAACCCTATTCCACATCTATCTGCATTCCTTAAACTGTGAAAATGTCCCTTTCCCTAAAATAATTTCTCATAAAATTTAACTTTATGAGCCAAATCCAGTAAATATTTATCACATAAGAATTGTATCTTTATTTTAGGAAGCCATTTCCCTCGTTCTCAGCTGAGAAGCCTGCTTTCAAGAGAGCTTCTGTTTCTAGTTGGACATGGCTATGGTCTTAGGGCTCGATTTTACCAAAAGGACACAAAATTGCAGTAAATTCAGATGTCAGGCCTGTAACGCGATCTGCACCTGAAACTGAGCAGATCACGCCTTTACCAACACCCAATTTGGACATAGATCCGGTCTGTGCCCCAATCGGGCAGCCTGATAATTTAGCATGCATTTAAATTGATTTAATCAACTGCGCGCCCAAGTCTACCGCCAAATCTCATTTTACCATTTTCGGATCCATTCCAGATCTGCACGGTTATCAATCTGCAGAATAAAAATCCGAAGCGGATTCCTATTCTGCAGGGGAACCTCCGAAGCCCATCCTCCTTGAACACCCTTTGCAGACCCCCTGCTATCCACCCTAGCAGACCTGTCCCCCGTGATCCGACCTCCCCCCCCTACCCAAGGCAGGCACCATCTCAGCAGAGCACACCCCCAACCTACCTCGATTGCTGCTGTCCCTCCACCATCCTTCTGACCTGCACTTGTTGATGTGAAGATGCCAATGTTGGACTGGGGTAAACACAGTAAGAAGTCTCACAACACCAGGTTAAAGTCCAATAGATTTATATGGTAGCACAAGTCACAAACTCCCACTTACCTGATGAAGGAGCAGCACTCCAAAAGCTAGTGGTTACCAAATAAACTTGTTGGACTTTAACCTGGTGTTGTGAGACTCTTTGCTGGCAAGATCAGCATTTATTGTCCATCCTTGATTTCATTGAGGGCACTGCCTTAGAGGACATTCTAAGTGTTAATCGCATTGCTGTAGGTCTGGAGTCACATATAAGCCAGACCAGGTAAGAACAGCAAATTTCCTTCCCTAAATGATATTAGTAAACCAGATAGATTTTTACAACAATCAACAATGGTTTCAAGGTTATCGTTAGAGTTCTAATTCCAGATTTTTACCACATTCAGATTTTACCATCTGAAGTGGTAGGATTCAAACCTAGAGCTTTACCCTGGGTTTCTGGATTGTTAGTCCAACAACAACACCGCTACTGCACCAGGTTGGCCTAGCAGCAGTACTTAGATAAATGAAAGCAAACAAGGAATGTTGGGTGGTGAAAGGGTAGCTGGGATGAAAAGCACAATTACGCTGACATAATTTTTTAATTCCTCTCTGGGCACCGGGAAAGTGCCAGACAACTGGAGGATGGCTAATTTCCTTTCATTTTTCAAGAAAAGTGGTAGAGATGAGCTAAAAAAGCTGTAGTGAGTCTCATGTTAGTGGTAGGGAAAATATTGGAGAAAATTTGGAAGGAGAGAATTAATATTCAGTTGGAAAGCCATGGGTTAATTAGAGATAGTCAGCATGGTTTTGTCAAAAGGAAGTAATTTTGAACAAATTTGATAGAATTTTTCAACAAAAGTTTTATTTGATTTATTATTGTCTCATGTATTAGTATATAGTAAAAAGTACTGTTTATTGCATGCTATACAGACAAAACAGACTGTTCATAGAGAAGGAAAGGAGAGGGTGCAGAATGTAGTGTTACAGTCATAGTTAGGGTGTAGAGAAAGATCAGTTTAATATGAGGTATGTCCATTCTGATGACAATAGGGAAGAATCTGTTCTTGAGTCGACTGGTATGTGACCTCAGACATTTGCATCTGTTTCCTGATGGAAGAAGATGGAAGAGAGTATGTCTGGAGTGCATGGGATCCTTGATTATGCGGCAGCTTTTCCGAGGCAGCGGGAAGTGTAAACAGAGTAAACAATTGGGAGGCTGGTTCGCATGATGAACTGGGCTACATCCATGACTCTTTGAAATTTCTTGCAGTCTTGGGCAAAGCAGGAGCTACCAAGCTATGATGCAACCAGAAAGAATGCTTTCTGTAAAAGCTGGTGAGGGTCATAGCGGACATGTCAAATTTTCTTAGCCTTCTTAACTATACCGTCAGTTTGAAGGGACCAAGACATGTTGTAGATGATCTGGACATCTAAAAACTTGAAGGTCTTGACCATTTCCATTTCATCCCCATTGATGTAGACAGAGCCATATCCTCCATTACGCTTCCTGAAGTCAATAACTATCGCCTTCGTTTTACTGATATTGAGAGAAAAATTATTGTCATCACATCAGTTCACCAGGTTCTGTATCTTTCTCCTGTATTCTGTTTCAATATTATTGAAAATTAAGCTGGAGGGGAATTTGACCATACAGTCATAGGCATATAAGGAATAAAGTAAGGGACTGAGGACACACCCTTGCAGGGCACCAGTGTTGAGGATATTTGTGGAAGAGGCGTTGTTGTTGCCTATCCTTACTGACTGCAGTCTGTGGGCTAGGAAACCTAGGATCTAGTTACAGAGGGAGGTGCTGAGTGCTAGGCCATGAAGTTTGGAAATGAGCTTTGTAGCAATAATGGTATTGAAGCCTGAGCTGTCATCTATGAATAGAAGCTTGACATAAGTCTCTTTGTTATCCAGGTATTCCAGAGTTGAGTATAAGGTCAGGGAGAAGGTGTCTGCTGTGGATCAGTAGTGGTGATAGACAAAGTACAGTAGATTCAGGCAGTCTGGGGGGCCAGAATTGAAATGAGATTGAACACGTGAATGAGTTTATGTAGATTTTAGAAAAGCTTTTGACAAGGTTCCATCTGAGAGACTGACTGAGAAGGTTAAAGCATATGAAATTCAGGAAAACTTGACAAGATGGCTCAGAAACTGGTTTAGTGATAGGACACAAAGGGTAATAGAAGGCGGTTCAAGTGACTAGAGGTCAGTGTCCAGTGGTGTATCACAAGAATCAGTACTAGGACCGTTATTGTTTGTTTTATATATATACATGAATGATATAAATGAAAATGTCGGGGGGAGGATGGTAAGCTGATTTTCAGGTAGCACCAAAATTGATATGGTGATTAATAGTGAAGAAAATGGTCATAGGTTACAGGAAAATATTGGTGGGTTGGTCAGATGGGCGGAGGAGTGGCAGATGATATTTAACCCTGGTAAGTGTAAGGTGATGCGTTCTGGAAAAAGAAAATGATAGGGGAGCATTTAATGAATTGCAGGTCTCTGGGAAATTCAGAGGAAGAGATGAATCTTGGGATACTTATTTACAGATCCTGAAATCAGAAGCACACGTAAATAGGATAATTAAGAAGGCATATGGACACCTTCTTTTATCAATCGTGATGTGGCGATGCCGGCATTGGATTGAGGTAAGTACAGTAAGAAATCTTACAACACCAAGTTAAAGTCCAACAGGTTTATTTGGCAGCAAATGCCATTAGTTTTGGGAGCGCTTGCTGCTCCTTTGTCAGATGAGTGGGAAATCTTTTCACAAGCAGGGCATGTAAAGGCAAAAACTCAATTTACAGAATAATGATTGAAATACAAGTCTTTACAGCTGATCAAGTCTTAAAGGTACAGACAATGTAAGTGGAGAGAGCATTAAGCACAAGTTAAAGAGATGTGTATTGTCTCCAGACAGGACAGTTAGTGAAATTTTGCAAGTTTAGGCACATCATGGGAGTTACAGATAGTGTGACATGAACCCAAGATCCTAGTTGAAGCCTTCCTCATGTGTGTGGAACTTTGCTATCAGTCTTTGCTCAGCAACTCTATGCTGTCATGTGTCGTGAAGGCCGCCTTGGAGAACGCTTACCTGAAGGTCAGAGGCCGAATGCTCATAACCGCTGAAATGTTCCCCAACAGGAAGAGAACAGTCTTGCCTGGTGATTGTCAAGCGATGTTCATTCATCCATTGTCGTAGCATTTGCATGGTCTCCCCAATGTACCATACCTTGAGATATCCTTTCCTGCAGCGTATCAGGTAGACAACGTTGGCCGAGTTGCAAGTGTGTGTACTGTGAACCTGGTGGATGGTGTTTTCGCATGAGATGATGGCATCCGTGTCAATAATCCAGCATGTCTTGCAGACGTTGCTGTGGTAGGATTGTGTGCTGTCATGCTCACTGTTCTCCCGAAGGCTGGGTAGTTTGCTGCAGATAATGATCTGTTTGAGGTTGTGTGGTTATTTGCAGGGAAGAAGTGGGATGTGGGGATGGCCTTGGCAATGTATCATGTCCCGAGACATGTGGCAAAGAAGGAGACCACATGGGTACAGACATCACTGGAGAGGAGAAGCACAGCCTATTCAGGGGCAGCATGGAGGACAAGGAGGTTGACCCCACAGAAGATACACACTACTATGCAGCTGCCAGGCAACAATCCAACTACATAGACATGACAGAAGTCTAATGCCGTAGGAAGCTTCAACTTTCAAGTATCCATGTGCCAGATGATTAGGCCAGAAATAACCTCCAATTGTGTGAGTGCATACCCAATGTCCATGGCTAACATTTATGCCTCTGGATCTTTTTATAGTCTGTAAACTTTGCAGAGTCTCCTACTCGGCTGAGAATAGCTGCATCAATTTGATGAATGACACTCTGTTCAGGTGGGTTAGCACATTCATCTATTTGAGGACGGACCAAGCCAGCCAGGCTGACTGGGCCAGAGGCTTTGCACCCAGGGTGCCATTGATTGCATCCATGTGGCTGGCATCTTTGTCAATAGAAAGGGATATCATTCCATGAATGTTCAAATCGTTTGTGACCACAGGACCATATGCTGCACATTTGTGCAAGGTACCCTATCTACTCCCACAATGCCAACATATTGAAACAGTCACATTCTAAGGCTCCAGCTCACCCTGACAGATGTTTACTTGGTTGACAGGTGATATCATTTGAAAGTGTCATTGGTAATGTCATTCAGGCATCCAAGGACGGAGGCTGAGGAAAGATGCGATAGCTACCATGCTTCATTAGGACATTGGAGAAGATAATAGGTCTGCTAAGAATGAGGTTTCCATGTCCAGACTGCTCCAGGGGTGCCCTATAACAATTGCTAGAAAAGGTGTCACTCATCGTCTGCTGTGCTACGCATAATTTCATTCTCTCTATGGGAAACAAAGGATCAGGAGGACACTGAGGAGGATTTCAAAGATGACTGAGATGTAGAGTCTGGGCTGGCAAATGGTGAGGATGAAGAAACTTTTCAGCATTGTTTCGTGAGGGGTAAGGACTCACAAATTTAATTGAGTTCTTTAAGGAGGTAACTAAGAGTGTAACAAAGGTAGAGCTGTTGATGTTGTATACTTGGATTTTAGTAAGGCGTTTGATAATGTTCCCCATGGTAGGCTCATGAAGAAAGTAAGGAGGTGTGGGATAGAAGGAAATTTGGCTAATTGGATAAGTAACTGGCTGTCTCATAGAAGGTAGAAGGTGGTAGTGGAGGAAAAGTTTTCAAACTGGAGGCCTGTTACCAGCAGTGTACCACAGGGATCAGTGCTGTGTCCTCTGCTATTTGTGATTTTTATCAATGACTTGGAAGATGGGGTGAAGATAAGTTAGTAAATTTGCTGATGACACCAAGATCGGTGACGTAGTGAATGAGGTGTAGGGTTCTTGTAGCTGCAAAGAGACATTGATAGGATGTAGAGCTGGGCAGAAAAGTGGCAGATGGAGTTTAACCCTGATAAATGTGAGATGATTCATTTTGGTAGGACAAACTTGAATGCGGATTACAGGGTCAGTGGCAGGGTTCTGAAGAATGTGGAGAAACAGAGAGATCTTGCCACTCAAGTGGATAGAGCCGTGAAGAAGGCTTATAGTGTGTTAGTGTTTATTAACGGGAGTTTGAGTTTAAGAGCTGTGCTGCAACTCTTCCAAATAACATTTGGAATATTATGTGCAGTTCTGGTCATCTCACTATAATAAGGATGTGGAAGCATTGGAGAGAGTGCAGAGGAGATTTACCAGGATGCTGCCTGATTTGGAGGTAACTCTTATGAGGAAAGGCTGAAGGAACTGGGGCTTTTCTCTTTAGACCAGAGGAGGATGAGGGACAACTTAATAGAGGTTTATAAGATGATGAGGGGGATAAATAGAGTGGACATGCAGAGACTATTTCCTTAGGTGGATATAGCTGTTACTAGGGGGCATAACTTTTAAGGTTCATGGTGGGAGATATGGAGGGATGTCCGGTGTAGATTCTTTATTCAGAGTGGTTGGGACATGGAATGCACTGCTGTGATAGTGGAGTCGGACAGTTTCAAACAGTTATTGGATAGGCACATGGAGCACACCAGAATGATAGGAAGTCGGGTAGCTTGATCTTGGGTTCAGATATATCTCGGCATGCCATGGAGGGTCATAGGGCCTGTGCTCTGCTATACTGTTCTATCTATCTATTTAAACTTGTTATGTATTTTGTGTGGCCAGAATCTGGAATTATTAGGAGAAGCTTCATCTTGAAGATATTTATTGAATAGAGAAACTTAGGTACAGGAGTTTTATGCAGCGTGAAGGCTGTCCTAAGCCAGAACTCCGGCTCTATATGATTAATCCATACTTCCAGAAGATTTGGCTGAGAATCGACTCAACCCTCTGCCGTGAACACTCACTCTCAGTTTCCACTGGCCCTTCAAGTTATGTGACACTCTATTGGTGCACCATCAGGAACAGACTGGTAAGTGGAACTGATCCACTTCAGATCAGCCATGATTTTATTGAATGGCAGGGCAGGCTCGAAGGGCTATATGGCTCACTCCTGCTCCTATTTCTTATGTGCTTATATTCTTATCCTCCTCTTTAACTTTCTTATACAATTTTCAAAATCAACTCAACCTATATTGTGAATAATCAGTTTACACAAAAGTTAGACATTTGTAAATTGATGTATTGATAGTTCAAGGAAGGGATTTAGACATTATCAATTAACATAATGATTCAAGCAGTAGGTTCAAATATGCACAGTTCCAAAAACAGTCTTGCATGAGATTCTTCCATACAGGCTTACTGCTTTCAGAGTTCTGTCCTAGACTCTGCACTGACCAGGGATGACATCATTATCCTGCAGACAGTGTCACTTTCCAATCCTTCGTTGATCCTTTTCTCTCTCAGACATCTGATTCTCCAAGGCATGCAGGTACCATCATCACAATTCAACATAGTCTTGCATCTTGACAGTTCATACACAACCTTTGTTAATCATTTATGGCGGAAATTGTTGTGATACTATTTTTTGTACTTCGGTTGTGTCATAGAGTTCCTTCTATTTCTAGCATTTCAATCATTATCTTTTTCATTGACCATTGGCCCTTACTGGTTCTTGTGTTTTCCTCCTATTTGACCATTTCAGCAATCTTGTTTTGGTACATATTCTCAGTTTCTTTCTCTGCCTGAATTGCCACTCTGTCTAGATTTTTTTACACATCTTCTTCAGCTGAATGGCTTAATTTACAAATCTCTTCCTTCTGTTTTCCATGTTAACCAATCTGTTGGGAGGTACAGTGACAGAGAGGTGAGCAGTGCTGCCTCATAGCACCAGGAACCTGGATCCAACTCTCAATTCTCTGGCCTCCTCCCACAATCCAAAGACTGTGCATTGGGCCACATGCATTGGCCATGGTTAATGTGTGAGGCCACAAGGATATGATGGGGGGGGGGTGGTGGGGAGTGCCCATGCAGGTAGCTGCAGATCTGATGGATTGAATGGTCTCCCCCTGCATTCACTTCTTCCTCTGCACCCAAGTATCTTGCACTCAGCTTTCACCAGTTCATTTTGATCTGACCCATTTTCAGCTCCATCTTCTATTTTAATCTTCACCTGAAGTATCATTAGACGCACTGATAAGCCCAATTGGCTCTTCTTTGCCAAGAAAGCTCTTCACTGTTCTATCTCATACCATCTCATCAAGCTATCCTCCCTCTTGACTTCAGTTTATCAACATTCTTTTTCTTAGCTGTCAGTTAATTCATCTTGTTTTTGTCTTTTCTACAGCTTTAATTCTTTTTGATAATTCATTTTGATGATTCTTCTCCATGTTCCCAGTTTATAAAACTACAAGTCTCATTCTCAGCATCGACTAGTTTTACTCTGAATCCATTTGTCTTATGTAAGCATTCCAACCTTGATTTCTAGCACTTCACAAAAAATTTCCTGTTGAATGATATTTTTTGCCAGCTGAACGCTCAGTTACTGAACTCATCAGAGTTCTTCCTTAAAACAACACATTCTTTTCCAGAATAACTTTCTCTTCTTGACACAAAATCACAATGATTCTTGCACTGCTTTTGCAATCTATTCAATTTATCTCTTTGATTTCTTCCAAGGTGAAACCATCATTCTCTATAACAACATTACTTCCTTATCTTTTAATTAGACAATTCTCCTGAACTGTTAACTTGTTCAACTGTTCTGTTCTCCTTTTTGGCCTATCTATTGTTATGTCCTCTAGAGCAATCTTGAATATTAGATAGTTTCTGCCTCTGCAGATTGTCAGTTTCACAAGCTCATTTGTGTTTTTCAATTGTATCTTTAGAGAATTCCGAAGAATGGCTCTGGTAAATGATGCTTCTGGTCTGATTTCTGCTTCAATAGTATGGCAGCTCTTAGTTCATAAACTCATAAGATATAGGAACAGAATTACGCCATTTGGCCCATCAAGTCTACTCCACCATTCAATCATGGTTAATGTGCTACTCATCCCCATTTTCCTGCCTCTTCTCCATAATCCTTTAACCCATTACCAATTAAAAATTGTGTAACTCCACCTTAAATTTACTCACTGCCCCAGTATCCATCACACTTTGGGGTAGTGAATTCCACAGATTCACAACCCTTTGGGAGAAGTAGATTCTCCTCAACTTTGTTTTAAATTTGCTGCCGCTTATCCTAAGAGGATGATCTTTCATCCTAGAATGCCCACCAGTGGAAACATCTGCTCCACATCTACTTTATCCATACCTTTTATCATTTTGTATACCTCAATTTGATCTCCCCTCATTCTTTTAAATTCAGAAAGTAAAGGCCTAACTGTTCAATCTCTCTTCATACAACAAACCCCTTATCTCTGGAATCAATCTAGTGAACCTTCTCTCAATTGCCTTCAATGTTATTACATCTTTCCTGAAATAAATGGATCAAAAATGTGCACAGAACTCCAGGTGCAGTCTTACCAATGCCTTGTATCGTTGCAACAATATTTCCTTACCTTTATATTCTATTCCTTTAGCTATAAATGCCAACATTCCATTCACTTTTTTTATTATTATTGGCTGTACCTGCATACTAGTTTTCTATGACTCATGAAGAGACACCCAGATCTCTTTGCATTGGAACATCCAAAATCTCTCCCCATTTAGATAGTAATCTTCCTATTTTTCTGACTAATGTGTGACCTCACACTTATCAACATTAAACTCCATCTGCCACATTTTAACCCACTTTCCTAAACTATCTGTATCCATTTATAAAGTTCTTATTTCCTCATTGCACCTATTTTTCTGCAAATTTGGCTATAGAGCCTTCTATCCCTATACCCAAGTCATTAATATAGATTGTAAATATTTGAGGCTTAAGGACTAAACCCTGTGACACCCCACTAATTACTTCTTGCCATCCAAAAAAAATTATCTCGACTCTCTGTCTTCTATCCATCAGCCAGATACCTATCCAAACTAATAAATTACCCCTATTCCCATGTGATCTAACCTTCAGCGTTAACCTTTTATATGGTATTTTATCAAATACCTCCCAGAAGTCCAGATATACTATACCTGCAGGATACCCATTATCCACTTAACATCCTTGAAGAAATTTAGCAAATTAGTCAAACATGATTTGCCTTTCATAAAACTCTGCTGAGTCTAATAGATAGCGTTTTGATTTTCCAAGTGTCCTAATATTGCTTTCTTGATAATTGATGGTGACACTTTCCCAACAACAGATGTTAAACTAACTGGTCTGTAATTTCCCACATTTTGCCTCACTCCCTTTTTGAATAAGGGCACTATATTAGCATTTTTCCAATCCATTTGAACCTGTGTCCAGGGAATTTTGGAATATTATAAACAATAGATCCCCTATCTCCTCCGCCATTTCGGTGTTCCCCACTATTTATTGTCTGGTTTCATCTTCCGAGAGACCAACATACACTCTTGTGACTCTCTTCCCTTTTATATACCTGTAGAAGTTTTTGCTATCCTTCTTGATATTCTGCGCTAGTTTTCTTTCATAATTTACAGTAGCTCTTTTTATTACTTTTTTAGTATCCCTTTGCTTATATTTGAAAGTTTTCCAATCTTCCAGTTTGCTACTGGTCTTTGCAATTTAGTATACCTTAGTTTTTGTCTTTATATTGTCTTTGATTTCCTTAGAACATAGAACATAGAACATTACAGCGCAGAACAGGCCCTTCGGCCTTCGATGTTGCGCCGACCAATTAGGAAAAAGTAATGACCCTCTAACCTAAACCATTCCCTTTTCGTCCATAAACTTATCTACTAACCTCTTAAACACCACCAAACTTGACGCATCTACAACTGCAGCAGGCAGGGCATTCCATACCCTTACCACCCTGTTTTGCTATGGATGTTTTTTTTACCTTGCTTATTATCTGTCTTCCTCACTGGGGTGTATTTTAATTTTGAGGATTTGAATAAGTCCTTAAACAATTGCCACTGCTCATCCACTGTCCTACCTTTTAGCCTTCCTGCCCACACTATTTGGGCCAAATCTGTCCTCATGGCAATGTAATTTCCTTTGTTTAATTCCAGAAGGCTAGTGTAAGATTCACATTCTCACTCTCCAAACTGAATTTTGAATTCTGTCATACTATGGTCATTAATTCCTGGAGGATCCTTAATTATAAGGTCATCGATTAATCCCTTCTCACTACACAAGACCACATCCAGACTACCCTGCTCCCTGGTTGGTTCCACAACATACTATTACAAGAAACAATTTCTAATACGTTCAATGAACTCTGCCTCCACGCTACCCTTACCAATTTGATTCTTCCAATCAATGTGCATATTAAAATCACCCATGATTATTGCTATATCTTTCTTCCCATCCCGCAGTGTTTCCTGGTTTATACTGCTTGGGGACCTATGCAATAAACCTTGCAGGATATACTACATAAGCGCCCTGATCAAATTTTTCACTGTTTGAAGAGCAGTTTTCACACCCATCACTAACCTAATTGTATCTATTACTTGGGATTTCCTTGCCCTTCAAGTTCCATGTTTTGACCTTTCTGACTTTTCAAGTCTTTCTCTCTCAATTCTTTTTACCTTTTATTCACATCTTCATGCTCTAATGCCAGTTCCTTCATCACTTGATGATGAATGTTACATACTTCCATTTTTTTCATAATGCTTGTTTTTTCTGGCTTAGATACAGCTGGACTGCTTCTCATTAGATTATGGGTTACAAACTTTTACTGCATTCTCTATTTGCTGTAGTTCTTAGTGAAGTTTATCCAACTTTTTTTCACTCTTACTATTTTTTTTCTATGCTTGTCTTACCTTTGCACTGATTACAGTTTTATCATTTGCTTGCATTTTACTGCTAAAACTTTCAAGGAATTTCTCTTTACAGCACGAAAGGATGGGACACAACTGAATCTTGTTGCCTTCAACTCTTCAATTTGTCAGTGAGGGTCTTCAGTTGCCCTCTTTCTGGATTCTCTCCATAACCCCCTCTCTGGGGTGTTCCAATACTTCCCCCTTCTGGGGTTTCCAGTGCACTAACCTGTCTGAGGTTTGTTGGCACTCCCCCTTCTCCAGGGTCTCCCAGTACTTCACCTTCTTCAGGGTTCTTCAGTTTTCCTTTCAGGGTCTTCCAGTGTGTGACCCTCTCAGGGATTTCCTAGCATCTTCCCCCATCCCTGGGTCTTTTGCTGCCTTTTCTGGGTCTGATGTTGTCTCTTCCTTGAGGGTTTGTTACGCCCTCTGAGATCCAGCATTACGTTTTACTTGAGGCCTTAGTTTATTCTGCTGATGTCTTGCATTGCTTATGGACCTTGCTTGTCAAATTTCCCTCTATGTCCGTTGTTCTCTGATTTTCCTGTTCCTCATCCTGTGTTCTTTTTTTGTGGCAGTTTCATTAAATGTTGATCCATGTTAAAAGCATTACCACTTTAAGACTATGGAGTAATTTTTTACAGACAGCTACTGTTGCTCAGACAGTGTGACACAAAGTGTCTCTGGCTGCTTCTTTCCTTCAAAACTGCAGCAGTGCTTTTGAGTTTCAGAGATTTTGTTTTAAATTTTAGCTTGTTCTCTTATTTAAACCTTACCCCTTGCGCATTAAATTGTCCCCTAGTAATTGACCTTTCCATCATGAGCAAAAGTTTCTGACTATCCACTCTGTCTATGTCTTTCATAATCTTGTAGACTTCTATCAGGTCATTCCTCAACCTCCAACATTCCAATGAGAACAAACCAAGTTTCTCCAATCTCTCCTCATGGCTCATGCCCTCCATACTAGGTAACATCTTGGTAAATCTTTTCTGTATCCTCTCCAAAGCCTCTACATCCTTCTGGTAGTGTGGCGATCAGAATTGAATGCTATATTCCAAGTGTGGCCTAACTAAGGTTTTGGCGTGACTTGCCAATTTTTAAACTCAATGCCCTGGCCGATGAAGACAAGTATGGCGTATGCCTTCTTCACTACATTCTCTAGCTACATTGTCACTTTTGGTGACCTGTGTACCTGTACACCCAGATCCCTTTGCCTATCAATACTCTTAAGGGTTCTGCCATTTACAGAATATTTGATACCTGTTAGACCTTACAAAATGCATTATCTCACATTTGTCTGGATTAAACTTCAGCTGCCATCTTTCCTCCCAAGTCTCCAACTGATGGATAGGTTGGAGCACCAGTTGGATGCACTTAAGAGCATGAAGGAGGTGGAAAGCATCATAGTTAGGAGCTTTAGAGATGTAGTGAAACTGAAGGTGCAGCAGATAGATGGTTACTGCCAGAAGGGACAGGCAGTCAGTGTTGGAATCCTCTGTGGTCACCCCTCTCTCTACCAAGTATACCATTTTGGATACTGTTGGGGGAGATGGGCTATCAGGGGATACCAACAGCAGCAGCCAAAGAGTGATACATTGGCTGGCTCTCTTGTTAAGCAAAGAGTGACAAAGAGGACTAAAGCAATAGTTATAGGGGATTCTTTAGTTGGATAGGTATTGCCAAGGATGTGGAAGAGACTCCAGAATGGCATGTTGCTTTCCAAATCAACATCTGGCATGTGGGAAGCTTTCAAGTATAAGTTAATAGGGATTCAGGACTGCTATATTCTTGTAAGGATGAAGGATAAGTGTGACAAATTTTGGGAACCTTGCATACCGAGAGATATTGTGGGCCTTGTCAAAGAGAAAAAGGAAGCTTTTGTCAAAGCTAGGAGGCTGGGAACACATGAAGCAAGTGTCCAGGATGTCTCTGGATGGGCAGAAAGCATTCTGAAGGGAGAAGGTAAACAGCCAGAGGTTGTGGTACGTATTGGTACTAATGACATTGGCTGAAGAGTAATGGGGTCCTGCAGCAGTAGTTTAGGAAGTTAGGTAGAAAGCTAAAAATCAGGACCTCTACAGTTGTAATCTCAGGACCCCATCACCCTTCTGCATATGTCATTAGTACCAATATGTATCACAACCTCTGACTGTTTACCTTCTCCCTTCAGAATGCTTTCTGCCCATCCAGAGACATCCTGGACCCTGGCACCGGGAAGGCAACATGCCATTCTGGAGTCTCTTTCACATCCTTGGCTAGGAATAGCAAGATAGTGCAGCTCAACGCGTGGATAAACAGCTGGTGTAGGAGGGAGAATTTCAGATAGCTGGACCATTGGAATCTTTTCCAGGGCAGATGTACAAGAAGGACAGATTGCATCTAAACTGGGAGAGCACAAATATTCTGGCCATGAATATTTGTCACACGGGAGGATTTAAACTAGTTTGGCAGGAGGGTGGGAACCAAAGCAAAGATGAATTAGCTGAATGGGAACCAGTGAGTAAGGTCAGTAAGACACAGAGAAACAGCAGGCAGGGTAGGTGTGTGGACTTAAGGACATTTGTTTCAATGCAAGAAGTGTAACAGGTAAGGCAGTTGAACTTAAAGCTTGGATTAGTACTGGGAACTACGGTGTTGTTACCATTACAGAGACTTGGTTAAGGGAAGGACAGGATTAGCAGCTTAACATTCCAGCGTACGGATGTTTCAGGCGGGACAGAGGGGGATGTAAAATGGGTGGGGAGTTGCACTACTAATGGGTGGGGAGTTGTGATGGCTAAGGACAACATCACAGCTGTATTTTAGGACACCTCAGAGGGCTCATACAGCGAGGCAATATGAATAGAGGTCAGGAATAGGAAAGATGTATTCACAGTGTTGGTGGTTTACTATAGGCCATCCAAATGCAACTAGCAGATAGAGGAACAGATATGTAGGCAGATTTTGGCAAGGTGTAAAAGTAACAGGGTTGTTTTGGTGGGAGATTTTAACTTCTCCTATATTGACTGGGTCTCACTTCGTGCTAGGGGCGTGGACGGGCCAGAGTTTGTAAGGAGAATCCAGGAGAGCTTCCTGAAACAGTATGTAGATAGTCTATCTAAGAAAGGGCCATACTGGACCTGGTATTAGGGAATGAGCCTGACCAGATGGTTGATGTTTCAGTAGGGGAGCAGTTCGGGAACAGTAACCACAATTCAGTAATGTTTAAGGTACTGACGGATAAAGATAAGTGTAGTCTTCAAGTTAAAGTGCTAAACTGGGGAAAGGCTAATTATAACATTAGGCAGGAACTGAAGAATATAGATTGGGGGCAAATGTTTGAGGGCAAATCAACCTCTGGCATGTTGGAGGCTTTCAAGTGTAAGTTGATAGGGATTAAGGACCACTACATTCTTGTAAGGATTAAGGATAAGTGTGACAAGTTTTGGGAACCTTGAATATTGAGAGATATTGTGAGCCTAGTCAAAGAGAAAAAGGAAGCTTTTGTCAAAGCTAGGAGGCTGGGAACACATGAAGCAAATGTGGAATACAAGGAAATTAGAAAGAAACTTAAGAAAGAAGCAAGGAAGACTAAAAGGTGTTAGGAGAAAACATTGGCCAGCAGGATTAAGGAAAATCCCAAGGCTTTTTATACATATATATTGACCAAGAGGGTAACTGGGAGAGGATTGGCCCTATCAGGGACAAGAGAGGGAATCTATGCATGGAGGCAGAAGAAATGAATGAGGTATTAAATGAGTACTATGTGTCAGTATTCACCAAAGAGAAGGACTTTGTGGATGATGAATCTGGGGAAGGATGTGTAGATAGTTTGAGTCATGTTGAGATCAAAAAGGAAGAGGTATTAGGGTTCTTGAGGAGCATTTAGGTAGACAAGTCTCCAGGGTCTGATGGAATATACTTCACAATACTGAGAGAGGCAAGGGAGAGCAATCTTTGTACCCTCACTCGCTACACGGGAGGTTCCTGAGGATTGGAGAATAGCCAATGTTTTTCTTTTGTTTAAGAATGGTAGCAAGAATAATCCAGTGAGCCTTACATCAGTGGTAGGGAAATTATTGGAGAGGATTCTTCAAGATAGGCTTTATTCCCACTTGGAAATAAGTGGACATATTAGTAGAGGCAATCTGGTTTTGTGAAGAGAAGTCATGTCTTACTAACTTGATCAAGTTTTTGAGGAAGTAACAAAGATAATTGGTGATGGGAGAGCAGTGAATGGTTGTCTGCATGGATTTCAGTGGACTTTTGACAAGGTCCTTTGTGGCAGACTGGTGTAGAAAGTGAAGTTGCATGGAATCAAAGATAATCTGGCAAAGTGGATACAAAACTGGTCAAAGAAGACGGAGAGTAGCAGTGGAATGATGTGTTTCTGAATGGAGGGCTGTGACAAGTGGCATTCCTGAGGGATCAGTGCTGGGACCTTTGCTTTGGAGGAAAGTGTAACTGGATTGATTAGTAAGTTTGTGGATGACACAGAGGTTGGTGGATTTGCGGATACAGCAGGATATAGATCAAAGAACAAAGAAAATTACAGTACAGGAACAAGACCTTCAAACCTGCACCGACCATGTTGCCCGACTTAACTAAAACTGCCTACTCTTCCGAGGACCATACCCTTCTATTCCCACCTTATTCCTGTATTTGTCAAGACGCCCTTAAAAGTCACTACCATATTTGTTTCTGCTACCTCCCTCGGCAATGAGTTCCAGAAATCCACTACTGTCTGTGTAAAAATCTGCCTCATACATCTCCTTTAAACTTTGCCCTCGCACTTTAAACCTATACCTCCTAGTAATTGATTTTTCCACCATGGGAAAAAGCTTCTGACTGTCCACTCTGTTCATGCCTTTCATAATCTTATAGACTTCTGTCAGGTCTCCCCTCAACCTCCGTCGCTCCAGTGAGAAGAAACCAAGTTTCTCCAACCTCTCCTTATATCTAAGGCCCTCCATACCAGGCAACATCCTGGTAAATTTTTTCTGCACCCTCTCCAAAGCCTCCTCATCCTTCTGGTAGTGCGGTGATCAGAATTGAACACTATATTCCAAGTGCGGCTTAACCAAAGTTCTATAAAGCTGCAACATGACTTGCCAATTTTTAAACTCAGTACCTCAGCTGATGAAGGAAAGCATGCCATATGCCTTCTTGACTACCTTCTCTAGCTACATTGCCACTTTCAGTAACTTGTGTACTTGTACACCCATATTCCTTTGCCTATCAATACTCTTAAGGGTTCTGCCACTTACTGAATATTTCCTGTCTATATTAGACCTTCCAAAATGCATTATCTCACATTTGTCCAGATTAAACTCCATCTGCAATCTCTCTGCTCAAGTCTCCAACTGATCTATATCTTGCTGTATCCTCTGGTAGTTCTCATCACTATCCACAAATCCACCAACCTTTGTGTCATGCAAACTTATTAATCAATCTGGTTACATTTTCCTTTAAATCATTTATTTTTTCCAAAAATGTACTTTATTCATAAAAATCTCAATTAAAACATTGCAAGTATACGTGTCAATAAATTGCAAACAGTGCAAAATAAAACATTTTTACAGTTCTATACAAATTACAGCTATTTCATTTCAATACTTAAAACTAAATACAAGACTCAAAAATTACTGTGTGCCGTTATTGCTCAGATTGGCACACAGTTATGCAGGCCGAGGGTATTCTGCAGTTCTCGGACCCTCGGTCTGTCTCCATTAAAAGGCCTCATGGTGTGGCTTTCCCCATTGTGCCTTTGCCATGGCTGCCCCAAGTTTCAGTGCGTCCCTCAGCATTTAGTCCTGGACCTTGGAATGTGCCAGTCTGTAACACTTGGTCGAGGACAGTTCATTCATCTGCAAGATCAGCAAATTTCAGGTGGACCAAAGTGCGTCCTTCACCGAGTTGATGACCTTCCAGCAGCAGTTGATATTCGTCTCGGTGTGCGTCCCTGGAAACAGCCACGAGAGCACAGAGTCCTGCATCACCAAGCTGCTCGGGACAAACCTCGACAAATACCACTGCATCTCACTCCAGACCTTCTTTGCAAAGATACATTCCACAAGGAGGTGTGTGACTGTCTCATCAGCCCCGCAGCCACTTCAAGGGCAGCATGTGGTGCTGTTGAGACCTCGAGCGTGCGTAAAGGATCTGACAGGGAGTGCGCTTCTCACCACCAGCCAACGAGATTTTGGTGCTTGTTTGTAAGTTCTCGTGATGAGGCATTCTGCCAGATGACACTGACAGTCTACTCAGGGAACCATCCAACACGATCCACCATCTCCTTTTCTCTCAGAACCCCAAGGACGTTATGCACTGACCACTCGAGTAATGAGTGGGAAGGATAGGAGTTTGAAATGGAAGGAAGTTAGAGCATCCAGTAGAAGCAGCTGAGGGACTTTACTGGTGCATTCTGGGAGAAGTTGGACCAGCAACATTTACCAAAAAGTGGGACGCAGAAGATTTAGAGTCAAGAAGAGTGGTGTTCCTCAGGGATCAGTGGTCCCATGTGGTCAAAGGTGTGTTTGCGGAAAAATTTCTCCACAAAGGACAAGTGCTGCAGTAAGGTCCAACTACTTGGAGCATTCCATGGCAGTGTGGCCAGACCCAACCTTCGCAACACTCAGGACAGGTAGAACCTCAAAAAGTAGCGGCACTTGCTGTTAGTGTACTGAGGATCTACGCACAGCTTGATGCTGCCGCACACAAAGGTGGCCATCAGGATGAAAGTGGCAAACAGCAAAAGTTCCCAGCACTGATCCCTGAGGTACAGCACCCTTCTTGACTCCAAATTTTCTGCTTCCCACTTTTTGGTAAATGTTGCTGGTCCAACTTCTTCCAGAATGCACCAGTGAAGTCCCTCAACTGTTTCTACTGGATGCTCTAACTTCCTTCCATTTCAAACTCCTGTCGTTCCCATCTTTACTTGAGTTTCATTTTTCTTACTCCCTGAGACCAATTCTTTTCATTTTAGTTTTTTTTGTATCTTTGCAAATCTCAACTTGCCTGGCTACGCTACATTCATCACTCCAAATGATTGGGGCGGCACAGTAGCACAGTGATTAGCATTGCCGCTTCGCAGCTCCAGGGACCTGGGCTTGATTCTCAGTTCTTGGGTTTCTGCGTGGGTTTCCTCCGAGTGCTCTGGTTTCCTTCCACAGCCCAAAGATGTGAGGGTTAGGTTGATTGACCGTGCTAAAATTACCCCTTAGTGTCCTGAGATGCTTAGGTTAGAGGGATTAGTGGGTAAAATATGTAGGGATATGGGGTAGGGCCTGGATGGAATTGTGGTTGGTGCAGACTTGATGGGCATAAGGGCCTCTTTCTGCACTATAGGGTTTCTATAATTCTATGATTCAAATCCTCTCAGGGCCTGGCACTAGCCCCACCACTCTCACTGAATCTTACCTGCCCAGGAGATAGTTCTCTTTTTCAACTTTACTGAAACTGAATAGTCACGGGTAGGCTGTGCCATTCAGTCGATTTCCATCTTGTCGCTGGTGTTGTATATTTTGTGTGACCAGCACCTGGAATTATTAAGAAAATGTTCAGACCTTTTTTGGAACAAGGAAGTATTTATTGAGTCGAGAAACTTAGGTGCAGGAGGTTTATGCGGCATAAAGGCTGTCCTGGAGTAGAGCCCCAGTTCTACATGCTTCTAGAAGATTCCGCTGAGAGATAATTCCACTCTCTGGTGTGAATGCTCATTCTTAGTTTCCATTGGTCCCTGAAATCATGCCACCCTCTATTGCTATACTGTCTTGAAGAGCCAGATACAATAAAACTGAAAAGAGGATCCATCCAATATGCATGGACAACTTGAAGACATTGATTCAATGTTCATTCAATAGGCTGCCAAGCGTTGCCTTCTGTCTGAGACCAGAACTCAGCGTCAATTTGGTTCTCCTTCCAAAGAAACTCTTGCCAAACCTGTTGCTATTTTCTAGTATTTTCTGTTTTACTTAAGAAAGAATATTTGTGTACAAAATTAACTGAATAGCATGAATCCTCATTTGCTGTTAAGGTATTATTGATCGGGAATAGTGATATTCCATTATGTTGTATGTTTTGCAGAAGTTCATTTATCTGTCTCAGGTAAATATTGCCTTTTACAAGTTTCAGTTGTTTGGGTGGGTAAGGAAAGTAGTAGGATCTTCCTGGTGTCAGGTAAGAAATTTTGATGGTTTTTCGGGAGTTTTCGGAAAAGATTCTTTCATCATCCACCACCATACCATTCACTGATCAGTTCAACTCAGACAAAGAAATAAGAAATTAAGAATTTTCTGACATTTGAATTTTCTGCCTCTTTCTCATCACCTTCACCTTGCCAAATATTTTGGGAATAGAGCAATTTCAATAATCAATATAAATATCCCTCTTAGTAATAATGGGTGGAATTTTGAGCTTGCGTTAGCCATCAGTGTGAATGGCAATACAGTCAAAAAGTCCCACAGGAGTCGAGAAATGAGATTTTCACTGACATGACTCCATTTCCAGATTTTTCATGCTCCTTGCCCATGATATAATGACGTCCCCACCTTGCAATGTCAGGAACTTCGGTATCTCATTTCAGGATTGTACGGGTGACCTGTGCAGTAAATCCCAGTCTGCTGCACATAAGTGCATACAGAAAGTGGCAGATGGTTCACCAGTGTATCAACTTTGACTGCGTCCAGTCGAGTCAGGATGTCAGGGTCATGAACTTTGCCTACATGGCTGGTTTTCCCCAAATGCAGGGTCTTATAAAATGCACACGTATGTCTTTGTGTTCGCCTTGGAAAGCTAGTGTCCACAACAACTCTCACATCCCACTGTTATTCGAGGGAGACAAGCAGCTGGAGAGATGGGTGCTTGGGCAGAAACAGGCACCTCTCAGGAAGTGGCAATTGACACCAATACGGAGGCTCAGACATAAGCTGAAACTTGTTACAACATCATTCATTAGCATGTGAACTGGTCAAACAGGCTGATCTGGATACGATGAGATGCCAGTTGATCTACCCTGGTTACCTTTGGGGTTGGGGAAAGGCCAAGATACATTGCCAGTGTCATTTCAGCCATGACTATATCTTCATCAACTCTCCAAAAGTGCATCTCACCAGAGGGTGGGGAGTCAGATGGGCTGATTATCCCCAGAGTTCAGGAAGGCCCTGTGCTGTGAACCTGATTATCCTCTTTCCTGTAAGTGCTTGGTGTCCATGAGCTCCTCCATAGGATAGAGGGCCAACTTCAATGAGATCCAAAAGTCTCGTCATCCTCTGACATTGGCACTTGTGGATTTCCGCAAGTATCTGCACCATAGATTTATACCCTGCACCTTTCAATTCATACCCTCAGCCATAACGATGGAGTGGAAATCTCCTGCACCAAGGTCTCCACTGCATTTGCCATCCTCACAGTGTTGGCTTTGTTGCCTCTGAATGACAGCACCATCTGCTCAGACAGAAGTCTGTGCTTTCACAGCCTCCTCCAGGAACATCCCTTCCTGGTATTTATTACTCTGCCTTTGCAACTGTGGACAGACTGAATCTAGGTGCCATTTCTCTGAGTGCTGGATCCCTGGGATATCCCTGCCTCTGCCTGCTGTGGATCATAAGCTGTGAGATGCTGACTAGTGTGTGACCCAGAAGCTTGTCTACCAGTAATTCCTGCCAAGATGTGAGTAATCACACTGGCATCTGATAGCTGTGATGCCTCTATGATTCCCAATTCTGAGCTGTTTCTCTCAAAAGTTGTTCAGGTCCACGATTTCCAGAGGGTGAGAGGATAGAACATAGACATAGAACATACAAAAACTACAGCTCAAACAGGCCCTTCAGCCCACGTTATGCCAATGATATCTCTATCTATAGGCTTATCTATAACCCTCAATCCTATTAAGTCCCATGAACTCATCCAGAAGTCTCTTAAAAGACCCTATCGAATTTGCTTCCACCACCACTGACGGCAGCCAATTCCACTCATCCATGACTCTCTGAGTGAAAAACTTAGCCCTGACATCTCCTCTGTACCTACTCCTCAGCACCTTAAACCTGTGTCCTCTTGTAGCAATCATTTCAGCCCTGGGGAAAAGCCTCTGAGAATCCACCCGATCTGTATCTCTCAACATCTTATACATCTTTACTAGATCATCTCTCATCCTTTGTCTCTCGAAGGAGAAAAGACCAAGCTCCCTCAACCTTTCCTCATAAGGCATGCCACCCAATCCATGTAGCATCCTTGTAAATCTCCTCTGCACCCTTTCAATAGCTTCCACATCTCTCCTGTAATGAAGCAACCAGAACTGAGCACAGTACGCTAGGTTGGGTCTGACTAGGGTCTTATAAAACTGCAGCATTATCTCCCGACTCCTAAACTCAATCTCTCGACCAATGAAGGCCAGTACACCATATGCCTTCTTAACCACATCCTCTACCTGTGAGCCCGATTTAAGAGTCCTATGGACCCAGACCCCAAGGTCCTTCTGATCCTCTACGCAGTTGAGAGTCTTATCCTTGATATTATACTCCTTTATCCCATTTGACCTGCCAAAATGGACCACTACACATTTATCTGGGTTGAAGTCCATCTGCCTCTTCTCCGCCCAGTCTTGCATCCTATCTATGTCATGCTGCAACTTCTGACATCCCGCCAAACTATCCATGACACCACCAACCTACGTGTCATCAGCAAACAATCAGTTGACCAACTGAACAGCAAAGGAAGCAAGATAGCATTAGTGCATGACAGAAATATATGGATGGCAAAAACAACTCACCTGAGAGTGTCACCAGGACTGGATGTGTTGTGGATTCTCACTTCTGTCTTTTATCACCATCTTGCCCTCAGCACAGGTGTGGTCTTACTGCTCCCTAGCTAGCTCAAGGGCTCTTTCCTCAAATAGGGTGAGGGTCTTAAGATCATGCATCACACTGACTGGCTATGCCCGCTCATGCCTATTGTTTGTCCTGCAATGAGACAAATAGGGAAAATATAGGTAGAACTTGTGGCAAATCAGATGATAATGAAGATGGCTTGGGAGTAGTTGAGTGGGGGCAATGATGTGAGGAAGAAAGAAGCCACTGAGAGGATAATGGGGTGTAGGGGAAGAGCAGCAGTATGAATGTTGTGATCCTGTGAAGAGGTTGGGAGTGAGATATCAGAAATGAGATATGTGTATTATGGACATATGAGTAGGTAGACCTAATCTGACTGCACAAAGAATGCCATTCATTTTCCTCTTGCACTGAATTCTTTGACCTCTCACGTAGCAAGCTGGCACTCACTATTGCTGCCATCACCTCCTAAGTGGGGTTGATGTCCTTGCTGGCTGACATATGTCCATTTGAGGGTAGAAGATGTCATGCCTTTGCTCCACTCCTCTAACAACCTGTTGAGACTCCCTCAGAAAAACGTGGTGCAGTCTTCCTGGAAACCATCCCAACAATTGGACTTGGAAAAAATGCTATTTAAAAGGAGCAAACCTCCACCCCTCCAACCCTCCCAACCTCACAACTCCAATTGTTAAGATGAAGTCATTCCAGGGTGATCAAATCAGAGCCGGGCCACCATTTGCATGGCATGATACTCATAATACTTGTTAAACTGCACCCCCCCACCCCTACCCCCATCACCTCTGCCCTCCCGATTACTAGCTGACCTCCAATCCCTGACCCACCCCACACTGAATACTGGCTTTCTAATGGCCCCATCGCAGCTTCGGATCCCCCACTCCACCACCAGGCCATGCCTCCAATGCAGACTTCCCCTCATCTCCCCAGCCTGGGTCTGGCTTGGTCCCCCACTTAAGCCCACTTGGCAGTACCCAGTGCCCTCATGGCACCACCAGGATGCTCGGCTGGCAGTGCCCAAGGGGCATTCCCCTTTTGCTCCTGACCTCCTGGGGGCCTCTACCGCTGTCACTTCCACTGGCAGAGTCAGAAATTTTGATATGATATTGTCCCAGACTCGCTGAAAGATAGAAATGCTAATTTCCATATAGTAATCAGCCTTACACTGTTCCCTGGCAAGAGTACATCCAATAAAATGGACCAGGAAGATTGCCAGACCAGGAAGATTCCCATTTTTCCTTTGCACTAGCATTTCCCAACCCACAGCACTGCTTGAGTAGCACAGTGGGCTGGGAAAATTGCGCCCAAGGTGTTAGAAGCAGATTGTTTGACATTCAATGAAGTGGAGCAAGTGATTTTTTTAAGTTTCAACAGTTTGACAGGTTTTTCAGAATAAAGGATATCTGGATATTTAAATCACAGTGTAAAACATGACAGGAGAATTTACCAACATTGGGAAAATTATTATCTTTTAAATTCATTTACAGGAGGTGTGCATTGCTGGCTGGGCCAGCATTTATTGCCAATCTCCAGTTGCCCTTGAGAAAGTGGTGATGGACTGCTTTTATGAACCACTACAGTCCCTGAGATGTAGGTACACCCATGGTGCTATTTAGGGAGGGATTTTCAGAATGTTGACCCAGTGACAGTGAAGGAGCAATGATACATTTGCAATTCAGAATGATGAGTGACTTGAGAGAGGAACCTCCAGGTGGTGGTTTCCCAGGTATCTGCTGTCCTTGTCTTTCTAGGTGGTAGTGGTCATGGGTTTAGAAGATGCTGCTTTAGGAACCTTGTTGAGTTCATGCAGTGAATCTTATAGATTGGATACACAGTTGCTATTGTTCGTTGGTAGTGGGGGGATTGAATGCTGTGGAAGGGATAGCAATCAAGCAGGCTGCATTGTCCTGGATGGTGTCAAGTTTCTTGAATGTTGGTGGAACTACACTCATCCATTCCATTGTTACACCCCATACTTATGCTTTGTAGATAGTGGGCAGGCTTTGGAGAGTTAGGATGTTAGATACTTACTATAGGATTCCTCGCCTTTGAACTGCTCTGCCACAGTGTTTATATGGCCAGTCCAGTTCAATTTCTGGTCAATGGTAAGTAACCACAAGGTCTGTTGATAGTGGGAGATTCAGCGACAGTAATGCCATTGAATGTCCAGAGATTGTATCCTCTCTTGTTAGAGTTGGCCATTGCCTGGAACTTTTATGCTGTGAATGCTACTTGCCATTTGTCATCCCAAGCTGGACATGGTGCAAATCTTGTTGCATTTGGACATGGACTGCTTCAGGATCTGAGGCAGCCAAAGATGGTTGGTTCTAAGACACTATCTGGAGAAACTCCTGCAGTAATGTCCTGGAGTTGAGATGATTGACCTCCAGCCACCACAAACATCTTCCTTTGTGCCAGGTATGACTTACAACTAGTGAAGTGTTTGTCCCAGTTCCCATTGACTCCTATTTTCTTGGTGTCATACTCAGTCAAGTACTGCCTTAGTGTCAAGGGCAGTCTCTCTCAGTTCACCTTTAACATTCAGCTTTGTTGTCCATGGTAAAACCAAGGCTGTAATGAGGTCAGAATTTGAGTGATCCTGGTGAAACCCAAACTGAGTGTCCATCAGCAATTAATTGCTGAATAAGTGCAGCTTGATAGCATTACTTTATTGAGGATTGAGAGCAGACATTATTTATAAGAATAGAAAAAAACCAAGATAACAGTGAAACCCTGTGGGACACTTTTGAGACTATAAGAGGACCAGAAATAAGCTTGTCTGATTTAACACATTAAACACAATTAGAAAAGTAATTCATGAACCAATGTCACTCAATCTTTTCATAAGAATAGGTTGATCAACAGTGTCAAATGTCTTAGATAGATCATTGAAAATAGCATCACTGATTTGTTTCTTGCCGAAGCAGCAATAAAATCATTCAAAGCATTCAATGCAGCTGCAATGCATCCTTGTTTTGAGTGAAAACCAGACTGCATATCTCACAAAATTTTGTTTATGTCTGGAAAAGAAGCTAGCTGCTCACAGACAATTCTTTCCATCAATTTCATCAATTTGCTAATGAGGTCCCACTATTTATTTCTATGATTCTGTACAAAGATAGTGGAGACAAGCCAGTGAACTGTAGACCGGTGAGCCTCACATTTGTGGTTGGAAAACTACTGGAGAAGATTCTGAAGGAAAGAATCTATCTCCTCTTGGAGAGGCAAGTTTGGTCAGGGCTAATCAGCTCCAGTTCTTACATGCCTACAACACAGACCAGAAACAAATCTGCCTGAGAGAGAATACCCTCTCTCTGGTGTGATCATTCACTCTCAGTTTCCATTGATCTCCTAAGTCAGGTGACTTACTTTGCTGTACAGTCTTAAAGAGACAGGCAGCACATACACAACCAAAGAAATTTCTACTGTTTGAACAGAGGAGCAGAAATTACATAAGCTGTAGTTCTGACAATAAAAGGGTATGGGCTATCAATACCAGCTATCTTATTAGAGTCCAAGTTGAGCAGTTCTCCTAACACCTCTGATACTGTGATAGACGGTAAGGAAAAACTGCACTAACAGTAATTGCAACATTATTAAAAGTTACAGAAGTAGGTAACCTGAGACAGGAGGATTTATTCTCTAAATATTTCATTTTGCCAATTTTGCTTGGAGTTACATTGATGTTTATAATAGTCAGGCTTTGCCTTTCTTATAGTCTGAGAGAATCTATTCCTAATTTGCTTGAAGGAAAACCAGATTCCCTAGGTTTTTTGCTAGCCTGTTAGCATGTTATCATCCAGGCTACATTATTTTGTTGAAGTAAAGTCGAAGATTAGGAGCACAGAGTTAAACCAAGACCTTCTACTACAGTTTTTGATTCTGAACTTCTTCCTTGATCCATGTCAACACTTATACAATACTAGTCAATGTAATGGTTAAATTACCTTTGCAAGAGCGAGCCTGTGATCAATCACTCTGGTCAAAATACATCTACATTATAATCCAGCATCTAATATTGACATTCAAATGTTTTAAGAAATGTATTAATTGGCTGTCAGAATACTCCTCGGCAGATTTCCCTGGTGGTCATCAAAACTGTCCAAAGACATTTCTTTGGGCTCCCAAAACCTCAGAACAGATGCATATGCATTTTGTGATCCAATTCACATTGTCAGAGATGAAAATCTGGCCCTAAATGTTCGTTAGATTTTTCTGCCACATTGTGTACAACACTTCAAAAGTAATTTGTTGGCTGCAAAGTGTTGTAGAGCATCCTGTAGTTAGCAAGGAGCTTGTGACCGACCTCCATTTAGATTCATAGGTCCAAATCATAATATACTTTTTCTTGCCAAAATGTAATACCTCACCCATTTTTGTTGAAATTCATTTTAAACTACATGACAGTTCTGCGAGCTTAATTCATATCTTTGTGTAATTTGTTGCTATGTAACCTTAAATCTCCACTACAATCTTTGTAAATTAGAAGTGGTGTTTATGATTCCAAAGTTGAAGTTGTTGCTCTGAATTGTGACAACAACGCTCCCAGCACGAATTGTTGTGGGACTCTTCATCCTAATTTCCACACACTGAATTGTTGCACTTTATACCTCCTCTGCTTTTTGTCTTGCACACAACTAACTGCTCTGCTATTTGGCCTCTGACTTGACGTGCTCTTGCTCATTGCCTGTTTGAAGTATCTTATTGAAGGGCTTTTGGGAATCTCAATATATTACATTTACTAAATTTAATAAGATTGGTCCCATTTGAAATCCGTGCATATTATTTACCCTTATACTTTGATTTCTAGTTTTGTTATGCTTCAGATACGTTTGTATATTAATTTCGCAATCACAGGGTTCCCCGAAGCATTTTACAGCCAATTAATTTCTTCTATGGTATGGTTGCTTTTGCAGTGTAGGAATTGCATTATTTTTCCTACCACTGAACAACCTATAGGTCCTTGAGCATGTTGTATCTCTTTTCTTCAATGTAGCCATAACATTAGCTATCTACTAATTCTTTCTTTGGTTTTTTTTGCAAATTAATTATTAAACATGTAAACAGGTGCAAGGTCTCCAGATCAGGCTTTTATCATCTCGAGTTTGATTAGTTTATTATTAATATTTCTCCTCTTTATTTGGAATGTGGTTATATAATTTCTAATCTTATCTTCCAATATAATATTTGGTCTATATTTGGTCTATAATTGAGTCAAATGTTATTAAATCATTGTCTTCCCATTATTCTTGCCTGTGAATTGAATATCTGTCCATTCCTTATTGACTCCATTTCATTCCAATATTACGTTTTATAAATAATATTTTGCTGATGTTCCTCGTTTAGAAGTTATTTTTGCTTCCTAATCACTCTCTTAATTGCACACTACTCAATCTCTAAACTAAACATTCAAACCCTCTACTAACACAATTGGTCTCCTGTTCTTTTACACCTTCTTCTGTACAAGCTGTTGGCTTTGTCTTGGGACTTGACACTTCTCTGCTTCTCACAGCCACTTCTTAAATGTTCAAGCCATCTCCTTTTCAGAGGAGACTAACTATCAGAGAGCACCAGCCTGACTGCTGCTACCCATTCCTTGATCCACACCATATGCTTCATTTGTAATAGAAGTTCACCTTCCTCCTCCAAGTCCCAGATTTTCTCACCTATTCCAACTTTAAAGTGGAGTGGCATTCTACCTGTATCTCCACATATAATAAAATATCTTCCATATATTGCTATGCTTGAACTCTTAGACTTTGAGTGCATCAAACAGCTTTAAACCCTGCAGAAATAATACCTGAAGGCAAACTTTTGACTAATCTCTAACATATGCAAAGTATTCCAGCATTGTGGACCTTCATATTTTGAAGATAAAGGCTGCAGATATTGCAATCTGAAACAAAAACAGAAAATACTGGAAAAACTCAACATCTGACCTCATCTGTGGAGAGAGAGCCAACATTATGAGTTTGGGTGACCCTTCATCAGAGCTAAAGACAAAGTAAATAGAACAAGATTTATACTATGAGATGGGGGGAGGGTTGCGCTGGAAATGGGCAAAGAGAATGTAAATGGTGATGATAAAAACTGAGAAAGATCCTAATGGTGTCCATTAAGAGATCAGAATGTATAAATGGCAAACCAAAGGTGCAGATCGTCGGAGGAAAACCTAAGGAATTTGGCATTTGACTCTTGTTATTTGAAGATAAGCTGGAAAGTGAGATTTCAGAAGTGGAGAAAAAAAATAAAATTGTGAAATAATAAAAATGGACGAACGAGATGAAAAGAAGAAATGGAATAAAATAAATGGAAATGCGGTGAAGATGGAGGAGAGGGTTCATGCTGTAGTTGTTGAACTCAGTGTTCAATCTAGAAGGCTATAAAGTGCCAATTTGGAAGATGAGATTCTGTTCTCCAGTTTTTTTTGGCTTGACTTGAATATTGCAAAAAGCCAAGGATGGGCATGAGACAGGACAGCAATGTAGTGCATTAGCCTAAGTCCTGCTTGCTGCCTGACTGAAGGTGTTCTGCATAGCAGTCACCCAGTCAGTGTTTGGTCATCTCCAATGTAGAGTTGACCACATTGGAAGCAGTGAATGCAACAGACTAGATTAAAAGAGGTTCATATGAAGCGCTGCTCCACCTGTAAAGAGTGTTTGGGACTTGGGATGGCAAGCGGAGAGGAGGTGAAGGTTTCACCTTCTACAATTGCATGAGAAGGTGTCATTGAAAGTGGGTGAGATGTTGGGTCTGATGGAAGAATGGACGGTACTGGTAGAATGCTATTTTCTTTGCCTTTAGCTCTGACAAAGGATCATTCAGGCCCTATTCTCTCCTCATAGATGCTCAGTAAGAGGTCTGGCAACACCAATTTTAAATCCAACCGATTTATTTGATAGTAAATCTGCTAGCTTGCGGCATTTGTGCCTTCGTCAGGCAAATGAGATGTTCTGGTCTCCAAAAGCACACAAATCAGCACAGACAGTTTACAGATGGCTGATTAGAATGCGAATCCTTACACCTAACCTGCTATTCAAGTCTATTAGGTGAAAGGATTCACATTCTAATCAGCCATCTGTAAACTGTATGTGCTGATATGTGTGCTTTTGGAGACCAGAACACCTCATTCCCCTGACAAAGGCACAAACGCTGAAAGCTAGCAGATTTACTATCAAATAAATTGATTGGATTTAAAATTGGTGTTGCCAACCTCTTACTGAGTTTACCCTAGTCCAACGCCGGCATCTCTACATCATGACTCATAGATGCTGTCAGACATGCTGAGTTTTTCCAGCATTTTCTTTTCATATTTTGAAGGTTATTTTAAAACACTTAAAGCGGCGAAATGTCTCAACGAAACTGTTTCAATTACATTCTTTGAATTTCTCCAATTTATTTGTTTTTGTTCCTCTGTTAATTTTCTTGGCATGTCCTTTTCCTCTCTACATCTAATTCTCACACTCATTAATTTCCTTTTTAAGTCTTCCTTCTGTTTCCAACTTAATTTACTTTGATTCACTGTGAGCATTTTTCCATGCAATTTTACTATAACAGTTCAACCAAATTTATCATTTTTTGAGATGTTATAGTTCATTGTCAACAAAGATGAAGCTTATATTTCATTCAAGATATTTTAAATTCATAATGGTAAAATTTCTAATATACTGATTTTGTTTTTCAGATGGTGCTGCACATGAAACATCTGGTAATGTATTTTTAATTAATTACATTTTACAATTTGTTATAATGCATGCTCTACAGAAAATGCAGATGTGTGGAATAGAGGGTGATTTAGCTAATTGGATTAGGAATTGGCTGGCAGATAGAAGACAGAGGGTGGTGGTTGATGGGAGATATTCATCGTGGAGTTCGGTGACGAGTGGTGTGCCTCAGGGGTCTGTTTTGGGGCCCCTGCTGTTTGTAATTTTTATAAATGATCTGGATGAGGGTATTGAGGGATGGATCAGTAAATTTGCAGATGATACTAAAGTCGGTGGAGTGGTAGATAGTGAAGAGGGGTGTTTTAGTTTACAGAGTGACTTGGACAAGTTGCAGAGCTGGGCCGAGAGGTGGCAAATGGAGTTTAATGTGGAAAAGTGTGAGGTAATGCACTTTGGCAGGAACAATAAATGTGTAGAGTATAGGGCTAATGGTAGGGCTCTTAATAGTGTTGAGGAACAGAAGGATCTTGGTGTATGTGTCAATAGATCCCTGAAAGTAGGCAGTCAAGTGGATAAAGTTGTTAAGAAGGCATATGGAGTCTTAGCTTTTATTGGTAGGGGGATTGAATTTAGGAGCCGCAACGTCATGTTGCAACTGTACAAAACTCTAGTGCGGCCGCACTTGGAGTATTGTGTGCAGTTCTGGTCCCCACATTATAAGAAAGATGTGGAGGCATTGGAGAGGGTACAGAGGAGGTTTACCAGGATGTTGCCTGGTATGGAGGGCAGGTCTTATGAAGAGAGGCTGAGGGATTTGAGGTTGTTTTCGTTAGAAAGGAGGCGGCTAAGAGGGGACCTTATTGAAACATATAAGATGATTAGAGGTTTAGATAGGGTGGACAGTGATAGCCTTTTTCCTAGGATGGAGAAAGCTAGCACGAGGGGACACAGCTTTAAATTAAGGGGTATGAGTTATAGGACGGATATCAGAGGTAGGTTCTTTACTCAAAGAGTGATTAGGGAGTGGAATGCCCTGCCTGCAGCTGTTGTAGATGCGCCAAGTTTGGTGGCGTTTAAGAGGTTAATTGATAAGTATATGGAAGAGAAGGGAATGGTTTAGTTTGGAGGGGCATTGCTTTTTATTTTGGTCGGCACAACATCGAAGGCCGAAGGGCCTGTTCTGTGCTGTATTGTTCTATGTTCTATGTTCTATGCTTTATTCCTAAATGTGCTAAATTAGATTTTCAGTAGGGTAATTGCTTATATTTAATAGTTGTGATAGATGCTACTTAGTGAAGTTACTTTAATGCTACCAGCATAACTACAGAATGGGGTGGGTAGTAGAAATGAAAATAATATTGTATATATCCTTTGATTTTCTGTTTTTAAGTATTAGTGAATATAATTAACATTAATGTATTGATTCAGAAAATAAATGGCTGAACTTTTAGACATCTTGGCCGAAAAGTTGGTTGACTGGATAAATTAAGGATAGGGAATGCTCCCTGTGCAGGAACACATGAGGCCTGAAAAGAGATGCTGGAAATCTGCAGCAAAGTAGATAAATCCCTGGGACCCGTTTAACTGTATCCTAGGACAGTGTGGGAAGCTCAGAGCAAATTGCGGGACCCCTCGCAGAGATATTTAAATCATTGATAGTTATGGGAGAGGTGCCTAAAGATTGGAGGGTGGCAAATGTTGTGCCTTTGTTTAAAAAAGGCTGCAGGGTAAAGCTGAGAACTACAGGCCAGTCAGCCTCACATCTGTGGTGGGTAAGTTGTTGGAAGATATTTTGAGAGACAGGATCTACAGGCATTTAGAGACAGTCAGCATGGCTTTATAAATGGAAAACCATGTCTCACAAATTTGATTGAAGGGGTAACCAAGAAGGTAGCTGAGGGCAGTGCAGTTGATGTTTTCTACATGGACTTTAGCAATGCCTTTGGAAAGGTACTGCACGGTAGGTTGTTCCATAAGGTTAAATCTCACGGAATCCAGGGTGAGGTATTTAAATGGATACAAAATTGGATCGATGACAGAAGACAGAAGGTGGTTGTAGCAGGTTGTTTTTCAAACTGGAGATCTGTGACCAGCGGTATGCCTCAGGGATCAGTGCTGGGTCCATTGTTGTTCGTCATTTATGTTATAAAAGTTCAGAAATTTTGATGTAACTTCTGGGTCATGTGTATGCTATCACTTAAACTAATTACACTTTGTGAATATATTTTGTAACCTTTGATGGTTAAGTGAATGTTTTGGTCAACTGAAGGCATTGTGAATGTGTACGTTCGAATTATTTTCTGTCGAGTTTAGTCATTCTCTGACTCATTGATTGTCTCGCACTGTGAGATAGATATCTATGTGATATCAGTCTCAGTTGAATGAGGCTTTACATCTTTGTGCGATATCAGAGAGACATGTTTAAATCTTTATTTGAAGTGTGTAGTGAAAGTGTTTCTCACCCTTCTTTCTCAAGGAACACCATTGATATTCTTGCACTGTTTGTGCCTGCTCAGTGGTGGTGAAGGACAAGGAGCTCCCAAGACACATCCTCATATCAGTTGCAGAATCCTTAGATATGTCAGAGGCTTTAACTCTTCACTTGCTTCATACTTATTTCTCAGTTCTCTGAATAGGGGCATTCTCAGAATACCATAGACCAAAGCAGAAATCGTGTCCTGGCAATTTCACGAGACCAAAATGCATAATTGTGAATGAAAGACTCATTTTCACAGTGAATGTTTGGATATCCCTGAAATGAAAGGGAGTGGCATTGAGGGCTAGGAGAAATGTGGCTATGTGCCCTCACTTGAACCTGTGAGGCACGGCTTGTATATCTTCTTTCTGCCATGCTATCATTGCACCTCAGGAGCCTCCTGAGATTCCTGGGCCTCCAGTTCTTCATCTTCTAATGAGCTTCCATCCACCTCCAGTTCACCCCTGACAATGGATCACTTTTTTATATTGCTAGATTGTGAAGGATGCAATGCCACATGCAAAGATGCAGAAAATAGTATTAGGAGTTTATTGCAGTGAGATACCTGAATGGTCCAAGCAGCACATGACACCCCTCCCTCTATCTAAAACTCCAGCACTCAATAAAGTCCCTCACCCACACCCCTCAGCCAAAACTATGAAGCGATCCTTTGTCTGAAAACAGCACTTCGAGCATTCAATGAATTCTCCCACCTTATCCAGCAACTTTGTAGCCCTTATCTCCACCACCACCCCGCTAACACTCCAGGGGTTGCAGTTCCAAAATATTTACCTCCTTGCTTGTCTTCAGTGCTGCCATTGACTTTTATGGAGCAGTTGTAAACAATGCTTGCGTGACATCATGCCAGAGAGTGGGGAGACATTGCAAACTTACTAATTATAAGTAAAGATATGGAAACACATGTATATTGCTGCCATGCCGATTTCCAGTGAAAATGCATTTACACTGAAAAACATAGCCTAGGAGACATGTAGAGGTCCGGGAGCCTATGTGAATCCCACAAAATAGTCGCCGCTGATGTCTCCCGTCCCGTTGCACTACTCAACCACGATGTGAGACCATCGGACACACAAATTCGCATTTGTGCATGGCATCCTGGAAGATGTCATGATTCCTACATCCTCATTCACTGCCAGATACCTGAGATTTTCAAGAGGCCAGTAAATCAGCAAGGACTGTTGTTTGATTATAAGGAATAAACACTGAAATGCTGGCAGATGACACCAATTCTGGGAAAATGTAAAAGGTAAACTTTCCATAGTCCCAGATGATTGTTAGCACTAATGAATTGTGATTTAATCTGAGGATCACCACACCTCAGGAGAGGAGCAAGGTTGAGAAGGTAATTCTTCATGAATAATGTCAGCCAATACAGAAATTGAACCCATGCTGTTGGTGTCATAACCAGCTGTCCAGCCAACCAAGCTAATGTACAATGCTGCCAGTGCTCCACAAGGTCTTTTATATAGAGCATTGGGTTTCAGAAGATGTGTTCCAGATGCTTGGACCATTCAGATGTCTCACTGCAATAAACTCCTAATAGGATTTTCTGCATCTTTGCAGTGTGGTATTGCACCCTTCACAATCTGGCAGTGCAAAGAAATAATCCATTGTCAGAGGGTGAACAGGAGGTGGATGGAAGCTCATTAGAAGATGAAGATCTGGAAACCCAGAAATCTCAAGAAACTGCTGAGGTGCAATGACATCATAGAAGAAAGAAGACATACGACAAGTGCCTCACAGGTTCAAGTGTGTCAAATCAGACAGCTGGTGCTCCAAGCAGGGGAGCTCATCAATATTCAAGCTGCACGGAATCTACAGTGAATGGGGACCCATATTGTGATAATCAGGAGGCTGCCCATGACATGACCTGCAACATATGCCTGGAAGAGAATGCAGTAGTTGCATCCATAACAAAAGTTCAAGAGTGCACAATGGCCACACCAGCACACCAGCCTGTAAGCTCTCCCTCCTGCAGTAGCCACTATGCCGATGGCCTGCAACCCATTCAGGTGATGCATGCACTCAAGATTGTGTTGTGTTGCCAACGTCAAAGAGAAAATATGTATCTCTCTTTCTCTCTATAAAACCCACGATGCAGATGGATTTTGGACTCATAGATGTAGAGATGGCCATCATGGTGACAAGTGCTAAAGAGAGGAGAGTGAGGAGTGGAGGAAGTCGTCTGGTCATGGCAAGGCCAGTCAGTGCCACAAGCTGCAGAAGGAGGAAAGGAGACTGCTAGTCAGGCCCAATAAATGGCAGCGCAGTCTCCCACAAGGGAGAGGAGAGGAGTGGGGGGCAGCGGGCAGTAGAAATTGGATGTAGAGACAGAGGCTGTACAGGACAACAATGTCCTTCGATAGCCTGTCTGAAGCCATTTGCCAGTGTCAGTTCTGCCTGTCAAGGAGACAGTACAACTCCTGTGTCAGATCCTCACAGATCTGGCACCTCAGGGGAGGGGAGAGCATCCACTACCAGTGGAAATGAAAGTTATGGTGGCTCTGAATTTCTACAGACATCCCTCGTCCCAGGCATCTGGGGACATCTGTGGCATATCAGAGGCATCTGTGCACAAGTATGTCCCCCAGGTCACAGATGTCTTGTATGCCCAGGTAGACATTAACTTTGATGCTGGCCAGACACAACAGGAGGCCCAAGTTGCAGGTTTTTACTGTCATTGCTGGCATGCCTCATGTGCAGGGATTGTGGATGAGATGCACATTGCTTTGCGGTCCCTACGGATGAAGGACAGCAATTTATAAAGAGGAAGGGCTTCCTCACTGAACATGCAGGTAATAATTATGCAGGTATATGCACGGCATTCAGGATGTGTCCATGAAAGGAACATAAGATCATAAATAGGAGCAGGAGTACGCCATCTAGCTCCTCGATCCTGCCCCGCCATTCAATAAGATCATGGCTGATCTGATAGTGGTTTAGTTCCACTTACTGCCAGCTCCCCATAACTCTTAATTCCCTTATTGACCACTAATCTATCTACTTTTTTCTTAACATACCTAACTAGGAAGCCTCCACTGCTTCATTGGGCAGAGAATTCCAGAGATTCACTACCCTAATAGTTACGTCCTCAGGAGTTCAGATATCCCAGACTGCCAGCATCACTCATGGGGAACAAGGGGATCATATAGCCATGTGTGGAGACTCAAGACCGAGGCAGAGACCTGTTACAACGAGGCTCAAATTGCCATCCTGTCCATTGTGGAGCAGTGAATTGGCCTGTTTAAGATGCAGTTCTGGTGCCTGGATCGCGCGACAAGGGGTTTTCCTTCAATACGGCTCTGTGTGGGCCTCCCACATAACCCATAGTATTGTGCAGCTGTGGGAAGACCACCTGCTGGAGGAGAAGGATTGCCAATCACAGGATGTGGAGGAGATGACTTATGAGGAACTGGAAGATGGAGGACAGGTGGCAATGGCGTGAGATACATTCATTGCAACAACATTCACCTAGTTGCTACCATGCTACCACTCCCACCATACCTCAGACTTGCAGCAGCCGCAACTGTCCCACCCCAAACTGCCTCCTCAACACCCCTTCAACCCTTACCCTCCTCCATTTTTTTTCACCCCATGCATCCCTGACTCATCACCTTCCTCACCCTTTTTCACGTCACCCAACCTTGAACCATCCCCTCCTCCACCCTCTTTCAACTCTCTCACCCTACGTTTCCAAGTTGCATCACAATGAGGTAATGGACCTGGGCTGGCTGTGCTAGTGAGTCTGTGATCAAGACAGGAGGATGATGACAACTCACTGTACAGCCTGCTGGAATCCTGCCTTGGTGTTTCGCAAGTCTGACTCCTTTCTGTTCTCCAACTGCACATTGGCATCTGGGACCGCATAGGAGTAAGGGTTTTGATCACAAGCATTTGGTACGGAGTCTGGTGGATGACAGGAAAGGAAGGCAGGTGCTCTGTAACAATTGACTGAAGGCCTATATCACAAAGCACAAGCAGTCTGCACCTCGATGCATGGGATAAGATTACACTCAGCCCTGTGGGGAGGAGAATCAGAGACAGACTAGTCACATCTGTGGAGAGCAAAAAGCATTTTATAGTGATTTTAATGTTTACAAAATCATTAACCTTGATTTGTACTGACCTTCATCTGTGCCCTCTTAGTAATCGTACAACTTTTCTTATCTTAACATGGCCTCTTGCTACATCTAGGTGATCCCTTAGGACACAACTGGAGGTGTTGGAGCCACCCAGCACCTTGTGGCCTGTGATGTCCCTGTCGGGTGCCTTCTGGTAGGCTGAGACCGAGGGAGCTCAGGCCAACTTGCAGATGACTCTGATGTTTCCATGTCACTCTATTCATCCAACTGAACCTGAGATGCTCCAGTGTGAGGATTCAGAAACTCTGGGGACATCTGGAGTCTTACGGACGGAAAGCCCAGCATGGGCTGTAGTCTGTTCTCCTCCCTCAAGGTGCCTATAAGCACTGGGGATGTCAGGGGATGCCAGGGCAGCTGGACTGAGTTCCATCAACCTCATCCCCACCTGACTCTGCCAGACCTGGAGACTCAGTTGCACGTGCACAATAGTCTGTGATCCTCAGCACTGGGCCTCTGAGACTGGGCCAAGCTCTGAAGCCTCTTTGCTACAGCATTCTATGAGTGAACCAAGCTTTGGAATCCTTCCGCTTTAACCCCGTAAGCCTGGGCTAAGTTGTTGAGACCCACAGCTAGTCCCTGCTGTGTCTCCAGAATGCCTGCGAAAGCCCCAACCATGGCCAAATGTGTCTCCAAAATCACTCTGACACCTGTGGCCATGGACCAATGTGTCTCCAGGATGCCGCCGACATCTTCGGCCATGGCCTGCTGTGTCTCTGTCATGGCACACTGTATGTCCAGGATAGCCTGTACTTTTCCACCCATGAGGACAAATCCCTGACTCAGATTTTGCACTGAGGATGCTACTGTTGCAGTGTTGGCTTGGTACCATGCTATGCCAGCACCACCCCCTGTGACAGCATCCTGTTTAACTCCTCAAAACATCCATGCAGTTGCTGATAGCCCATCCATGATTACCCCAGGTCTGTTGATGCATTTCCATGATCTTAAGCTGACTGATCCCAGAGGCCTGGCACCTGGCTCAGGACTAGCTGCATGCTTACCTGTGGCAGATTTCCATGTGCCTGAGCTTTGGATGTTGCCACCTCCACCCAGTGTGCAGCTGTAAGTGACCCAGAAGCCTCATCTTTGACATGCCCCAGTGTCATGATAATGGTTTGTCATTGATGCCTGTGTTGATTCTGGGTTGTGGGGATGGAGTTTTGGGGAATCCATGTTGTCCGGTTTGGGGAGGGATGGGGAGGAAGCGGTGTCTGATTTGTGAGGGGAAGGAAGTGGGGAGGCCAGCGATGTCCGGGTTGGGCAGAATGGGGAGGCCATGGGAAGGCCGGTGATGTACCATGGGGTGGTGAGAGCCCAGTGATGTGATGGAGATTGAGAGGCCAGCATATCCTTGGTGGAGGAGGGATATGAGAGGTCAGCAATGTGTGTGGGGAGTTGAGAGGCCAGTGATGTCCGCAGGGAAGGGATGGGGTGGTGGTGAGAGACCAGCCATGTGTGTTTAGGAATAAGAAGCCAGCAGTGTCTGTGTGGGGGTGAGAGGCCAGTAGTGTGTTTTGAGGAGTGAGAGGCCAATGATATCCATTTTGGTACGATGAGAGGCCAGTAATGTGTGTGGGGGGAGAGGGGTGAGAAGCCAGAGATTAATGTGGATGGGTGAGAGGTGGGTGATGTGCATGGTGGGGTGAGAGGCCAGTGATGAGGCCAGTGATATTCCTGTGGGGGTGCGAGAGGCTAGCAATGTCCATGGGGGTGGAGGAGAAGGGGGGTGAGAAGTCAGTGACTTCATATGCTGTGACGATATGTGTACCGATCTCCCTGTAGAGTGAGAGAGTGGTGCATGTACAGTGGCCCACTCAGTGTGCTGATTCCAGCATCTCTGGTAGGAATAGGCTCCACTCACCACTTTACAGAATAAATCCTGCTGAGGCAGTGTGCAGTGCTGAGAGTATTGGGGATTCGCTCTGGTTATTACACTAAAAGAAAGCAGCAGAATTAATTCCCTGCACATTGTGAACTTACTTTTTTTTGGGAGAATACAGGTCCATTTGTATATTGATAGAATGATAACACTTGTGGTTTATTAGGGGCTGTTGCCACAGAGCTCAGAGAGTCACATGCATGCAGTCTGTTGCATCCTGCATACTTCCCAGCTTCCTTCCTGTTGCCATTAGACTTTTCAATGGATCTACCTCGCGCTAAATTATCTTTCCCTATACTCTAGCTATGACTGTAACACTACATTCTGCCTTTTCTTCCTTCTGTATGAATGGTATGTATTGTCTGTATAGCATGCAAAAAACAGTACTTTTCACTGTATACTAATACATGTGACAATAATATTAAATCAAATGAAAACTTGGAAGGTGAGAGACGTGACGAAACTGGTGAAATGAAACATTGAAGACGAGGATAATTAAAGGATCAAGAATTCTGGAGCATGTTGGATCAGTACAAAAGAGATGGGTTACACCTGAACTCCAAGGGGATCAATATTCTTGCAGGGAGGTTTGCTAGTGTTATTGAAGAGGTTTTAAACTAGATTTGCAGGGAGGTGGGAACCAAAGTGCTAGAGCAGATAGTGGAGCAGGGGTGAAAATAAATGACGTTAATAGTTCATGCAAAATCATAAACAGAAAGATGGTGGTAATAATCTGAGATGTGTCTATTTCAAAGCCAGGAGTATTGTAGGGAAGGCAGACGAGTTGAGGGCATGGCTTAACACATGGAATTATGACATTATAGCCATTAGTGAAACTTGGCTACAGGAGGGGCAGGACTCGCAGCTCAATTTTCCAGGGTTCCGATGTTTCAGATGTGATAGAGGCAGAGGGATGAAGAGTGGCATTGCTAGTCAGGGAAAATGTTGCAGCAGTGCTCAGGCAGGACAGATTAGAGGGCTTGTCTACTGAGGCCATATGTGCAGAGCTGAGAAACAGGAAAACTATGATCACATTAATGGGGTTATATTGTAGACTACCCAATAGTTAGCGAGAATTGGAAGAGCAGAGAGATAACAGACAAATGCAGGAAACATAAAGTTATGAGAGTAGTGGATTTTAATTTTCCACATATAGATTGGGACTCCCATATTGTTAAAGGTCTCGGTGGGTTGGAGTTTGTAAAATGTGTTCAGGATAATTTTCTAAATCAATATATAGAGATACCAACTAGAGATGATGCAATTTTAGATCTTCATATAAACATAGAACCCTATAGTGCAGAAAGAGGCCCTTTGGCCCATTGAGTCTGCCAAACACAAACCCGCCCAGGCCTTACCCATATATCCCAACGTACTATACCCACTAATCCCTCTATCCTACCCATCCTGGACACTAAGGGCAATTTCTTAGCATAGCCAATCAATCGAACACACATCTTTGGATTGTGGGAGGAAACCGGAGTACCAGAAGGAAACCCACGCAGACACGAGGAGAATAGGCAAACAGACAGTGACCCGAGCAGAGAATTGAACCCAGGAGCCTGGAATGTGAAGTAGCAGTGCTAACCACTGTGCTACTAAGCCACCCATATCTTCTATTAGGAAATGAGTTAGGACAAGTGACGGAAATGTGTGCAGGGGAACACTTTGGTTCTATTGAGCATATGCCATTAGTTTCAACTTGATCATGGATAAAGATGGATCTGGTCCTTGGGTTGAGGTTCTAACTGGAAAAAGACCAAATTTAAAAAGCGAGGATTGGGATAGCTGTTCTCTGGCAAAGATGTGATTGATAAGTGGGAGGTCTTCAAAGGAGAAATTTTGAGAGTGCAGAGTTTGTATGGTTCCTGTCAGGATTAAAGGCAAAGTGAATAAGAATAAGGAACCTTGGTTCTTGAGGAATATTGGAACTCTGATAAAGAAGAAGAGAGAAATGTATGACATGTATAGGCAACAGGGAACAAATAAGATGCTTGAGGAGTATAAAAAGTGCATGAAACTACTGAAGAAAGAGATCAGGAGGGCTAAAAGAAGATAAGAGATTGCCCTGGTAGTCAAGGTGAAGGATAATGCTGAGAGCTGCTACAGGTGTATTAAGAACAAAAGGATAGTAAGGGATAAAATTGGTTCCCTTGAAAATCATAGTGGTTGGCTATGTATGGAAGCAAAAGAAATGGGGGAGATATTAAATGCATCCGTATTTACTAAGGAAACTTCAATGGAGTCTACAGAAATAAAGCAAATAAGTAGAGAGGTCATGGAACTATACAGATTAAAGAAGAAAAGGTGCTTGCTGTCTTGAGGCAAATCAGAGTAGATAAATCTTCAGAACTAGACAGAGTATTCCCTTGGACCTTGAAGGAGACTAGTATTGAAATTGCAGAGGCCCTGGCAGATATATTTAAAACATCGGAATCCATGGATACAGTGCCAAATAATTGGAGGATAGCTCATGTTGTTCCGTTGTTTAAAAAAGGCTCAAAAAGTAATCTGGGAAATTATAGGCCGGTAAGTTTGACATTAGTAGTAGGTAAATTATTGGAAGGAGTACTAAGAGATAGAATCTACAAATACTTGGATGGACAGGGAATTATTAGGGAGAGTCAACATGGCTTTGTCTGTGGTAGGTCATGTTTAACCAAGCTATTAAAGTTTTTCGAGAAGGTTATCAGGAATGTGGATGAAGGGAAGACACTGGATGTTGCCTACATGGACCTCAATAAGGCCTTTGACAAGGTCCCGCATGGGAGGTTAATTAGGAAGGTTCATCACTAGGTATACTTGGAGAAGTAGTAAATTGGATTAGACATTGGTTCAATGGAAAAAGTCAGAGAGTGGTAGTGAAGGATTGCTTCTCTGAGTGGAGGCCTTTGACTAGTGATCAGTGCTGGGTCCTTTGTTGTTTGTCATCTATATCACTGATCTGGATGATAATGTGGTAAACTGGATCTGCAAATTTGCTGATGATACAAAGATTGGAGGTGCAGTGGACAGTGAGGAAGGTTTTCAAAACTTGTGAAGGGATTTGGACCAGCTAGAAAAATGGGCTGAAAAATGGCAGATGGAGTTTAATGCAGACAAGTGTGAGGTATTGCACTTTGCAAGGACAAACCAAGGTATAACGTACAAAGTAAATGGTAAGATACTAAAGAGTGCAATAGAACAGAGGGATCTGGGAATACAAATACATAATTCCCTAGGGATGTCAGAAGTTGCAGCGAGACATAGATACGATGCAAGACTGGGTGGAGAAATGGCAGATGGACTTCAACTTGGATAAATATGTGGTGGTCCATTTTGACAGGACCAGTGGGATGAAAGAGTATAATATCAAGGATAGGAGTCTTGGCAGTGTTGAGGAGCAGAAGGATCTTGGGGTCCAGGTTCATAGGACTCTTAAATCAGCCCCGCAAGTGGAGATGTGGTCAAGAAGGCATATGATGTACTGGCCTTCATTAATCGAGGGATTGGGTTTAGGAGTTGGAAGGTAATGTTGCAATTTTATAAGATGCTTGTCAGACCCCACTTGGAGTACTGTGTGCAGTTCTGGTTGCCTCACTATAGGAAGGATGTGGAAGCTATTGAGAGGGTACAAAGGAGATTTACAAGGATGTTGCCTGGATTGGAAGGCATGTCTTATGAAGATAGGTTGAGGGAGCTAGGTCTCTTCTCCCTGGAGAGACAAAGGTTGAGGGGCAACTGATAGAGGTTTATAAGATGTTGAGAGGAATAGATAGGGTGGATTCTCGGAGACTATTTCCCAGGGCTGAAATGGTCGCTATGAGAGGACACAGGTTTAAGGTGCTGGGGGGCAATTACAAAGGAGATGTTAGAGGTAAGTTTTTCACTCAGAGGGTAGTGAGTGAATGGAATCGGCTGCTGTCAGCAGTGGTAGAGGTGAACTCGCTGGGGTCTTTTAAGAGACTTCTGGATGAGTACATGGGATTTAATGGGATTGGGAGTTACGGATAGTTCTATTACCTGGTAGGTACTGATATGATCGGCACAACTTGTGGGCCGAAGGGCCTGTTTGAACTGTAGTGTTCTATGTTCTGTGTTCTATGTAAAAGTGGCATAGGGTTATAAAGAGTACTTTTGGCACATTGGGCTTTCTAAATCAAAGTAGTGAATACAAGAGTTGGAATGTTATGCTGAGGTTATATAATACATTGGCGAGGCCGAATTTAAAGTATTGTGTGCAGTTTTGGTCACCTAATTACAGGAACGATATTAATTAGGTTGAAAGAGTGCAGCGAAAGTTCACAAGGATATTGTTGGGACTGGAGAAACTGAGCTACAGAGAAGAGTTGAATAGGTTAGGACTTTATTTCCTGGAGCGTAGAAAAATGAGGAGAGATTTGATAGAGGTGTATAAAATTATGATGGGTATAGATAGAGTGAGCGCAAGCAGGCTTCTTTCACTGAGGCTAGGGGAGAAAAAACTAGAGAACATGGATTAAGGATGAAGGCAAAAAAGTTGAAAAGGAATATTAGGGGAGGCTTCTTGATACATAGAGTGTTGGGAGTGTGGAATGAGCTGCCAGATGAAGTGGTGAAAGAGGGCTTACTTTTAACACTTAAGAAAAACTTGGACAGGTACATGGATGAGAGGGATGTGGAGGGATATGGTTCAGGTACAAATCAGTGGGACTAAGCAAAAAAATGGTTTGGCACAGCCAAGAAGGGCCAAAAGGCCTGTTTCTGTGCTGTAATGTTCTATGGTTCTAAGTAAAGCTTTGAATATGGGAAATGTAAGACTCCACAGCTTTTCCTGCCCCACTTGCATGGTGGCTGATGCAGCCTTGTACCTGAGGTGAAGTAGTCACATTGAGGTGACCAGAAATATAACATTTGGAGCCCTGTGTAGGATGATAAAGTGTAAATGAAATAACTAACTCTGCTCTAATATCTGATGTGGCATATGTTCTGGCCAGGTTAGAAACTCCAAAATACTTTATTGAGGACACATGAACAATAAGTTTTGCATCTTGAATTTGGCTAGGAAGAGCATGATATGTTACACTTCAGGTATGATTCAACAACCCACGAGGGTTATCAAACAAAGCTTATTAAAGAATATAGTTAACATGTATGGAAAGAAAATTAGCAATACCTTTTAACAATTACAAATAAAAATCAGAAAGAAAATAACCACAATAATGTATTAACCCTGAATTGAACATTAAAGCTATTCCAACAAACCAAAACCTTTCACAGACAAAACCCTTTTCACAGTCTTAACATAGCATAGATAAAAACATCACTTGACTGGAATTAAGTCTTTTTGAAGCCAGTACTTTCCTTACGGAAGGCAAAATGTTGCCTTGAGATAAGCAGCAGAATTTCCAAATAGAACAAGGAGACAGAGACTTCAGTTTTTTTTCTAGCATGATGTTCCTGCTAAAACTAAAAACTGAACTGCAGCCTCAGAACTCACAAAATTGAAACCGGAAAGAAAAAAACTGACCGAGAACAGTGCAGGATTGTAAAACTGATCACGCAGTTAACACAAACAGCACCATGTAAGCCACTTAAGAAGAAATAAAGGGACAATTCCCATCAGTTGGCAATGAAGCTATAAGTTAAGAAACCATTGAAAGACACTGTGAGAGCTGTAGAGATCATGATTTATAAAAATTTTCCTGAAAGATACATTAACATCACGTCTCTCCCCTTAAGAAAGAAAAGAACCATCAACATGCAAAGATGGTTTCATTTTTTAAACTCTTTCAGGTTCTCACTACTAATATTCTACAATAAGGATACATACACTTTATAAAAATTAAAACTTGCTAACATAATAGTAATATATTCTATTTCAGTCCTTGTCTTCACCCACTGAATGTTCCTGTTTTTATATTCATAACAAAGCATCAGCAATCACATTTTCTCTTCCAGCCACATATAATTTTTAGATTAAATGGTTGCAATAATAGACTCCATCAAAACAGTGTGGCATTTTTAGTCTTAAATTTCTCCAAAAATGTTCATGGATTATGATCAGTATACACAATTGTCTCAGATGAATTACTGGCAACAAAGATTTTAAAATGTTGTAATGCCAGTACCAAACCCAAGATCCCTTTTTCAATCATTGAATGTTTCTTCTGGTGATCATTCAGTTGTTTGGAAAAATATCCATTCAGCTGCAATAATTCCTTTGTTGTCGTCTTGTAAAAGCACAGCACCTATATCCACATCACTCACATTGATAGCTATCTTCAATGGTTTTGTGTAATTTGCTGTGGTCCATTGAGAAAACCAATATCTACCACTAAACACACACTAATCTCATTTTCCTGAACTTGTCTCATAATCTAGAATATTGTGATATTTCAAGCGCTCATCCAAATACTTTTTAAAGGTTGTAAGGTCCTTGACCTCAACCATCTTCCCAGGCAGTGCATTCCAGATTCCCACAATCCTCTGAGTGAAAATGCTTGTTCTCAAATCTGCTTTAAAGAAAACAGCCCAAATCTATTCAGTCTCTCCCTTTAGCTCAAATGTTGCATTCAGGCAACATCTTGGTGAACCTCCTTTGAACCCTCTCTAGTGCCATCACATCTTTCCTATTGTGAAGTGACCAGAACTGCACACACTACTCCTGCTGTGGCCAAACCAACGTTCTGTACAACTCCAAGATTGCCTTTTTGCTTTTATACTCTGTACCATGACTGATGAAATTAAGTCTCCCATATGCCTTCTTAACTATTCACCTGCTCTGCCAACTTAAGGAGTCTGCGAATAATTACCCCAAAGTCCTTCTGAGCTTCCCAATGTCCTGCCATTCATTTAAATACTCCCTCATCTTCTTTCTTCTTCCAAAGTGTTTCACCTTGCACTTATCAGGGTTAAACACCATCTGCAATTTCTTGCTTCACCTCCCACAGCATCTTGGGATGTAGTTCATCTGGGACAGGGAATTTGTCCACCGTAAGCCCATTTGAGCCTCCAATATCTCCCCATTTCTAATGTCAAATTGTGTACGTTCCTCACAATCTCTCCTCCTGAATTCGGTACCCGCATTCTCCTTTTCCTGAATGAAAACAAAAGAGAAGTATTCATTTAACACTGTTCCAATACCCTAAGGCTTCACACACCGACCCCCTTTGTCCTGAATGGCCCTACTCTTTCCCTAATTAACCTTTCCCTCTCATGTATTTATAAAATATCTGAGGATTCTCCCTAATCCTATTCTTGGAGAATAGCATTGAAGGGCTGTCACAGCTGTAACCCACATCCTTCACCAGTGGCACAGTGTTTAGCAAGGCTGTCTCACAATACCAGAGACATGGGTTTGATTCCTGGCTTGTGTCACCGTCTGTATGGAGTCTGTACCTTCTTCCCGTGTCTGCATGGATTTCCTCCAGTTGCTCCAGTTTCCTCCCACAGTCCAAAAGATGTGCTGGTTAAGTGCATTGGCCATGCTGAATTCTCCCTCAGTGTACCCGAACAGGCGCCGGAGTGTGGTGACTAGAGAATTTTCACAGTAACTTCATTGCACTGTTAATGTAGCCTACTTGTGATACTAATAAATAAACAAACAGATATTCAGTGAGAATCATTGGTAGTCATGTTCTTGGGTCATTCACTGATGGGCAACATGCAGCTGATGCAGGTTGTAGTACGGACATTCCAGTGATCTGGCAATTGGTGGGAGGCTGGAGTCCAGGATTTTTCTGAGCCCTGATCAAGTGACATGTCACTGGTTTTGGTTGTCCCAGAGCAGCTGTATCTCCAAAGGAACAGTTGTAAACAGGAAGGGATATCAGAATCCCACCTCGGACTGCAAGGTTGATTGAGAATCCCATTGTATTCTATCTAAGGAGATGGTGCCACCATCTGAGGCAACCAAATCAACAACGTGAGAGTGGCAACCACAGGTGAGACATTGGCACTCCATTCCGAGGGATCTCCACTCCATGGTTCAAGTCATGCACTCTATGGCTGAGAGCAAGAACTGCATGATATAGGGCATCAACTGCATGGTTCAGGCACTTGTGGAAATCTATGAGTGTCAATACCCAAGGATGATGGGACTTTTGAATCTTCATCTCACGGAGGAGATCAGGCGCACCATATAGCCACATGGAAAAAGATCAGGCTGCTGATAGCTCAGGACCTTCCAGCCCCTCCCATTGTAACAATACAGTAATCCTAATAATGTGCACCACCTCCCAGCACTCCCAAAGCCAACACACAGACTTTTTGTAACTGGAAGTATTCTTCAAACAGTCCATCTGCACAATATATTCAGACTCCTCATACCGATTGATACCTCTTAGCTAGCATGAGACAGTATCAGCGGAGCTATGTCATCTGGTGCCTAATCTGGTGCCTCCACCACCACCCCACCCTAGCCATTTACCAAGGTTCTTCCTCTGGCAGTTGCGCCTTGTCACCATCCTTTACTTTGTTGTCATCTGAGGAGATGTGGTAGTCCTCCATCTCATCTAGCTCCTTGGCCCATTACAGTGCCAGAAAATGTAATGCTCAGGTCACCACATGATAAATGAGGCCCTTGCGGGGGCTCTGTATTGGAGGGGTTCCCTAACCATCCAGGCAGTGGAACTTTATTTTCAGCAAGCTTATTGTCTGCTCCACCAGGTCATGTGTAACAACACAAACCTTATTATAACAAGTCTCAGCAGGTGTCTGTGGCCTCTGCACTGGCATCATTAGCCACCCCCCTTATTTCTAAGGATCCATTCCTCTAGCTGTTTGTTTCCTTCAAAAAGGTCTGAAATCTGAATGTGTACAGAAATGTAGCTGTTGCTCCCTGGAAAATGGGCATGTGTTTGCATAATGTACTTCGATGGTCACAGATGTTGTGCACCATTGAGTGAATAGAATTCCTTGTCGTTTATAAAGAATACCGTCATGGAATGCAGAGCCATGTTCATCAGTCAGCCAGATCTTGCACTTGATGCAAGCCAGCTATGCAAACAAAGCTCATGATCCTGGCATCCTGTCTACCCTGGACTCGATCAAAGTTGATGTAGTTGTGAGCCCTCACAAACAACAAACCTGTTACCTTTCCTATGCACTGATATGTAGTGGACTGGGAGATACTGCAGAGGTTCCCTGTGCAATCTTGAAATGAGGCAGTTGCATAAAAATTCAGTGTAGCTATGACCTTCAGGGCCATGGATGATCCACTGTCCTTTGTGACAGATGCAGTCATCTCCGGTACATTCGAAGAACTGAAAGGGAGGAAGCAAATCAGTGAACAGTGAGATAGCCTGTCAGTGCTCCAATGCATTGCCTATCAAGACATGGGAGAGCCACCCAGGCACATTTTCCTATGTGAGTGCTTTACTAATGAAGTTAACTCATTTACTCTCACACAGTATGGCCAAGTCCCAAAACCACAGATAGATGGGCATCTATCTTGGATAGCCTTAGTGGCCTGCAGAACTAACCAGTGGTGAAGGCATGTGTACCTTGACTTGGCCTTTATTTTGACTCCCCAGGGGGCTCAAATGCTGACACAACACTTCAGGGCTGACAGCTGATCTCTTTTCGCTTCGTATGACCCACGTCATCTTTCTCTTATGGAGAGGTGAGTGCACGACATGGAGTTCACTGCTAGGGGGCTCAGCTACCAATAGCTTATCTAGCAGTCACAAATCAGTGGCAGTATCATGCATTACAATATTGTCTTAATGGGTATATTGTGTCATCATCAAGGAAGTGATGTTAGGAAAGTGACTGCTTTCTGTGACCTAAAGGTTGCTGAACTAGTGAACTATAAGCCTAGAGCAATGCTCTGAGGTTTAACATTTGAATCTTGCCATATTAGATGGTTTTATTCAACTGGAATACTTGAAACATTTTCTTCAGATATTTTCCCCTTCTGTGACTAACAAAAGATAGAGAATTGACTCAGATTTCACTGAAGCGAATCCTCTCCTCATTGAATGTTTCAGGTACTAGTACTCAACGTAAATATACATTGGTTGCAACACTTTAACTTACTTAATTCATTTAACTTCAAACTTAACTTTAACTTATTTAACCTCAATTCTAACTGGTTTAACTCTAAGCTTGACTTTAACTCATTTAACTTTAAGTTTAATGGAAGACAAATACTACCTGCTTGAGTGAACTGGCCAGGTCCACCTTTGGATATGATATTTCTTAGACATCATCTTCCAAATCCATGACTGCTATCTTCAGGTTAAGAGCAGCAGATAGTAAATGTTGGCCAGGGTCACGCACATCCCATCAAAATGAATTTCAAAAAAAAAGAAAAGAAGAGACAAACTTACAGGAATACTTGCTTACACAGAGCTTCTAGTTCAGGGCATCATACCTGTACTTCCAAAAGGAATAGTGTCTTAGGATGTTGCACTTCTCCAAGAGACTAAGTGGAATTTACCCTATATCAAAACCTATAGCCAGTGTGTGCATAGTATTTATCTGTAAATCTATGTAGCAAAAACATAGTATTTGAACATTATTACATTGCAGTTTGTGAAAGCTTGCTCTGAGCAATTTGGCTGCCACAATTCCCATATTACAGCACTTACTACACCTCAAAAGTACTTTATTGGTAGAAATGTTTGGTGGAAGTGAAAATTACTATATAAATACAAGTCTTTTTTGTATGTCCTGACAGTGAAAGTCATCAGTGCCCTCAACATTTTTGCTTCTGGATTCTTCCAGGCTGCAAAGGAGAATATTGGAAACATTAATTTGTCCACAATATGTGTATGCATCAAGCAGATGACTGCTGCCAAATTTATGAGAGTCAACCAATTCCATTACATTTTTTCATCAACAGTAAGAAAAATAGTATGGCTTTGGGATTCACACACTTTACAGTTTTCATCAAGTCCAGTATCATTGAGTTTACGCATATTGCATTGCATTCTGTATTGAAGATCAACACTCTCATTGAGGAGACTATTGCACCTATTTTGATTTGAATTATTATTGTCACATATATTAACATACAGTGAAAAGTATTGTTTCTTGCACACTATGCAGACAAAGCAAATCATTCATGGAACATAGAACATAAAACACTGCAGCACAAACAGGCCCTTTGGCCCACAAGTTGCGCCGATCATAACCATACCTACTAGGCCATAGAAATATCTGTAACTCCCAATCCCTTTTAATCCCATATACTTATCCAGAAGTCTTTTAAAAGACCCCAGCAAGTTCGCCTCTACCACCACTGAGGGCAGCCAATTTTACTCACCACCCTGTGAGTGAAAAATTTACCCCTAACATCTCCTCTGTACTTGCTGCCCAGCACCTTAAACCTGTGTCCTCTCGTAGCGACCATTTCAGCTCTGGGAAATTGCCTCCAAGAATCCTATCTATCTAATCCTCTCAACATTTTGTAAACCTCTATCAGGTCACCTCTCAACCTTTGTCTCTCCAGGGAGAAGAGACCTAACTCTCTCAACCTATCTTTCCAATCCAGGCAACATCCTTGTAAATTTCCTTTGCACCCTCTCAATAGCTTCCACATCCTTCCTGTAGTGAGGCGACCAGAACTGCATACAGTACTCCAAGTGGAGTCTGACAGGGGTCTTATAAAGTTGTAGCAGTACCTCCCGACTCCTAAACTCAATCCCTCGATTAATGAGGGCCAGTACATCATACGCCTTCTTGACCACATCCTCCACCTGGGAGGCCGATTTAAGAGTCCTATGGACCCGGACCCCAAGATCCTTCTGCTCCTCAACACAAGTAAGACACCTATTCTTGATATTCATAGAGATATAGTGTATACCACTATACAGACAAAGCATACCATTCTCTAAACAAAAGAGTGCAGAATGTAGTGTTACAGTCATAGCTAGGGTGCAGAGAAAGATCAACTTAATGCCAGGTAAATCCTTTCAAAAGTCTGACAGCAGCAGGGAAAAGCTGTTCTTGAGTTGGTCGATATGTGACATCAGACTTTTGTATCTTTTTCCCAATGGAAGAAGGTGGAAGAGAAAATGTGCGGGGCGTGTTGGGTCCTTAATTATGCAGGCTGCTTTACCGACACAGCAGGAAATGTAGACAGGGTTACTGAATGGGAGGCAGAGTTACTGAATGGATTGGGTGATTTTCATGACCTTTTGTAGTTCTGGTCTTGGACAGAGCAGAAGCCATACCAAACAATGATACAATCAGAAAGAATGCTTTCTAAGGTGGATCTGGAGAAGTTGGTTAGAATCGTAGCTGACCTGACAACATAATCTTCTGAGAAAGTAGAGGCATTGGTGGGCTTTCTTAACTATAGTGTTGGCACTGGGAAACCAGGACAAGTTGTTGATGATCTGGACATCTAAAAACTTGAAGCTCTCAACCCTTTCTCCTTTGTCCCCATTGATGTAGACAAGGACGTATTCTTCTTTACGCTTCCTGAAGGCAATGACAATCTCCTTCATTTTGTTGACACTCAGGGAGAGTTTATTGTTAATGCACCACTTTACCAGATTCTCTATCTCATTCTCGTACTTTGTCTCGTCATTGTTTGAGATTCAACCCACTACGATAGTGTCGTTAGCAAACTTGAAAAGTTGAATTGAAAGGGAATTTGGCTATACAATCATAAGTGTGTAAGGTATATAGTAGAGGGCTGAGAACACAGCCTTATGGGGCACCAGTGTTGAGATGATCATGGGGGAGGTGTTGTTGCCTATCCTTATTGATTGTGGTCTGTAAGTTAGAAAGTTTAGGATTCAGTCACAGAGAGAGATACTGAGGCCCAGGCCATGGAGTTTGGAGATGAGTTTCATGAGAATAATGGTGTTGAAGGCTGAGCTGTAGTAATGAATAGGAGTCTGACATAGGTGTCCTTGTTATCTGGGTGTTCTAGGGATGAGTGCAGGGTCAGAGAGATTGTGTCTGCCATGGACCTATTGCAGCGAAAGGCAACTTGCATCCAGGCAGTCTGGGAGGCTGGAATTGATTCATGTCATGATTACCCTTTCGAAGCGCTTCATGACAATGAATGTCAGAACCACTGGCTGACAATCATTAAGGCACTCTGCTTTGTTTTTCTTTGGTACTGGGATGATAGTCGTCTTCTTGAAGCAGATAAGGATCTTAGGTTGTTGTAAAGAAAGATTGAAGATATCTGTGAATATTCCCACCAGCTGATCCACACATGATCTGAGTGCTTGCCCAGATACCCCATCTGGGCCAGTAGGTTGATCTGTTATAGAGCAATTAGTGGCACTTATGCTGCTCCACTGTTGGCTGCTCTTGTTTTATGTTGTGTTTTAGCAAGTTAGTTGCTCTGAGAAGCTTGTGGACGCAATATGGAATGTAGATGGATGGTATGGCTCAGATGATGAGATCATTATAGTCAGGGATTTCTAGTATTTCATGGCTGACAGAGCCAAGATGCAAATTGCAGCCTGTTGGTGGTTGCCAGGAAATATTGCCTACTTGTCTAGATGGGAGCAGATTGAGTATTGGTTGAGTAAGTGGTATGATGCCATTTAGAGATTGAGAGCAATTAGTGGCACTTACGTTGCTCCAGTTAGCTGCTCAGCAGACCAGAGGGTGTCTCAGATGCAATTGAAGTTCCTGTTCATGAATCCCTTAAGCAGTTTAAGATGTTTGAGTTCTGGGACTGAAAGATTGTTGACAGATATAAAGTGTGTGAAGGGCCCGGATGCAGCATCTTCTACACCTTTCATCGATTATTGAAGACTCACTTAAGTTGGCAGTAAACTGCTCTACACGTCTTTAGTAGTGTACCTAATATAATGAAACATAGATTCTCTGCAGTGTAGTAAGAAACCATTCAGCCCACTTTTCGAAAGACTATTTCACGCAGGTCCATCTTTGCCCTATCCCAGTAACCCTCTCCCCACATTTTCTCCCTTCTAATTACCCTAACTTACACATCTTGGGACACCACGGAGCAATTTAACTTGACCAATCCACCTTACCTGCACGTCTTTGGCCTATGGGGGGGAGACTGGAATACCTGGAGAAAGCCTGAACAGATATCAGGAGAATGTGTAAACTCCAAACAGACTGGCACCCAAGTCTGGAATCAAATCTGGGTCCCTAGCATTGTGGTGCAATAGTGCTAACCACTATGCCTCCATGCTGTCCTGTTTAATGACCACATTAGCTAGCAATCCTCTGGCACCTCCTTGGTGGCCAGGGCGGAATTAAAAATTTGGATCAGAGCCCCTGCAATTTCCTCTGTTGCCACAACAATCTGGCATACAATTCATCCAGACCTGGAGATCTGTTCACTGTTAAACCTGCCAATACCTCCAATATCTTGTCACTCCCTATGATCATTTTCTTTAGAAAAATTTCCCTCCCCGATTCCATAACTACCTTCTCATTCTCATGGATGAAGATAGTTGTGAAATATTCATTTAACACCCAACCAATGTCGTCTGCCTCCATCCACAGAATTCCCCCTTAGTCCATAATGGTCTACTATTTCCCTGATTATCCTCTTCCCATTGATATACTTACAAAATATCTGAAGATTTTCCCTACTCATATCAGCCATAGCTTTCTCATATCTTCTCTTTGCTCTCCTAATTGATTTCTTAAGCTCCATCCTGCACTTTCTGTACTCCATTAATGCCTCCACAGACTTACTCCCCTTATATTTGTTAAAAGCCTCTCTTTTCCATCTCATTGTATCCTGGATGTTTCTGGTCATCCATGGTCTTCTCGATTTGTTACACCTTCCTATTACCCTAGAGGGAACATGTTGGGCCTGTACCCTCCCCATTTTTATCCAAAGCCGGAATTGAACCGAAGTCCTTGGCGCTGTGAGGCAGCGGTGAGGCACTTGGAAAGACAGAATTATTACATGGCAGAAGGATGCTTTATGGCCCATCATGTCTAAACCAGCTCTCCAAACAATCATTATGGCTCGGTGTCATTCTCTTGTCTTTTCCCTGTATTCCTGGCACATTGTTTCTATTCAAGTAATCATCCAATGCCCTCTTGAATGCCTGAGTTGGACCTGTCACCCCCACATTTCCAGACAGTGCATTTTAGACCTGAACCACAGTTCATGTGGAAAAGTATTTTCTCATTTCACATTTATTTATTTGCAAATCACCTTAAATCTGTCCCCTTCTTTTACGAGGGGGAACAATTTCTCCTTATCTAGTTTGTCCAGCCCTCTCATGATTTTGAACATCTCGATCTTAACCTTCTTCTCTTCAAGGAAAACAGTCCCAACCTCTCCAATCTATCCTCATAAATAGAATTTTCTCATCCTTGGAACCATTCTTGTGAACACCCTCAGCACTCTGTGGAGAAAGGGCAGCAGAATTGGGAAGCTGCACACAAAGTGAGAGGGATGAAAGCTCAATCGAATGCCATCCATCTACAGTTTTTCAGAGCAATTTTCCAACCTGTATTCCAGCCAGAAGCATTGCATTCTGCACTTGTGTTTTGACATTGTGTTTTACGAAGGAATTGAAGACTGAACTGTGACACTTCCTGCAGTAGGATTTTATGGACAAGCAAGAGATGGCAGGATGGTTTCCTTCTTTCCTATACTAGCTTGTGGTCTGTGATAATGACAAATTTTCGCCTATATATGTTTAGACGAGACTTGTCCACTCTCTAGCCCAGATAGGTCACTTAGGCGCATGGAATACACATTTTTCTCTTCTTAGATATATGCCGGCCTTGGAAGATCAATTCAGGATTTCTCTTGATTCTCTGGTGTACCTTATTTGTTGTTTTTCTCTTATAAGGATGTCATCCAGATAAATAACTACCTCAAATAGGCCTTTTAAGATGTTTTCCATCGTTTACTGAAAAATTGCACAGGTTGACGATATCCCAAATGGCAATCTAGTGTATTGGAAATGCGTATTAATTGTTGAATATCTCTGGGAGTTCTTATCTAGCTGTAATTGTGAGTATGCCTGGCTCAATCAAGTTTTGAAAACGAGAATCCTCAAACCAACTTCGCACGTAAGTCCTCAGTCTGAGAGATAAAGTATTCACTCAGCTACAAGAAACAGTTTATTGTCTCATTTTAAATCCTTGCAAAGATAGATTGATTCATTCAGCTTCAGAATTGGTACAACCAGTGCTGCCAATTCTGTAGATTGAACTAATTTGATGATCTCTTCATGCTCCAGTTTCTGCATTTCAATTTCAATTGAAACCGTAAGACAAATGGTATTGGGTGGGCCTTACAAAATCATGGAATTGCTTCCTGATCAACATGTAAGGTTGTTCTTGCGACTTTGATAGTCCCTAGATCTTCTTGGAAAACTTAAGGATATTTAAGCAGATCTTCACAAAGGTGGACACTGTCTAATTTAAAAATGTTGAATTTCCAAAGACAACTGCAATCATCAAGAAGTCTTTTGGAGAGAAATGGGGTGCAGATGGGGAGTTTAATCTAAAATCTAAATGAACTTTGGATCAATACCAAAACATTTTAGAGTCCAACCTGTCCCTTTTGCCCTACAACAAAAAGTTGAAATGAAGATAAAATATGTGCAAGACCCAGGGATAATTAACCCGGTACAATACTGCTAGCCAACGATAGCAGAACCCAGTGTTTGCCGAGCAGAATCTTGTGTAACAGTGGAAGCAGCGCAAGAAGCTTCAGCCCTGAGTTGTGTTCAAAATCTATCAATCCACCTACCACTGTCATTGACTCTGATGCCTCAAACTTGGATCAAAAGATGCCAATTTCCGGAAAAGAGGATGTGTGTTGGTTGCAGCATCTCCTCCCCCCTCCCCCCGCCCCCGTGCTTACATAGCACCCGCTAAGGCATCCCTTGTTGCCCTTCCCCGCTGCACACCTGACCTCTTTCTTCAGGCTCCTCATACGGCACAGTATACACCTTGTCCCCTCACTGCTCCTCTCCTTCTCCTGCTTGAGTTGGTCTCCCCACCGCTGGGTGATGTTGTGCAGAACGCATCAAATTATGATGATGCATGAAGCCTGTTTGGGGTCATACTGAATGGCCTCTCCCAGAACAGTCCAAGGACTTAAGCAGGCTGATGCATCACTGTAATATGGACTGGGTAGCTGATTGCTTTCATTGTAGTGGTCTCCGCCTCAGTCTCAGGCCTCTGCACAGGTATTATCAACCATGATCTTAACAGGTAATCCTTTTCTCCCAGTAGCTATCCTGGCAGCTTGGGCTAGTCTTCAGAGAGGTCAGGGACGTCCGACCGCCTGAGGACAAAGCCATCATGGACATTCTCTGGATGGTGTGCATCAACCTGTCTGATCTGCATGAGATCACATACAGTCTACACATTCAGGGAGTGGAAACTTTTCCTATTGACAAATGGCTGTGGTGCTCCATGTACAGCCCGCAAGGCAATGTGTTTCCCATCCACTGCTCCCTGTACATTCGGCATCCCTTCAATGGCTGCGAAGCCAACAGCCTCCTGCTATGCATGGCCCACATCAAAGTTTTGTGTACTGTCCTGCCTGGGCGTACAGAGCATCTGTGACCTGCTGCACACATCTGTGCATGGAGGCCAGGGAGATCCCATTGAAGTTGTCTGAAAGGACCCAGATGCAAAGAAATTCAGGGCAGCCTTCACCTTAACTTGCACAGGGAGCAGATGGCTGCTCCTCCCCTGAAGTGTCAGGTGTGCAAGCAGCTCACATAGATGCTGCACTGGGCTCTTGGAAAGCCATCACTGGCAACGGCACATTGCCTCTGAGACGGTCTCAAATGAAGAGGAGGGCTTGTACCTCCTTTCCCTCTGAACCCTGTGCCCTCTGTTCATCCTTTCAGGTGAATGCTCACCCATCTCCTGGCCCTCAGCCTCAGCCACCTGTCCTCTTTCCAGAGGGATTGCTATTGGCTGATTCTGCAATGGACTCTCCATGCCCCCCACTTCCTCACCTGCCTCCTTCTCCTCCTCATCTGCTACCATAATGGCCAGCTCCAAATCAATCAGTCCAAGATACATCTGCATAGTGAGATTTTGAAAGAGGAAATAATGACATATTAATGTCACTGGCTGCATAGACCCAGTATCATCCCAATTCCTCATTGGGTAAGTAACCCTACTTGTGGGTGCTAACAACACCACACAATCATGGTGCCATGCGTGACCTGATTAAATTGTGTGAAATTCTCATCATGACAAATGTTGGCACAGGTTAAAGTTAAAGTTTATTTATTAGTCACAAGTAAGGCTTACATTAACATTGCAATGAAGTTGCTGTGAAATTCCCTTAGCCGCCACATTCTGGCACCTGTTTGGATCAGTGCACCTAACCAATTGTGCAGGTTGGTGTGCAGCCATGGGCGCTGTGCAACCTTGAGCCATTGCCATGTGTGCAGTTGTAGCATCTGTTCCAGGCATATGTTGCTGGTCAGGGTTACAGGGCAGGGGCAGACTGCCCTTATGTGCCCTCCCCCCCCACCAGCCCCCAGCACTCAATGCAGTACCTGAGCACTCACCGTGGTAAGACAATGCCACGGTACAGTGCCCTCAAGGGAAGGCTGAGCAGGACTCCTTCATGGCCCCTTCCCCACAGAGTTACAACAATGCCCTCAAGGGGAAAGCTGAACAGGATCCTTTCAGGACCCCTGCACCACAGAGTTACAGCATTGCTCTCAAAAGGGAAGGATGAGCAGGACTCCTTAAGGGTCCCCCCTCCACAAAGCTCTGAGAGAATAAAGCCCCCCCCCCCCCCCATCCCACCTCTGAACGCAGATATCACTGGTTCTCTGGCCAGCATCTGAAGACAGCTAGGAGGAAGCCCAAACAAGTGTTTCCAGGGCCTCAACAAAGAAAAAAGAACAGTACAGCACAAGAAACAGGCCCTTTGCCTCTCCAAGCCTGTGCCGCTCATTCGTCCAACTAGACTATTCATTTGTATCCCTCCATTCCCTGTCTGCTCATGTGACTATCCAGGTGAGTCTTAAACGATCCTAGCGTGTCCGCCTCCACCACCCTACTTGGCAGTGCATTCCAGGCCCCCTCTCTGTGTAAAAAACGTCCCTCTGATATCTGAGTTAAACCTCGCTCCTCTCATCTTGAGCCTGTGACCCCTCATGATTGTCACCTCTGACCTGGGAAAAAACTTCCCACTGTTCACCCTATTTATACCGTTCATAATTTTGTACACCTATCCACCTACGGTGGATGCTCCTGCTTGGAACATCCACCATACTCCACTCACTGTTCACCCTATCTATACCCTTCATAATTTTGTACACCTTTCCACTTATAGTGGATGTTTCTGCTTGGAACATCCACCGTGCTCCACTCAGATCCACAGCAATTACCTCCTTACATCTGCTCAACTCGGCCATGCCAGGTTGAGACTTTTATACACCTACTCTGATTCACGTCAAAGTGACATCATGTCAAAGAGGTGGGAGATGCTAACCTGGGCAGAGATTGCCGTTTCGATCCCGATAATTGCATGCTTAAATATGGTAAGTGATGCAAATTAGCAGTAGGCCGTCCCTACTTCTAATTCAGTGCGGTCCCAATACTGTCTTTTTCCAGCTGGGAAATGAGTGTGGATCGTAAATGCTTGCCAAAAAATTAGTTGGTTGGAATGGGAGAATTGCCTCTGCTATGTTTCAGCCATACAGAACACTAATGACAACACACCTAGAGTATTGTGTACAGCATTGATCGTCTTATTTGAAAAGAATGTAAATACATTGGAAGCAATTCTGACAACATTTATCAGACAGACAAGGCTTGTATATGCTGGAGTTTAAAAGAGTAAGAGGTGGCTTGACTGAATCGTAGAACATAGAACATAGAACATTACAGCACAAACAGGCCCTTCGCCCCACAAGTTGCACCGATCATATCCATACCTACCAGGCCATAGGTCTATCTGTAACTCCCAATCCTATTTAACCCCATGTACTCATCCAGAAGTTTTTTTAAAGGACTGCAGCAGGTTTGCCTCTACCACCATCAACGGCAGCCAATTCCACTCATTCACCACCCTCTGAGTGAAAAACTTATCCCTAACATCTCTCTACTTGCTGCCCAGCACCTTAAACCTGTGTCCTTTTGTAGCGACCATTTCAGCTCTGGAAAATAGCCTCCGAGAATACACCCTATCCATTCCTCTCAACATTTTATAAACCTTGATCAGATCACCTCTCAATCTTCATCTCTCCAGGGAGCAGTGACCTAGTTCCCTCAACTATCTTCATAGGGCGTGCCTCCCAATCCAGGCAACATCCTTGTAAATCTCCTCTGCACCCTCTCAATAGCCTCCACATCTTTCCTGTAGTGAGGCGACCAGAACTGCACACAGTACTCCAAATGTGATGAATGTTTTTTTCTATACTATATGATCTCATGATTTCCAAACATGATGTGAATGAAGACATAATATTGTATGCCTGAATGTGACAGGTGCAAGATGTGCTGTAAGGATGGATATTGTAAAAAAAATCCTTTGCTTCCTTCTCAGCATCTTTCCTTCCAATCCTCGCCAACAACAATAGATTGGAAATATGTTGCACAATTGAGCAGGTGGCATCAAACAATAGGAAATTAAGCCTGTCACCTCCATCACTCAAATCGGCTCAAGGTGTAAAGCTATCTATGGGGAGTAGGTAATTTATAGTATTGTGCTGCAGTCACATGCATTGTGACCTGCCAAGAGACCATAGGGTAGAGATTTGTCATCTACTTGCTTGAAGAAACATGTAATTATTTTTAATATTTTGCACTTATTATGTTATTCTGTGCAGCAGGTGTATATATAGATGTGTGTGTGTGTGTGTGTGTGTGTGTGTATCACTTAATTAAACTGAAGACAGTTGGCAGTTGGGCTGCAAGGTTTAGAACATCAAAGAGGTCTATGTGTGAAAGGCATACACTTGAAATAATTATGGCTATGCTGAATTTTCTACAGTAAATAAGCCATTGATAGAAATTTGCATTAGAGATAAAGAAGGCTTTGTTGTTTAGCTGTTAAATTTCAAAGTAAAGTAAAAAAGGTAGAAAACTTGGAAACAATCATAAATAAATGGGAAAGATCATAAATAAATAAATAAGGTTATTCAATTTTACTTGACCTGAAGTGAGGCAACAGGAATAGCATAAAGGATTTTTAAACTTGGGAAAGTTAAGTTTCAAACAAGGGCTGAGGAAAATGGAATAAGGACAGATGTGAGAGTTGTGTGGGGAGTGGCCATGTAAGTGCTCCTGGAGTGTGCTCAGTGATGGAGAAGACCTGTGAAGAGGAAAAGTAAAACATCTTCAGCCAAACAAGAAAAGTTTCTGTTCTCAGAAAGCAGTTTTGATTCAAAATTTCTTGAATTTCCATAGCAGAGTGGAAATAAAAGTGAGAAGTGAAATAAAAGTGAAAAGCCCATACCTATTAGGCCATAGAACTGTCTGTAACTTTCAATCCTATTTAATCCCATGTACTCATCCAGAAGTCTTTTAAAAGACCCCAGCAAGTTCGCCTCCACAACCACCGATGGCAGCGATTCCACTCACTCGCTACACTCGTGAAAAACTTACCCCGAACATCTGCTCTGTACTTGCTCCCCAGCACCTTAAACCTATGTCCCTTCGTAGCAACCATTTCAGCCCTGGGAAATAGCCTCCAAGAATCCATCCTATCTATGCTTCTCAACATTTTATAAACCTCTATCAGGTCGCCTGTCAACCTTCGTCTCTCCGGGGAAAAGAGACCTAGCTCCCTCAACCTATCTTCATAAGGCATGCCTCCTAATCCAGGCAACACCCTTGTAAATCTCCTCTGCTCCCTCTCAATAGCTTCCACATCCTTCCTGTAGTGAAGTGACCAGAACTGCACACAGTACTCCAAGTGGAGTCTGACAAGGGTCTTATAAGAGTTATAAGGTCTTATAAAAGTTATAAGGGTCTTATAAGATTTAAGAGTCCTATGGACCCGGACTCTAAGGTCCTTCTCTCCTCAATACTGCTAAGATTCCTACCCTTGATATTGCACCTCTTCATCCCATTGGACCTGCCAAAATGGACCACCACATATTTATCCACATTGAAGTCCATCTGCCACTTTTCCGTCCTGTCTTGAATCCTATCAATGTCACGCTGCAACTTCTGACAACCCTCCAGACTATCCACAACACCTCCAACCTTCGTATCGTCAGCGAACTTATACAGGATCCTGAGGGTTCTTGACAGGTTGGATGTGGAGAGGATTTTCCTTTTGTGGGAGATTTAGAACTAGGGGTCAATGTTTAAAAATAAGAGATAGGATTTTACGGTCTCGCTTGACCCGAGATCGGAAAATCCCACCTGAGTTAGTGGACATTTCCATTGTCTACCCCTTGCCTACTCTGATTCTGTGGCAGGCAGGGTGGTAGAATTCTGGCAATGCAGAAGCTGTCAGGAGATTCACGCCAGTAGGAGTGGAGTGGAGTCTCATCGCTCCAGAGAGGCCAGCAGTGGAGTGCTTAGTACATCAGTACCCGATTGCCAGCACAGTGGGAATCTGTTTGTTCCACCCATGGACATGGTCTTCCTCCATGGAAATGGCTGACCCCACCCCCCAACATCCATGAACTCTTGCCCATCCTGAACATCACTGGGCTCTCAGTCCTCACGTGCCCCTCCCCTGAACATTGCTGGGCTCTCACTTACCCCTAGACATCTCTGTGGGCTCTTAGCAGGCATTGGCAGCCTCTCAGTCACACACACACACACACACACACACACACACACACCACTCCCCCCCCACTACACCACACGCACACACACATGCACGCACAGTTCTACATATTCCCCATGAAATTGACTGATTGGGCACATGATTCACCCAAACAGCCTGCAGCTGAACTCCTTAACATGGCAGAGCTCTATGTAAGCTACAATGATGAACACACAGGCAGTCACACCAGGAAGATGATACCTAGGAGAAGTGCTCCAAGCTTTACCGGTGCAGCACTAGATCAGCTACTGGACACAGTTGAGGAGAGGAGGAAGTTTGAGGTGAGGGAAAGATGGGCTTGGAAACAAGAGATCCTTGATCACAACATTTATTTATTTTGTAATTTTGACTCTTTTACATACTTGGCAAATCAAATTTACTTGACATAGTCTCGGAAATTACTTTGATCGATGTTATCCTGCTTAACATGCATATCAAATTTCATTCTCACTTATCTTAATAGATCCATTAACCTATTTAAGACTAAATGGAGAGTGTCCATTAAAATAGAGGTGAATCAATTAATTGATTGGGGATAGTCAGCATGGTTTTGTGAAGGGTAGGTCGTGCCTTACTAACCTTATTGAGTTTTTTGAAAAAGTGACCAAAGAGGTGGATGGGGGTAAGGCAGTTGATGTGGTATATATGGACTTTAGTAAGGCGTTCGATAAGGTGGCCAATGGAAGGCTTCTGCAGAAAATGCAGATGTATGGGATAGAGGGTGATTTAGCTAATTGGATTAGGAATTGGCTAGCAGATAGAAGACAGAGGGTGGTGGTTGATGGGAGATATTCATCGTGGAGTTCGGTGACGAGTGGTGTGCCTCAGGGGTCTGTTTTGTGGCCCCTGCTGTTTGTAATTTTTATAAATGATCTGGATGAGGGTATTGAAGGATGGATTAGTAAATTTGCAGATGACTCTAAAGTCGGTGGAGTGGTAGATAGTGAAGAGGGGTGTTATAGTTTGCAGAGAGACTTGGACAAGTTGCAGAGCTGGGCCGAGAGGTGGCAAATGGAGTTTAATGTGGAAAGTGTGAGGTAATGCACTTTGGCAGGAATAATAAATGTGTAGAGTATAGGGCTAATGGTAGGATTCTTAATAGTGTTGATGAGCAGAGGGATCTTGGTGTATACGTGCATAGATCCCTGAAAGTAGGCAGTCAAGTCGATAAGGTTGTTAAGAAGGCATACGGAGTCTTAGCTTTTATTGGTAGGGGGGATTGAATTTCGGAGCCGCAACGTCATGTTGCAACTGTACAAAACTCTAGTGCGGCCGCACTTGGAGTATTGTGTGCAGTTCTGGTCCCCACATTATAAGAAAGATGTGGAGGCATTGGAGAGGGTACAGAGGAGGTTTACCAGGATGTTGCCTGGTATGGAGGGCAGGTCTTATGAAGAGAGGCTGATGGATTTGAGGTTGTTTTCGTTAGAGAGGAGGCGGCTAAGAGGGGACCTAATCGAAACATATAAGATGATTAGAGGTTTAGATAGGGTGGACAGTGATAGCCTTTTTCCTAGGATGGAGAAAGCTAGCACGAGGGGACACAGCTTTAAATTAAGGGGTGATAGTTATAGGACGGATATCATAGGTAGGTTCTTTACCCAGAGGGTGGTTAGGGAGTGGAATGCCCTGCCTGCGGCAGTTGTAGATGCGCCAAGTTTGGTGGCGTTTAAGAGGTTAGTTGATAAGTTTATGGAAGAGAAGGGAATGGTTTAGTTTGGAGGGTCATTGCTTTTTATAATGGTCGGCGCAACATCGAAGGCCAAAGGGCCTGTTCTGCGCTGTAATGTTCTATGTTCTATGTTCTATGAAATGAATTTGTTATGACCAAGCCAAGACTTCATACAGCAACATTGTTCAGAATGATTTACAGTAGTATCAGATATTTGCTAACTGCAGCATATACTAAATATATTTACAGATGTTGAAGCTCTTCAGCAAGTTAGAAGAATGTCGGATAACATCAAGCCTGTACACTATGGCACTTACCATGACACAAAAGGTATATTTTCACTGCTGCATGTATCATTTTCTGATTTTCAGACGTAATGTACTACATATTATTTTCAAAATGTCTATAAAATAGATATTTTGAAAATAATGTCTACAAAATAGTGCAACTTTAGAGATGAACATTAAGCTGTTTTTGGGACTTTGAATCATTGTATGCAATTTTATTTTGTAAGATGATCTCAGATACTGCTTTTAGGTGCAAGTTGATTGGTAGGTTGCTTATTCCTATTGTTCCTACTAGCAGTTTAGGCCACATCAAGACCTGCCTACACATGGTCATTTATTCACCAGCATCTACGTACCAAAAATGACCTGGATGTGTTATAGCCATTTGGTAGATGATTAATCAGATTCTGAGGGGGTGATAGATTTTTGGGGTCTTAGTGAACCTACAGCCAGAAACGGAGCAATGCACTTCACTGTTCCATTTTGCTAAAGACTATGGCTCTCCTGATCACTTTACTAAGAGTTTCATGTGTCCATCCTAGGCCTGTCCAATAGGTCTGAAATTCACCAAGTACCTAGCAGAACTAATTTTTGTTGAATATTCAAGCTGCTGTTGCCCTTTCTTGTATCAAATGATAGCATTGATAATCTTGACTACAATGGTTTAAATTATATCATCATTGGATTTTGTATAACACTACTTTCTCTGATCAGTGGCTGGTGAAAGACAAGCATTTTCTTAAAAGGAGAGTTTTCCTCTGACATTTTGATAGATTCAGTTTACACAAGAACATAAGAACTCGGAGCAGCTATAGGCCACCTGGCCTCTTGAGTCTGCTCTGCCATTCAATGAGATCATGGCTGATCTTTTTGTGGACTCAGCTCTACTTATCCACCTGCTCACCATAACCCTTAATTCCTTTACTATTCAAAAATTTATTTATCCTTGCCTTAAAAACATTCAATGAGGTAGCCTCAATTGCTTCACTGAGCAGGAAATTCCACAGATTCACAACCCTTTTTGTGAAGAAGTTCCTCCTCAACTCAGTCCTAAATCTGCTTCTCCTTATTTTGAGGCTGTGCCCGCTAGTTCTAGTATCACCCACCAGTGGAAACAACTTCCCTGCTTCTGTCTTCTCTATTCTCTTCATAGTCTTTTATGTTTCTACAAGATCTCCCTCATTCTTATGAATTCCAATGTATATAGCCACAGTTTACTCAGTCCCTCCTCCTAAGCCAACTCTCTCAATTCTGGAATCAATCTCGTGAATCTCCTCTGCCCCTTGTCCAGTGCCAGTATATTCTTTCTCAAGTAAGGAGAACAAAACTGTACACAGTGCTCCAGTTGTGGCCTCACCAGCATCTTACACAGCTGCAAAATAACCTCACTGTTTTTAAACTCCATTCCCCTAGCAATAAAGGACAAAATTCCATTTGCCTTCTTAATTACTTGCTGCATCTGCAAATCAACTCTTTGAGATTTCTGCACAAGGACACCAAGGTCTCTCTGCACAGCAGCATCTGCAATTTTTTATCATTTAAATAATAGGCATTCTGCTGTTATTCTTTCCAAATGGATGACCTCACATTTATCAACATTGTACTCCATCTGCCAGACCCTCACCCACGCACTTACACTATCTATATCCCTTCGCAGACTTTCAGCATCTCTGCACACTTTGCTCTGCCATTCATCTTAGTGTCATCTGCGAGTTTTGACACACTACACTTGGTCCTCAACCCCAAATCATGTATGTATTTACCCGACGCCCTTTAACAATAAAGATGCATTAAGGGCAATTAGGGAGGGATGGACAACAAATGCTGGCCTTGGCAGTAATGTCCACATCTCATGACCGAACATTTAAAAAAAATGTTGTGGTATTGTACCCTAAGTTGTTAGTGTTATTATATTAGTTAGAATTCTTTGCAAGAAATATGACAACCAAGAGAGTGCCCAAATATTAGATTGCAGCAATGAAAGGAAGAATTTGAAGGTGCAGTGTAAAATTGCATATTACCTCGGACTTATATTTAATTTCCTCTTTTTTGTGCTAGATGAATCGTCTGCTGATGAAGGTGAGGAATGCAGTTGTTCAAGCATGAACTAGGTTTCAGTTTCAATCTCTTATTGCTATCAAACAATTCTATATCAAATTTAGCAATGATTATGTGTATGATAAAGCTTACTTTATATTACAGCTTTATGTTGGAACAAAATATTCTACTGCGTGTATGTATTACAGACAACCAATCTCGTGGATTTCTGAGATAAGACTGAAAACGTAGTGATGAACTTCTACTTAAAAAATTTGATCACTTTTGCCTCACCTTCATTTGTTCAGTCGCAGAAAATACAGTGCAGTGAAATAGCACTGATCATTAATTCTGCAAGACATTCATCCTCATTTTAAATCTCAGGAATAAAGTTATTTTGTTGGGATGGGGAATCTACACCCATAGACACACTCCGGAGTAACATACCCTGAAGAAATGTTAGCAGAAAATTGAATCCCACCATTACAATTGGAGAAAGCAAAATAACGTGAAAAGTTGTTTAGTTCATTTAGCTGCAAATGAATCAGGAGCCATGAAAAGACAATAGATCCCATCTGAATTTGTTTATCTTTGTATTTTTCCAATTCAGGGATCTTCCCTAGAACCTGTCACAATGTATGCCGGTTGGAATTTGAGACATCCCAGAAATTATTTTATCCCTAAAGTTTTTGCAGCTATGAAAATTTAACACTTAGTGAAAAAAGAAAGGAGCATGCTGAAGCTTGCATCTATCCAAATTATGTTACATCTTTTCCACTCAAAGGAACGTGGAATCGATCACTTTGGAAAAAGAGACAATAGAAGGCAATTCAACAGATTCAAAAGGTTGTGTTTCAAGGCAGGGACATCAATAGCTATAGTTCCACAAATTTTGACATAATTTCCTGTTGTAAACTCATTTCATAAATGACCCATGAATTTACTGTTGCATTATACGTCTTAATTTGGAGAATACAGTCAATTATTATCATTGTTATCTTCTATTGTGTTCTGTTTCTGCTTCACTTTTTAGGTTTTTCTCTTTCTAATTCAATATCTTACTTCTTTCTCTGTCTTCCTCTGTCTTCCTCTTTTTCTTCTTTCCTTTCAAGTGGCAATGATGGCTTGCTTGGTGTGATAGACCTGAGCTGCCAAGGACTGCAAACTATATATTCAATAGCGATTATTTGGAAACAAGGTTTGTAGCAGTTCACTTTCTTGTACTTTCCTCACATCCTCATTATAATTTCTGATCTCTTTATCTTTGTGTTACCCATTCAGTTAATTAGTATCTGGCTACTTACGGAGGATTTATGGTGGCAAGCACAATCCACGCATATTCACTGAACAAGGATTTAATGAAGTCTATGCATTTAAAAAAGTTATCTTTGACCAGACCATGGCAATGTTAAAGCAGCCGTTTCAATGCTGTAGTAGGTCTGGAACTTTCCTGCATTCCAACCTAGCCAGCGTATCATGCATTGTTGCAATTTTTCATGTCCAATGTAATTTTATAGTACAACTCAGAATGCAAATGAAGAACTGACGGGTGACGTTAAGAACTGTGTTGATGTTATCTGTGAGAGTGTTTCGAAATCCCAAAGGATAAATTGAAACACTGATTTATAGTGGTGTATATTTGCTTGGAATAATGTGAGGAACAATGTATACAACAGTGATGATCCAGTCCAGTTGTTGTGTAAACAATTAATAAAGAATATTTATTAAAGGAAAAGAAAAATAAAATGCAGAAGGAGAAAGATGAACATAGACGATGACATTTAAGTATATTAACTAAACACACCACTTTATCTAAAACTATCTTTTGTTCCCAAAATATCTATATTCCTTGAACTTACTTTGAGACACCCCTTTTCACAAACAACATACAATTTAGCAACTCTGTAAGTTAAATCTAACTAATATTATCATGCAATACAGCTTAGATGACCAAGTTGGGGAATACTTATTTTCCTGTTTCAATTAAGTCTTTTAGAGGAAAATATCTGCAATCTGCCATGGTTTTAATAGATGGAACAGGCCTCTGTCCAATTGTTGAATGGAAAACTATTCTCCTTCCTCATTGAGGGTGCGAACAGTTAGGAGAACCTTTGACAAAAGGTCATCTGGACTCGAAACTTGAGTTCTTTTCTCTCCCTATAGGTGCTATCAAATTGGCTGAGATTTTCCAGCATTTTGTCTTTTGGTTTGCTATTGGTTATTTTGTTCAGTTTCTTTGATATTCCACCCTGTAAATTGGGCTGTCTGCATCTCTCAAGTTCCTTATCTTTAGAAGTTATCATTTGCATAGCTCCACTGCTCTCTTCTAAACAGTTTTTCTGATGTGGCAATTTGCACCTCAATTTATCTAACTGCCTGCTAATCTTGTTACTGAACACATTGCATCTCATTATTCCTCTAGATGCCTGCTAATTTTATAAATTATTTGTTATTTTGTTTTCATTTCAATTTAATGTGCTAAACTTATTAACTTCACAAATTCCTATTTGAGGAGACTCGTGCCATTGAAATGGGGGAGATATATGATTTGAAGATGTCACATGAGAACAGCCACTGTCAAAGCAAAGCTATTCATCAGGAGAGAAACTGAGCCCTTCAGATAATTACACTTCGGTTGACTAGTCCAGTAATAATATCACTTGATGGAATAGCCCTCTCAAATATCTTCAGCATTACCTGGAAATACATGACATCACCATCACCACAACAGCAACTAATCCATGGCTAACAAGAAGACCAGTCATCTTTGGTGAAGGGCATATGTAAAAGGAGAAGGAGTAAGTCATTTGGTCCCTCGAACCTGCTCCATTATTTTATAAAATGATGGCTGACTTCAATTCTGCATCCTGCCTCCCTTTGATAACCTATTACTCTCTTGCTTACGAAGAATGTGTCTGCCTTTGCCTTCAAAACATTCAAAGAGTCTGCTTCCATTGCTTTCTCATGAAAAGAGTATCAAAGACTCTCAATCCTTTGAGAGAAAACATTCAGCCTCATCTCCTTTTTCAAACAAGCAACCCTGTATCCCTAAACAGGGACCCCTATTTCTAGAATATCCCATAAGAGGAAATTTCCCATCAAATCTGCCAAGAACCCTCAGGATCTTGAATGCTTCAATCAAGTTGCTTCTTACTCTTCTAAACTCCAGCATATTAAAAACCTAGCATTGAGTCCAACTTTTCCTCATAAGGCAAGCTTCCCATTCCAGGTTTTAGTCTTGTAAATGTTCTTCAAACTGCTTGCAATGTAGTTATATCCTTTCTTATAAATGATGACCAATGCTGTATATAATCCTTCAGATGTGATCTTACTCATGCTCTGTATAGCTAAAAAATAACCTCCTTATTTTGTATTCAGTTTCCCTTACAATAAATAAGAATATTCTGTTAGCTTTCCGAATTACTTGCTGTGGCAATACTACAGCAATGGATGAATGAACATTGCTCAACAATCACCAGGCAGGAGTGTTCTCTTCCTATTGTGAACACTTCAGCAGTCACAAGCATTCAGCTTCTGATTGTCGGGTAAGCATTTTCCAAAATGGCTTTCATGACACATGACAACACATGACAACGCAGAATCATTGAGCAGAAACTGATAGCCAAGCTCCGCACACATGAGGATGGTTGCAACCAAGATCTTGGGTTCATATCATAGTATCTGTAACCCCCACAACGTATCTGGGCTTGCAAAATCTCATTGGAAATGAGACCCATCTCTTTAACCTGTGCTTAATCCTCTCTCCACTCACATTGTCTGTACCTTTAAGGCTTGATTACCTGTAAAAACTTGCATTCTAACCATTATTATGTAGATTGAGTTTGTGTCTTTATATGTTCTGTTTATGAACAGAACTCCCATTCACTTGATGAAAGAGCAACACCCTGAAATCTTGTGGCTTGTGCTATCAAATAAACCTGTTGGACTTTAATCTGATGTTTGAGATTTCTTACTGTGCTTACCCCAGTCCAACGTCAGCATATCTACAAGTTGAAACTGGACAGCACTGTGCTGCTCCTGTTTCACTGACTCATAACAGCTTGCATCCAGAGTTTGGAAAGCATGGGGATCTTTGCTGCCCAAATCTGTCTGGAGAGCATGATACTGTAGGACTCATGCAGCCTCTACTCCCAGCTGACAAAAGTTTGGCCGGAAATGGGGTGCGATGGTATTGGGACCTGACAAAAACAAAGCCGGGGAGACAATATGGAAGGAGCATTGTGCAAGGTGGAGATGCAATGAAGGATAAGGAGGGATGATAGCATTCTGAGGACTAAGGAGGTGGATGAGAATACTGAACAATTGAAGGCAGATGGAAGACCAAGTGCTGGGAAGCTGGATCCTGACAATGCTGCATGAAATTTATTTTCTTTATGGGTGGGATTTGGGCATTTCTGGCTCGGCCAGAATTTATTGCTTCCCACCCAATGTCATCAGCAAATTTACTAACCCACTCCTCAGCCCTCTCTTCCAAATCATTGATGAAAATCACAAATAGCACAGGACCCAGCATGATCCCTGTGGTACACCACTGCTAACTGGCCTGTAGTCTGAAAATTTTCCCTCGACTACCACCCTCTGTCTTCTATGAGATAGCCAGTTACTTATCCAATCGGCCAAATTTCCTTCTGTTCCACATCTCTTTACTTTCTTCATGAGCCTACCATGGGGAATCTTATCAAACGCCTTACTAAAATCCATGTACACAAAATCAACTGCTCTACCTTCATCTACACACTTAATTACCTCCTCAAAGAATTCAATCAAATTTGTGAGGCAAGGCTTACCCATCACAAAATTGTGCTGACTATCTCAGATTAAGCTGTATCTTTCTAAATGGTCATAAATCCTATCCCTCAGTACTCTTTCCATCAACTTACCAACCACCGAAGTAAGACTAACTGACCTATAATTACCAAAGTCATTCCTAATTCCTTTCTTGAAGAGAGGAACAAATTCGCCACTCTCCGGTCCTCTTGCACAATTGCTGTGGATAGTGAGGATCTTTAGATCAAAGATCAAAGCTAAAGGTTCTGCCCTTGCCTCCCAAAATATCCTAGGATGTATCCCAGGGGACATATCGACCCTCAGGCTTTTCAAAATTGCTAATACATCTTCCTTCAGAATATCTACCTCCTCCATCCTATCAGCCAGTATCACACTGTATCACATGTGGGAGGACTACTATGAAGTGGCAGGGAGGTGGGAGGACTCCTTCTTGTGATATACACTCACCACTTGTTGCCACTATAATGGGCATGATCCAGTTCAATTGCACAGGATAGAAACCTTGTTTCCTAGAAAGCAAATGCAAACCGATAATTTCATCCTCTGCTGTTAGAGGGATAGATGGAACTCAACAGCCTGACCTCAGAATTTCAGCAACAAGAGTAGAAGACAGCCTTGGAGAGTGAAGATGATAGTGAAGGAGACATCATTTCTACTATCCCATCAGCAAAGGGGAGTCACTGATTAACAATGCCATTCTTATTGGCTAAACAGATTCCACTCATTGACCATGAAAAACTGAAAGACTAGTGTTGTCAGTTCAAAGAACAGAATGCGGAGCTATTTTGGTTAGTCATTTAGTTTGCAACTTAACATCCTTCACAGGGCTGCAGATATCTGGAACGGAATGTTGCTTACCTCTATGTATTTGCTAGAGGCTCGGGGGTACGGTTGCATCAGACACAGTGCAATCAAGGTTTCCAAAACTGCATAGCTCCACATTCCCATGTTTCACAATTGCAACTTCCCTTTCTGCCCCCTTTAACTATTGCTGCATTTGAATTTTTTTCATAGTGAAGGCAAAAATGCAATTGGATCCAGAGCTCCAGGCTAATTTCTCAAAATTGTCATTCAATGGAGGAGGCGAAGGAGGGAGAGGTGTCAGCATGCGTTGTCAGTAACAAGTACTACCTAGGGGACATGCCAAGGGGAGACTAAGCATTAACAAGAAGTTGAGGAGGAGAGAACCAGAGAGCAGAGGCAACTCACCACACCAAGGATTTATCATTGAAGCGTCTCCTACTTACAAATCAATGAAACACAGTGTCGACATGGCTGCGATTGACTGGAGACGTCATCCATCACATATTTCACATTTCCTAAGATATCTTAATATTATGTCAGGATTGGAGACAATGGAGGAATGGCAACAAAATAAGACAAGGCTTGACATGTTCAGCACCATTTAATGACAAAAACACTGCTGTGAATGAGATGTGGACCAACTTAGCTATCTCATCTTAATGCCCATGTGTTGGGTTTGGACCCTTAAAAGTAAGGAGACCCAGATGCTGCTAGAGTATCATTGCTGATGACCTGTGCTCAAGCAGTGCCATCACTTGAGGGTTCAAAACTTACTCAGCATACACTCCTAATAAAGATTGACATACATATGTCTGACAATACACAAGGGTCTGGAGACTAGTTTCAACTTAGTTCATGTCACATGCATGTTAATCTTAAAATGGGACACTGACTAAGTGTGAGGGCAGCTGAATCTCAAGATAAGAGGATTCTATTGACCAAAATCACAATACTTTCACCTGAACATTCATATTCCCATCCAATGAGTTTCAATAAATACAATTTATTTAGTGATAGTATACCTGTGAACCAGAGGTGGCATCAACATTTTTTAACTTTCCTAACCCTCCCACTGTACCTTGCTTGCTGCCTGCTACATCTTAACAACTGTGATTATTTTGACAACATCCTATGTTGGCTTGAGCCTTGGAAGTCCTTAGCCTCATAACGGTCTCCTACTCAGGGGCAGAAGCAGCCTTGATGGCTTGTGCTGCTGGAGTAAGTGTGGGTACAGACAGAGTCTGAATGGCTGCACACCATTGGAGTGTCCTCAGTTGATGTCCCATGGAGGGTCTAGCTGATGCTCATCCAGTCAGGCCCCAGTTTGTTCCTTATAAGACACCAGACTCCTGAAGAGTGATCAAAGTGCCTTGTTCCTATGTTGCCCATGTCTTGGTGCCCATAACATTTGTGGTCATGGAGCTGAAGGACCAAGTGCAAATTGGCAAGACTTGTTGGACCAATGTTTCCCACGAGGGCTATCTGTTAACTATCAGCTTGACCTTTATCAGACCACTTACCTTTGGTTTGCCATTAACACAATCTGATCTCTTAAAGTGCCACTATTAGCTCTCTTCTTAGTCATAATCTTGACCATTTACATTGCCTTTGTATTGACATCTTTTTCCATTCTTTCCTAGCCTCCACCTATTACGGGATGTCTATCCAGCCTCTACTGCTCCACCTCCCATTTCATAAGATATCTTAATATTATGTCAGGATTGGAGACTTTCCATTGGCTTTGAGAAATGGCAACAAAATAAGACAAGGCTTGACACGTTCAGCGCCATTTAATGACAAAAACACTGCTGTGAATGAGATGTGAATCAGCTTAGCTATCTCATCTTAATGCTTAAACCCCCAACCCCAGCCCCCTCAATGCAACAGTATAAATCTCATCCGATTTCTAGTTCTGACAAAGAGTGATCCAAACTTGAAACATTAGCTCTGTTCTTTCTCCACAATGCTGTCAGACCTGCTGAAATTTTCAACCATTTTCTGTTTTTGTTTGCTTTTATCTTAAGGTTTCCATGGGATTGCCAACCTTCCCATGGTAACCTTGAGGAACTAGCTTATCAGAAGCACAGCATAAGACAAAATGCATATGGATGCCTTGATCACTTGCTCTGGTCTGCTGACTGACTGTTGAATCTCTCTGTCTGATGTTCAGCTGCCTGCCATTGCATCTCCACCTGTGAGCCAGCAGACCTTTCTAGAGGGTGCTCTGACTGGGACTGAGTGGGTGGCTGGCCTCAGGAGCCAGCCAGATACCAGATACCTGCTGTCTCTGAATGCTGCAGCAAGGTGTCTGTGGATGGAAAAGGAGCGACTACAACAATGATTTTAACAACAATAATGGCAATATGGGCTTTAAAGAACAATTGTAACTGAGAGTTAAGCATGCTGGGATTTTCAGTCAACTTATAATTAAAAATAGGTGCAGGCCATAATGTTGCTGTGGTTTGGTTTGTAAGCTGTGACCTGGCACTTCCTGTGTTGACCTAATATGGGAAGTTGTTTACTTTGAGTTGGATCTGACAGTGCCAAAAATGCTATGTATCTTATATGCACGCTTGGATGAGTGTTATGGTGCTGCAAACAAGTAATTTCGTTTGGCCTTGTTGAGCAATGTGATGGGTTTCTAGTTATGCCGTTGGCTGGATGTTTTAGAACTTTCTGGAAGATTTGGACAGTATGGGAATAAAATATGGGAATAAAGGCACATTATCAGCTCTTTGTCTCCAAGTGTTATCTCAGAGATCAACCATCACAGTAGTGCCCTGAAGAACATCTTCAGAGTAAGACCATGAGGACAGAATGTATATGGGGAACAGACCTGGCCATTTTGTTCTAAACTGGGTAGCATCTGCTTTCAGTTAAATTAGAATTAATATTCAGTTAAAGAACAAATGTTCAGTTAAGAGATAAAGTTCAGTAAAAGAGTTAAAGTCTTGTAACTGTTGTATGTTTGAGTTTGGTACCTCATATGTTAAGTAAAGAAATTATGTTTAAACATTTGGGGATTGATCTTACCAAAGAAATTCTAAGTTTAGGATGAGCGAGAAAACAGGAGTGTTTCAGATCCGTTTTTCAGGCAAGTTCAAAGCTGCTATCTTATGCACTCAGTGCGTGATAAATCAGCAGAAATTGTTCCTTGCCTGTAAGGGGATGGGGCAGGGTCTAAGTTGCCTGAACACTGACTAAGAGCAACAGAAGGTGTTATTGTGTATGCATGGGTCTCAAGCAGCAGAGACCAATCAGCTTCTGCTGCTCTCAGCCAACCTGTATGGGTTAAACATAGAAACCCCCACAGGCTATCATGATCCTCCCTCATCTGCCAAGACCAATTCTCCCTGCTCACCTGGATCCCCCACCTGAGATTAGCCACCCCTGCCTGCCAAGCTGGCACTCCCCAAGAGGCACATCCATGTCCCTGATTTCCCCTTGGAGCCTCAATCGTGTCCGATTCTACTGATGAGGCCATCATGACAGGTCCATATTGCTGGGGACCAGCAGTGATTCTTGATGGAGAGAACATCTCTTGGTGAGGCCACAAAGACAGTTGAGTCCAGGCAATTCCTCCCGACTCATTAAATCAATGTAAGTACTGTTTTAAATAAACTTAAACAATTTAATCAGCCTTGTGCCAGAAATGGGTGCAAGGCTGACCTTGCCAGATATCTGGTGCCAGTAAGATCATTGAAGGCAAGAAATTGTGCAGGAATCATGCAATCTCACTGGCTTGCCCCACCCATTGGCTGGCGAAATGCAACAGTAAGATCACGCCCTTAAAGTTGACTTTGTGTTTTTATTCACTGTTAGAAGTTAAAATACAGAGTTTTGTACAACATGCCTGTGAGTTCTTCGCCAGAGAGCCTCTTGCAGAGCTGTGGCCCATCAATGTATGTGTCTGCCCTGGTGGAGGATGAAATGAGTGCTGTAATCGTACTTTGTGAGCCCCCTTGTCTTCAGATGTACTTCAGTGTTCAGCTGTGTAGATTCCCTGGATCTACTCATGTCTGCAGGAAATAAAATTCAGTTTTAGTGATCAGATGAAGCCATTTCAAAGTACATTTCTCACACATGGATTGTCAGGACTGATGAAATGATAGAACTGAGATCTGTACCAGGATGTTGGCAAAAGCCAACTTCCTTGTTGTCACAGGAGCAATCCAGCCAGCAAAGTCAGCTGCAGCCTCTTTGAATTCTGTGAGGGAATTGGTCTGTGTTGTTTCTCCTCCAATTTGAGCTTGTTTCCATTTTTTGCATGTCAGCTTGCCCTGCATGAAGAAGAATGTGATCGAGGTCAGCCATCAAATACCTATCTATTTTAATCCTCCTTTCCAGCATTTGCTCCGCTGATGTTTTTAACTCTTCTCTGAGATTTATCTAATATCTGCTCTTCTAAGTCTCCCTGATTATTCGGAAGCCTAAAGTGAACTTGGAAACTAATATCCCAAAACTTTCAATGAATTCCTCACCTAGGCTATCTTTGTCCTTCTGACTTTTCCAGCCTCTGTGAAGATTAAAATATTGCACAATTATTACCTTGCCTTTTTGAGAAGCTCAAATTCATTTATGCCCCACCCTATTATGTGTGGTTATTGCTATTAGGCTTGTACATGACTCTCACAAGTAATATTTTGCCTGTACCATTTCTCATCTCAACCCAAACCATTTCCACATTTCCTCAAGGAAAGTTCCAAGGCTTTTTATACATATATAAAGAGCAAGAGAGTAACCAAGAAGAGGGTTGTCCCATTCAAGGACAAGAGAGGGAATCTATGCATGGAGCTGGATGAAATGGGAGAGATATAAATGAGTACTTTGTGTCAATATTCACCAAAGAAGACTTGGTGGATGATAAGTCTGGGAAAATATGTGTAGATAGTTTGAGTCATGTTGAGATCAAAAAAGAGGAGGTATTGAGGTTCTTGCGAAACATTAAGGCAGACAAGTACCCCCAGGGCCTGATGGGATATACCCCAGAATAGTAAGAGAGGCAAGGGAAGAAATTGCTGAGGCCTTGAGAGAAATCTTTGTGTCCTCACTGGCTACAGGGGAGGTCCCAGAGGACTGGAGCATAGTCAATGTTGTTCCTTTGTTTGAGAACGGTAGCAAGAATAATCCAGGTAATTACTGGCCAATGAGCTTTGCATCAGTGGTAGGGAAATTATTGGAGAGGATTCTGTGAGACAGGCTTTATTCCCATTTGGAAATAAGTGGGTGTATTCAGGAGAGGCATCATAGTTTTGTGAAGGAGAGATCGTCTCTCACAAACTTTATCAAGTTTTTCGAGGAAATGACGAAGATGATTGATGAGGATAGGGCAGTGGATACTGTCTACATGGACTTCAGTAAGGGCTTTGACAAGGTCCCTCATGCTAGACTAGTGCAGAGGTGAAATTGTGTGGGATCAGAGATGAGTTGGCAAGGTGAATATAAAACAAGCTCAGTCAAAGAAGACAGAAGATAGCAGTGGAAGGTGAGTTTCTGAATGGAGGGCTGTGACAAGTGGTGTTCCTCAGGGATCAGTGCTGGGATTTTTGCTGTTTGTAATATATATAAATGATTTGGAGGAAAACATAATTGGATTGATTAGTAAGTCTGCAGATGACACAAAAGTTGGTGGATTTGTGGATAGTGATGCGGACCATCAGAGGATACAACAGGATACAGATCATATTTGGGTGGAGAGATGGCAGATGGAGTTTGATTTGGACAAATGCGAGGTAATGCATTTTGGAAAGTTTAATACAGATAGGAAATATGTAGCAAATGGCAAAACCCTTAAGGGTATTGATTGGCAAAGGGATCTGGGTATACAGGTGCACAGGTCACTGAAAGTAGCAATGCAGGTGGAAAAGGTAGTCAAGAAGGCATATGGCATGCTTGGCTTCATCAGCCGGAGTATTGAGTTTAAAAATTGGCAAGTCATGTTACAGCTTTATAGAACCTTAGTTAGGCCGCACTTGGAATATAGTGTTCAATTCTGGTTGCCATATTACCAGAAGCTTTGGAGAGGGAACAGAAAAGATTTACCAGGATGTTGCCTGGTATGGAGGGAGTTAGTTATGAGGAGAGGTTGGAAAAATATGGTTTGTTCTCACTGGAGGGATGGAGGTTAAGGGGTGATCTCATAGAAGTGTATAAGATTATGAAGGGCATGAACAGAGTGGATAGTCAGAAGCTTTTTCACAGGGTGGAAGAGTCAGTCACTAGGGGGCATAGGTTTAAGGTGCAAGCGGCAAGGTTTAAAGGAAATGTACGAGGTGGATTTTTTACAGAGAGTGGTGGGAGCTTGGAACTTGTTCCCAGGGAAGATAGTGGAACCGAAAGGCCTATTCCTGTGCTGTAATTTTCTTTGTTCTTTGTTCTATTCTGGTTTCCTGAACTTTGGTTATCCTTCTCTTTTGGTTTAATAGTGTCATTATTTAATAGAAACACCCCTCCACCTTTTCCATACTTCCTTTCCTCTCTAATTGCCCTGTACCTGCAATATTCAGGTCCCAATCCATGTCCTCTCACAGCCGTGTCTGTGTAATGGCTATCTTATTGTCGTTATTCTTTCTATGTATGTTCTGAGTTCATCTGTTTTGTATCAAGTGCTTCATGGATTCAGACACAGAGCTCTTCATTTTATCCTTTTTTGTTCTTTTCACAACCTCGAGTCTTACCTGTTGATTTGCTGTTAGATTTGTACTCTCTACCATCTTGTCATGGTCTGTTTTTCATTTCCAGTATTATTATTTCTCTGTTGACCTCTCTACTCTTTGATTTTCCACACGTCTCCAAATTTAATTCTTTGCTCTCACTACTTTATTTAAAACCCTCTCAACTTTGTGACTCGCAGGAACCCCAGTCCCTGCATGGTTCAGTAAAGACCATTCCAACAGCCTGAAAGAAGGTCGTCAAGTGCTGTTTAGGTGCACTGACCATGCTAAATTCTCCCTCAGTGTACCCAAACAGATGCTGGAGTGTGACAACTATGGTATTTTCATAATAACTTCATTGCAGTGTTAATGTAAGCCTACTTGTGACAATAAAAAAAGAAATTATCATGTTTTGAGGTTTTGCTCTTTAATTTTGTGCCAAGCTGCTCATATTGACCATATAGAACTTCTTTCTTTGTTCTATTTATATTGTTGTAATTAAATAAACCCTGACAACTGGGTCCTCCCTCTTCCACTGCAGGTTCTACTCCTGCTTCAAGCAAATGGCCCAAAACTTAGTGCCAGGCAAGCAACATAGCCATCTAGACTTACGTTCTTTGATGCAGAAAATGGTGTCAATCCTTCTGATTATACTGTCCCCTACTACCACTACATTCCTTGTAAGTCTCCCTCTTTGAATAGCTTCTTTTGCCATGGTGCTATGGCCAGTTAGCTCATGCACCCTGCAGGCTTCTCTCTCATCCAAACAAACTGAGAAGACGTCAAACCCTGTTGAACAATTACAAAGGCCAGTGCTTCCACAATCATGCCTTCTGAGTCTCCTTTTCTGCTTCACTGGGACACTTTCCTGTCCCTGACCAAGTCATAAGAACCTATCCTAAGAGGTGTGATTGGAATAAAGCATCCAGGTAACTTTCCCCTGCCACAGTGTCCACAGGTCAGCCTCCAGTTCGATAACTCTGCACAAAAGTCCTGCAGCTGCAAATGCTTATTGGAGGTGTATTTATTTTCATGAACCAAATAAACTAAATCAGCACCTGGAGGATTAATTAAAAATATAATTCCTTAGAGAGGTACTGCATCAAGTAAACAGACTCTCAAAAGAAACTTCAAAATAGCAAAGCAAAATGTGATTCAGTGGCAAAGCAGCCAGCATAATTAAGGATTCCATGCACCCTAGACATACTTTATTTTACCTTATTTCGTCAGGAAAAAGATACAAAAGCCTAAGGTCACATACCAGCTAACTCAAAAACAGCTCCTTCTCTACTACCATCAGACTTTTGAATGGTGTTTGTAAAATTATAAAAAACAGTAAAATTCTGAGGTGAAAGTATCACATGGTTTCTTTAAAAAGGTGCTGTTTTTTCTGTGAATAGAAAGTTTAAAAATATGTAAGTACATGAGGATCCCAGAATGAAACATTTGAATTGGAAATCCAAGCAACAGGGTTGCCTCTATAACAGGCTTTCAGACATTTGAATTTTTTTGAAGTCAGCCAATCAGTTTGAATTAGAATAGACTTTTGAATTTAACTGATTTGTTTAAATCAGGCACTTAGACCGTAAGACATAGGAGCAGAATTACGCCACTTAACCCATTGAGTCTGCTCTGCCATTCAATCAAGGCTAATATTTTTCTCATCCCCATTCTCGTGCCTTTTCTCCATAACCGCTAATCTCCTTTATTAATCAAAAACCTATCTATCTCTGTCTTAAAGACATTCAATGACCTGACCTCCACAGATGCAAAAATTTCCACAGATTTACCACTGTCTGGCTGAAGAAATTCTTTCTCATCCCTGTTTTAAAGGATTGTCCCTTTAGCCTGAGGTTGTGCCTTCTGGTTCTAATTTTTCCTACTAGTGAAAACATCTTCTCCATGTTCACTCTATCCAAACCTTGCAATATCCTGTAAGTTTCAATAAGATGTATTTTTGCACATTGTGAGTTATTTTCTGCTTCAAACATTTAAATTTTGATATTACTTGCCCAATTCTTCATTTATCTGATGCTTCTTTCATTAAAATGATGACTAAATTTCAATAAGTACATAATTGGCTGTAAAGCACTTTGAGACAGCCGGTGATCATGGAAAGTACTATACAAGTAGAAGACATTCATTATTTATCATCGAAATGCACTCTGCCTATATGCTGATGGCCTAACAATACATCATGGCACCACAGGGATGGCTCCTGCATTCAGCCATTCAGTACTGGCAGCGCAAGAGACAACTCTGACTGACCTTTCTCCTCAATATAGATGCTACAATGTATATGACAACAATGCTGCCATTTGGATATTAATTTTGACCCATTGGCCACCCATTTTCCTAATTCATATTCAGCATTAGTCACATTTAAGGTTGCAAGCTTAATATTATGCCCTGCACTCAGCTTGTCAGCATGTATTAGGTTACTGATTTTCTTTTGACATTGCAGCGAATAACCCTGCAACTACTCAGCTCTCCATTATTCATAGGTTTTTAGCGTGGTGAGTTGATTTCCTCTTCCATTCTGAGAGAATGAGACTTTCCTCCACGCCAAGTTGCATAGAGGCATGCATCCAGGAAGGCATTGGATAACCAGGACTCTCCCTTAGAGTCATAGAGGTTCATAGCAAGGAAACATGCCCTTCAGCCCAACTTGTCCATGTGGCCAGTTTTTAACATTGTTAGTCCCAATTGCCCACATTTGATCCATATCTCTCTATACCACTCCTACCAATGCAACTGTCCAAATGCTTTTTAAAAGACAAAATTGTACCTGCCTCCACTACTACTTCTCACAAATTGTTCCAGACAATCACTACCCTCTGTGTGAAAAAAATACCATGGGAGGGGTCTTAAAGTTTGTGGGAGGAATTCGGATACTTTTAGGCTGAATGAATAGGCATTCTATAAATTATGTGGTGAAGCAATGCAGAACAAGACTCAGCTGAATATTAGTTTGAGTGTTGAATGCCCACTGAAGGAGCATTGCCTCTTGATTAATGGTTGCATTCATGTAAAATTCCATTCCATTTTGGGGTTATATTTGAGTTTGTGTAATTGGCCATCTGTTCCTGGAAGAGTACGTAAAAATGGGAATTAAAATATTCAAGACCATAGGCGCTAGACAGAAGCTAAATGCACTCTTCAAGTCTCAATATTCCCAGTTTAATTATCATGGTTTATAGGACAAATGCCTAAAGTCATGACATCATTAAAAGGCTACGATTTCTGTATTGAGTGTCTGGACTCATTGAAACAAGCTAATAGTTTCCTGATGGAGGATTCTCACTCACAGTTGCATTCACCCTGATCAAGACCCTTTTTGTGAATGTACAGCCATGTCTGGCGGAAATGATCAGCTAGCTAGCTACCTATAGTCCCCTGGAATGTGTTTCATTTGCGAGACCTGGGGATGATTTATCTAGAATGAGGCAAAGCCAAGAGCTTTGCATTGGCTTCCTTTCCTAGAAATATAGGGAAACCAGTCAAGAGCAAGTTAAAATGATTTCTGAAATCAAAGAGTGGAGAATGCAAGCTGCAGGTAACCTTACCTTGTTAATAGCTCTAATTTGAATAAGGAGAAGGATCCATCCCTGATTTGCACAGGTTTGGAAGGAGCTATGGCCTGAGCAACAAGAGAAAGCAGGGCCCTGAGAAGTTCAATATGCTTCCAGAGAAGGGCAAATACAGTGAATATCAGTGACTTGGTCATGGTTATGTAAAGGATGCTGATCAGATATGAGATGAGCAAAAGACAATGCTGCAAGCATCTTTGTTTGTCCAGGGATGTGGTGGGTCACATTTGATGACTTCTCCATGAAGAACTGATGCTGCAAGGAACCAAAGCCCATGCTTTTGAAAGTAACCACTATGCTAAACATTTTTGTCACTGGGACCTTATAGGAATACAGTCTTCCAGTTGGCAACAAACAAATGCATAAGGACGATGATAGATGACCTTTTCAATAAAGCTCATCAATACTTACAGATTTACATAGATGTCAGAACCAGATTGCTAACGGTGTTTGATTCACAGCACTGTGTGGTTTCCTGCAAGTGCAGGATACCGTCAACTATACCTATGTGGCCTTGAGAGGTCCCAGGCAGCAGCCAGTGGAATTCATCAGTTGAACAGGATTTCCCAATGATCATCCAGCTAATTTGTGACTACAGAAAGCAGATCTTACATGTTTGTGCAAGGTACTCAGGGAGCTCTTAAAATTCTGACATCTTGCCTCACTGATAGGTGTCTACATCTTTAAGAGATACTTAAGTGCTTACAGATCTGGTTTTTCAGGGACAAATAATAAGTTTCATCTTTCATCTTGATTTGGATTCAGTAAAGGTGAAGTTAGCCCTGGAGAGTAGCACACACTTTATGATAGTGAATTGGAAGCTCATTTTACATCTTGTCTGATTTCATTTGCTCATGACTTCAAATGGCTGTCATACATGTCCTTGCATTATATTTGTGAATATTTCTTACAAAGCATAGAGATATTACACAATATATTGCCTGCATTTTCTAAAGCTATAAACTGTGAAATCTCATTCTTCATTTTTTTTTTGATTTCACAGGTCTTTAATAGCTTTAATAGCTTATGTTCCCCATGCACAGGACTGCTAAATAGTAATAACCAAGTCTTGTTGCACAGGGCATAATTTCAAAATTTGTAGCAGATACAAAACTTGTAATTATTTTGAACTGTGAGGAGAATGCGAAGAAACTTCAACATAACAGAATGGATTGGATGGACAAGTGGGCAATGAAATTCAGAGCAGGGAAATGTGAAGTGATTCATCTTGGTCGGAAAAACATGGAGAGAGAATATAAAACAAAGGGTACAACTCCAAAGGAGGTACAGGAGCAGAGCGACCTTTGTGGATGTGTATATAAATCATCAAAGATGACAAAAAATTGAGAGTGTGGCTGATAAAGCATACAGTATCTTAGGTGTTATTAAAAGACCCATAGAATACAAGAGCAAGGAGGTTATGTTGAATTTATATAATACACTAGATTTGCCTCAGCTACATTATAATCAGTTGTGGACACTGCACTTTGGGAAAAATGTGAAGGCATGAGAGAATACAGAAAAGACTCACAGGAATAGTTTTAGGAATGAAAAGCTTAGTTATCAAGATAGATTGGAGAAGTTGGGACTGTTTTCTTTGGAGAAGCGAAGGCTGAGAGGATTATTTGATACATATATTCAAACTCATGATGGGTCTGTGCAGAGTAGATAGCAGGAAATTGTTGACAAAGCAACAGGGATATGAGAAAAAAAGCTTCTTCATGCAACATGTTGTAAAGGTCTGGAATGCATTGCTTGAGAATGTGGAAGAGGCTGGTTTAATTGAGAAATTGGAAAGGAAATTAGCAGCTTTCTGAAAAGCATGTGCAGGATTACTGGGAGATGGCAGAGCAATATCATTGCGTAAATTGATCATTTGAAGAACCAGTGCAGACAAAATGGGCTGAAATGCCTTTCTGTACTACAGTGCAGAGGGAGACTATACGGTCCTGCGCCGGCAATGGGTTCCACCCAGGTACTGTCTCCATAGTTCAGTGCATTTGGCCTGCTAGTCACCTGACACAAATAGCCAATTCACCTAGCCTGCACACCTTTTGGATGTGGCTGGACTGTCCAAAGGAGGCCCATGTAGGTACAGCGAGAATGTGCAAACTCCACACAAACAGTAGAGGCATCTAAAACCAGAGGGCATAGGTGCTCACATCATGCAGATCTGCATTAAATCATTTGCTGATCATTAGTCTGTCAGGCTATGCCGATTTACCAAGCGATCTTCTTCCTTCAGAGCTCCCTTTATATAAATCTTCAAAGAAGAAATGTGAGCACTTAACATGCTGCTCCACAGAGCAGATTCTAGATCAAAAGAAGATGATCTTGGTCATCTATCGGCTCTCCATCTCTTGGAGATTGTCGTTGATATCTACTCCCATCAATTGGAGCTGCAGCAGATTCCGCAAGCTTGTCTCAAATGGGACAGCTCCCTCTGTCCTCTCTCTCTGTCTCTCTCTCTCTGTCTCTCAATTAAATGCTTTTAGGATAAAGAACCATTTGATATTCAGCTTGATTGCCTCTATCAGATGTTCAAAGATGGGTCTCACAGTTCTCCAACCTTTATAATATCATTTGCTGTCCTCAATACTTTATGGCTCTATAATTGCACTTTCAGCATTCATAATCCCCTGACATTGATCTACTCCTGGGGTGGCAGTATGGCACAGTGATTAGCATTGCTGCTTCACAACATCAGGGACTTGGGTTCAGTTCCAACCTTGGGTTACTCTGTGTGGAGTTTGCACGTTTTTCTTTTGTCTGTGTAGGTTTTTGCCAGATGCTCTGATCTCAGGTTAAGTGAAGTGGCCATGCTAAAGTCTCCCTCAGTGTATCCAAAAAGGTGCTGGAGTGTGGTGACTGCAGGATTTTCACAATAACTTTATTGCAATGTAAATATAAGTCTACTTGTGACTAATAAATATATTTTACTTTAGTCTTCCTGTGGATGACAGACGGCCAGAAGGACGCAGTGGCCAAAGAAATGTAGTCAAATGGGATTAGTTCAGTTTAGGAAACCTGGTTGGCATGGAAGAGTTGGTCCAAAGGGCTATTTTCCATGCTGGATGACTCTATGACTTTAAGAACAACAGTTTTACATTGTTGAATATAATTATGTGTGCTCAAAATACAATAGAAAGTATATCTTGGAATGGGCAAATCCATCTGGCCTCATATTTGTGTGGCACATCTTCCGTGAGGTTGGTGTTCAGTTTGGCATCTTTTCATCAGGATGCTGATCACGTGATAACAGTATGTTAAAATTCAATGTAAAGCTTTGTGCTAAGCTTTATCTTGTACATAGTTAGAAAAATGTTTAATAAAAGTTAAAGTTTACTGACAGGCTTGTGCCTAACAGTCTCTTAGCAGTCCTTACTGAAAATAGTGGAAGATAAAACAAAAAGTGATGATAGCAGATGGTGACTGTGGTAAAGACAATGGAAAAAGTCAATGGCCAACGGCTTAGTAACTGAAAAGGAAATTAGCAAAGTATCTCCAAAGGAAGGATATCATGGAAACAAACACCAGCAGAATCAAAGGAAGGTTAGTGTGAATAAAATCCAAGCAGAAGAATCCCTACAGTACAGAAGGAGGCCATTTGACCTATTAAGTCTATATCAACTCTCTAAAACAGAATCTTACCCAGGCCCACCCTGCACCCCTCATCCCAGTCCAATCCCTGTAAATTATCATGACTAATCCACCTAACCACACATCTTTCGATACTAAGGGGCAATTTTGCATGGCCAATCCATCAAACCTGCACATCTTTGGACTGTGGGAGGAAACCGGAGCACCCAGAGGAAACCTGCACAGACATTGGGAGAACATGCAAACTCTACACACTAGAGTACTTTCAACAAATGAAAGGTCAGGATTAAGCCAAGAATTGGCAGCATGACATCCTAATTTTATCAGCAGAGAATTGCTTTGGAACAGGTCCTTATCTATGCCATAGGCAGTAATGTAGATGACATAATGGTCAGAGCATTAATGAAGAAACAGTGTCATGCAAATATATTATAAAAGCTTTTGTGACACATTTTAGCCTGATATGAAGCACAGTTGTAGAAAGATGAAGTTCAGTAGATATGCAAAGACTGAGAGAGCACATAGATTCCTTCATTATCAATTCATATAACAAATGTAGAGCTCTGAAAGATGAATTAATTCAAAATTGAATTATTGTAGGAGTCTTTAAGAGATTTCATTAAATTTTCTGCAGTCAAAAGGCTACATAAGTATCAAGAAAGTCCTGCCACAAATGCCTCTATGTAAGAGGAGGGGAGAGCTAAAACTGTTTGCCGCAGTAAAATTGTGCACACAGTCAGGAATACTGTTTTAAAGGATGGTTGGAATATATTCCAATTAATTTCACTCTTAAGCAGTAAATGTTTAGTTATACCAAAAATTGTCAGATTCAAGATTCTTTAGAGAATATTTCAGAGACACCAAGGCATTATACAGTATCATGCTAGAACTTGAAATTCTGTTTGGTGGTCAGATACCCCACAATCATTAGAAGAAATGATTTCAAGCTGCATCACCTGTGCAGTCCTTCAGAAGGAGCGAAAATGGTATCCTCATTTCTATCCAGACCATGGCAATGTCTTGGAATGGATCTTTTTGGAATTCAAGGGGAAGACATTCCTCGTGGTTGTTAAATGTTGTTCTACATCAGGCTTACTGAGCTCACTGTTGAGCTCCCATTCTACACCACTTGATAATTGTTTGGCTCCATCAGAACTTCTGATGGAAAGACAATCACTTAGTCAACTTGTTCTTCCATGCACACTTCTATATAACTGTGCAAATATAGAAAGTAAGGAAGAAGGAGGATAGGGTAGTCAAGGATAGTAATGGGAATTTGTGCTTGGAGTCAGAAGAGATAGGTGAGGCGTTGAATGAATACTTTTCTTCAGTGTTCATTAAGGAGAGGGGCCATGTTTCTGAGGATGAGTGCATGATACAGGCTGTTAGGATGGAGGAGGTAGATGTTCTGAGGGAAGATGTATCAGCAATTTTGAAAAACTTGAGGGTTGAAAAGTCCCTTGGGCTAGATGGGATACATCCTAGGATACTTTGGGAGGCAAGGGAGGAGATTGCGGAACCTTTAGCTTTGATGTTTGGGTCCTCACTGTCCAGGGGGACTGGAGAGTGGCAAATGTTGTTCCTCTTTTCAAGAAAGGAAATAGGAATGACCCTGTTAATTATAGGCAGTTAGTCTTACTTCAGTGGTTGGTAAGTTAATGGAAAAGGTCCTGAGAGATAGGATTTATGACCATTTGGAAAGATGCAGTCTAATCCGGGATAGTCAACACGGTTTCATGAGGGGTAAGTCCTGCCTCACAAATTTGATTGAATTCTTTGAGTAAGTAACTAAGTGTGTGGATGAAGGTAGAGCAGTTGATGTCATGTACATGGATTTTGAATAGGTCCGCCATAGTAGGCTCATGAAGAAGATAAGGATGTGTGGAATTGAAGGAAATTTGGCCAATTGGATATGTAACTGGCTGTATCATAGAAGACAGGGTGGTGGTGGAAGGAAAATTTTCAGACTGGAGATCAGTTACCAGCAATATACCATAGGGGTTAGTGCTGGGTCTTCTGCTATTTGTGATTTTTATCAATGACTTGGAAGAGGGGGCTGAAGGGTGGGATAGTAAATTTGCTGACGGCACCAAGATTGGTGGAGTAGTGGATGAGGTGGTGGGCTCTTGCAGGCTGCAAAGAGACATTGATATGATGCAGAGCTGGGCGGAAAAGTGGCAGATGGTATTTAACTCTGATAAATGTGAGGTGATTCATTTTGGTAGGACAAACTTGAATGCAGATTACAGGGTCAATGGCAGGGTTCTAAGGAATATGGAAGAACATGAGAGATCTTGGGGTTCATATCCACAGATCTATGATGGTTGCCACTCAAGTGGATAGAGCCCTGAAGAAGGCTTATAGTATGGCAGCGTTTATTAACAGGGGGTTTGAGTTTAAGAGCCATGGTATTATGTTGCAACTGTACCAGTTGTTAGTGAGACACACTTGGAATATTGTGTACGGTTCTGGTCACCTCACTATAAGAAGAATGTGGAAGCATGGAGAGAATGCAGAGGAGATTTACTGGGATGCTGCCTGGTTGGAGGGTAAGTCTTATGAGGGAAGGTTGAGGGAGCTGGGGCTTTTCTCTTTGGAGCAGAGGAGGATAAGAGGTGACTTAATAGAGGTTTATAAGATGATAAGAGGGATTGATAGAGTGGACGTGCAGAGACTGTTTCCTCGGGTGGATGTAACTGTTACTAGGGGGCATAACTATAAGGTTCATGATGGGAGAAATAGGAGGGACGTCCAAGGTAGATTCTTTACTCAGAGAGTGGTTGGGGGTATGAAATAGACTGCCTACCATAATAGTGGAGTGGACACTTCAGGAACTTTCAGGCATTTATTGGATAGGCACATGGAATGATAGAGAGGGGATAGTTTGATCTTGGGATTGGACATAGCTCAGCACATCATTGAGGGCCGAAGGACTTGTATTGTGCTGTAATGTTCTATGTTCTATGAGAATGAGTACCATACAAATCAACCAAGAAACTGTAATCAAGGCTATAGATATATGATTTACCAGAACCCAACCATATGAATCAGTCAGGATTTGTGAGCAGAACTGTGAGGGCCAAGTCTTGGAGAAAAAACAAAATTTACGATCTTACCTTGTGGAAACTGAGAATAGAACAGTAAGAAGAAATTGCTCACTGACACCTATAAGAAAAATACAGTCAATGGAGTGGACTAAGTACCCTATTTTCAGGAAGAAAAATACAGTCAATGGAGTGGACTAACTACCCCGTTTTCAGGAAGAGAACAATAGTCTCCGAAGATTCACATACTGTACAATGTGAGAGAGCACATGAACCAGAGCTCAGTTTCCGAGAGAGTTGAAAACCAGGTCAGGGAGATTGGTGAAACCATCATAATGGTTAACTCTGTGAAGCAGCAGCTACATGGAAGGGAATTGTAGGATAATATAAATTATGTATTTAGTAGTTGGTGGTGGTGCAAAGGAAAGGGTTATTGTAAATAGACAGTCCACATCATCAGTGATGTAAGATCACGTGGCAACAGATTATGCTGAGATAGTTCAATTTGAACCCTTCTGTGAATTCTTGTGGGTAGTTAGAAAAATGTACAATGAATGTTAAAGTTTACAAACAGCTTTGCCTCCAGCAATCTCTGTTGATCTTCACCAAGGATGACAGAAATTAAGACCCACAAAAATGATAACAGATCTTTTAATGAGATACCAAGGAGAACAGATGAGTCTGGTCTCAACTTGGCAAAGGGCTTCGTACAGAGTATTATGGATATATACAGCATAAACATAGACTATTCAGCCCAAGTATCAAATGTGGCTGAGTTAATAGCACACTTGTCTCTTTCGGAAGAGATATTAAACCGAAGCCCAGTTTACTCTCAGTTGGGATGTAAAAGTTTATGATCTGGTACTATTTCAAAGAAGAGCATGGGTGGGGTCAGGGTGGTGGTTCCTGGTGTCCTGGCTACCAACATGAAAAATAAAGATTTTCTGGTCATTATGATATTGTTCTTCGTGGAAGCTTGCTGAGTGCTGGGTTACATTACAACAGCGATTTTACTTCATTGTAATAAAGTACAATGAGATGTCCAATGCTTGTGAGAAGCAACATACTCATAGTTGCAGATGTAGCAATGCTGCACTCAAGCCTAGAAGAAATACAGAAATCTCTAGAGCTGAGTTTGATTTCAGGGCCTTTTGGCTCAAGTAAGTATGCTATCAGTGAGCTGATACTTGATGGAAGATTCTCCACTGTCAGTCAGGATTTGCAGGAGATCGGAAAAGGGGGATATTTAAAAATAACATTTGTCTATAAAAATTAAATATTTGTCTTTTTTAACGGGTGAAAGTTTATCTAAATCTTGTTCAGATAATTACATTTAGGGAACCTGGTTATAAGGAGGACAGTCTGTGTTCACACCTGGATGAGAAGTGAATGTAAAGCAATTATCATGTTGAGAATTATCTGGCCTTTTGGTCTTCAGTGTGATTTTATAGCAATTTCTGAATCTACGTTATCAGTACATTATAGACTTAGAAGTTGACTGAATGGATTATTTGTCCCTTAGTGCAGAATTAATGATGATTTAGCAATGATTGTTAAATTTTGTGTAAATGTTTAGGAGGAATTGAGCAGAATACCAAAACTGCTGAGTAATTAACTCATCAATTGAAGATATTGCAACGAGGCATTTAGGTCAAGTTCTTTTTTTGTATTGCTTTATCTTTAACCTCAATTTTTTGTTCCTCGTCTAGTGATGACTGCTACTCATGCTTTGCTTCTTCCAAATGCTAGACTGTCTATGTGGCAAGGTTGATTAGCACATTATTATGATTGTGGAACACATTGTAAGGAAACCCAGCCCTTTTGGAGACTTAAACCTTTTTGTGAATATTTTTTGATGCACTCAGTAATCATCCTAGTGCCCAGTGACTTTGATTATGCATGTATAGCTCAGCTGTGGTGGGCGGGGTAGGAATGTTATGCCAAAAGTGTAGAGGATATTATTTGTTTCCTAATACCTATCATGTTGTTAATAAAGTCAGAGATTGAGGTGATGGTTGAGTTTGCAGAGTGAAATCATTTGTGACATCTTCCTAGGTACCTTGCACAGACTTGCATGATTGCACTTCTGTTACTGGACACTAACTGAACATCAGATGTAGACAATCACTTACGTGTTTTGATATTATGTTTTAAATATATTTTAGATGCTGAGCTTGCACATCAAAATAGAGAAGTCACGGCCTCTAAAGATGCTCTACGTCCATCTCCAGGTATATTTTATTACTATATTCATTATTCTTTGTGAACTTTGCAGTGTTGTATTCTGTAGTATATTCTCAGTATATTCAAAATTTGTTTTGAATAGTCACCTTTACAAAGCTTAAATTTCTTAAGTCATATACTTTTAATACCTATAACACAAAACACCAGTTATAATAAGATATTCCATGTTGTGTTTGAGATGAGATATGCATTTTACTCCAAGTATTTTTAATTATTCTGAAATGTTAACAATTTTAACATAATATTTACTTTTAAAAAAAGGTTTGAACAAAAGGTAAGTTTATGGAGAGGATTCTGAGGGACAGGATTTCTGAACATTTAGAGAAGTTTAGTATGATCAGAAATAGTCAACACGGCTTTGTCAAGGGCAGGTTGTGCCTTACGAGCATAGTTGAGTTCTTTGAAAATGTGACTGAACACATTGACGAAGGAAGAGCAGTGGATGTGGTTTACATGGACTTTAGCAAGGCGTTTGATAAGGTCCCCCATGCAAGACTTATTGAGAAGGTGAGAGGGCATGGGATCCAAGGGGCTTTGGCCTTGTGGATCCAGAACTAGCTTGTTTTCAGAAGGCAGAGAGTGGTTGTGGATGTGTCTTTTTCTGCATGGAGGTCAGTCACCAGTGGAGTGCCCCAGGGATCTGTTCTAGGACCCTTGCTGTTTGTCATTTTCATAAATGACCTGGATGAGGAAGTGGAGGGATGGGTTAGTAAGTTCACCAATGATATACGAAGGTAGGTGATGTTGTGGATAGTCTGGAGGGTTGTCAGAAGTTGCAGCGTGACATAGATAAAATGCAAGACGGCGCGGAGAACTGGCAGATAGACTTCAACGTGGATAAATATGTAGTGGTCCATTTTGGCAGGACCAATGGGATGAAGGAGTACAATATCAAGGATAGGAGTCTTAGCTGTGTTGAAGAGCAGAAGGATCTTGTGTCCGGGTCCATAGGACTGTTAAATCGGCCTCACAGGTGGAGGATGTGGTCAAGAAGGCGAATGGTGTACTGGTCTTCATTAATTGAGGGATTGAGTTTAGGAGTCGGGAGGTAATGCTGCAACTTTATAAGATCGTTGTCAGACCCCAGTTGGAGTACTGTGTGCAGTTCTGGTTGCTTCACTACAGGAAGGATGTGGAAGCTATTGAGAGGGTATAGAGGAAATTTACAAGGATGGTGCTTGGATTGGGAGGCATGCCGTATGAAGATAGGTTGAGGGAGCTAGGTCTCTTCTCACTGGAGAGACAAAGGTTGAGAGGTGACCTGATAGAGGTTTATAAAATGTTGAGAGGCATAGATAGGGTGAATTCTCGGAGGCTATTTCCCAGGACTGAAATAGTCACTATGAGGGGACATAGGTTTAAGGTGCTGGGGAACAAGTACAGAGCAGATGTTCGGGATAAGTTTTTCACTCAGAGGGTAGTGAGAGAGTGGTATCGGCTGCCATCAGTGGTGATAGAGGCGAACTCTATCTAAAGTCTAAACTCTATCAGAAGTCTAAAAGACTTCTGGATGAGTACATGGGATTTAATGGAATTGGGAGTTACAGACAGTTTTATGGCCTGGTAGATATGGATATGATTGGAGCAACTTGTGGGCTGAAGGGCCTGTTTGTGCTGTAGTGTTCTATGCTCTATGTTCTAAAATATTACTTGCTGGGAAAAACTATTCCTTTAATGTTCATTCCATTAATCCATTTTACAATGTGATGCTGAGCCATGGGCCATGTAGACTTTGGTTAGTCAGAAGGTGATTACCCACTACAAAATACCCAGTCTTTGACTTGCTTTTGTGGTCACGGTATTTATTTTGCTGGTTCAGTTAAGATTCTGGTTAATGGTGACTCCTAACATTGTTGACAATTGGTCATTTGGCAATAGTAATGCCATGGGAACATGGTTAGACTCTTTAATAGAGGTGTCATATCCTGCCACTTGTGTGACACCAACATTACTTGCTACTTATCACTACAGCTCGAGACAGAGGATCTTCTGACACAGTCCCTACCTCCAGCCCAGAATTTCTGGGTTTAAGTTCGAAGCCAGGACTTGTTACTCACATAAGGAACTTTCATATTGCACTTCAGTGGATTAATAAATAGCCTGGGAATCCTTCCACCACTTCCCCACTATTCTCCAAATAGAAAATGTGTGAAAAAGATGTGTGTGAAGAAATGCTGAAAGAAAACTCAGCCTGATAATTACCCAGGTCTTGCTTTACATGGACACAGTCTGCTTCGTTATCTGAGGAGTTGCACATGGAACTGAATGTCCTGCAATTATGAGTGAATATCCCCGCTTGATCTTCTGATGAAGGGACAGTCATTGATGAAGACATTGAAGCCAAGGACACTGTCCTAAGGAACATTTACAACATATTTGTAGCCTTCAGCAACTACAACCATCTTCCTTTGTGGTGGATAGCAAGTTTCTGTTGATTTCCTCTTGACTTCATTTTTACTAAGACTCCTTGTTACTACTTTAGTACTGCCTTGATGTCAAGGTCAGTCACTCTGATTTCACCTCTGGAATTCAGCTTGAGTCCATGTTTAGACCAAGGCTGCAGTGATATCTAGGGTCAAGTGGTCCTCTCAGAATTCAAATCTTTTATTTGTTCTTGGGTTTTAGTGTTGTTGGGGTTTATTTCCACACCTAAGTAGATGTGAAAGTTAATGGTGAGCAGCCGTTTTGAACTGTTGCAGTCTATTTTGTGTAGGTACATTTACAGAGCTGATAGGGAGATTTTAGCCCAATGATGGTGATGGGATGGTGATATTGTCCCAGATGAGCGTAATATATAATCTAGTGTGGAACCTGTAGTGTCCTGGAGATCTTTTAGATAGTAAAGGAGAAGGGTTTGGAAGATATGCTAAGAAGCTTTGATTAGTTGCTTAGTGAATCTTGCATGTGGTTTATATATTCTTGCCACTGTGCATCAATAGTGCAGGAAATTAAGCTCTAACAAGATAGATGGCATGATGAGCAAGTGTGTTGCCTTTTCCTGGATAGTGTTGCGGTTTTTTAAAGTTATTGGGATTACAGTTCTTGAAACAATTGGGGAGTATTCCATCACACTTCTGATTTGTGCCTTGTAGGTGGTGGACATCCACTTTGGGAAGAATTCCCAGCCACTGAGCTGCTGCTGTTGCCACTATTTTATTTATGCATGTGAATCTAGATCTTTTAAGTTTTCTATAACAGTGAACCCAGTCCACATTATTGTTGAGGAATTCAACAATGGCAACATTATTAAACATCAAGGATAAATAGTTAGACTCTATCTTGTTATTAATGGTCATTGCACTTGTGTGACACAAATGTTAGTTGCCAATCCAAACTTGAATATTGTGCAGATCTTGCTGCATCTGTACATGGACTACTTCTGTATTTGAAAGTTGCAAATGCACTGAAGCAACATTTCTTACATCTGATCTCCTGGTGGAAGTAGCTGAAGGCTAGTAACAATACTGGAAATTCCTTCAACAATGTTCTGTGGCTAAGATGACTGACCCACAACAATCACACCCATTTTCTTTTGAATGAGCTAAGATTTTTGATTGCCTTGAAGTCAATTTTATAAGGTTTCCTTATTACTACAATCTGTCAAATGCTATCTGCTTTCAAGGGGAATCACTCAAATCCCATCTCCAGAATTTAGCCTTGTCACTCATGTTTGAGCAAAGGCTGTAATAAAGCTGAGTAAACTGACAGAACCTTAACTGAGTGTTGGCAGTTAGGTTATTGCTGAGTAACTGTCACTTGATAGCACTGTCGATGACACCTTCCATTACTTACTTGATAATTGAGAGTAGACTAATGGGGCAGTAATTGACAGGATTGGATTTATGCTTCTTTTTGGACAGGAAATGCCGGGGCAAGTTTCCACATTGTCAGTATTGCAACTATGCTGAAACAGCTTGACCTGGGCACAGATCTTTCGTACTATAGTCCAATTTGGTGTGCTTGTCATATCTTGATATCACATAGAGTATTGCACATTTGCTAAAGATTAGAGCTTATGACATTGGGACTTGGGATTCTCAGAAATGTTCCAAATATATCATCTGCTCCTCACGTTTGGCCGCAAAATGCTTCAGTCTTGTGCTTTTCACTGATGTGCTATATCAACTACCATAGTGGGATTTGAACTCCGATTCCAATTCACTGTATAAAACCAAAATACTGCAGATGCTGGCAATCTGAAACAAAAACAGAATATGGTGAATAAATTCAGCAGGTCTTTCAGCATCTGTGGAAAGAGAAACACAGTTAATATTTCAAGTACATTGACCCTTCTACAGAACCATGAATTACGTACTTGGAGAAATGATGAGGCAGAATGGAAAGTCAGTGAATGGGTTGAAGATAAGAAAGTTTGGCAGATATGTCATGGACATGAGATAAAGTGTGCAAAGAAGCCAGCATAATTAAGAACCCCCATGTATCCCAGACATTCTGTTTTCCACTTCCTTTCTTCAAGAAAAAGATACAAAAATCTGAGGTCACGTAGAACCGATCCAAGAACAGCTTCTTCCCTGCTGCTGTCAGACTTTTGAATTGACCTACCTTGCATTAATTTGATCTTTCTCTACACCCTAGCTATGACTGTAACACTACATTCCGCATTCTCTTGTTTCCTTCGCTATGCATGGTATTTTTTGTCTGTATAGCACGCAAGAAACAATACTTTTCACTGTGTTAATAGATGTGACAATAATAGATCAAATCAAATCAAAATCAGATCAAATTAACACTCAGTTCAGTTGTTTCCTGCATGATATCTGGAAGCAACAGAATACTTGCAGCTTGTATTAGTTATTATTGCATAATTATGCAGGAGTAAATTACGACCATTTGGCATTTTAAATTCCCACACTTTAATAAGATCAGAATTATATTCGATAAGGTGCAATGGACATCTGACAACATTCCATGCAAGGATAAGGAGGGATACCATATCAGTACTGTATATTTCCAAATCGATTATTTATATGAATGTTTCTGTCTCCTTTGATACTGAGGAAAAACCTAAAGATTTCTACATTGAAAAATTAAACATGCCTTTATATGTAGAGATACCGTAGCATTATTTGAAATATTGCAGGATAAGGGCTTCAGTAAAATACAATTTATGATGTTCATTTTGTTTTTACAGATGGAAGTTTAATTGTGTCTTTTCCAGGTACGTAATATATTTTTTGTCTTGAGTGATGTGGTGGAGCAGCAGGTTTGGTTCCAAATTTTTCCAAATGCAGAGCGAAAAAAAGGAAACTTGCAAATTTTCAAGCCAAGTTTCTGATCTCAGCTGCATCATCATGGGAGCTCAATTACTTTGCCATGAAGAAGCATTACTTGCATTATAAAGGGTTTTAGTTATGTTCTGTAAATGACTTTGGTCAACTGTTATAAATCTTTGTCACATATTTGCACCTTCAGAACATTACCCAATTTCCATCCTTCTGACGGTTATCCACTGCAGAAACTCTTACACATACCTTTGGGCTTGTATGGGATGTCAGGGAGGGTAGTACCTTCGGTGGAGGAACATGTCACATCTTTCAGGGCAGTTTGTTCATCCTTTGGCCCCACCTGGCACTCAGCTCTCACCTGTGGCTCCCCACAGCTGTTTACATGCGACAGTAGCCACACCCCATGCAACAGCCTCGATAAGCCGGCTAAACCAGGTGAAGGTAGCTGATGGGTCTCAAGCCAGGTGAGATAAGGAGATGTCTATCCCAGCATGTGAAGGCAGAGTCCGGCGGATTGAGCATAAGAGACCAATGGAAGATCTAACGGTCAAGAAGGCGGTCTCTGCAAGCATTGTGGAACGCGAAGAGCAGGATAAAACACAGAAGACGTCCTGGTCATCCACTGCCCCTAGTCCCACCTCCAGCTGTCTTGATTCTTGCCTTGCCACTGGATCTAGATGGGAATTGGGAAGAGAGAATAAGACTGATGCTGCGCACTCTCCCTCACTTTAAACCAAATCAAGCGCTAATTTTGACATCATCATCATCATCATCAGTGTCCTATTCAACCCTTGAAGTCCTGTGGCGATGAGTGAGCGGCAAAGCAGCAGGTGTGGATACACCGAGAGCTGTAATCACGGATCTGCACGCAGACGGCTCAGGTCTAACGACCATTTTCCACTGACTGAAGCAGCAGTGGAAACCAGCATCTACTTGGGCGATTGAGCAGTCCTCTTCAGAAACGCATTGCTCATCTCCGCAGAATGAGGAAGAGGTTAGAAAAGATGCCCCAAACATTGTCTGCTTTACTACACCCTGGTCAGTTTATTGCGGCTGGCAGGGATCCCATCTTGCAGTTGAACACGCAGAATAAAACACAATGTGACATAGCTCACCATTGGCACTTAGAACATGTGCACGCTTTTGGACAACCCTACAGCAGACAGACCAGAGAAAAGAACAGCCTTAGTTTCCAGAGAGCTTGCAAGATACAACATTGACATTGCAGCCCTGAGCAAAACTTGTCTTGCCAACGTAAGTCAGTTGCCTGGAACTGGAGGTGGATACACGTTTTTCTGAAATGGACACAGCAACGATGAGCATTGTGAGGCTGGAGTTGGATTTGCCATCAGGAATCATCTTGTTTGGAAACTTGATAGTCTACCCAAGGATGTGAACGACCTGCTTATGACATTACAGCTTCCGCTACAGAACAGAAGTCAAACCACCCAGATCAGCGCCTATGCCCCCACAATGAACAACCTGAATGAAATGAAAGACAAGTTCTCTGAAGAAGTAGACGCCCTATTGCAGTGAGCAGTACCGAAAAGCTGATCTTGCTTGGCAATTTCAATGCAAGAGTAGGGTGTGACTCTGCAATCTGGCAGGGAGTCATTGGGAGGCATGGAGTGGGCAAGCATAACAGTAACGGCATACTCTTACTGAAGACCTGTGCAGCACATGACCTCCTCTTCGCCAATACAACCTTCTGTCTGCCTACCCGTAACAAGACCTCCTGGATGTACCCCCGCTCTAAGCATTGGCACCTTATCGACTATGTCATTATTAGGAGAAAAGACAGGCAGGATGTCAGAGTAACCAAGGCCATGTGTGGTGCTTACTACTGGACAGATCGCAGGCTCATTGTCTCCAAAATGAGGCTCCACGTCAGACCCAAGAGGCAACCACAAGGAAGCAAGATTATGAAAAGAATCAGTGCGGCCAAACTAAAGAACCCCAGCATAGCTTCAGCACTGGCTGAAGACTTAGAAGTCAAGCTTGCTGACCTACACCTTGCAGGCAGTGCTGAGGACGACTGAGAACACTTCAGGGATGTTATCCATACATCTGTGCTGAAGATACTCGGGCCCTCCATCCGCAATCAATATGATTGGTTTGATGAGAATGATGAGGAGATACAGGCTCTACTTGTTGAAAAGCACCGTCTTCATTGGGTCTGTCAGAACAACCCATCTTCAGCTGCTAAGAAAAATGCTTTTCCTAGTGCTCACAGGGCAGTCCAGAATAAACTGCATTAAATGCAGGATGCCTGGCTGAGTGCCAAGGCAGGGATATGCTGACAGAAATGACTTGAAACGGTTCTATGAAGCCCTCAACACTCTCTAAGGCCCTCAATCTCTCGGGAGATCCCCCTGTCCTGAGGACAGATGGTACAGCTGTCATTACAGAGAAGGCTCAGATCCTGCAGAGATGGGCTGAACACTTTGAAGCCATCCTGAACTGACTGTCATCTATTAACGATGAGGCAATTGACAGGATTCCCCAGGTTGATATCAACAACACCGTGGATGACCCACCGGTAGTAGCCAAAGTCATGAAAGCTGTCAGCCAGTGCAAAGCACCAGGGCAGATGCCGTACCCGCAGAGATCTATAAAGCTGCTGGTGCTGCATTTATTGAGAAGCTCACTGAGTTGTTCCAGTCCTTTTAGAAGCAAGGATACATTCCTCAGGAACTTAAAGATGCTTCCATCATACACCTCTACAAGAGGAAGGGCAATCGGCAAGTATGCGACAACCACCGAGGAATCTCCATCACAGGAAAAACCCTCTAAAGAATCCTGCTAAATCGTATGGTCCCTCATCTGGAGCTGGGCCTGCTTCCGAGTCACTGTGTGGCTTCCGCAAAGGTTGTAGGACGACTGACATGATTTTTGCTGCACGCCAACTTCAGGAGAAGTGTCAAGAGCAGAATTGCGAGCTGGATGCAACCTTTGTTGACTTTGCAAAAGTTTTTGATACTGTAAGCCGACAAGGCCTGTGAAGGATCAGGTCAAAGTTCAGCTGCCCCCCAAATTCATTCAGATGATATGCCAGTTCTATGGTGGCTTGATGGCCAGAATACTGGATGTTAGAAAATCCCCCAATGACGTCAAACAGGGCTGTGTGCTTGCACACATCATGTTCAGCATAACATTATTGCCATGCTGAATAATGCCTTCCAGGACAGTGTTGCTGGAATCAGCCTCAAGTACAGAGTGGATGGGAAGCTTTTCAACCTGAGGAGACTTCAAGCTATTACCAAAGTGAAAGAAACTGTTCTGAGAGATTTCCTCTTTGCAGATGACTGCGCCCTGTATGCTGGCTCAGAGCCAGAGATGCAAGTCAGTATGGATAAATTTTCCACAGCTTGTAACAACTTTGGCCTCACCATCAACGTTAAAAAGATCGAAGTCATGCACAAACCTGCTCCTCATGCACTGTACACAGAACCCATAATCACAATCAAAGGGCAGAAACTACAGGCAGTGGATTAGTTCACTTATCTTAGCAGCATCCTCTCCCAAGCAGTGACTAATGATGCAGAAGTTACCTGCAGTATAGCAAAGGCGAGTTCTGCTTTTGGTAAATTGCATTCCCCTCTTTGGGAATGTCAAGGAATCAGCCCAGCAATAAAACAGAAGGTCTTCAGCCTATATCCCTGTGAAACATGGACTGTGTATCGAAGACATGCAAGACAGCTCAATCATTTCCACATGACTTTTCTTCGCAGAATATTACGCATCCAATGGCAAAACAAAATGTCAGACACCGAAATTCTCTCCAGAGCAAGTCTACCATCAGTCCACATACTGCTGATGAGAGCGTAGCTCATGTCATCCGTATGTCAGATGAGCACATACCAAGCAGCTCCTTTTTGGGGAGTTCTCTGCTGGAAGACATTCGCATGGAGGACAGAAGAAATGTTTTAAAGACACAATCAAAGCCTCCCTGAAGTCGCTTGACATTGATACGACCATCCGGGAAACACTGGCACAAAACCGCCCTATCTGGTGCTGCCTCATCCACAAAGGCTGTCAAGCTCATGAAGCAAGGTGTATTGCTGAAGCACAACTTAAGTGCAAGCTGTGCAAGTCCAGAGCCACCAGCGCAACAACTACAGTGTCTATACAAGTCTGTCCAATATATGCCAGGTCATTCCGTGCCCAAATTGGCCTGATCAGTCATCTTCGGACACACTGCAACCAGCCTCAAAATGACTAGTGGTGTTGAGGTCCTCATCAATGATGATGGATGAACAACAACACATACCTTTGTTACTGTTACTGTTAGACAGTATTCTGGCTGATCCCCATAGTTTACTCTGCATAATTTGAGGTCATCCAAAGCCATATCCTTGCTTACACAAAGTCCCATTCACACATCACCCCTCTGCTCACTTAATTCCTAGTCAAGCAAATTCTCATCCGTGTTTTCAAATTCCTCTATGGCCTTGCCATTCCCTATTGTTGTATTCACTTCCAGCTTCATGCCCCACAGAGCTATCTCTAATTCTGGCTTCTTGAGCCCTCACAATTTTAATTGCTTCTGCCTTGTTGGCATTGCTTTTAGTCGCCAATGCCCTAATGTTCATAATTCTGTCTGTAACCCCACTGCCTCTTTGTCTTTCCTTCTTTAATTCATTTTTAAAACTTGTCTCTTTGACCTGAGTTTTCTTCCTCTCCTAACCTCTGGCTACCATTTTACCCCATTTATACTTTTAATACCATTCCACAGACACCTGCTTTCCATAATTTTAGAGTTTGTCTTGCGTTGCATAGAAAAATATTTGTGTCTCAGAATTGGCCAGAGTTAAATGGAGCTTTGCTACGAAAATAATGATATTATGTCTCCAGTTCAGAATGATCAAATTAATCTAAATAAATGTAAACTTGTGCAAGCCCTAGCCCAGCAGCAGTTTGTAATTAACCTTCCTGCAAGCATTGTAGCATTGTTTGTTTTGAGTACATGTCAGTGCATTTTGTGATTTTCCCTTTAGATAATCTATGGAATGTAGCTTCTGTGATCTAATCTTTGTAATCTAAAGATTACCATGTGCGAAGGGGAGTCGGGTATTAGGATATGTTTGGGATGGATTTGGTTCAGTGGGTTTTTTTTTGCTGGTTCAGGAGATAGCCTGCAATTGCTAGTACCACAACTAGTGCAACAATTTCATCTAGTTCTGCACCTCATCTACCATCTCAAAAAGAGTTCCTGTTATTAACTTTCTCCCGAACTGCTCCCCTACTGAAACATCGACCACCTGGTTGGGCTCATTCCCCAATACCAGGTCCAGTGTGGCCTTTTCCTTGGTTGAAGTAGTTACATACTGTTTCAAGAAGCCTTCCTGGTTGCTATTTACAATCTCTGCCCCATCCACATCCTTAGCGCTAAATGAGTCCCAGTCAATATAGGGGAAGTTAAAATCTCCCACCACAACAATGCTGTTACTTCTATACTTTGCCAAAATCTGCCTACATATCAGTTCCTCTATCTCCCATTGGCAGTTGGGCGGCTTATAGTGACTGTGCCATTCCTATTCCTGAGCTCTACCCATATTGCCTGGCTGTATGAGCCCTCCAAGGTGTCCTCCTGCAGTAAAGGTGTGATATTCTCCTTAACCAGTTGTGCAACTCCCCCAACCCTTTTACATCACCCTCTATCCTGAAACATATGTATCTTGGGATGATAAGTGGCCAATCTGGCTGAGAAACAGTGGAGGATTTTTAAGGAGATCTTTTTCTGTACTCAGCAGAAATATATTCAGATGGTAAAGAAGAATTGTAGGAGAAGGGATAACCAACCATGGTTATCGAAGGAAATGAAGGAGAGTATTAAATTAAAAGCTGATGCGTTCAGAGTGGCTAAAAATAGTGGACGATTAGATGATTGGGAAAGATTTAAAAAACAACAAAGAACAATAGGAAGCAGAGAGTAGATATTAATGGGTGTTATTCTGGTTGGCAGTTGGTGACTAGTGGAGTGCCGCAGGGATTGGTGCTGGGGCCTTAACTGTTCACCATTTACATAGATGATCTGGAGGAGGGAGCTGAGTGTAGGGTAACGAAATTTGCTGATGACATAAAGATGAGTGGAAAAACAAATTGCAAATGTGAGGTTATCCACTTTGGTAGAAATAATAGTAGGAGGGATTATTATTCAAAAGGCAAAAAGCTGCAGCATGCTACAGTGCAGAGGAACCTGAGGATCCTTGTGCACAAATCGCAAAAACCTTGTCTGCAGGTGCAGCAGATGATCAAGAAGGCGAATGGAATGTTGGCCTTTATAGTGAGAGGGATAGAATATAAAAGCAAGGAGGCCTTGCTGCAACTGTACAGTGTACTGGTGAGACCGCAACTGGAGTACTGTGTGCAGGATATATTGGCCTTGGAGGGAGTGCAGAGAATGTTCACTGGGCTGATACCGGAGATGACGGGATTAGCCTATGAGGAGAGATTAAATAGACTGGGTCTGTACTCGTTTGGAGTTTAGAAGGCTGAGGGGGGGTCTTATAGAAACATATAAGATAACGAAGGAGATAGATAGGGTAGAGGTAGAGAGATTCTTCCCACTGAGAAAGGATAGCAGAACTCGAGGGCACAGCCTCAAAATAAGGGTGTGGGGGGCAGTTTAGATCAGAGTTGAGGAGGAACTTCTTCACTCAAAGGGTGGTGAGTCTCTGGAATTCTCTGCCCACTGAAATGGTGGAGGCTACCTCGCTGAATATATTTAAGTCATGGTAAAAAGGTTTCTGATAGACAAGGGAATTAAGGGTTATGGGGAAAAAGTGGAAAAGAGGAACTGATCAACTTCAGATCAGCCATGATCTTGTTGAATGGCGGGGCAGGCTCGAAGGGCTAAATGGCCTACTGCTGTTCTTATTTCTTATGTTCTTATGTTTTTATGTTCAATCCTGTCCTTTCCTTAACCAAGTCTGCGCAATAGCAACAACATCATAGTTCCAAGTACTAATCCAAGCTCTAAGTTCATCTGCCTTACCTATTACATTTTTCACATTAAAACAAATGCATTTCAGTTCACCGGACTCTCTTTGATTAGCAATCCTGCCTGCTCTTCCTCTGAGTCTTACTGGCTCTACTCTTTGCTTTCCCTTCAGTTAAATCACCCTTGCTTTGGTTCCCATCTCCCTGCCAAACTACTTTAAATTATCCTATGTAACACGTCCCATATTTATGCCCTTGCAGTTTAGATGCAACCTGTCCTTCTCTCATAGGTCCCACTTGCCCCAGAAGAAATCCCAATGGTCCAGATTTCTGAAACCCTCCTTCCTACACCAGCTGTTTAGCCATGTGATGAGTTATGCTACCTTCCTATTTCTCGCCTCATTGGCACGTGGCACCGGGAATAATCCTGAGATTACAACTATAGAGGTCCTGCTTTTTTAAGTTTTACCTAACTCCTTAAACTGCCTCTGCAGGACCTCATCACACTTCCTACTTAAGTCGTTAGTATCAATATGTAACACAATCTCTCTATTCACCCTCTCTCTTCAGAATGCTTTCTGCCTGTTCAGAGACATCCTGGACTCTGACACCAGAGAGACAACATAGCACCTTGGATTCTCTTTCACATCCACAAAGCATCTATCTATACCCCTAACTATAAAGTCCCCTACAATTATCGCTCTAGTGCCCTTTATCCCTCCCTGCTTAACAACAGAACCAGCTATGGTGTCACTGCTCTTGCTGCGGCTCCTGTTATTCCCTGATAGGTCATCCCCCACAACAGTATCCAAAGTGGTATACTTGTTAGACACGGGGAAACCACAGGGGATTCCTGCACTGACTGTCAGCCCCTTCTTGTAGTCACCCATCTATCTACCTGTATTTTGGGTGTGACCACGTCTCTAAAGCTCCTGTCAATGACAACTGATGCTACTTTCATGCTCCTAAGTGCATCCACTGCTGCTCCAGCCTATCTATGTGGTCTGTAAGGAGCTGCAGTTGGCTAGACTTCCTGCAGATGTAGTCATCCGAGACATTGGAAGCATCATGGATCTCCCACATCTCACAAGTACAGCACAGCACTTAACCCCACTGACTGACATTTCTAGCACCAACTAAATTATTTAAGAAAGTTTATTAAACTCTTATCTTCACTCTTATCTTCTCACAGTGGCCTTTATTTTTTGATTAGAGGAGGAGAAAGGGAGGGAAGCATTAATGATCCTTTGAAATTATCATGTGTGCACCCATGCACAAAGAAGGTTAAAGCATTTAAATAAATTTCCATTGCACTTCAAAATTCGTTGTAGGGAATACTTATTCCTTGTAAGTTTCTTCTCATAGCTCTTTTCATCGCTCTTAATTTCTGTTTTGTCACCTTTTGCTACAATGTATCCCATCTATTTGTGAGATTTGTAATTCTTTTGCATTTTTGTATGCTTTTTCTTTTAAGTTGCGATCTCCTCTTCAATTTCCCCTTGGTGCACCTTTTTGTGCATGTAGATCTCTTGTCCTTTAGTGCTATTGGGGAGGGTTCAAATTTATTTGACAGGAGTATAGGAATCACAAAAAATTATCAGAGGGGAATGTCAATATGCACAGAAAAGGGAGAGATAGATAGCAATAGACTAGAGAATGGTAAGTCATTAGATTGGGTCAGAGTAGGGGAGAAATTAATAAACATTCTTCAGGATTATGTAAATACAAGGAGAACATTGCAGAGCTGGAGGAAGAGGGTGTCACAGAGGAAGAATCAATTTGGCTTGAGCTAAGAAACAAAAAAGGCACTTTTGAATTGCTCAAAGTAGTTCATAGGTCACCATCTAGTGGAATGCATGTAGAGAAATAAATTGGCAAATAAATTAAGAAAGGTGAAAGAATTATATTGTGGTTATAATGGGACACTTTGATTGCCCAAAAATATCATGAAATAGTGGTAGTAAGAAGGGCAAAGTGGTGTAACAGGTGCTAGAGTGTGTTCACGAAAATTTCCTACAACATTATGTTTCCAATCCAATGAGACGGAAGGGACTTCTGGATCTACTTCTTGGAACTTAGGTGAGCCAAGTGAATCAAATAATAGTGGAAGAACATTTAGAAAACTGAGTATTATATCCTGAGATTTAAGTTGGCCATGGAAAAGGAAAAAGAAAATCTAGAGTAAAATAATTATTTGGAGGAAAGCCAACTACAAAGAGGTAAGAATGGATTTGGGCAGAATAAATTTAAATCAACAATTGTCAGAGATAATGGTAGCTGAACAATGTGTCTATTTGAGCACAGATAAGATGCATTCTCTCAAAATGGAAAGGCCGAGCAAACAATTCCGAATTTGCTGAATGAAAAAAGAAATAGAAATAAAGATTAAGAAGAAAAATATGCTTATGACAGATGTCAGCTGGACAGCACACTGGAGAACCACACTGAATATAAAATCTATCAAACAGTACAGCAGGCTGGGAGACATCAGCAGGGACCTGTAGTGGAACTCGAAACTCTTTTTTTCCACATGATCAGCCTCATACTGGAAATCAGCCTGGGCTGTTTGCCATATGGAAATTGTTATTGTTGGAAACAGTCTGTGCTGATTTCCAGCATGAGTTGCTTGTATGAATTGCTGTTTCCATATGATTAGCGAGCTGGGGACATTTATCTCTGGACCTTCTAATGTCTCCTCTCCATGCTGGGAGAGATTCCCACCAGCATGGTTTGTAACTGTTCGTCACCAACAGAGACCAGGCATTCTGGTGGCGACAAAGGCCATTGAAGCCTCCAAGAAAGTTGGGGGTCCAGGAGGAGCCCCTTGATCAATGCCAGCTTGGCAGTACCAGCCTGGCACCCTTGCACTGTCTACTGGGGCTGTTGGCAAGGGTTGGGTTAATAGGCTGGCAATCAGGGTAGTGACCATTGGGAGACCAGCAGTGGGAATGTTTGTGATGCAGGGACAGTGCACTGAGATCAGTGCATGTGCAATGGCCTGCTAAGCATTGTGCTGCCAGTCTCTTGAGCGGAATGAAGCCCTGTCCCCACTTTCTGGCAGAAATCTCTCTGAGGCACCCTGTGAGGCACAGAAATTTGTTAAACTAAGTATGCCCAAACAACGGGCAGGAATTCTCCTGTTTTCCTGCTGACTGGGACACTCATTTTTTTGGGAGAACCCCGGTCAACTTGTTCAGAGGGGAAGTGAAAAAGCAAATAACAACAAAGAGGAAGTAAGAAACTGGGAGTCAACATGAAATGGGAATTCCAAAGGCTTCAATAAATAGTACAAGTGAGGTAAAAGAAGTGGGAGTGATTAGGTACTAACAAAGGAATGTATGCGTGGAGGCAGGGAGAGTTGCTAAGATAGTAAATTTGTATTTTGCATCTGTTTTTACCAAGGTAGAAGATTAGCGATCGAGAAGGCAATTAATACACAAGAAGGATTAAAAATTGAACATAGAACATTAAGCACAGTAATTTTGGCTTTTGGCTTTCAATGTTGTGCTGAGCTATGTCCAATCCCAAGATCATACTATCCCACTCCCTATAATTCTGGTGTGCTCTCTGTGCCTCTCCAATAACCACTTGTAAATTCCTAAGGTGTTCGACTCCGCTATCACAACAGGCAGTCTATTCCACACTCCAACCACTGCATGAGTGAAGAATACCTTAGATATCCATCCCATATCTCCCATCATGAACCTTATACTTATGCTCCCTAGTAACAGCTACATCCACCCGAGGAAATAGTCTCTGCATGTCCACTCTATCAATCTCTCCCATCATCTTATAAACTTCTATTAAGTTGCCTTTCATCCTCCTCTGCTCAGAAGAGAAAAGCCCCAGCGCCCTCAACCTTTCCTCATAAGACTTACCCTCCAAACCATGCAGCACCCTGTTAAATCTCCTCTGCACTCCCTCCAATGCTTCCACATCCTTCTTGTAGTGAGGTGACCAGAACTGAACACAATATTCCAAATATTGACTCACTAACACTCGTTAGTATAGTTGCAGCATAACCCCATGGCACTTAAAGTCAAACCTCTTGTTAATAAATGCTGACACACTATAAAACTTCTTCACAACTCTATTCACTTGAGTGGCAACCGTCATAGATCTGTGGATTTGAACCTCAAGATTTCTCTGTTTCTCCACACTCTTTAGAACCTTGCCGTTGACCCTGTAATCTGCATTCAAGTTTGTCCTACCAAAATGAATCACCTCACATTTTCAGGGTTAAATTCCATCTGTCACTTTTCCGCCCAGCTCTGCATCATATCAATGTCTGTTTGCAGCCTGCAAGAGCCCTCCACTCATCCACTACTCCATCAATCTTGGTGTCATCAGCAAATTTACTATCCAGCCTTCAGCCCACTCTTCCAAGTCATTGATAAAAATCACAAATAGTTGAGGACCCAGCACTGACCCCTATGATATACTGTTGGTAACTGGTCTCCAATCTGAAAATTTTCCTTCCACTACCACCCTCTGTCTTCTATGATATAGCGAGTTACTTATCCAATCGGCCAAATTTCCTTCAATTCCACACATCCTTATCTTCTTCATGAGCCTACCATGGGGACCTTTTCAAATGCCTTACTAAAATCCATGCATATGACATCAACTGCTCTACCTTCATTCACACACTTAGTTACTTCCTCAAAGAATTCAATCAAATTTATGAGGGGACTTACCCCTCACGAAATCATGCTAACTATCCCAGAATAAACTGCATCTTTTTAAATGGCCATAATGGAAAGCGTCCTGAGAGATAGGATTTATGGCCATTTAAAAAGGTGCAGTTTATTCTGGGATAGTTAGCATGGAAACATGGATAGTTTAATGGAAACTTATCAACCACCGAAGTAAGACTAACTGACCTATAATTACCAGGGTCATTCCTATTTCCTTTCTTGAAAAGAGAAACAACATTTGCCACTCTCCAGTCCTCTGGCACTATCCCCATGGACAGTGAGGACCAAAGATCAAAGCTAAAGGTTCTGCAATCTCATCACTTGCCTCCCAAAGTATCCTAGGATGTATCCCATCTGGCCCAGAGAATTTATCCATCCTCAGGTTTTTCAAAATTGCTAATACATCTTCTCTCAGAACATCTACCTCTTCCATCTTATCAGCCTGTATCATGCACTCATCATCAGAACCTCATCGTCATGGCCCCTCTCCTTAATGAACACTGATGAAAAGTATTCATTCAATGTCTCATCTATCTCTCCTGACTCCATGTACAAGTTCCCACTACTATCCTTGACTGGCCCTAATCTCACCCTGGTCATTTTTTTATTTCTCACATAAGAGTAAAAAGCTTTGGGGTTCTTTTTTTATCCGACCTGCCAAGGACTTCTTATGCTCCCTCTTAGCTCTCCTAAACCCTTTCTTTAACTCATTCCTAGCTACTTTGTAAAACTCAAATGACCAAACTGAACCTTGTTTTTTCATCCTTACATACGCTTCCTTTTTCCTCTTAACAAGACATTCAACCTCCTTTGTGAATCATGGTTTCCTCACTCGGCCATTTCCTCCCTGCCTGCCAGGGGCATACCTATCAAGGACACGCAATATCTGTTTCTCGAAAAAGCTCCACTTTTCGTTTGTGCCCATACCTGACAGTTTCTGCTCCCATTCTATGTTCCTTAATTCTTGCCTAATCGCATCATAATTACCCCTGCTTCAATTATAAACCTTGCCCTGTCGTGTGACCCAATCCCTCTCTATTGCAATTATGAACAACACCGAATTGTGGTCACTATCTCCAAAGTGCTCTCCCACAAACAAATCTAACACTTGACCCAGCTCATCATCCAGTACCAAGTCCAATGTGGCCCCACCTCTTGTCAGCTTATCCACATATTGTGTCAGGAAACTCTCTTCCCTACATTGTACAAAAAGTGTCCCATCCGAACTATTCAAGATTCCAATCAATATTTGGAAAATTTAAGTCACCCATGATAACTACCCTGTGACCTCCACAACTATCCATAATCTGCTTTGCCTTTTCCTCCTCCACATCTCTATTGTTATTTGGGGGCCTTTAGAAAACTCCCAACAAATGACTAATTTTTTCCTATTTCTAACTTCAGCCCATATTACCTCAGTAACACCTTTCAACAGCCGTTAAACTATTCTTGATTAACAATGCTACTCCTCCACCTCTTTTACTGCCTTCCCTACTCTTCTGAAACATCTATACCCTGAAATTGCCAACAACCATCCCTGTCCCATTCTAACCATATCTCCGTAATGGCCACAACATCATAGTCCCAAGTACCAATCCATGCTCCAAGTTCACCTACCTTATTCCTGATGTCGCTTGCATTGAAATAGATACACTTCAACCCACCATCCTGTCTGCCTGTACACTCCTGCGACCTTGGTACCTTCCTCAATACCTCAACACTGACTTTTGGACTACATCTCATTTTCCTAATCCCCTGACAAATTAGTTTAAACCCCCCCCAAACAGCAGATGAAATTTCCCTCCCAGGATATAGTGCGCCTCTGGTTCAGGTCCCACCTTCGCCAGAATGTGTTCCAGTTGTCCAAGTAAATGGAATCCTCTCTCCGACACCATCCATGTTAATCTGCATTCTCTCCCTGTTCCTCAACTCATTTGCACGTGGCACCAGTAACAAACCAGATGACAATATGCTTTGTTCTAACTTTCAGCTTCCAGCCTAGTTCCCTAACTTCTTGTTTTAAATCCCCATCCCTCCTTCTACCTACATCATTGATACCAATGTGCACCACAATCTGCAATTGATCCTCCTCCCCCTTAAGAATCTTGAAAACATGGTCCGAGACATCATGGACTCTTGTATCCAGTAAGCAACATACCATCCTTGAGGCTCTTCTGCTGCCACAGAACCCCCCATGTGTTCCTCTAACAATCATGTCCCCAATTACTATTGCTCTCCTGCTCTCCTCCCTTCCCTTCTGAGACACAGGAATGGACTCTGTGCTCGAAGTCCAGTCACTCTGGCTTATCACTGGTAGGTCATCCCCCTCAACAGTATCCAACGCAGAATACTTGTTGCTGAGAGAAACAATCACAGGGGATCCCCGCACTGGCTGCTTCCTCCCAGCCTCTCTCACTGTCACCGATCTATTTTCATTTTTTGGAGTTTCCAAATCCCTGAAACCTTTATCTATGATCACCTCTGCCTCCTGAATAATCTCAAGTTGATCCAGCTCCAGCTCCAGTTCCCTAACGTGGTTTTTGCCACCAATTCAACAGATTCTCTAACTCTAACCTGTACTCTGTCTCATTATTGTTTGTGATCCAACCTACTACTTTGATTTGATTTGATTTTCACTGAAAGTTAGCCTCCCATTCATTGATTCTGTCTACACTTCCGGCTGCCTCGGCAAAGCAGCTAGCATAATTAAGCATCCAGCACATCCCGAACACACTCTCTTCCACCTTCTTCCGAATTTCTTTTGAATTTCACAGTAACTTCATTGCGGTATTAATGTAAGCCTAACTTGTGACTAATAAATAAACTTTAACTTCTACTTTATGGTGGTATCATCAGCAAACTTGAAAATCAAGTTAGAAGGGAATTTGGCCACACGGTCATAGATATACGAGAAGTATAATAGGGGGCTGAGAACACAGCCTTGCAAGGCACCAGTGTTAAGGATGATTGTGGAGGAAGTGTTGTTGTCCATTCTCACTGACTGTTCTGTGGGTTAGGAAGATCAGAATCCCGTCACAGAGAGAGGAGCCGAGGACCAGGCCACAGAGTTTGAAGATAAGTTTCAGAGGAATAATAGTGTTGAAAGCTAAACTATAGTCAATAAATAGGAGTCTAATAGCTTTCTTTATTGTCTAGATGTTCCAGGGTTGAGTGCAGGGCTAGGAATGTCTAGATGTTCCAGGGTTGAGTGTAGGGCTAGGAAGATGGTCTGCTGTGGATCTGTTGTGGAACTAGGTGAACTGTAGTGGATCCAGGCAATTCGGAAAGCTGGAATTGATTGTCATGGCTAACCTTTCGAAGCACTTCATTATGATGGGTGTCAGAGCCACTGGACGATAGTCATTAAGGCACGCTGATTGGCTTTTTTTTGATACTTGGATGATGGTTGTCTTCTTGAAGCAGATAGGGACCTCGTGTTATTGTGAAGGGTGGTTGACGATGTCTGTGAATAAGCTCGCCAGCTGATCCGCGCAGGATCTGAGTGTTCATCTGGGCCAATTCCTTTCTGTGGGCTGACTTCAAGAAGGCTGCTCTGATATCTGCAACGGTGACCTCAAATACAGGTTCATCCAATGTTTCCAGGGTAGCAGGCATGCTTTCGCTGACCTCTTGCTCAAAATGAACGTAGAATGCATTGAGCTCATTAGGGAGGGGTGCATTGGAGCCGGCAATTTTACATGCCTTAGTAGCTGTTTCACATTTCTCCCTTTCAAACACTATCACAATCATATAATGATTATTAATAGATAAATGGTCATGCACCAGTAAGCTGTTTGCAAATCTGGCTCAATACTTATTATGTTTATGTATTTTACAACATTAGGTTTTTTTACAATTGGTGTTTCCTTAGCTTTTGTATTTTGAAGGTGTTGTTTCATGTATTGTTGGGAGTTAGAGCTCTCTAATTTGATTTGATTTATTATTGTCACATGTATTAGTATGCAGTGAAAAGCATTGTTTCTTGCGTTATACAGACAAAGCATACCATTCATAGAGAAGGAAATGAGAGAGTGCAGAATGTAGTGTTACGGTCATAGCTAGCATGGAGAGAAAGATCAACTTAATGCAAGGTAGGTCCATTCAAAAGTTTTATGGCAGCAGAGTAGAAACTGTTCTTGAGTTGTTTGGTACATGATCTCAGACTTTTGTTATTTTTTTCCCGACGGAAGAAGGTGTAAGAGAGTATGTTCAGGATGTGTGTGGTGTCCTTAATTATGATGATTTCTTTGCTAAGGCAGCAGGAAATGTTGATAGTGTCAATGGATGAGAGCTGGTTTGCGTGATGGATTGGGCTACATTCATGACCTTTTGTAGTTTCTTGAAGTTTTGTACAGAGCAGGAGCCATAACAAACTGTGATACAACAGGAAATATTGCTTTCTACGGTGCATCTGTAAAGATTGGTTCCTCCATCTTCTGAGAAAGTACAGGTGTTAGTAGGCTTTCTTAATTATAGTGTCGACACGAGGAGACCAGTTCAGATTGTTGATGATCCGGACACCTAAAAACTTGAAGCTCTTGACCTTTTCTATTTCATTTCTGTTGATGTAGACAGGAGTATGTTCTCCATTATGTTTCCTGAAGTCGGCGACAAGCTCCTTTGTTTTGTTGACATTGAGGGAGAGATTCTTGTCATCGCACCAAATTTTCTATCTCATTCCTGTTCTCTGTCTCGTCATCGTTTGAGATCTAACCGACTATGGTGGTATTGTTAGCAAACTTGAAAATCAAGTTGGAAGAGAATTTGGCCACACAGTCAGAGGGGTATAAGGAGTATATTTGGGGGGTGAAAAACAGCCTTCTGGGGAACTGGTGTTGAGGATAATTGTGGAGAACGTGTTATTGCCTATCCTTACTGACTGTGATCTGTGGGTTAGGAAGTTGAGGATCCAGTTGCACAGGGAAGAGCCAATCCCAGGTCATGGAGTTTGAAGATGAGTTTTGTCGGAATAATCGTGTTGAAGGCTGAGCTGTAGTCAATAAATGGAGTCTGACTTAGATGTCCTTATTATCTAGGTGTTCCAGGGTTGCTTGCAGGGTCAGGGAGATGGCGTCTGCTGTGGACCTATTCCGACACTAGGTGAACTGTAGTGGATCCAGGCAGTCTGGGAAGCTGGAGTTGATTTGTGCCATGACTAGCCTTTCGGAGCACTTCAGAACAATAGATGTCAGACCCACTGGACGATAGTCATTAAGACACACTGCTTGGCTTTTCTTTGGTACTGGGATGATGGTGTCTTCTTGAAGTAGATAGAGACCTCAGATTGTTGTAAAGAAAGATTGAAGATGTCTGCGAATAAGTTCGCCAGCTGATCTGCGAAGAATTTGAGTGCTCGTCTGGGTGCCCCATCCAGGCCAGTCGCATTCCATCACTTTCATTTCAGAAGCCAAAAATCTGTTGATAGTAATTTTACTAGATCTTAGTCGGCTATTTGAAAAAGAATAAGCAGTCACAGGGAATGGATGAGAGGCACATCTCTGACACCAGAGGGCATATTCTTAAAGCTAATCCTTTTCATGAAGTTATATTGTCAAACCAAGGCACTGTTGTGAATGCTACTAGGATTATTACCCTGGATTCGCCAGGAATCTCCAGAGATCGAAGATAAATCTCCAGGACACTGCTGTTAGCAATCCTGGAGAAAAATTATAGGGACATTAAAAATTATCATTTCTCTTAAGTTTTCTTTGAGCATTTCTTTTTGTTAGGTATAAAAATATTGAAAATGGGTAGTTATAAAAGCTATTAGCCTACTATCAAGCATTGTCCAATTGGATAATGTTTTTTTTCTTTCGACTTCAAATGTTTGTGCATCACTGATGTGTTGGCAAATCTTGGCTGGAATGTGGGGAAAGTCATGTGATGACTTTCATCACATGAAACTTTCAGGAGTAAATTGACTCATAGTTGGTAACCTTATATGCTGACAAAGTTCTGCCTGTGCCACTGATGCTAGAGTATGGGAATACTATTCCCTGCAATCAGACCTTCAGACAATATCTCAGGTAACTCTGAATAAGATAACAGTCTTGAACATCCAAGCCACCAGATGACTCAAAACTGATTTTGCTGAACTGGTTAATTAAATATGTACTAAATATTAGCAGATGGCAGATTAATTGTTTACCAGCACAACCCTTTTTGGCATTTTCCCCATAGGAAAGGCAATAACAGAATGAGAGAGCACCATTGTCCAGACTGTGCTGTGTATGAACACAGGCTGCTTCAAGATCTGAGAAATTGTGAATGATACTGGATATTATGCAATCATCAGTGAACATCTCCACTTCTGATCTAGTGATGTAGGTATAGCTATAGATGATGCAGATGAAGATGTTTGGAGCTAGTGCACTATCCACAATGGTAGAAGGCAAGTAGAGATAAAGTATCCTTACAAACACTGATTGAGGAATTCCAATGTTTCCAGTAGCATGCGATATAGATTTGAGCCAAACAATTTACCTAGACTGAGCTCGTTCTTCTGCTGCTTTTTTGATGCAAAATGATAGGCTGCACAGTTCCACGTAGTAATAATGCAGGGGTAGGGCAGCTTTGATGTGACCTATCTCCCACTTCTTCCCCTGGGTTTTGGACAAATGATACACGTATGTAGATTTAGAAACGTGAAGTATTTAGTAAAGCAGTCAGGATCTCTTTTGTCCTCAATTCATCTCAAAGGTCTGAGCTCAGCCATGGAATTGCAAAATGGTATTGGTACATTTCTTTGGAATTTGATTTACTAGTCTTAGAGAGCATCAGCATTTCTTTAAAATAAAGAGATCCCTGCTGGTTTCTGAATGTTAGAAATTCTTCTAATATGTGTTGTGGCTTGTCAAGCCTTTCTCCATTTCAAAAAATAAAATAGAAATTTTATAAAGTAGTCAAGTTGATATTGATATTTTTGTTCTTTCTTTCCTTTGACAGATCATTATCCTGACAATTCCATTCTTTGGAATTGTATTTATGCAGTTGTGGATTTGGTGCAAACGGTCAACAGGATGGTGTTGTGGCACACTGGTTAGCCAGGGTCTCAGGTTAAATTCCCAGCTTTGGGTCCCTGTCTGTGTGGAGTTTGCAGATTTTCCCCATCTGTGCATAGGTTTTCTCTGGGTGCTCCGGTTTCCTCCCACAGTCCAAAGATATGTGGGTTAGATGGATTGGCCATGCTAAATTGCCCCTTAGTATCAGGGAACTAGCTAAGGTAATTGCATGGGGTTATGGGGATAGAGCTTGGATAGGATTGCGGTCGGTGAAGGCTCAATGAGCCAAATGGCTTGCTTCTGTATTGTAGATTTTATGATTCTATGAGAAGAGAGTCATCTCTTTCCCCTAGCAGGGAGCAAGAAGTCCTTCAAACATCTGATGAGGAAGCAGAGGGATGAAATTGCCACCTCCTCCATGTGGCACATAGCAAATAAACTGCATGGGTAGCACTTGCTGCTTACATGAATAAATAATAATAACTGCGCACTGCCTGTAAGATTTGAATTGGTGTTGATAGTCTGCAGACTATCTCTTGTCTTCCATGCATAATTTCACACAGAATTTAGTTTTTGGCCTTTGCATTGTGGAGCCCAGCCTTTGAGAGGAACTGTGTGTAATTCATCTGCAATTATATGAGGTATTAGAAAATCTGCATGGGGGCAGCCACACTGTGTCAGATATGGAGAAGTTGGCTTTTAAGTGCATTTCAAGACATCAACATGCTACTATTTACCACAGAGTACAAAGTCATCTCTATGAATGCTGCAGTCAGATACGTACAAAAACACAGCATGTGCCCTTATTGCACTGAAATTCTTTAACACTCTGAGCTTCACTGTCACGATCACTTTGAAAAGCAATGTAATGTGTCAACAGGGGCTTCAATCATCGATCTCTCATAGTCTACTTCTCCACAGATTAATGGGAATGATGAGCCACAGCCACATGGAATCAAATCAAAGATGGTGTAATAAGAGTGGTCTTTCAGAAGATGGCATTATATCAATTCCCCAACTAATATTCATCACTGTGCTAGAAAGCTATCTGAGTCAGTTGCGAAACATAAGCATTGCAAAGGCCTTCATTTGAGCAAAAGCAACTTAGTGAAAACTGAATTTAAGGTTTATGTATTTTGAATTTTTCAAAAGGTCAAATTGTTTTACATTGTTTTCCCATATTATTTTGTTATATTGTGGCTTAATCTCTCTGTTCTTTCCAAATTTCTTTCTAATGAGCCGCCCTTATGCATTTGTCTCCTTTTGTATTTTGAGACTGGTACAGCATTTATCTAATATTCCCTCCCACCACACTCTGCAAGTTCTGTCGTCTATTTGTGTTTGTTTACTGTTAATAAGTTTCCACTCTTCAAAAGCTCACAATCCCAACATGGAATTTGTTGTTTGTAAAATGATCCGCACTTTATAGTTATCTCATTCTTAGTGTTCCACCATCTACATCACTTCATAGTTTCTCTTCAACAATAATTACAGTTTTAATTTAACTTTTCTGTTTTAATGAAGCTTTAACAACATGTATTAAATTGTTTGAGATAGTTTGATGGTAATTATTATAGTTTCTCTTATGGTTTGTCAAATCATTTCAATTACTAATATGCCATTATCTTCCAGAATATTTTATAAGCAATATAGTCACTTACAAGTTAAAATGTCCATGTTTTGTACTCATATACACTTATATATCTTATAAATATGCATAATATCTTTCAGAAATGGAACCCGCGCAGAATGTTGGAAATTTGGCAGCTAAAGCTTCTGAGTCCCTTTCAGGTATGTTTTCAATATTTTTCAACTCACTTGTGGACCTTTAAATGTTTTGTGCATTGTTAACACAAATGTTCATTTAACAAACCAGTGGCCTAGAAATTTGATTGTTCTTGAAAATGGGCGCATAGACACCACATAAAACTGATGTCATGAGGCAAGCCCATATTCAGAACTATTTAATAGCTGCATGACTATTTGGCAAATTAAGCTTAACTGATGCTAATTATAAGATGGAGATACTGGGGATACAATAAGTCTCACAACACCAAATTAAAGTCCAACAGATGTATTTGGAATTACGAGGTTTCAGAACGCTGCTCGCTCATCAGTGAGTGAGCTTGAGTGGGTTCTACTCACCTGATGAAAGAGCTGCCGCCCAAAAGCTCGTGATTTCATATATATTTGTTGGATTTTAAACTGGTACTGTGAGACTTCTTACTATGTCCAATAAACATGACACTGCAAAGGTATCAGACACCTGTTGGCAGATGCAGTATAGTGTGTATAAGTGTGAGGTTATCCACTTTGATAGCAAAAATAAGAAGATAGATTATTATTTGAAGGGGTGCAGATTGAGAACAATGGATACTCAGTAAGACCTTGAGGCCCTCTTGCATCAGTTGCTGAAATTAAGCGTGTAGGTACAGCAGGCAATAAAGAAGGCAAATGGCATGTTGGCCTTCATGGCAAGAGGAGTAGGGATGATTTACTGCAATTGTATAGGACATTGGTGAGATCATACCTAGAGTATTGTGTGCAATTTTGTTGTCCTTATCTGAGGAACGATGTTCTTGCTTTAGAGAGAGTGCAGCAAAAGTTTACCAGGCTGATTTCTGGGATGGCAGGTCTGTCATATGAGGAGAGACTTAAGTCAGTTCGGATTGTATTCATTGAAGTTCAGAAGTGTGAGAGGTAATTTCATAGAAATTTATAAAATTCGAACAGGATTAGACAGAGTAGATTCACAAAGGATGTTTCCAATGGGACTCCAGAAGTAGGGGTTATAGTTTGCGAATATGGGGAAAACCTTTTACGACTGAGGTGAGGAAAAGTTTCTTCATCCAAAGAGTGATGAATGTGTGGCATTCACTGCCACAGAATATAGTTGAGACTAAAACATTGTGTAATTTCAAGAAAAAAATAGATACAACTCTTGGGGCTAAAGGGATCAAGGGATATGTAGAAAAGGCAGGGTCAGGATATTGATTTTGATGGTCATCCATGATCAAAATGAATGGTGAGCAGGCTGGAAAGCCCAAAAGGACAAAATACTGCTGCTTTTATATTCTATATTTCTACATTTCTGTGGCCATTGGTGTGGAGCTGGTACTACGTGAGGATAGAACAGCTTGAGTGCCAATTCTTCAGAGAGCAATGTCATATTCCAGCTTCACTGCAGAGGACTCAAATTGAGTAGTTTGGTTGGTCCAGTCTACTGAAGAAGACTGGCATACACAAAGCAAAATTGAATACACTGGTACACTGTGCTTATGACAGTAACTGAACGCAAGGAGAGATCTACTTCCAATGTTCATCAGGTTTTATCTATACTATAGGAATCTTTCTTCACTAGGTGATGGCCTAGTGGTATTAGTTTTAGACTATTAACCAAGAAACTCAGCTAATGTTCTGGGAATCTGGGTTCAAATCCCACCACAGCAGATGGTAGTATTTGAATTCAACAAAAAATATCTGGAATTAAGGAACTATTGATGATAATGAAACCATTGTCAATTGCCAGAAAACCCCATCTGGTTCACCAGTGTCCTTTAGGAAAGGATATCTGCCATTTTTATCTAGTCTGGTCTCCATGTGACTCCAGAGCTAAGCAATGCGATTACTCTTAATTGTCCTCTAAAACTCAGTTCTATCAAAGGAATGAAACAGGCCGAACCATCTGACATCAACCTCGGCACCAGAAAAGACATCAGCAAACAAAAAGCCCTGTCAATCCTGCAAAGTCCTCCTTACAATCTCTGGGAGTTAGTGCTAAAATTAGGAGAACAAAACAATAGTTGTTCTCACAGAATTATACCTTACAGGTTACATCACAGACATCACCATTATCATCTCTGGATATGTCCTGTTCCATCAGCAGGACAGACGCAGGAGATGTGGTGGCACAGTGGTCTATCGTTGGGAGGGAGATGCCCTGAGAGTCATCAACATTGATACATACAGTGCAGAAAAGGCTGTTCAGCCCATTGAGCCTGTACTAACAATATCTATCACTAAATGCCCCAAATCCCATTTTCTTGCATTTGCCTCATATTTCAAGTATCATCCAAATATTTTTTAAAGGTTGAAAAGTTTCTGGCTTTAACTACCTTCCCAGGCAGCGTATTCCAAATTCCCATAATTTGCTGAATGAAAAAGATTTTTCTCAAATCCCTCTGAATTTCCTGATCCTTACCCAAAACTGTGTCCCCTTGTGATTGATCCCTCAACTAAGGGGAACAATTGCTTTCTACCCACCTATCCACACCCCTCATAATCTTATGCACTTCAATCACGTCCCCTCCTATCCTTCGCTGCTCCAAAGAAAACAATCCAAGCCTCACTAATCTCTTCTTATAGCTCAAGTGCTCCATCCCAGGCAATATACTGGTGAACCTCCTCTGTATCCCCTCTAGTGCTCATGGCTTCAGCTTAAACATGGGCAAGATTACTGATTACCACGTACCATCCTGTTTCGGCTAATGAATCAGTACTCCTCCATGTTGAACAACACTTGGAGAAAGTACTGAGGGTAGCAATTGTACATTCAGAAAGGATGTTTCCAAAGCGTGGATTTCAATGGCCACCAGCAAGAATGATTCGCCAGCAGCACTGCTGATCGAGTTGGTCGGGTCCTCAAGGATAACTGCTAGACTGGATCTGCAGCATGTGGTGAGGAAACCAACAAGAGGGAAAACTATACTTGACTTCATCCTTACTAATCTGTTGGCTGCAGGTACATCTGTCCATGACAGTAATGGTAAGAGTAACCACTGCGTGGTCCTTGTGGAGAAAAAGTCCCACCTTCACATTGAGGATAACCTCCATCATGTTGTGTTGCACTATCACTGTGCTAAATGGGACAAACTTCGAACAGATTTAGCAACTAAAGACTGGGCATTGTGGCCTATCAATAGCAGCAGAACTGTATTCCAGTACAATCTGCAACTTCGTGAACCAGCATATTCCCATTCAAACATTACCATCAAGGCAGGGGATCAACCTTGGTTCAATGGAGAGTACAGGAGGGCATGTCAGGAGCAGCAAACCTAAAAATGAAGCTACCAAACAGGACTACCTGCATGCCAAGCAGTATAAACAATAAATAGTACAGTTAAGTGACCACACAATCAAGAGATCAGATCCAGTTTTGCAGGCCTATCACAACCAATCATGCATAGTGGTGGACAATTAAACAACTCACTGCTCCACAAACATCTCCATTCTCAGTGATGAAGGTGCTCAGCACATTAGTGCAAAAGACAAATCTGAAGCATTCGCAATAATCTTCAGCCAGAAATGCTGAGTGAAGGATCCATCTAGCCTCTTCCAGTGGTCTCCAGCATCACAGATGCCAGTCCCCAGTCAATTTGATTTACTTTATGTGATATCAAGAAACAGTTGGAGGCATTGAATACTGCAAAGGCAATAGGCTGTGACAACATCCCAACAATAGGCCTGAAGATGTGCGACAGAACTTGCTGCTCCCCTGGCCAAGCTCTTCCAGTACTGTTACTACATTGGCATCTGCCCAATAATGTGGAAAATTGCCCAAGTATGTCCTGTACACAAAAAGGACAAATCCAACCTGGCCAATTACCGCCTTAACAGCCTATCGTCAATCATCAGTAAAGTGATAGATAGGGTCATCAAACATTGTATCAAGCAGCAGCTACTCAGCAATAACCTGCTCAGTGGCACTCAGTTTGGGTTTCGCCAGGATCGCTCAGCTGCTGACATCATTGGTTCAAACATGGATTAAAGAACTGAATTCCAGAGGTTAGGTGAGAGTGACAGCCCTCGAAATCAAGGCCACATTCAACTGAGTGTGGCATCAAGAAACCCTAGGAAAACTGGAATCAATGGGTATCAGGAGGCAAACTCTCCATTGGTTGGAGTCATATCTGACACAGATGAAGATGGTTTTTGTTCTGGGATCAGTCATTTCAGTTCCAGAACATCTCTGCAGGAGTTCCTCAGGGTAATATCTTAGGTGTTGTTTTTATTCATTTGTGGGACATGGGTGTCGTTGGTTATCTTCAGCAGCTTTGTCAATGATCCTCCCTCTATCATCAGGTCAAAATTAGCAATGTTCGTTGCATATATTCAGCACTATTCACAGCTCCTCAGATACTGAAGAGTTCATGTTCAAATACAACAAAATCTGGACTGACAATTGGCAAGTAACAAATGCCAGCAATGACCATCATCAATAAGAGACAAACTAAATGCCACCCCTTGAAATTCAATGATGTTACCATCGCTGAATCCCCTGTTATCAACATTCTTATGGCTTTGCTCAGAAACTCAAGTGGACTTACCACATAGACATAATGGCTACAAGAACATGTCAGAGGCTAGGAATACTGCAGTGAGTAACTCACCTCCAAAACCTACAAGGCATAAGTCAGGAGTATAATGGAATACTCTCCACTTGCTTGGATGGGTGCAGCTCCAACAACACTCAAGAAACTTGACACCATCCAGGACAAAGCAGTCCACTTGTTTGGTACCACATCCACAAATATCCACTCACTCCACCACCAATGCTCAGTAGCAGCAATGTGTATTATCTACAAGATACACCACAAAAATTCACCAAACATCTTTAGACAGCATCTTCCAAACCAAAACTGCTTCCACCTAGAAGGACAAGAGCAGCAGATTCATGAGAACACCACCACCTGCAGGTCCTCCTCCAAGCTAGTCATCATTCTGACTTGGAAATATATTGCTGTTCCTTCACAACCATTGGGTCAGAATCCTGGAATTGCTTCCCTAATGCATCATGGGTCAATCCACAGTATATGGACTGCAGCATTTCAAAAACATAGCTCACCATCATCTTCTCAAGGGCAACAAGGAATGGGCAATATTGCTGGCCAGCCAGCGACTTCCATGTCCCATGAATGAATAAAAAGTAATAATAATATGGAATGAATGGTCATAAAGATGGTAGAATCATCTTTCACAATGGAATTGCTGCTGACAGCATTTATGGCAACTCACAGAAATACCACTGTAGCTCAGATTGCTGCCACCCTGTAGGACAGTGTGGACAGGGACTTGTAGATGTCACATTGAGGAGTTGAAGTAAAGTCTTATGATTCCACGGTAGACGAACCTCCAATACCGGTATGCCTTCTCCTCCCAAAGTCCACTGCACCTTTGTTGTTGATAGTGTTACATCTCTGGTTTCACTACTGGTTGTGATCACCATTAAAGATATTCTTAGTAGAAGCTTAATAGGCTTACACTTGCCAAACAGTAGCCAGCGAAAGAGAATTTGAAACAACCATAACTGTTTGAGTGAAGAATTTTCTCCTCATTTGATTGGCAAAATGATTGGTACCTTATCCTGAAACAGTTTTCCTGTGTTCTCAATTCCCAGCCAAGAAAACAATCTCTCAGCATCTGCCCAATCAAGCCCCTTCAAAAGGCAGAATATTTCTGTCCTGTCAGCAATGAGAATTCTGGCTGGTGGAAAACCTTAAGTTACTGTAAACCTGGACAGAGGATGGAGGGCCAGGAGGGAAGTGTGGGAGTCTGCCTTCGGAAAAAGGAAAGACAGTCCAGGGCATATTAGAAGGTTGTTCCTGAAAGGAATCAGAGTGTTCTGTATTTGTTTAGAAGGGTGCCCAAGGAAAGGAACGCAGACTGTCCAACTGAAGTTAAAAGAACCAGCATATCACAAATTTTAAGGCTGGTTCCACGCTTGGTCAAGGAAAGTCTTGCTGGAGTCATTTATATAAATGGCATAGATGACTAGGTGGGGGATAGGATTACTAAGTTTGCGGATGACATAAAGATTGGCCAAGTGGTTAACAGTGAGGTAGAGTGTCTTGGGCTACAAGAAGATACAGATGGAATGGTCAAATGGGCAGATAAATGGCAAATGTAATATAACCTGAAAGGTGTGAGGTGATACATTTTAGAAGGAATAATTTGACAATGAAGTGTCCAATGAATGGCAGGACACTAGGATGTTCTGTAGAACAAAGGGACCTTAGAGTGTTTGCCCATAGATCTCTGAAAGCAGAAGGGCATGTTAGTAGCTTTTTGAAAAAACATATGGAACACTTGCCTTGATCACTCGAGGCAATTTATCCAGGTTCAGATGAATTGTGCCCTACGCTGCTGTGGGAAGCAAGGAAGAGCTGTGGGGGTTTCAGTTCCTCTCTGACGATTGGAGAGGTGTTAGACGATTGGAGAACAGCTAATGTGGTACTGCGATTAAGGAGGGTTGTAGAGATAAACCAGAGAACTACAGATGAGGTGAATCTCAAGTCAGAGGTAGGGAATCTCTTGGAGCAACTTCTTCATTTGGAGAGGCAAAGCTTGATCAGGGATGGTCAGCATGGCTTCGTCAGAGGGAGGCCATGCCAAACAAATTTGATTGAATTTTTTGAGGAGGTGATCAGGTGTGCAAATGAGGACATCTCATGAAGTGTTCAGTTGGTGTAGTTTATATGGATTTCAGCAAAGCCTTTGATGAGGTCCGACATAGGAGACTTGTAAAGAAGTAAATTCATATGGGATACAGGGTGATTTGATAAAGAGGATTCAAAATTGGCTGAGTTGTAAGAAACAGAGAGTGATGACAGAAGGCTGCTTCAGTGAGTGGAAACCACTCTAGAGTAGCATACCACGGGCATCTGCATTGTCCCTGGTTATTCATCATTTATATAAATGACATTGATAACTATATAGGAGGTAAGATTAGTGAATTTGCAGATGACACAAAGACTGGCCAGGTGGTTAACAGTGAAGCAGAATATCTTGGACTACAAGAAGATATAGACAAGATAGTCAAATGGTCAGATACCTGAAGAGTGTGAAATGATGTACTTTGGAAGGAATAATTTGACAAGTATCCAATGAATGTTAAGACACTAAGATGTTCTGTAGAATGAAAGGACCTTGGTGTGTTTGTCCACAGAAGGGCATGTTAATAGAGTGGTAAAAAGGGTATATGGGACACTTGCCTTTATCTATTGAGGCATAGATTACAAAAGCAGGGAAGTCATGTTGGAGTTGTACCGAACTTTGGTGAGGCCACAGCTAGAGCACTATGTGCAGATCTAGTCACCACATTATAGAAAGAATGTGATTGCACTGGAAGAGGTGCAGAGGAGATTCACCAGGATGAATTGGTGGAGGTGGATTGCCTCACATTCTGTAAAAAGTACCTGGATGAGCACATGGCACATCATAACATTCAAGACTATGGGCAAATTGCTGGCAAATAGGATTATGTGAGAGTTAAGGTGTTTCTAATGCATTGGTGCAAACTTGATGGGCCGAAAGGCTTCTTCTGTGCTGTCTGAGTCTATGATGGAATGGATTGGATGGTGTGTATTAACAATTTCCAGATGCTGTTGTCAGTTCCTTTTCTACTGTTTTTTTGAAAGGGGATGGGATGAAAAGACTCTCTGGGCAGGGAGTGCTATACAGAGCTATATCTAAAGGGTATGGTCCATAGGCTCTTGAATTTGGTCCTAGAGGTTTGGAGAGAGTCCAATCATAGTCAAAGTTGATTCTGGCTGGATGGAAGTGCAAGATTCATGGATTATGGGGAGGTAGTTAATGGTCTTATGTAGAGAGGCGTCTTAGGAAGTCAGAGTTCAACTGGCTTCAAGAATGAGAATGATCAGGGTCAGGACAGGCTTTAGCACGTTGACAATGAATGGGGGGGGGGGTGAGCAGAAATGTCAAAATAAATGATAATTATGTTCAGATGGCCCTAGCACTGGTGACATTCCAGTTAAGATAGAATTCTTTCGTGCATGGACCCTGTGGAGGCTTGTCAGAACTGGTGATGCTTCATATGGATAGTCTTACAGTGCTTGATACAGTCCAGTACATAGACCCATTCTACTCTTAAACTTGGTTCATTAAAACCATTATCTTGCAAAGTTGTCCATTGTACATTTGTGGCTAATCCTTCATGTGAGATATACCAACACCCTTGTTAAGGAGGCAATGTGAAATCTGACAAAGGTTTCACCCAATTTCACATTCATCTCTTAAAGCCAAATCTCTCTTACAGTCAGGACTAATGTGCGCATTACTTACACTTATTTGCTGCTTTCAGGTGCATGTTCTTTCAAAATAACAAATCACCAAGAAAGGCCATTCACAACTGAACATGCCACTACAGTTTTTTTAGGACAGCTTCTCATTTTCTACTGTTAAGAAGACAGCCACTCAACCTTAAACTACGTCTACCTCATCACTCACATCAACCCATATTATATCAAGGCAACAGCAAAAAGAGATGCAGTGGCCTAAATGAGCACATTTTCAGAGGTTAGAATATGGTGATCTATAAGTAAAGGTTTGCATGATGTATGATACAAGCTCACTGATGGCCAGTGCAACACACTAATGGCCAGTGCTTAATCATACACATGTAAGTTGAGTCATTGCAGTGTTGATAAGATGAGAAAACTGAATCCATTGGAAGTCCCAATCGGACTCTGATGGAGGCCTACCTTCCAGAGCTTTAAATACCTTCAAACACTGAAGCAACTAGTAACAAGATGAAATCCATCTGAACAATGAAAGTGAACATATATTTAGAAATGTCTAAAATATATACACACATGTTTATCTGCCATCTGTATCTTTAATATTTTTTAATCTTTTTTATCCTATCATTGTGTCAGGTACAGTACCAACATTTGCAGTTGAGGTGGTCACAGCCTCAATCTTTTGTGCCCTGTGGACTCTGAGGACTTTGGCGGGAGTCTTCTGATGACCCAGCCTGCTAAGGTCTGCTACTTAGGCAGAAATCCTTGTCCTGACTTGCTAGAGCTAGTGGGATCGCTAATAGAGACTACATGAAGCAGCATGAAACATTTGAAGTGTCCTGGGATGAAGAAGTTATATATCTTGGCTGTGCACTCCTCCACCTTGCAGTGCCTTCTTGGCACCATTTTGATTCCTTGAGGAGAAAGGAGCATTTGGGAGGAAATTGAGGTTCCAGGTCTTTTTCTTGCTTAGCCATTGCTATATTGATCCAATGCATAGAGTGATAGAATGCAGGTCCTATCACTTATGTGGCAACCAACTTGCAGACAGCTGGACCTCAGTCTCCAAGGTAGCCATCACCCTTTTCATGCTGTCAGGGAACCCCTATGGCATTGCCAGTCCTCAGTTCACAAGGTGATAAATGCTCTGTTTGCCCAGGCAGCCAACTATATAAACTTTGATATGAACCAAGCCCAGGAGGAAGCCCAGACTGCAGGCTTTGCCACCATCGCTGGCATGCCCCACAAGCAAGGGGCTGTTGGCGACACTCACATTGCCCTGTGTATCCTATACCATCAAGGGATTTGGTACATGAACCAAAAGGATGCCACTCCCTAAATGCTCAGATGATCTGTGATCACCACCTGAATATTCCAAAGGCATGTGCACCGCACTCAGGGAGCGTCCATGGCATTGACATATTGTAGAGCTTGGACATCCCCAGCCACTTTGAGGACCAGCACGGCTTCAGGGATGGCTCCTGGGTGACAAGGGCCACCCATTGAGGTATTAGCTGATGATGCCAGTGTGGAAGCCAGAGACTGATGTGGAGAGCTGCTACACGCTGCCACCCAGTCCTTTGCTGAGCTGAATATAAGAGCTCTTGAACTTGCAGTTTCACTGCCTGGACTACTCTGGTGGGGTTCTCTAATTCAGTCCGCTGTATCTACTGTGCGCTTCACAACCTTAAGCAACAGTAGGGAAACATCCTGAAGGAGGAGGAGGAGAAGGAGGACCAGAGAGACCTCTCTGGGGCAGCAGAAGCCCGGGTGAATGAGGTCTGACAGAGGCCGGTAGCTGGAGGACATGTGACAGTCAGGGTCTGGCAGGATAATCTAACCTGAACCTGCACCCAACCCTCCTCCCCAGGACCTTCAAATTCTCCCACAGTTCCACCATTTGTTCACATTCCCTGGTATGGGTCCCATTGACATTACACCAGGATGATGGGCCTGAGTTAACCATGTAAGTGAGCTATTGGTCCAGGTAGGAGGGTTATGATGACTTGTAATGTGACAGAATATGATGCCACACAAGTCTGACTCCTAACTGGTTCTGAGTATATATTGGCACCCGAGCCCAAGTGTGCTGAAATTTGGAGGTATCACCATCCGGCCCTATGCCTCAGGGTTGGGGGCGGGTTGCAGTCCCATTGGTGGGTGCTGGTGATGTCATGTATGACACTATGCGCTGTAAGGCCCCCATTTCTGCAGCTGCTTTTGATAAGCACTTTGGGTATCACGGCAGTCAGTGGTATGGCACAGGTGCTGAGAAATGGGGTCTGCAGACTCAGTGGTCTGAAGGGCGTTTCTGGCAGAGCAAGACACTCTACGCCAGTTTGCGTACCATTGGGAGAGGTAAATCACTGTGAGAGGTAAATCACTATAGATTAGTCAGAGCTGTGGGGTGCAATAAAATTCGATAGTGATTTCCTAAACACCAGTTAATCTACCCCTAAATAGTGCATGTCTTCACCTGTACTCTCTTGGTGACCTGACACCAGTGTCAAGAAGAGGTGATTTGAAAGAGATGCCAGTGTGTTCCGGATGGAAGGCCTCGTGCTTATTACCAATAGAGAGCTGAGACCGGGCCAAGCTCTAAGGCCTGTCAGCGGTAACACTCTAAGGGTGGCCAAACTTTCAAGGCACTCAGCCATTGCCCGCTGCACCTGCAGCTTGCGCCAAAGGCCCTCAGCCATGGTCCTCAGAGACTCGGCCATGTCTCCATCTCTCTATCTCCTGACTGCTCATCTCTAAGGTGGCCAAACCTTAAGCCTTGACAACTGCATCTGCTCTTTCCTGGCTGCTGTTGTTGCTGGCTTTATCTGACTTGCCCTACATTTGCTCTCACCCTCAGTCAATAACCTCATCCTCATCAGTCTAGTTGCCGCCTAGCTCTATCTAGCTCAGTTATGGCCTCTGTTTGAATCACCCCATTGCTCCCCAAAAGTCACACCAGCACCCGTATATCTCTTGACTGCTCATCTCTTGTTTTGGATGACCTCAATGACTGCATGTGTTGCTGATTGGCTGTCTGACTTTGCTGGCTTTATCTGGCCTGCCCTGGTCTAGCCTTTGTTCTTTCTTTCTTTGGTTGGTTGTCTGCCTGCCTTCCTTAGCCCTGGCCTATAGGTTTTGACAGTTGTGGCCTCACTGAAGACCTCACAGGCTCACACCCTGATATAAGATCAGTGACACAAGAACATAAGAAATTGTGACTTAAACACATTTAATGAGGTAGCCTCCACTGTTTCAATGGGCAGAGAATTCCAAAGATTCACTACCCTCTGGGGGAAGAAGTTCCTCCTCAACTCTGTTCTAAATTGATTCCCCCTTATTTTGGGTTTGTGCCCTCTAGTTCTGGTTTCCTTTCTAAATGGAAATAATCTCTCTACTTCTACGCTGTCTAGCTCCTTCATTATCTTATATGTCTCTGTAAGATTTCCCCTTAGTCTTCTAAATTCCAATAAGTACAGGCCCAATCTACTCAATCTCTCCTCATAAGCTAGCCCCTCATCTCTGGAATCAATCTGGTGAATCTTCTCTGCACTCCCTCTGAAGCCAATAAATCTTTTCACAAATAAGAGGACCAAAATTGTACACAGTACTCTAGTTGTGGCCTCACCATTACCTTGTACAATTGTAGCAAGACATCTCTGCTTTTATACTCCATTCCCCTCATGATGAAGGCAAACATTCCATTTGCCTTCTTGATTACCTACTGCACCTGCAAACTGAGTTTTTGCGATTCATGCACAGGACTCCAGGTCAACTCTGCACAGTAGCATGTTGTAATTTTTCACCATTTAAATTATAGTCCATTTCACTATTATTCCTTCCAAAGTGGATAACTTCACACTTGCCACGTTATACTCCATCTGCCAGATCCTCACCCACTCACTTACAATCCAACTCTCTCTGCAGACTTTTCGCATCCTCCACGCAATTTGATTTCTCATTCATCATTGTGTCATCCAAAAACTTTGTTAATCTACACTTGGTCCTCTCCTCCAGATTGTCCAAGTACATGGTAAACAGTTGAGGTCCCAGCACTGATTTCTGCGGCATGCTACTAGTCACCAACTGCCAACCAGAAAAGCACCCATTTATTCCAACTCTCTGCTCCCTGTTAGATAGCCAATCCTCAATCCACGCTAACAACTGTTGTTTCTGGCTACTGAACCCGAATGTTGGAAACCTGGCTGCTGCTTTATTGACAGAAAGTTCAGAAACTTCAGACAATCTGAAGATCCATCTGAAATGCTGTCAAGTCACCACTACCTCTGGAATAGTGTTCTCCTACGTGAAGGAGACTCCACCAATCGGAGTCCGATGTTTTTCTGTTTGACGGCAGAATAAGAATACAAGAACTCAAGAAATAGGAGCAGGAGTAGGCCATCTAGCCCTAGAGCCTGCCCCACCATTCAATAAGATCACGGCTGATCTGATAGTGGTTCAGCTCCATTTATCCACCTGCTCCCCTTAATTCCCTTGTTGTCAGAAATCTATCTACCTGTAACTTAAACACATTTAACGAGGTAGCCTCCACTGCTTCAATGGGCAGAGAATTCCAAAGATTTACTACCCCCTGGGAGGAGAAGTTCCTCCTCAACTCTGTTCTAAATTGACTCCTCTTTATTTTGAGGCCGTGCCCTCTGGTTCTTGTTTCCTTTCTAAGTGGAACTAATCGCTCTGCTTCTACCCTATCTAGTCCCTTCATTATCTTATATGTCTCTATAAGATCTCCCCTCAGCCTTCTAAACTGCAATGAGTACAGGCTCAATCTACTCATCTCTCCTCATAAGCTAACCTCCTCATCTCTGGAATCAAAGAATGAACCTGTTAGCAAATTCAGAGCCATCATGCTCTCAATCCACCTCTCAATATGGGGCTTCCCTGTTGGCCAAGACTCTGCGGTGAAGCACAGCATATTTCATTGCAAGTCCACCTCTGCCTTCAAGCACAGGTTATGCGTCAAACAATATGGTGGGAAAAGGGTAGGTGGCTTCAATGTTTTGCCCACTCACTGCACCACTCTGCCTACTTTTAGGAAAATTCTGCTCTGGGAGTGTACTAATGCAAGGAACACTTTGGGAGGTGATTTTAAGCCCACATTCTCCATGCACGGGAATGGCAGTGTGTGCTCAAAATTTGGACAGACTCAGAAAATGTGATCCATGCCAGCGAGCTTCTGAGTTTTGATATTTCAGTTTCCTCACCAGTACAGTAATATGAAACATGCTGCATGACCCCAGGAAGTTCATTTTAATATATGACAAAGTTATTAGGGAGCATTTTCTTGGGAACTTCCCCACTCACCACATATCCAGCTGCTGCTAGTGTGATGTCATGCTTATTTACAACAGATATTTAAAAGAGTGAACGTGACATCTTCACCTACGAGAGAGATTTTGGAGGTGAGCACTCAAACAGTTAGCCTCCTCCAAATGTGCACTGTTCAGGGGGCACTGGAGAGAACAAGTGGGACACAGGTAAGTTGGAGCCAGAGCACAGGTTCCAGAATTGCTATTTAGGGGAGAGGAGTAGGAAAGAATCAATTCCAGGCCTTATCTTCACGTCAGTGTGCCCCTTGTCTTAAAGGAGTTGTGAAGGTTGGTAAACAGGCAGTGCTATCTGTAAAGTAGAATTCATTGATCAGCCACAAATAGGCTTATAGTAACACTACAATGAAATTATTGTGAAAACTTCCTAGTTGCCAGCAAAATCCCCGAGTCTCCTAAGGGGACCTGTGTCCTCTGCCTGCATCCATATCGCAGCTGAGAGACTGCCCTTCCTTTGCTGAGCTGGCCAAAGGTGAAGGGCTTGAAAAAAAGAGGCTCAGCCCTGGTGGTGATTATGAAGTACCTGGGTGGGGTTCCATGAAAGACCAAGCTGTAAGGGGTGAGTGGAGGATTCAGGAATGGGCTGCATGTCCACTCATGAAGCCTGATGGTCCTTCCAATTGGGGGAGAATGACTGTAATGTGGTGGAATCCCCACTCAGGTAGCAGTGTTAGGATAAAGGGTAAAACATACCAAATTTCATACCAATTATTGCAGGTGCTTGCGTATAACAGTAGATCTCAAATGGATCATGGAAGCTTTTGTGACCTGAGAGAAACAGGGTGTCCTCTGGAATGCACTGGAAATGCTAATTGCTGATCTTTCATGATTCAGCTGCCACAAGAGATAGACACTTGGCTGAACAGCCACCCTGGTTCCCTCTTATCAGTGGTTATGCTAATAAATGCTGTGCAACCAAACAACACAACCATTTAGTGCAAGCCACCTTTTAATCCTTTGCAAAGGTATATCCCAAACATTGAACTCACATTCCCAGAAGGGTTGTAACATCACACAGATAACACTGATATGCACCCCTGTGTAAGGTGTGAAAGCAATGTGCATCATCATGCATCCCAAACAAGGTTAAGACAGGGTGCATCAACAAGGTCCCCCATCAGGATGCAAACACTGGTCACAGGCAGCCAATTATCCTCTAACGTTACACTAGGTTTCTTTGGAGGCATTTGCGGGCTGGGAAATGTGGACATTTGGTGCCACTGAGATCCTGGTGGATTGAGGCACTGTATCTGGCTGGAGTTGACAGGATCATTGTCTGTGTGGAGTTTGCGCATTCTTCCCATGTTTTTGTGGGTTTCCTCCAGGGTTTCTGGTTTCCATCCATAGTCCAAATGATGTGCAGGTTAGGTTGATTGCTGATGTTAAATTACCCTATAGTGTCAGGAGGGTTAGCAGGGTAAATAGGACCTGGGTGGGAATGCTGTCATTGAAGGACCAAGTGGTTCTGCACCAGTAACTGTGAGAAATATGAAGATGTGGCTATAGTGTTAGAGTGAAGGTGTGAAAGATGGCATTGAGGTACCTACTAAGTGTGCTACGATTGGGTGATAGTCCCAGTGGAATTGAGGGATGAGGGCTAGGACTCTCTCACAAACTCTTATAGTTCATTGTGGTCTTCTTTTCTTTACAGTGAATGGTCTGGAGATCATGAAGACTGTGGAGATGGCTATCCTACTTATTAACATAGAGCAGCCCAGAGGCACCAATGTGCTGCGACACCTGCCCAGGACCAGTGCCCTGTTGAGGAGGGAGAGACTGGGCTTGTTGCTGTTCTGGGAGTTGTACCACAGATCTGTGTGCCTTGTCGGTAACAGCTGAGGGTATTCCAGTGTTGGTCCTCATATCTGTAAATGTCAGAGATTTAGTGCCATAGAAAGCTGCATCTGTCCCAGATGACAGTGGACCAATCCTAAGAACTAGCACCACATGGAATGGGAGAAAATCCACTGCCTGTGTCCCTTAAACTCTTTGCCACTCTGAATTTCAAATGAGTGGCTTATTCCAGTGAAGCACAGATGACCTTTGTGACATCTTCCAGTCAGCCACACACAAATGTATCTGGGGAGGTTAGAGATGCCCTTATACGCCAGCCTGGACCAGGACCAGGTGAGCCAAGATGCCAGTGCCATGAACGTTTGCTTGCTTAGTAGGCTTGCCTCAAGTGCAATGTTTGATTGACTGCATCCATGTGGCCCTGTGCGCTACATGGCAAACGCAGCACCATTCGTGTACCACAAGGGATGCACCTCACTCAGTGTGTGCTTATTTTCCATGGAGCATTCATGACTGCCATATCTAGAGACACTTTCAGATCAAGCACTTCTTGCAAACCAGTTGTTCATCCTGTTTCCCAACCACCCGTCGTGTGCACGCCTGCCCTCCCACTAATGATTCCATTTGCTTTAAAAGCAGTCTGAGTTGGGGTTGGGTTGCCTATTTTAAAATTTTTGATTTCCACCTACTCCTCACTGTCTCCTTTCTCTACCCACCCCTACAACATGGGTGGTTAAAATTATTTCAATTGCTCCTCAAAATGCAGCTGAAACATGATAAATATTCACCAAAGATTCACTGTGGCATTGGCCTCCTTCTTCCTCTTCTCCCAGCTGCTTCTGCTCTTCCCTATCTTCGTCAGTATTTCCTTTGTACTCCAGATCTGAAGGCTGGGTCGATTTGATGACCCATGATTTCAATAAACTGATTTTATAGCAAACAAAGCAGTCTAACAATAGTAACAACTTGTTAGCAAAAAGCAGAATTTAGCTGTAAAATGTAGAAAATAATACGAAAGTACATAGGAGTTAACAAACAGCTTAAAAGGACTAACCAATAACAAATTATCTGGAGGGGGTAAATCCTTTAAACAGCCCTGGAGTATCCTTCGTACCGTTGACACCATAATATACTGACTGACTTTATCATTGAGCAAATAAGGTGCTGGGATGGACCAATCTCAGGAGTTCTATCAGACAGGGTGGCACAATGATTAGCACTGTTAGGATTCGATTCCCAGTTCAGGTGACAGTCTGTGTGGAGTTTGCATATTTTGCCCGTGTCGCCGGGTGCTCTGGTTTTCTCCCATAGTCCAAAGATGTGCAGTTAGGTGGATTGACGGTGCTAAATTGCCCTTTAGTGTCTGGGGACTGGTCAGGGTGAATGTATAGGGTTATGGGGATAGTGTGTTGGTGGGATTGTGGTCAGTGCAGACTTGATGGGCCAAAGAATGGTAATTTAATATTATAATGAATGTTTTTAATATTTTCACCTTTAAGAGGAGCCCGATCAAATATGGCAGGGTTTGTGAACTGTACACATGAAATATTCTCTTCACACCTGCAAAACTGAAGGATGTCAATTAAATTTCTAGGCCAAATGCATTTATCATAATTTTGAGCATTTGTTTGAGTGCTGTGAAACATGAACACTTCAAAGTAAATGTTCTGTCCAAAACATATTTTTGAAAACTTTCTTTGATGTAACATTAATTTTATATTCCTTGAATAAAATGTTATTCATTTTCTTTTTTTTGAGTTTGTTGTTATAAGTGAAGTTTAAATGGTTGGCAAAAATTTTACAGATCTTTTTGCCAGTGCATCTTCAGGTCCAACCAAGGTCAACCTCCCTATGGTGGTTGCCCACCAATGAGAACAGCGAACAAAGCAAATAGCCATTGACTTTGGTAGGACTGGAAGATCCTGGATGCCAGAAAATCCATTGCAGGGGAGCTGGAAATTCTGTGCTCTTGAAAGCTATTTCCTATTAATGACATGTTTAGAATTGTAATATTGGTAGAACAATGTTTTTGCATCTGAATATTTATGTATGCATGTCAGCAGCATAAAATATTGTAGTTGGAAAGTGTTTCTAAATAGCTACTGAAAGAAACAAGAAAGAGAAATTGGACATATGTGCAGGATCAAAACGGACAGCATTTCATCAAATGTGTCATATTACGATCAGCTAATGAGATATGAGATACAATCACTTTTGTACCCTACCTATGTTCAAGTTTATCCCCAATGACTCTGAAATTGTATGGCTGTTCCAGTGGACCCCTTTCATAATTATAAGTCATGGTCTGCCAGAATGACTGCAAACTCAGCGAGCACCTGGATTTAATAGGATGAAGACAGAAAATGCTGGAAATATTCAGCAGGTCAGATTGCATCTGTGGAGGGAAACAATGTTAAAGAAAAGGATTTTATGGAGAATTGGAGAGATTGGCTCCAGTTTGCATGAGTCACATTGCCTCCTTTGATGAAAGCCGTACTAAAATATGAGCCAATCAGGTCATTAACAGGCCATTGGCGGACTTTCCATTGAATTAAGGACACTGAAGGTTGAAAGCCCTATACACCAAGTGCCAGCCAGAGAATAGTGGCGGTTTTGCTCAGAAGCGTCACCAGGAAGCTGTGGTGAGGGGTTGAGATGAAAAGTGATGTATAGGGGTCAACAGCAACAGCAGGACGGGATTTTCATCCCCCTCCTCCTTTCAATCTGGGTCCTTCATACTGAGTGTCTTTGAATGAGGGAGCCCCCGCCTTCGCACAAACAACCAAAATAGGTTTGAATGTCATGCCTACTGAACACACTCATTGGGTTATTACCAGTAGCACTGGATGTTGTCCTTAAATAAACAAGCCATATGGGTTTACATAAAACATACTGAACCTTTCAGTTTGTGATAACCTTTTTATAAGAATCCCATCACATTCTGAAGTGTAAACTCTGTTTCTTTCCACAGGTGTTGATGACATTCTGAATATTTCCAGCATTATTTGTTTTATTTAAAATTTACAACATCTCCTGTATTTTGCTCCTGAATATACTGGCTGCTATTTTGAAATGCATGGTTTCTACATGGCCTTGGGGGAGTACAGCCTCAGAGCAATCCATGAAGCTCATTGAGGTAAAGGAGGTACATGGTCGGCTTCAGTGGCACAAGTGCTGGGTTTTATTGTTCTGATTTTGGATTTGACATGTCATAAGTCATGTACATTTGTTCTCACCAGCAAATTTGGTCAAGGCATTATAATTGGGAACCAGCAAGGGGTTCAGACTTGAATGGGAGGTTGGATTCCAGAGGATTGAGGGGTTTAATTTCACTAAAGGGATTCCCACTTACAGTCCCAGTAGTGGATCAATGAAGTCAGCAAGTTTCCTGTGCCAGAGGGGCGCATTCTGATACAAATTGAAAGTGTATCCCAAACTACTGATGACTCACTTAAGGAGGTCCCAGCCTTGGCTTCATGCGCTTTGACAGTTCTAATGGTGAAGTCTGAGAGTGGACAGATGTGTGCCTTCTTCGATTTCTAAATTTGAAGCAGGGTGGATTTATACTGCAGAATAAGAAGCATAAATTTGCTTTTTATTTCTGCTACAAAATACTTCGGAATTGGTTCACAGGTCTGACTTCTGAAGTATGATTCTACTGTTGTAGTAAAACTGCTTTGTACCAACAAAAAGCAGTTGTGTAGGAACAAAATAAGTCAAGGGACATGTATAACCAAATCATCCTCAAATGTATAGTTACATAACAGGTTTTCATAAATGTGCATATTTGTAATTTGATTCATTCAGTGGGATATCCACTGCTTGCTGAAGTCCAAGTCTGAGACGTTCAAGTCAGGCAGACAACACCGTTCTATACAAGAAAGCCAGATATCATCTATGGAGATCTATCAGACATACTAAAAGACAGTACCGGACCAAGAGTCTCAGGCTAGCCACACGGACTCCCACCGACTATGGCAATGTCTGCAAGACATAATAGGCTGCAAGATAAAGACACGTAAAATCGCCAGCACCAGTGCATCCCTTCCTGATGAGCTCAATGCATTCTGTGCCTGTTTTGAGCAAGACATGAGCAAGAATATGAGCTCCACCCCTAAAATCTCGGATGAACCTGTGTCTGAGGTTACTATTGCAGACGGCAGAGCAGCCTTCTCGAAAGTCAACCCATAGGAAGTGACTGGCGCAAATGGGGTACCTGGATGAACACTCAAATCCTGTGGTGGACCAGGTGGTGGGGGTTTTGTAGGTATCCTTAACCTTTGTTTATATAAATTTGAGGTCCCTAACTGCTTCAAGAAGACAACTATCATCCCAATATCAAAGAAAGGCCAAGCAGCATGTCTTAATGACTATCATCCGGTGGTTCTGACATCAATCATTATGAAGTGCTTCGAAATATTAATCATGGCATAAATCAATTCCAGTCTTCCAGATTGTCTGGATCTACTATAGTTAGAACATAGAACATTACAGCACAGAACAGGCCCTTCTGCCTTCGATGTTGTGCCGACCAAAATAAAAAGCAATGCCCCTCCAAACTAAACCATTCCCTTCTCTTCCATATACTTATCAATTAACCTCTTAAACGCCACCAAACTTGGCGCATCTACAACAGCTGCAGGCAGGGCATTCCACTCCCTAATCACTCTTTGAGTAAAGAACCTACCTCTGATATCCGTCCTATAACTCATACCCCTTAATTTAAAGCTGTGTCCCCTCGTGCTAGCTTTCTCCATCCTAGGAAAAAGGCTATCACTGTCCACCCTATCTAAACCTCTAATCATCTTATATGCTTCAATAAGATAATGGTGTTGAAGGCTGAGCTGTAGTGAATGAATAGGAGTTTGATATGGGTGTCTTTGTTGTCTAGGTGTTCCTGGTTGAATGTAGGGCCAGGGAGATGGTGTCTGCTCTGGACCTATTCACCTACCTCTGCAATAGGTCCAGAGCAGACACCATCTCCCTGGCCCTACATTCAACCAGGAACACCTAGACAACAAAGACACCCATATCAAACTCCTATTCATTCACTACAGCTCAGCCTTCAACACCATTATTCTTACAAAACTCATTGCCAAATCTGTGGCCTGGGGCTTGGCTTCTTCCTCTGTGGTTGGATCCCAGACTTCCTAACCCACAGATGGCAATTAATAAGGATAGGCAACAACACATCCTCCAGGATCATCCTCAACGCCAGTGCCCCATAAGGTTGTGTCTTCAGCTCCTTACTACACTCCTTATACGCCTTTGACTTCATTTCTCAGTGGAAAGCTGTGCCAGGAGTTGCAAAGTTTGGGGTGAGCAGAGCAATGATAATGGCCAAATTCCCCATCCAATCTGATTTTTAAATTTGCTGATGACACCACCATAGTGCTTTGGATCTCAAACAGTGATGAGACAGAATACAGAAAAGAGATAGAGATTCTGATGAACTAGTGCGATGGCAATAATCTCTCCCTTAATGTCAACAAAACAAAGGAGATAATCATCCACTTAAGGGATCATAGTGGAGGACTTGCCCCAGTCTGCATCAGTGGGGACAAAGTTGAAATGGTTGAGAGCTTCAAGTTTCTAGGTGTCCAGATCACAAACAACATATCCTGGTCCCTCTATGCCGACGCTATAGTTAAGAAAATCCGCCAACATCTCTGCTTTCTCAGAGGGCTAAGGAAATTTGGCACACCCATCAACTTTTACTGATGCATCATAGAAAGCATTCTTTCTGTTTGTATCTCAGCTTGGTATGCTTCCTGCTCTGTCCAAGACCACTAAAAACTACAAAAGCTTGTGAACGAAGTCCAATCCATCACCCAAACCAGTCTCCCATGCATCAACTCTGTCTATAATTCCCACTGCCTTGGCAAAGCAGCCAGCATAATCAAAGACCTCTTGACATACCTTATTCTGAAGGAAAAAAGATAGGTTGATTGGCCATGCTAAGAAATTGCCCCTTAGTGTCCAGGGATGCATAAGTTAGAGGGATTAATGGTTATAATATGTAGGGGTATGGGGATCAGGCCTGCGTGGGATTGTGTTCAGCATAGACTCGATGGGCTGAAGGGCCTCTTTCTGCACTGTAGGATTCTATGAAATCTGAGGATACATACCAACTGACTCAAAAACAGCTTCTTCCCTGCTGCCATCAGATCTTTGAGTGGACCTACCTCATATTAAGCTAATCTTACTCTACACCCTAGCTATGACTGTAACACTATTTTCCTCATTCTCCTCTTTAATTCCCTATCTAGGATATGCTTTGTCTGTAAGAAACAATACTTTTCAGTGTATACCAATACATGTGACAATAATAAACCAAATCAAATTATTTCATACCAGGACCTGAGATAAAAGCAGTGTGCCAACAGTGTGCTGTACCTGCAAGCTCATCTATGCTTCAGTTATTGTCTCAGACCATTATCATTGCTCTGCTCATCCCAACTTTGCTCAACTCTTGGCAGAGCTTCCCACTGGGAAATGAAGTTCAAGCAACTGCACAGTTCCAGACTTGAGAGTAGCAACTACGAGGTCCAAAGATTTCAGGGAGTAAAGGTCACCAGACTCCAACTGTGTCCCTGATTAGCTTATAATCCCAAAATGTTTGATTTAAGGAAGATCCTGCTGCTAGTTGCACTTTCAACTTCTTGCGGTACCGCTACATTTTAGCATGCCTTGAAAGTTGAGTTTAAAAGACAAGGAATGCTCTTTCTCACCTCATTACATTAAGAATGTTAGGCTATTGCAAATACAGGCCCACATTCAATCAATTAGAAACGTTTCTAAAATCCAAAGAAAGACAGAAAGTGAAGACTCTGCTACCTCTTTTACTCAGAAGCAAGTAGGAACTAAACATTAAGGTTGGTAAAATCATTCCAGTATCATATTCCGGTCACTTATTGAGAAGTGGTTGCAGCTTGAATAGAATGGAACCAGGGTATAGGTCATACATCAGCAGGTGTAATGATTTTCCATGCCATTTGTCCGTTACCAGTAATGGAGTTGAGCTTTAAGGAGACTGGGTTAACTGGGGAGGAGGGGCTGAAAAAATATTTTCTCAGGAGATTGGAACAGTAAAGATAGTGCTGCAGGGTGGTTATGAAATGAATGACCTTAATAAACCAAAGTGTCTTTCTTCAGTGTTGTTGTCTGTAGTATGAAGGGTTAACAGATGGGTATGCTAATGTATGCCATAGATGTTCAAATATAATATAGGAGCCATGTATTAGACTCGAGAGAGAAAGAGAGAGAGAGAGAAAAAGAGAGAAAGGATAGATCATTGTGCATAGGACTGCATGCTTACTCAGTAGCCTGTTTAGAAGTGGTACTAATAAACATATGTTAAACATAAGTTATTTGTGAAACATACTTCATCCACAGAATGGAAAATAAAGAAAAAGAGAAAATTGCAGTTCTAAAGAGAGTTGATAATCTTAGTTTAGACTATTGGTCAGTTAAGTCCAATTCAAGACTTTTAACCACTTTTAATGTTGACATTGGAGCTGTTGTCAACATATTAGCAGCTGATCTTATCTGGCATCAGCTAATGACCCTTCATCCATCAAACATCAAATTACAACATCAAGGTGGAATAGATCTTCTCATTAAAGGCAGGATTACTGCTTCTAGTTCCTACAAGACAACATCATTCATTGGCAGATATGCCATTAATCGAACAATCATTGAGACGGGAGCTGTATCCCCAGTAGCAACAATGTAGAGAAGGAGGCGGGCGAGAATGTCTCCTGAACTGACACCAGAGCACAGGAGTGGGGTGGAGTAACTTGGACGGGAGCTGTAGATGACAAGGTGTCCTGGACTTTGGGAGGTAGGGATGTATCAGGTTACAGCTGGAGAGGGGAGGGTGTCCCAGACTGGAGGAGGCAGTGGGGTTCTCCCAGACCGATGGTGGAGAGCAGGAATGGTGTCCTGGAGCCTGGGAGATGGGAGTGTTCCACATCGGAGCCATAGAGGAGGACGAGATGTCCTGGAATGAGGGAGGAAGGGGGTTGGGTGGCAGTGGTTCTCCCAGGTGAACACTGAAGAGCATGGGTAAGGTGGGGTGCTCTGACCAGAGCCATAGAGGAGGGTAGGGGGTGTTTGGACCAGAAGGGAGTGGGGTAGATGTTCCAGACCAGAGCAATTGAGGTAAAGAGGGAGGGTCCAATGTCATGAATCAGAGCTAGAGAAGGGGAGCAAGGGTGATTTATCCTGGAAAGGAGGGGGAAGGAGGTGGGACCGGACTGAAGGTGGAGAGGGGTGGGGAATTTGTCTCGGTCTGGAGCCAAGAGTGGGGTCGGGGTGTTGGTAGTATGTCTTGGACCAGAGCTGGAGAGAAGGAAGCGGGGAGTATTGGACCAGAAGGGTGATTGGGCTGGGAAGGCAGTTGGAAGTGTCTTCGTGCATCTGAATCAGCGCAGTACACCTGTAGAATTATCTGTGAAATTTCAGTAGAAAGAAACATGGTATTTTTGTTGGAGTGGTTGCTTTCATTTAAGAGTCAAATTCAGCACTGACTGTGGAAAGGGCAGGAACAATTTTGGTGCTGACTGATGCCAAGGAGCAGAGCCAATCTAATACTAATTGACACAGAGGAGTATGTTTTATCTGCTATTTCATTAGTATTAATAAGGACTGGATGGATCTGAATACCATTCAGCAGGAATGGAGGATGTCAGGATACTGAATGGTGTCAAGAGCCAAACGAAAATGTTAATAAAGTACTATTTCTCATGCTGGAAATAATAATGTAGCACCTTCGGCCATTCTAAATATGACTCAATAAATATCATTCCTCTTGGAGAAAGTTAAATGCAGAATCATTCTAAAAATCAGCGAAGTCTGATCTTGAGTGGATAAAGTGGCATTTGACTCACCGTTGGCAATGATTTCCATCATATTGTGTGAGACATTTTTTTAGAAAATGCAGAGGTGAGATTTAATGTCAAGTTTGTAGTGCCCACCCATGACCAGAGAAACTCATTATTCTCAATGCTTTATCTGAAAGGCACCCCTCCACAGAGCTAGCATTCCTTAAGCCATAGAAAGCTCTTATACAGTACTGGCTACTAAATGCATTCTTGGTCTTCAATTCATCTAATGCATGACCAAAACCCCGCCCACATCTGTCTCGCACCATGTGACAGAACTGGAGAGCTTTAACCACTCAATTACATCTAGTCTCTCAACATAAGTACAGGCATTAGCGTAATTTGCAATTATAAGTTGAACAGTTTGCTTGGACCACGAGACTCAATATTCTGTGCCTACGTAATGATAATGCTGGGTTGACGAAGCACCACTGTCAGTGAATAATCCATACCCACTAAGGATGATCAAACTTGATTTGATAGTCACATAATGCTTGGCTTGTTTTGAAACCTGAATAGAAGGGTTAACACTGCAGGAGCAATCATTTGCCCTCATAGGAGTGTTGCTTGAGTGGCATAATTGCTTCAGAAGGCAAACTCCAATATTACACTGACCACGCTGTGAAAGAATGTTCACTCTGGAAAGGCTTTGCCAATTGCCTGGCACAATATCCTTCCCCTGGCACTGCTACAAATGGCCTGGCACCACAACCTGAGCTCCCCTTGAGATTCAGAGCACCAAGTGCATGACTGAAAGAAATTTGTGAATCGTGCTATTCTGAAAGCATGGAGGTATGGTATATGAATTTGATGTCTGGGGGAATGATTCTGCTGTGTAGCCACAATAATGATATGCAAATTTTTTATAACTATTTTCCTGACATTTATTGATGGGATACACAGCCACCATTGATGGGTAGAGGGGGCAATCATATTCTGGATTTACACCCTGACAAAATGTACCGAAGGCCTTCTTGTGATATTTTCCAGTCACGCCTCTGAACATACCTGTCCCAATTAGGTGCGGATGAACCCAACTAAAATCTTTGTTAGCTACCTTGCAGTGTTCTTCCTCCACTATTGATCCCCTTACAGCCTTGTGATTTGATTATTGTGATAATTGAGTTCCATGGGGAAATCTCTAATTGATGTCCCTGTGGGGTTCTTTGAATACAAATTCCCTTGGTTACAAGCAAGAGCCTGCCCAGGTGGATTTCATCACCTGAGTCTTTTATGAAGCAAACACCAGGAAAGGTTTGCAGAAATGTTGTCCCCATTTGGAATCATGTGGGAACTATTGTTCCAGTTGGGACATATGTGTCCAAAAAGGTGACTCCCTGGACTGTGAAAACCAGGAAGGCCAAATCTTGGAAGGTGACAGTTAACTTCCAATGGACTCCATTTTCATTGGAAGGGATGCTTTTTGCTGCTGTATTAAGGAGTAGAAATAATAAAGCAAAATAATAAGTAGTATTGATTGCCGTTAAGCCCACACAATATTTCGGTTAATCAGTTCATACAATTAACATACAAGAATATGAACTGTTCCCATTAGATAAGGTATAATTGCTGCTGACATTGCAATTATGTCAGCTTGTTGTTTCAATAATTTATCATTGTGTAAAAACATTAAAGCTATTAAGATTTGTAGTAAGAGTCTGGTGCTGGCTATATACCATGTTAATGGGGTTGCCATGGATTTGCATCAAGATTGACTATGGCAGTTTATCTTACAGTTATTGGGAAATTAGCTACCTTTTCAATTTTATTGATAAGGGAAGTGGCCAATTCTGCCAGCCTATGAATACTTAATTCTAAACCATGTTTCAATAGCACAGATTTTGAAGAAGCTGATGAAATTATAATGTATTGTGGTTATAATTTATAATGTATCTGGATAAATTGTTAATGTATTTGGATAAATTGTTTAAAATCAAAGAAACCTCTGGGACTTTACACCATGGCTTACTTTGGGCACAACCTTCCCAAAAAATATTCTAAGTGCTGAATGAGCATGAAAATGGAGAGAATCTTGCCAATTGTTAGGATGAGTTCTCATACAGAAGTATATGGCACTTAGGAGAAAAAAAGCCCAGATGTGATTCTTGCCTGTATGAGGAGGGGGCAGGACATTGCTTGCTGAGTTTTAGGGGTGCCACTGTGCACTGTGAGATGTCATCGCCATCCCACACTGATCGCACTGTTTGAGGAGTGCTGCCCAGTCGTGTCCCCGACCACCCGGAGTGGCTTCAATGACCTCGGTCCCACTGGCAAGGCCATCATGTCTGCTCCCCGTTGCTGAGGACCATATGTGATCCTTGTCCTGGACCAATGAGAGGATAAAATTGATCGCACCTGAGAATCATTATTTATATTAAATAGAGATTTTGAAAATTCACTAGCAAAACAGAGCTGGTAACATCATGAGAGGTAAAAAATCAGCCATGAACCCAATTTTTTTGTCTCCCACCATGTTAATCGACTGGCAGGAGGAGCCAATAAGGTGCTCCATAAGTATCATAAAAGTCTGAAAACAATCTTGGCGCTTAAATCCTTCCACAATCTGAATTTTTTTGACAGTTGAGAGATTTGTGCTGGTATGAGGGATACCATCCGAGTACACAAATGAAACTGGCTTCAGTACACTCAGGAGCCATTGCACTGGGTGCCGTCCTGTAATCCTCCCCACATACATCAAATCCCTACCTACCATCTTTGGCGGCTATATCACCTCACCCCCCCCACCCCCCCACACACACACACACACACGCACCAACATGGTTTGCTGGCAATGAACAAAGAACAAAGAACAAAACAGCACGGGAAACAGGCCCTTCGGCCCAACGAGCCCGCGCTGCCACCTTGACGTTCCTACTTCCACCCATAATCCCTGTCTATGTTTACAGAAATCTACATTGGCATAGAAATCTGCATTGGATTAGCAAGATTAGCAAGATAATTTAGGGAGAATTTGTTTTGCCAGTCAGCCTAAGAGCACATCTTTGGGGTGTGGGAGGAAATCGGAGCACCCAAAGAAAACCCACGCAAGCATGGGGAGAATGCGCAAACTCCCACGGATACAGGCCCAAATCCGAGTATCTGCACAGCACAGTGATAGTTACTGAACTGTCGTGTTACCCATCAACGTGTTGGTCCAGTTCAAGCATACACTAACGATGTGAAGCATTAGGCGACTCTCGAAAAATCCAAGAGCAGCCCTCTCATGACCCATTGCGTGTATGCCCCTTGTTGGACAACAAGGCGGACCAAAGTACCTGTAGGATAAAACAGAAATACATCAATATCATGCACAACTTACACAATTCCCAGAGAAGTCCCATGAGTTACCTGGCAAATCCTGGTCCTGTCATGACTCCATGCACAGCCGCCTTTTTCATACCTCCCCCCTTGCACAGCCGCCATACATGACCCCCCCCCCACATGTATGGTTCCCCCCGACCCTCCCATGCAGAGCTGCCTCTACAGCACCCACCATGCAGAGCTCCCTACTGCCAACGACCTCATGCAGAACTGCCCCCTGCATGAGTACACTTCCATTCATCATGCATACCCCCATTCAGCACCCCTCCCCCTCCCTCCCTTGGACCATACCCTCAAAGGCCCCACTCTTTTGGCACTGCCTAGGAACAATTATGGTGCCCAACCAAGCACCACCAAAGTGTCAGGTGGGCACTGCCTGATGGACACTATTTTCGGCCACACCCCTGACCACTTAGGGCCTTTAATTGTCTCAATTTAATCTGATTTGGCTTTGGCATCTGCTCCAACTGATGGTGATCAGCAGTGATTCTCCTTGGCAAACGGTATCATTCTCTGAAGTGGGAACCATCTGGGAGGCCAGAGGATGCCATGCCAGATGCATTAATGAAATTGAAATATATTCAGTCCCACGCAAAGCTGTTCTCACCAGCAAAATAGGGCTGAGAAAATTATGTGCGAGGCCAAAGCGGTCCATGCTTGATTTTATGGCTTTGCGTACAATCTTCCCGACTCACTGACTCATTCCTGCCGATTGACTGGTGCAGCAAGCTGATAAGATCACACCCTTTATATTTAATAATGAATATTGTTCCTTTTTAGTCGGGATTCCTCGACATCATGCCACTCCTATTAAACAACTTAGATCTTGCATTTGATGCTGGAAAGTCTGGAATCCTTTCCCTTATTTTTTTGTGTGCCTCAGTTTGCACATTTGCTTCACTCTTTGTTAGTGTGGTGGTTGTCCCTTTAAGGATCAATCTGCGGAGTTAGGGTCACATAACCTAGGCAACCAATCAGGGAACAGGGTGGGGAAATATTACATATTTAAGAGGCTGCATGATTGCTTTAAGAGCTGATCACATAACTTGATGGTGATATCATTGAGATATTTCACAGGCTTCTTAGTTTTGTGCAGACAACATTTTTCAATCAACCTATTGTGTGTTACTTTGAATCTACATGTACAAATCATGGTTGAGATTTTCAGCCCACATTTGCCGTCAGAGAAAATTGCAACGCAGGCTGAAAATCTGGACAGAAACGGGAAATGCGATACTCTCCGGAGAGATCTTATTCTGTGATTTTCCCTGCCATTAACCATTTCAATAGATTTGCATTAATTTTCATACAATTATAAACCCCCTTCTCCCCCAAAACATTTTGAACTTTGCCGTATATTCAGACCTTGCCAATGTACCAATATGATGTCATGTGAGCTTTACAACAGGTTCAACCAGATATGAACCTATCGAGGAGATCTCTCTGAGGACACAAAAATGAGTATTGCCCCCCCGATACTCACTATTGTGTCCCCAAGGAGAGAGAATGACATGGCCAGACATTGCTCCCTGGGATAGATTGGCACTGCCAAGTTGGCACCATGCCAACCCAGCAGTGCCAATCTCTTCCACATGGCAGTATCAGACAGTATCCTAATGGGCGCCTCTTGGGGGCAAGGGGGCATGTATGTGTAATGGTGGAATAGAAGAGAGGGAGATACTGGCGATGACTGTTGACAGGGGGAGAGGGAGAGAAATGCAGCGATGACTGTTGAGGGGGGAGTGTGCGGCATGGCTCAGGCTAATTGGGGTATCCTTTAAAAAGAGCACATGGATCTCAATGCAACTGGGCTTTACTAGTGTGTTTAGGCACCACCCTCAAAATGACAGTGTGAAACACACATTCCTATTTTTATTGACAAAGACCCTATAAGGTCTAGAAAGAAAACCTGCCTGTTTCTCTGGAGAGGAACATGCTGGTTTCCAGTCAGGTGCTGTCCCATTTCCATTTCTTGGAAAAAATCCACGCAGGCCTTTTTTTGTTTAAAACCTAAATCTCCTTACGTAGTTGGAACATTACGAAAAGAAAAATTGGTGACGAGGATTGATTTTGTCAAGAACATTGAGAAATGATCCTAAGTAGAAGTAAAATCATTGTGGATCCTCATACTTTGAATATTAAAAGACTAGGGAAAATCAACAACAGGATTAAAGATTGAAGTGCTGGTGTAGGAAGATCAAGTAAGATAAAAAATGGATAGAAGCTCTCTGTGTGGTTTTAAAAGAGAGTTTTCTGTTCAGAGAAGTGTGAGACTTCAGGCAGTACCTGGCATATTTAAAAAGAAAGAATGCTTTGCAGTATGGTTGGGGTCATTTGGAGAAAAAAAGAATATCCAGGGTGATAAGTGGAGTACTGGAAGACAGTAAAAAAATATTCAGCAGTCTCGAGTCACTGGCGCCGACAAAAGAAATGGCAGGTCAATTAAGCTCCGTTTCATTGAGTCCTATGTAGAGCATTTTCAGTACTTTGGACAAGTGAATAAAATTGCAAATGAGTTGCCTGCAACAGCTTTTCTCAGTACAATAGAAAGTAAAACTTTCAATTTGCTCCAGAGCTTGGTTCATCCAGCAAGATCATGAATCAAAACTTAAGATGGCTTGATAATGATCCTTGAAGTGCATTACTGTCCAAAAGTCACTGCTCATTATAGAATGGTTCAAGTTCCATCAAAGGAATCAAGAAAAAGGTGAACAAATTACTCAATTTGAGGCAACCTTAAAAAGGCTGACATAACATTATGAGATAGTCTTTGAGATTGTTTAGTTTGTGACTTCCAAAATGAGGTTATCCTGAGAAGATTGCTTACTGAACATCTTTAAAGATAACAGTAGAAATTGCGTGCCAGTGGAATTACTGCTGAAGAGGTTTCACAATTTAGTGCAGGAATAAAGATCCACAAGTTGGAAACTTTCCATAGGAAGTTAAAACAGCAACAAGCATGACACAAATGTGTCAAAATAGGCCATTCATCAAATGAATGCTGGAGCAATGATAGTCAATGCAAAAATTGTAGCAAAATGAGCACATTGTGACAACTTGTTGGGCTAGACCAGCAACCCCTGAGAAGAATATTCAGAAGAAGAATCTAGATATCTTCAAGAAGAAGAACAAGTTGCATTCTACAAAAGTAATTTACAACACAGAAGAAAAGAATTTGTGACTGTGAAGGAGAGAATGTCCAGAAATATGATGAAGAGCTCCAACACAGTGGTCACATGGATACCGGGTGAATCCGAAGTTAAGTCAGCAACCTGTTAGGATAGACATTGATACTGGTGCTGCTGTATCTTTAATTCTGAGACTTCAAGAAATAACAAGAAGTGTTAGATTCCTTTCTAAAAGAGGTGTTGTAAATGAGATTTGAAATTAATGTGTAAAAAGCATAGATTGCTAACATTGCTAAGTGTCAAGAGCTTGCATTTTAAAAATTTCAAAATTACTGATTAACTTAAATCTCTGAGCCCAAAATGGTAAACCAGAAGTTAGAGAGACAATATACTTGCAAAGTTAAACTATATTAAGAGAAAGATGACTGAAGAAAGTAGATGATCACTAATTGTAACTGATTTGTTGAGGCTATTTCCATGGAAGACTCAATCTAGCCAATCTACTTAAAGAAAGAGGTTAAAAACAAAGAAACATAGAAATTGCTAGCTGATAAAGGATCAAGGTCCATTTAGTTTGTCTTCAATCATTCTGGCAGTCAAATACTTCCGTAATCTAGTTGTTGACTAATGCTAGCAACCAGTTTCTTTGAATTTGCCCACAACAGACCCGTTGGTGCAAATGGTTTTCCAAAGCCATCTACCTACTTCCTTTAAACATTCTACACTTAATATGGCATGTCTCAAAATATTCATATGCTATATTGCCTGCTGCCAAAATCTATCTAATTTGAATTTGAATGCATTACTGCTAACAGCTTCCAACATTTTCATAGAAAGCCTAAAATATAGATCCCTTAATAATGACTTTTTTTGTTTTCTCAGATTTGTTTTAAATTTATTCCTTTTAAGGAGAGGCTATGTCCTTTGGTTCCAGTATTCTTGATATGTTGGGGGCGATTTTACCATTTTTATTCCAAATGCTAGGTGACTTGAAACTGGGAGTTTCAGATCTGATTTTTAGGCCTGTTCTGAGGTGCCCCCATATCACTCTGCCTGCAAAAATATGAGTGATTCCAGATCTCTCTGCAGAAACCTGTGGGTGGGGCTGAACGCATCTGAAACTCTGCAGCTCCAATCAGAGCCTCCAACTGCGCATGCGCAAAACAAGATAGAATGCCGCTCCCTGCTCCCCTGTCACATCTCTCCCAGGTTGGATAATGACTCCTCCTGGTCATCACTGACATTGTGCCCCCCCACCCCCAAACATTACTGACCCCCTATACTCCTCCACTCCCCCTGTACAGCATACCTGCTGCAAGTCTTCACTTGTCTTCCCCTCAGTGCGAAGAAGCAAACTACATGTAATTTGCTGAAAATCTCTGCCAAACTACCTGCAGCTGATCGGCCATAACAATGGGCAGCTCCATAAAAACCTTAAGGATGGACAGGCAGATAGACAGGCAGTGTAGGAAAAAATGACAAAACAAGTATCCCCGAGATTTACTGAAGGCGACCTCAGGAGGCTGCTGGATGCGGAAAAGGTGAGGCAGGACACCCTCTTCCCCTCAGCAAGATGCAAACCCAAGAGGTCAGAGGGGTGGGGGCTGATGACAATGTGGCCTAGTAGACAGTTGCCGTTTCTGTCAGTGCCATGGCATTGGCTCTCAGAGCAGGGAATTAGTGCCATAAGAAAGTCAATGACCTCATCCAGGCAGCAAAGGTGAGTGCTTAACCTCATCTGATATCGTCCCAAATTCCACTTGCCCACCCCAATACCCTATCTGCTTCCAGCCCTTGACTCCAAGTACCTCCTTCCTACCTCTCCATCCAGAGTAGCACTGCACTTGCCCTCTGATAGCCACCCTCTAATACTCTGCAGGAGTCACGCTATAAATTCTTTCTTGGCTCCTATTGTCCCTACAGAAGACCAACCGTAACACCCAAGAGAGAGCAAAGATGAAGAGTGGGCGCTGGAACTGTTCAGGGAAGAGAGATGCGGGCTGTAAGTGACAGCATGATCAGGCTGGAGTCAAGAAGTGAGCACCTGTCAATCCTCCACTCAAGTTGAGGCAATTTCTAGGTGGCATGGGTTTTGGATGTGAGAGGCAAGGTTTAAAGAGATGTACAAGATATGTTTATTTACGGAACGTGGTGGGTGCCTGAAAGTCGCTCCTGGGGAAGGCTGTGGAGGCAGATACAAGAGTGACCTTTAAGGACCGTCTTTTTAGCTAGCGAATGGTATAGGAATAGAGCATATGGTCCCTGGAACAATAGGGGGTTATAATTCAGATGGCCAGCCTGGTCGCTGCAGGCTTGGAGGACTGAAGGGCTCAGTCCTGCAATGTAATCTTCCTTGTGCTTTGTTCTATGTTCAGTGGAGAAATGTGAATCAAGTTTTTTTGCATCCTGAATTCCTCTCCCTCCCTTGCACTTAACTTTGTGTCCTGTGTTGCAGGAACAGTTACAGACACCCAGGGGCTTTCTGGCAACGAGCCCTCACTGTGACTCCTGCCCCAGACAGCTTAGATAGGTCCTTGGAATATATGGATAAAGGGACCTCTGAGAGTGGCACCATTTTGGCATCAGCTTCCACTTTGTAGTTCATCATCTCAGTTATTGACACATCAATGGGTCCAATTAGTGATGAAGCTTCTGGGTCATTCTCTGGTGCACATGACACATCTGCTGATGTACATTGGGTGGAAGAGAGAACATCCGAGGTCTCTGGCACGCGAGGGCCTGTCAGAGGTGAGGACTCAGCTGGCCCCAGACTATATGCTAGGCCCCTGAGATCATTTCTCCCTCATGTGCTGAAGGTGCAGCAATAGAGCCAAAGAATGCAGGAGGGGCTGATGGCCACACCAGACCAACTGCGAAGCTGTTAGGAACAATCCCAAAGCTTTCAGGTGAACCGGCTACTCCCTGTCTTGCATGGTTCCTAGGCCAACACTGCAAGCGTGGTGTCTATGGTGGAAAGCCGGGGGCAGGCTCCAAACGATGGCTGAGTCACAGCAGGCCACAGCAGAGTCCCAGAGGGTCACAGCTGAAGGACTCAACAGGTTTCTTGATGTATTGCAGTCCAAGGCTCAGAGGCTCAAGAGCTTGCATGAGATCTAGAGGGACAGTGCTGAAACACAACAAGCTATGGCAGCAGCAGTTGAGATCGTGGCTCAGTTACAGAGGACCATGGCTGAGGGATTGCAGAGTGTGGCCCAGCCTCAGAGGGCACTTGCTGTGGCCATTGACTGATGGCCTCTGACTCAGGTGGCCATCGCTGAGGGTTCAATCACTATGAGCAGAATGTAGGTGGTCCTCCAGGATTGGCAGGACCAGATGATGCTGGAGCTTCTGAAGCTCCGCTGTACCATGTAACCTGCTGCCCACAATAACCCTAAGGGAGGAGGAAGGGCTTGAGCCCATGCTGAGGCCTTCTAGCCAGGGGATTGTGACTGTAGCTACACCTTCTGAGATCCCCCCTCCTGACACCTGAGCATTTTGGGGTAGTGAGATAAAGAGGATGTCATGGAAACGTCGCAGACACCTGGAACCTGGAGGTTGAGGACCTCCAGAAGGTGCCTGTCAAGCGCATCACAGGCAACTGGATGAGATAGGCAGCTAGCCCCCTCCATCTCCGATGTACATTCTGGGAAGATACGTAGACATAGTGGTAGATTACATAAGGTTTGTATGGGGCACATCACACCGCCACAATGTGGGAAGAGGTCAGGGGGCTGTAGCGCCTGGCCAGACTGGTCTAGGCGATGGAATCACATTTTCAGGAGCACTTTCGTACTATCGAGCAGTTGGCTACTTCCGCCTCATTCTAGCAGGTCTCTGCCTCAGTCACAGGCCTCCGCACAGGCTAGGTCAACCATGTCCAAAGCGAGTAACCCATGTCACCCACGAGCTATCCATGCAGCCTGGGCTGCTCCTCAAAGGCCTCTGGTACGTCAGAGTTCCTGAGAATGAAGCTGTCATGTGTGCTGCCAGACATGCATGATGTTCATATTGTGGTCACAAACCAGTTGGACATTTAGGAAATGGAACCCCTTTCTGTTGACGAATCTTTATGGATTCTGCAGTGGAGCAGTCAATGACCCCTGTACATTAGGCAGCCCCGCAATGGCCATGAGCCCTGCAGCTCGGACTTCCTTCCAGACCTGGTTCAGGTTAATTTTGATGGACTACCCAGCATGGGCATACAGAACTTCATCATTTGCTTGATACACGTGTGCATAGCTGACTGGGAGTGCCACATACATCTCCAGTAGGAGGCTGGGAGGAGCCAGTGGCATAAAAGTTCAATTTGACAGCCACTGAGAGTGGGTGCAACAGATGAAGGAGGTGTTTTTTTTGTAAGAGCAACACAGCACGGGAAAAAGGGCCCTTGCCAACGAGCCCGCGCGCCCGTCATAACTACTATAGTGGCAATTCCATATCTATTCTAAATTTACGGTTATCCGACTATGGACGACTCTCAATATAGGGACAATTTGATTCCCAATCAGCTAAAAGAGCGCTTTTGGGTTGTGGGAGAAACTGGAGCGCCGACGAAACACCCACGCAAAACCGGGAGACACGCGCAAACTCCACAGACACCGGCAATTCCAGTGTCTGCACAGCTACAGCGATAGTCTCTGAGCTGTCATGGTTGCCTTCAGATGGTCCACATAAAGCACTCATTTACGACATGACTTATTTCCCTCAACTGATCCTCAACTTTGTCAACATCAGCAACAGACATCTGTCCAGTCTCCTGCGTGAATACCGACGCAAAGTATTCATTCAGGATCTCCCCCATTCCCTCAGGCTCTAAGCATAGATCCCCTCCTCTGTCCCTGAGAGGTCCAATCTTGCCTCTAACCATCCTTTGCTCCTTACATAGGTGTAAAATGCCTTAGGATTTTCCTTAATCCTACCTGCCAGAGCCACCTCGTGGCCCCTTTTTGCCTTTCTAATACACCTTTTAAGATCCCGTCTACACTCTCTATAAGCTTCCAGCGCTGTCTCAGTCCCGAGTTGCCTAGATCTAATGTAAGCCTCTTGCTTCTTCCTGATCAAGTCCTCAATATCCCTGGTAAGCCACGGTTCTCTAATCCTACCTTTCCCATCCTTCCTCCTTGCCAGCACGTATCTTTCCTGCAGAGAGTTTAGTTTTCCCTTGAAAGACTCCCACATGTACCTCGTCGACCTGCCCTCGAAAAGCTTATCCCAGTTGGTATCTTTAAGATCTTGCCTAATCTGGCAGTATCTAGCCCTCCCCCAGTTAAATACCTTCCCTTTTGGGCCGGTCTCGTCCTTTTCCATTAATATCCTAAAGCAGACAGAGTTGTGATCACTATTTGACACATGCTCTCCTACCTCGACGTCACCCACCTGCCCTGGCTCATTCCCCAGAACCAAATCCAGTATAGCCCCCTCTCTAGTCGGGCCATCCACATACTGCTCCAAGGACCCTTCCAAAACCCACTGTACAAATTCCTCCCCGTCCACTCCTACAGCTCTGGGCCCTCTCCAATCTACTCCAGGAAAATTGAAATCTCCCACTACTACTACCCTACTTTTCCTACACTTATCTAAAATGTCCCTGCATATCCCTTCTTCCACGGCCCGCGGGCTGTTGGGCGGTCTGTAGTAAACACCCAACAGAGTAACCACTCCCTTCCTATTCCTCAACTCCACCCATAGAGACTCAATTCCTAAATCATCCATACCTCCCTCCCTCTGCACTGCTATGATGTTGTCCTTAACTAATAAAGCCACTCCCCCCGCCTCTCCTCACACCAACTCTGTCACGCCTAAAACACTTATACCCTGGAATATTCAATTGCCAGTCTTGCCCCTCCTTCAACCACGTCTCAGTCACCGCCACCACTTCTAAACTCCTCATGAACATTATTGCCTTCAGTTCATCTGTTTTGCCAGTCACACTCCTCGCATTAAAACACATGCACTGAAGACCCTCAGCTCTCGGATATTCCTTTCTACCTTCTGGTGTTACCCTATCATCCCTCTCTCTCCCACTCCCAGTTCCTTCTCTCTCACCACCCTCCCTCCCTATTAGTTTAAACACTTCTGAAACACTCCAGCTAACCTCCCAGCTAAAATATGTGTTCCCCTCCCAGTCAACTGCTCCCTATCCCTCTTGAATAGATGACCCTCCCTCCTGAAGACCTCCCAATGATCAATGAATATGAAGCCTTCTGCCCTACACCAATCCTTCATCCATGCATTTAGTCGTAGTGTCTCATTTGTTTTTACCCAATCGGTCCCGGGCACAGGCAGCAGGCCAGAGAACGCCACCCTGGAGGCCCTACCTTTCAGTTGAGCCCCCAACTCCCTAAAATGCCTACGTATGTCCCCCCTGCGCTTTCTTCCTACATCTTTCTGTCCTACGTGAACTATTACATTTGCCTTAGACCCTTCTCCCTTCAAAGTTCCCTCTACCCTCTCTGAAACATCCTGGACCCCTGCTCCAGGGAGGCAGACTACCATCCTGGAGTCTCTCTTTTGCCACAGAAACGCCTATCGATCCCTTTAACCATCCCATCCCCCACCAATATCTCACTTCCTGCTTTCCTGCTGGTCTCTGTGGCATTCTGTTCCCCCTCACTTGCCCTCTCCATCACAGATTTTACCCCTCCCTTGGTTTTCTGGGAATCCTCCTTTGAGATGGCCTTTGTGCCTTGATTTTTATTCTTGTTCCTCGTATCTATAACCAGCCCGTCCCTACTACTAGATCCTGGGGTCCCCGCAGGACTACCTTCCCTATTCATTGTAACCTCATTTTCCCTCACTAGACACATGTCCTCCAAGTGCAGCTCCAGCTGCCTCAACCGAGCTCTTAACATTGCAATTCTAAACATTTTGCGCATATGTGGGCCTTCGGGAGATGTGATGCCTCCAAGAAGGTCCACATATGGCAGCGTACGCAGTGGACGCGCTTGGCCAAGTGTCGTGGCATTTTGTATACCCGCTTTAAAGGTGTTGGGAAAAGTGTTGATTAGGTAGGAATCAAGTTACTCACCGCGTCCAAGCCTGCGCTCGCCCAAGCCCAGTGAGCTTAAGCCCTTATTGCTCTCACTCTAATTCCCGTCTCACTCCACTGCCCGCTCCCGACGCTGCCCGCTGTCTACCTTGGCCTTCCTTTTAAACTCCCGCGCTTCCTTCCCTGCAGCCCCCCGTGCCTATCTCCCGCTACGGAGCGCCGAAATAAACACTCTAACAACTAAAGTGAAAGACAGAAATTGCAAATCAGGAGTCTCACCAGCCACTCTCCAAAAAACTCTGCTAGAGAACAGTGTTGCACTATCTCCTTTCAGGGTGGAAGACATCGGTGACATATGATGTCCAATATCTGTTCAAATGACACTCGTGCACAAAACTGCTGAGGTCTACCTCCTTATCTCTGCCAAATTGTGGCCATCTCCTATCTCTGATGGACATCTCACTCTACCCCTGCAAAGGTTAGACCTGGGCCTCGTGTGCTGCAATTCTTCCTTCTGCTCCTCCTTCTCAGCTCCAGCAGCAACTAAAAGAAAAAGATGATCAATTGCTTCACAAAAGTCACCTCATCACTCTGAAGGAGGCGGAGGAATGGTTAGAGAAGGAAACACATGTAGAGATTAAGAAACGCTGCTTGCCCTAGCCCAACAACACACACTGCCCATACTGCCCATTCCTATACTGCCCCCCAGCATCTCAGACTCCCCCATTCCCCCACCCACATGCTCCCCAGCCAAACAGACCCCCTATTCCCCACCCACATGCTCCCTAACAACACAGAAATCCTATTTTCCACCATCACGGACCCCCCAATCCCCACCCACATTCCCTTCCAGCATCACAGTTCCTTAAAAAGTTCTGAGGTTGCAACAGTGCAATTTCCAAGGGCTTTGTGCACATCGTTCAGCTGGAAAAGTACTGAGTACACCAGGACCCAGCAGCACCCACAAGATCCAAAGGTCTGGGTCCATGCTGTGAATTAGACATTGAATATCCTGCTCAGCAACAGCCCCCCAGCATCCCACACATTCACAGAACCCCTACTGACCCAAAACACAAAATGGCCACCACGAAAAGATCCCCTGAGCAGCATGGAGCTGTTGGATGCCATGTACCTACTTATTAAACCTCACTGATGGAGCACCCAAAGCAGACCTTTATGGAGCATGCTTTTTTTCGGATTGGTGAACATGGTGGTAAAGGAGGAAGTGCTGGTAATGTTAGGGATGTAGCCGTTGAGTGGATTCAGATGCATGCAGATACACTTAAATAGCCATCATTCTGTTTTAGGTGGGTTCCCAATCTCAGCCATTTTCGGGCTTTGGTGCAGGGCAGCTGGCGTGGAGGCGGATGCGGATCGCACTACTCACCCCACATTCAACTTTACTACGTTTTTATGCCCAAAAGCAGGCGCAACATGATGGTAAAATCACTCCCAATGCAACAGTTTCTCTTGATTACATTAAGTAAATTGAATGTTTTGTTTTCATAGTGAAGAGGAATAGCCCAGTACTGGAAATTTGTCAGTATCAAATTAAAAATCTGCTCTTTATCCTACAAAACTATACTATGACCTTTGAAATTGACCATAGCTCTGATGCTGCTATCAAGTAAACTCCACTAAAACAAATCCAAGATCCAAGATTCCTGGCTGTTCTGGTTCACCTTCCTCCATGATGGAAATGAAACCAATAAATTTTGCAATGAATGCTGCTGTGGTCTTTCATTGCAACAGTTTGCTATATCAAGTTATTTGAAGAGCATAAAATCAAGAACAGGCAGGTATGCTGTTTTTGCTTACCAAGAGAAAAGATGAGTAGCAGATTTCACAGGCTAAGATAAAGGATCAGAAGTTAAAAGTCATATGTTGCAACACTTTGCATGGAATTTTACTGTCCTGCTTGCCCTTGGAATTGGATTAGGTGAGGGGCGGACAATGGAAAGATATTGGGATCTTAGGGTTTCAGGATGAGCAAGGCTGTAAAATCCCATCCAATGTGTGTAATGATTGAAGAAGTGCCACCACATGGACCAGGGAATGCAAGTATCTTAACTTGGCTACTTTGATGGAGTGTTGAAATGCTTACACAGCAATTGACACTGGGGACAAGGAGGTGATATTCAATTCCAGTGCAATCTCATTCCAAAAAGTGCAGACTATGCTGCACAGGGTTCCTGCTTTCAATTACACACAAACAATTCTTTCTGTTCCATTGTCTCTTAAGGAGGACATTCATGTTTGACATGCTCATCACTTGAATTTTGTCCTTTTGCTGACTTTTTGTCTTTGTTGGCATTCTTCTCACACGTTGCTTGCTTTCCTGCTTTCAGTATACCATTTTCTCTTTAGGCCTGCCTCTAAGCATTCATATTTGGGAGAAATCATCGATTAAGCAGATATGTGAGATATATGGGGGTGGGATCCTGAGTAGCTCAGATGTTAAGAAGGATGAGAATAGGGGGGGTCATAAACAAGGATTCTAAAGCACAGCAGCACACGGGTGGAGTGGAGCATGATTTGAAATGCGTATACTTTAATGCAAGGAGTATTCGCAATAAGGTGGATGAACTTGCAGCTTGGATTAGTACCTGGAACTTTGATGTTGTGGCCATTTCAGAGACATGGATAGAGCAGGGACAGGAATGGTTGTTGCAGGTTCCGGGATTCAAATGTTTCAGTCAGAGTAGAGAAAGAGGTAGAAGGGGGGGAAGAGTGGCATTATTAGTCAAAGACTGTATCACAGTGACAGAAAGGAAGTTTGATGAGGACTTGTCTGTTGAGGTAGTATGGGCTGAGATTAGAAACAGGAGAGGAGAGGTCACCCTGTTGGGAGTCTTTTATAGATCTCCTAAAAGTTCTAGAGAGGTAGAGGAAAGGATTGCAAAGTCGATCCTGGACAGGAGTGAAAGTAATAGGGTAATTGTTATGGGGGACTTTAACTTTACTAATATTGGTTGGAATAGCTATAGCTCTAGCTCGTTAGAGGGGTCAGTTTTTATACAAAGTGTGCAGGAAGGTTTTTTGACTCAGTATGTAGATAGGACAACTAGAGGTGAGGCTACATTGGATTTGGTACTGGGCAATGAGCCAGACCAGGCGTTAGACTTGGAAGTAGGTGAGCATTTTGGTGATAGTGACCACAATTCGGTTACGTTCACCTTAGTGATGGAAAGGGATAGGCATGAACCAGGGGGCAGTAGTTATAGCTGGGTGAATGGTAATTATGAGGCTATTAGGAGAGATTTAGGGTGCATAGGTTGGACTAGGAAACTACAGGGGCTGGGAACATCTGAAATGTAGAGCTTATTCAAGGAACAACTACTGCGAGTCCTTGATAAGTATGTCCCTGTCAGGCAAGGAGGAAATGGTCGAGGAAGGGAACCGTGGTGTACAAAAAAAGTTGATTCGTTGGTGAAAAGGTAAAAGGAGGCTTATGTCAATATGAGGCATGAAGGCTCAGTTAGTGCACTGGAAAGTTATAGATTAGCCAGGAGGGAGCTAAAGAGTGAGTTAAGAAGAGCTAAAAGAGGATACAAGAAGACTTTAGCTGATAGGATCAAGGAGAATCCTAAAGCTTTCTTTAGATATGTTAAGAATAGAAGATTGGTTAGGGCAAGATTAGGGCCAGTCAGAGACAGCAGTGGGAAGTTGTGCGTGGAGCCTGAAGAGATTGGAGAAGCACTGAACAAATATTTCTCTTCGGTATTCACGCAGGGAGATGTAAATGTAGTTGTGGAGAACACTGGGATACAGGGTTGTAAACTGGATAGTATTGAAGTAGATAAGGAGGAGGTGTTAGATATTCTTGAGGGTATGAAAATAGATAAGTCCCCTGGGCTGGACGGGATTTACCCTAGGATTCTCTGGGAGGCAAGAGAGGTGACTGCAGAGCCTTTGGCTCTGATCTTCAGGTCGTCGTTGGTTACAGGTATAGTGCCGGAAGACTGGAGGATAGCGAATGTTATCCCATTGTTCAAGAAGGGGAATAGAGACTATCCTGGGAATTATAGACCGGTGAGTCTTACTTCTGTTGTGGGCAAAGTTTTGGAAAGAATTATTAGTGATAGGATTTATAGTCATTTAGAGAGAAATGAATTGATTGGAGATAGTCAGCATGGTTTTGTGAAGGGTAGGTCATGCCTCACAAACCTTATTGAGTTTTTTGAAAAGGTGACCAAAGAGGTGGATAAGGGTAAGGCAGTTGACGTGGTATATATGGACTTTATAAGGCGTTCGATAAGGTTCCCCATGGAAGGCTTTTGCAGAAAATGCAGATGTATGGGATTGAGGGTGATTTAGCTAATTGGATTAGAAATTGGCTAGCTGATAGAAGACAGAGGGTGGTGGTTGATGGAAATTATTCATCATGGAGTTCGGTTACAAGTGGTGTACCTCAGGGATCTGTTTTGGGGCCCCTGCTGTTTGCAATTTTTATAAATGATCTGGATGAGGGTATTGAAGGATGGATTAGTAAATTTGCGGATGACACCAAAGTCGGAGGAGTGCTAGATAGTGAAGAGGGGTGTTATAGTTTGCAGAGAGACTTGGACAAGTTGCAGAGCTGGGCCGAGAGGTGGCCAATGGAGTTTAATGTGGAAAAGTGTGAGGTAATTCACTTTGGCAGGAATAACAAATGTGTAGAGTATAGGGCTAATGGTAGGACTCTTAATAGTGTTGATGAAGAGAGGGATCTTGGTGTATATGTGCATAGATCCCTGAAAGTTGGCAATCAAGTCGATAAGGTTGTTAAGAAGGCATATGGAGTCTTAGCTTGTATTGGTAGGGGGATTGAATTTCGGAGCCGCAACGTCATGTTGCAACTGTACAAAACTCTAGTGCGGCCGCACTTGGAGTATTGTGTACAGTTCTGGTCCCCGCATTATAAGAAAGATGTGGAGGCATTGGAGATGGTACAGAGGAGGTTTACCAGAATGTTGCCTGGTATGGAGGGAAGGTCTTATGAAGAAAGGCTGAGGGATTTGAGGTTATTTTCATTAGAGAGAAGGTGGCTAAGAGGAGACCTTATTGAGGCATATAAGATGATCAGAGGATTAGACAGGGTGGACAGTGATAGCCTTTTTCCTCGGATGAAGAAGGCTAGCACGAGGGAACATAGCTTTAAATTAAGGGTGGTAGTTATAGGACGGATGTCAGAGGTAGGTTGTTTACCCAGAGGGTGGTAAGGGTATGGAATGCCCTGCCAGCAGAAGTTGTAGATGCGCCAAGTTTGGGGGCGTTTAAGTGGTCAGTGGATAGGTTTATGGATGAAAAGGGAATGATTTAGGTTAGAGGGTTATTGCTTTTTCTCAATTGGTCGGCGCAACATCAAGGGCGGAAGGGCCTGTTCTGCGCTGTAATGTTCTATGTTCTATGTTCTGAAATTCTGGGCTGTTCTGGCCCACCTTTTTTTTATGAGTGAAATGAGTGCACCATTGTATCCTATCACCAGCATATCTGAAGCATTGCAGGCTGGATTCACACATGTATTTTCAGAATTGATCTGGTCTGGTTATGGTTCGTAATTAGCCCATCAAGGTGGGTGGAGGTCTGACATTCTCTCTCCTCTGGCAGTACATTGGGTAGTAGAAATATTAAATCTCTCAAGTTTCATCAGCCTTATCAGTGAAGAAAGACCAAAGTATCCTTGGCCCTTTCCCAATAGACTGTAGAATTCTGCAGTTGCTAATCTTGTAATGCATAAGAGACTTAAATACAAATATATCAACTGGAGCATGTATTACAATTATTCATTGAAGACTTTTTCAAGTCATACAAAACCATAATGCAGCTCTTGGAAATATCCATCAATGAACTCCACTAACAGCTCAGTTCTAAAGTAATGTACACTGGGATTAAATTTGTGCTGCAATTCACACACTCATCTATCTTGACAGATAGAAGTGCTATTCTTGAAAAATGCTGTAAAATCGGCTGCAGATTTCAGTGAACCTCTTTGGCTGGGTTTTCCAGTCATTCTTGCCAGTGGTATCTTCTGGTCTTGCTAATGGTGAATCTTTGCTATGGGTTTCCTGACAGAGGGCAGGTCCACAGAATGGGATACCCCATTGACTATAATGGAATCAGAAGATCCCTCTGCTGTCCAATGGGGTGGTGGGGAGGGGGGGGGGGGGCTCTGCCACCAGGAAACATGCCATAGGGAATGAGGTGCGAAGAAAATCTTGCCTCATGATATTTCTCTGAAAAGCTTTCCGAATGTGCAAACAAATGACAACTGTAGATATCAATCCATTCATTTCCTTAATGATTGGCAATAGAGTCCTCAGTAAGGAATAGTATTTTTCAAACATCCTGCTTTTCAGGAGAATACGTATGAGATATGGATCTTGCAATTCCTTGGTGGGAATATGACTCGTTCTCATTTTGTCCAATCTTGTTGCTACCCCATGCTATGTGAACTACCCAATGCCATATTTTTACTCAAACTGTTTATTTTAGTCTCCGTACCAGCCTGAGACAATATTACCACTCCCCATTATTCACCATTACCAACCGGTAGTACATAAATTTTTGCTTAAGAAAATTAAGAAAGCCGGTGATGTTGAAAATGCTTCAGGCACTCCAGAAATGCTGTTATCCCTGCACCTCTCATCATTGTTCTTCTGGTCATTTTCACTAAGAAGATACAAATAGATACTCTTCTGCTTCTTTCTATGCTGACAACATAGCAGCCTCATGTGAGTGCCTAGGTGGAGGAAGGACAGCAAATGGAGGGACTGAAGTTCATAGTGGAAGTTTTGTCAGGATACTATGGAGATGGAAAGTGTGCTACTATTCTTTCTGACTTCCTGTAAAAGTAAGCTAACGGGTTTTTCTGGACTTGCCCGCAGTTGGAATCATCACAAATGGGACTGAAAATTTGACAGACTAAATATTTGGGGTTACAGGGATAGGGCCTGTGTAAGATACTTCATTGGAGATCTGGTGCAGATTCAATGGCCAAATGGCCTCCTCCTGCACTGTAGGGATTCTTTGATTCTATGAATATTGGTCTCAGAAATTGGGCTTTGTTACCTTTATCCTAAGTCCATCTAATAGAGGCACAGGAGTCCTCACTAATTCATATATTAATTATATCCCATGAATTCAGTGAATATTGTAATAAGTTGCCTTTCATTGAGATAACCTGTGCAGGAGGTATGGCAGAAATGAGCAGCATGAGTTAACTGTGAAATGTAACTAAGCCTCTTCAGTTCCACCTGTTACTTGTATTCTGTGTGTAATGGCCCAACTGTCCATGGTATTTGCGTGCTTATTTACGTTTTTATAATTGTGCAGTTGCATATTAAATAAGTGTTAGTCACAGTAGGTTTTTTTAACTGTAAGACTTGAAATGAGCCAAGAAAAGTTATCACTTTAACTATTGACTGCAGTTAGCTCTTAAATGACTTTCAGATGGAGAAAAAGCAGAATTGGCTCACTTTGGACCTTCTCACAACCTGTCAGGTATATTTTGCATAAAATATGTAAATGCTTTTTTGTATTAATTTTATTTTCAGAATAATTCAAATAAAAGCATTCCTATTTTCTGAAGTGCCTATAGTCACACAGAGCCTCAAGATAGGCAGGCACAGGTCAGATGATGAGATTTTTGATCTCATGCACTCAATTTACAGCTTGACAATTTTTTGATGAATATACATGTAATTGAACTGTAGAGAAATATGAGTCTCATTTCATAGTCACAGAGTGATAAACATAAAAGGAGGCTATTTGGTCCATTGTGCCTATTCTTTCAAAGAGCTGTCTAATTATTTCCATTCTCCAGCCCTTTCCCCATTGCTATGTAAATTTTTCTCCGATCTAATTCTCCTTTGAACGTGATTATAGAATCAGTTTCCATCTCGCTTTCAGACGATGAAATTCTGATCATGAAAAATTGCTCCATAAAAAATATTCTCATCATTGCACTTCAGTTCTTTTGTCAATTATTTTAAGTTTTCAGTCCTTTGCTTTCTAATTCTTCTACTACTGGGAATATCTTCTCTGTATTTATTCTCTCAAAACCTTTCATGATTTTGAATATATAGTACCTCCCCTTAGCTTACTCTGCTCTTGCAGTATCTTCCCAGCTTCTCAAGTTCCTCCATGTCTGAAGTCTTGTACCCATGGCACCATTTTAGTATACCTCCTTTCCATCATCTCTCAGGCATTGGCATTCTTCCTAAAAGAACAGTGATCACAACTGGACTCCATACTTCAGCTGAAACCTATCCACTGTCAGTTAAAGATTTAGAATGACATTCTTATTTTTGTACTCAAAAGCTACAAAATTCAATTATGTGACAATCATATTTTCACCACTGGAGGGCTATTTCTAATGTAAAATTGTGCATGACAACACCAAATACCACTTTGAGTATGTTATTATTGTGGGCAATGGGAGCATGCACTGGAAGTATGCAGATGGTAAACATGTACCACTAATTTGACTCTAATAGTGATGTCAGCTCCCCAGCTAATGCATTCTCTTAGCCTCATACAATTGAACATGTACTCAGCATGCAGGAAGAACCCCCTTGACTCCAAAAACAGTATTTCTGTTTCCTGTTACTACATTAGTAAAAGTGCTTGGAGATTTGTACTGCTACTAAGTAAGTGGTGTCTAGAGGGAATGTATGGCACATTGTGAAGAACATTGCTTCTCACTTCAGGGTTTCTTCCCAAACTACATGCTCCCATTCATGGGTACTGTAATTTCTGTTTCTCTTGCCCTGCAGCATGACAATAAGGATGAACAGAGGTGACAGGAGTACAACATGCTTAAAGGAAGAGGAGAATAGCTTTCATTGGGAAACTATATCCCACAGGAAATCAAGGAGCAATTCTTCTGTCTGTCAACCTAAGCCTGGAACAATGCATTCAATGTTGCTATTTATCAAAAGAGATCCTCACCAAAACCTATTACATGTTGTAGCCACAGCTGTCACTTCAAAACAGAGTGAGGACTACATTGCCAATGGCTGTAACAGTGACCTGAAACATGAGCCTCATGGCTGTGGGTTCCTTTTGGCTATAGCAGGTGATACCTCCAACATTTTGCAATTCTCCTTCCATTGTTATATAAGAGAGGTTACTGACACTTTTGCATGTAGAAGTACCAAATCTGACAACTGGAATAGACCATAAAATGTAGCAGCAGAATTAGGTTATTTGGCTGATTGAATTTGCTCTGCCATTCAATCAAAGCTGATATGATTCTCATCCCTTTTCTCCTGCCTTTTCCCCATAACTTTATCCAGAACCAGGGGTCACAGTCTGAGGATTCAGCGTAGATCATTTAGGACGGAGGTGATGAGACATTTCTTCATCCAAACAGTGGCGAGTGCGTGGAATCCATTACCAAAGGAAATAGTTGATGCAAATACATTGAATGTATTCAAGAGGCGGCTGGACATAGCAGTTAGAGCAAAAGGGGATCAAAGGTGATAGGGAAAAAGCAGGATTAGGCTTTTGAGTTAGATGATCAGCCATGATCATAATGACTTTAAAGATTTTATAGCAGAACATTTAGAAGGCAGCGGAAGGCTCAGATTGAGTTAGCATGGATTTATGAAGGGAAAATCATGCTAGGCAAGTCTGTTGGAATTCTTTGAAGACGTGACTAATAAAGTTGACAAGGGGGAGCCAGTCAATGTGATGTATTTAGACTTTCAGCAAGCAATCGACAAAATCCCACATAAGAGATTGTTGTGCAAGATTAAAGTACATGGGATTGGGGAAGGTGCATTGAGATGGATTGAAAACTGATTGGCAGAGAAGAAACAAAGAATAGGAATTAATGGGTGCTTTTCAAATTGGCAGGTAGTAACTGGTGGGGTGCCACAGAGATTGGTGCTGGAACCCTAGAATACTCACTATATATATTAATGATTTGGATGAGGGAACAAAATGTAACATCTTAAATTTTGCAGATGATACCAATTGTGTGGGAAGGTGAACTGTGACGAGGATGCAGAGATCTTTCAGAATGATCTGGACAGATTGGGTGAGTGGGCAAATCAATGGCAAATGTAATATAATTTGGATAAATGTGAGGTTATTCACTTTGGAAGCAAAAACAAGAAGGCAGATTACAGCCTGAATGGCTGTAAATTGGAGAGGGGAGTGTGCAGTGGGACCTTGGTGTCCTTGTACACTAGTAATTAAAGGTAACTATGCAGGTGCAGCAAATGGTAAAGAAGGCAAATAGCATGTTGGCCTTCATTGCGAGAGAACAAAGAACAGTACAGCACAGGAACAGGCCCTTTGGCCCTCTAAGCCTGTGCCACTCATGTGCCCAACTAAACCATTCGTTGCATTCCTCTGTTCCCAGTCTGTTCATGTGACTATCTAGATAAGTCTTAAACGATCCTACCATGTCCGCCTCAACCACTTGCTTGGCAGTGCATTCCAGGCCCCCACCACCCTCCATGTAAAATACGTCTCCCTGACATCTGTGTTGAACCATGCCCCCTTCACCTTGAACTTGTGACCACTTGTGTTCGTCACCTCCGACCTAGGAAAAAGCTTCCCACTGTTCACCCTATCTATGCCCTTCATAATTTTATATGCCTCTATTAGGTCACCTCTCATCCTCCGTCTTTCTAGGGAGAACAACCCCAGTTTTCCCAATCTCTCCTCAAAGCTAAGACCCTCCATGCCAAGCAACATCCTGGTAAACCTTTTCTGTACTCTCTCAAAAGCCTCCATGTCCTCCTGGCAGTGTGGCGACCAGAACTGGACGCAGTATTCCAAATGTGGCCTAACCAATGTTCTATATAGCTGCACTCATATGCCAATTTTTATGCTCTGCCCTGTGCAATAAGGGCAAGCATGCCAAATGCCTCCTTCACCACCCTTTCCACCTGTGCTGCCACCTTTAGGAATCTGTGGACTTGCACCCCCAGGTCCCTCTCTGTGTCTATACTCCTGATGGATCTGCCATTTATTGTATAGCTCTTCCCTACATTAGATCTATCAAAATGCATCACTTCGCATTTATCTGGATTAAATTCCATCTGCCATTTCTGTGCCCAATTTTTCAGTCTGTCTATATCCTGCTGTATTCTCTGACAATGTTCATCACTATCCGCAAGTCCGGCAATCTTTGTGTTGTCCGCAAACTTACTGATCACACCAGCTACATCTTCTTCCAAATCATTTACATATATCACAAACAGCAGAGGTCCCAGTCTCTGGTTATCCACAGCTCTCGAATCTTAACTTTCTTATCCTTTCTTTTTATAGGCACATGCCTGTCCTGCAGCTTTACCAACTGCTCCTTAAAAGACTCCCACAAGCTAGATGTGGATTTACCCACGAACAATCTCTCCCAATCAACAGCCACTAAATCCTGCCTAATCTGGCTGTAGTTAGCCTTCCCCCAATTTAGCACCTTACCCATAGGACAACACTCATCTTTTTCCATTACATAGAACATAGAACATTACAGTGCAGAACAGGCCCTTTGGCCTTCGATGTTGCGCCGACCAATTAAGAAAAAGCAATGACCCTCTAACCTAAACCATTCCCTTTTCGTCCATAAACTTATCTACTAACCTCTTAAACGCCACCAAACTTGGCGCATCTACAACTGCAGCAGGCAGGGCATTCCATACTCTTACCACCCTCTGGGTAAAGAACCTACCTCTGACATCCGTCCTATAACTACCACCCCTTAATTTAAAGCTATGTCCCCTCATGCTAGCTTTCTCCATCCTAGGAAAAAGGCTATCACTGACCACCCTATCTAAACCTCTAATCATCTTATATGTTTCAATATTACTGTCCTAAGGTTTACAGAATTGTAGTCATTATTTGCCACATGTTCCCCTACTGAAACTTTAATGACCTGACCGGGCTCATTCCACAGTATTAGGTCCAAAATAGCCCCCTCTCTAGTTGGACTATCAAAATATCATTGCAAAGAATCTTCCTGTACACGTTTTATAAATTCCTCCCCGTCTGCCTAAGCAACTTCCAGTCTATAAAAGGGAAATTAAAGTCTTCCACTACAACTACCCTATTTTTTCTGCATCTATCCAGAATCTTTTACATATCCGTTCCTCAAATTCCCGTGGGCTGTTGGGAGGCGTGTAGTATACTCCCGGCATAGTGACTGTGCCCTTCCTGTTTCTGAGCTCCATCCACAGTGACTCGTTACATACCCTTCTAAATTGTCCACCCTCTGTAGCGCTACAATATGCTCCCTAACCAGTATTGCTATTCCCCCACCTCTTCTAGCCCCTTCTCTGTCGCACCTAAAATACTGATACCCCGGAATATTCAGCTGCCAGTCCTGTCCCTTTTTTAACCAAGTCTCTGTCACTGCAACTATATCCAAGTTCTGCACAAGCATTAAGGCTCTAAGCTTGTCTGTCTTGCCCGTTATGGTCCTGGCACTTCAGACCTCCAGGCCCACTGATGTCTTCCACCCCCAGAATGCTGATCCTTTTCGATAGCCTTATCTTGGCCCCAAGCTCATCCCCAGCCTCTATGCTTATTGACCTATTGTTTTGATCCCCACCCCCCTGCCACATTAGTTTAAACCCATACGAACCACACTAGCAAAACTCCCAGCCAGGATATTTGTGCCTTTCCAGTTTAAGTGTATCCGGCCTTCTTGTACAGGTGCCATCCTCTCTTGAAGACTTCCCAGTGATCCACAAATTTGAAACTCTCCCTCCTGCACAGTCCTTTAGCCACACATTCAGTTGTAAATTGACCTGTCCCGAGCCTCACTAGCACTTGGCACTGGGAGTTGTCCAGAGATTGATACACTAGAGGCCATGCTTTTTAGCCTACTACTCAACTCCCTGAATTGCTCTTGCAGGACCTCCCTGCTCTTTCTGCCTATGTCATTTGCGCCAATGTGGAAAATGATGTCTGTCTGATTACTCACCCTTTTAGTATACTTTCTACCCGCTCAGAGACAGAGAGCTTTCAAATATAGAATGAATCAGCAATTTGTAAACTGTCTGTACTGATATGTGTGCTATTGCAGACCAGAACACCTCATTCGCCTGACGAAGGCTACAAAGGCCGAAAGCTTGCAAGTTTACTATCAAATAAATCGGTTGGTGTTGTCAGACCTCTTACTGAGTTTATCCCAGTCCAATGCCAGCATCTCTACATCATTTCAAATATAGAAGCTGGGATGTGTTGTTGCAATTATACAAGGTCTTGGTGATACACACTTGGAGTATTGTGTGCAGTTTTCTGAGAAGTGCAGCAAAAGTTTACCAGACGGATTCCAAGAATGGCAGGACTGATGTATGAGGACAGATTGACCAGGTTAGGATTTTTGCTGGAGTTCAGACGAATTGGGGAGATCTCATAGAGACTTATAAAATTCTAACAGAATAGACAAGGTAGATGCAGGGAGGATATCCCGATGGTAGGGGTGTCCAGAACCAGGGGTCACAGTCTGAGTATTCAAGATTAGGATGGAGGTGGAGAGACATTTTTTCACCCAAAGAGAGGTAAGCCTGTGGAATTCATTACTATAGGAAATAGTTAATGCAAAACATTGAAGGTATTCAAGTGGCCGTTGGATATAGCATTTGGGACAAATGGGATCAAAGATTATGGGGAGAAGACAGAATTAGGCTATTGAATTGGATGGTCAGCCATGATCATAATGAATGACAGAGTAGGCTCAAAAGCCAAATGGCCTCCTCCTGTTCCTATTGTCTATGTTTCTATGTAACCCTTGATCCCCCTATTGATCAAGAACCTATCTATCTCTGTCTTAAAGACACCCAACCTGACCTTCACAGTTCTCTGTGGCAATGAATTCCACAGATTCACTGCCCTCTGGCTGAAGAAATTCCTCCTCATTTCAATTTTAAAAGAGCATCCCTTCACTTTGAGGTTGTGCCCTCTAGTTCTAGTTTCAGGCATAAGTGGAAGTATCCTCTCCACATCTATTGTATCTAGACCTCTCAATGTTCTATAAGTTTCAATTAGATCTCCCTCATACTTCTAAACTCAATTGAGTGTAGATCCACACTCCTCATATGACAAATCCTTCAATCCTAGGATCATTCTTGGGAGCCTCCTCTGGACCCGTTCCAAAGCCAGCATATCCTTCCTTAGGTGTGGGGCCCAAACTTGTGTCTGACCAGAGCCTTAGACAGCCTTAGCGGTACATCCCTGCTGAAATGAATGAATGCTAACATTGAATTTTTAACATTTAACATTGAACATTGGACAGTGATAGCCTTTTTCCTAGGATGGAGAATGCTAGCACGAGGGGACACAGCTTTAAATTAAGGGGTATGAGTTATAGGACGGATATCAGAGGTAGGTTCTTTACTCAAAGAGTGATTAGGGAGTGGAATGCCCTGCCTGCAGCTGTTGTAGATGCGCCAAGTTTGGTGGCGTTTAAGAGGTTAATTGATAAGTATATGGAAGAGAAGGGAATGGTTTAGTTTGGAGGGGCATTGCTTTTTATTTTGGTCGGCACAACATCGAAGGCCGAAGGGCCTGTTCTGTGCTGTATTGTTCTATGTTCTATGTTCTATGTTCTATGAATTTGCCTTCCTAACTGCCAGCTGAAACTGCATGTTAAACTTGGACTGCTGATTCAGGACTATCTTAAGTCCCTTTATGCTTCAGATTTCCAAAGCCTTTCCACATTTAGAAAATAGTCTATCCCTCTGTTTCTACTGAAGTGCATAATTTCACACTTTCCCACATTGTATTCCATCTGTCACTTCTTTGCCCATTCTCCTAGCTTGTCCTGATTATTGTGCAGCCTTCCAACTTCGTCAACAGTATCTGTCCCTCGATATATCGTTTTATCATCTGCAAATTTAACAGCCATGCCCTCAGTTCCTTCTTCTAGATTATTCATGTATATGTGAAAAGTTGTGGTCCCAGCACTGACCCTGTGGAACATCACTAGTCACCAATTGACATCTTGAAAAGGACCCCTTATCCCCACTTCTGCCTTCTGCTTGTCAGTTAACCTGTTATCCATGTCAGTACTTTGCCTTTAACACCATTGACTCTTAGCTGATTTAGCAGCTTCCTGTAAGGCAACTTGTCAAAGGCTTTCTGGAAATGCAAATAAATCATGTCCATTGGCTCTCCATTGTCTAACTTCTTTGCTACCTCCTAAAAGAATTCTAAGAGATTTGTCAGACATAACTTCCCTTTGATGAAGCCATGCTGACTCAGCGCTATTTTCCAATGCATTTCCTGACGAAGCAATGCCGTTTCCGAAAGCTTGTGGGATTACTATCAAATAAATTGGTTGGACTATAACCTGGTATTGTGAGACTTATTACTGTGTTTACCCCAGTCCAATGTCAGCATCCCTATATCACATCTTCCCCGACTCCAGTGATTCCTAAAAGATCATTACCAATGTCCTCACAATCTGTTCAGCTATCTCCTTCGGAACCCTGGAATGTCGTCCATACGGTCTATGTGATTTATCCACCTTCAGATCTTTCAGCTTCCCTAGTATCTTCCCATTAGCGATGGCCACTAAATTTTCTTCTCCTCGCTGACTCTCCTAAAGTTCTGGCATATTACTGGTGTCTTTCACCATGAAGATTGATACAAAGTATCCATTTAGTTCCTCTGCCATTTCTTTGTCTCCTTCTACTTCTCCAGCCTCATTTTCAGTGGTCCAATATCCGTTCTTTTCCCTTTCATATCTTTTACATATCTAAACAAACTCTTGCAATCTTCTTTTATACTACTAGCCAGATTACCCTTTTATTGTTTTTCTCAGTTGTCTTCTGCTTGCTTTTAAAGGCTTCCCAATCCTCTGGCTTCCCACTATTCCTCGCCTCATGATATGCTCTTTCCATTGCTTTTATGCTAAACTTAACTTGCCTTGTTACTCGTGGTTGCTTCATCCTCTCCTTAACAATGTTCCTCTTCCTTGGAATGAATTTATGTTGTGCCTTCTGAATTAACCCTCAAAAATCCTGCCATTGTTGTTCCTCAGTCTTTCCTGCCAAGGTCTCTTTTCAATAAAATCTAACAACTCCCTCCCTCACTTCTTTACTCAATTATAGCCCTCTCAAACTGCAAGGTGAATTCTATCATATCATGGTCATTGCCCGCCAGGGGTTCCTTCATCTTAAGTTCTCTGATCAAGTCTGCTTCATTACACATCACCAGATCCAGAAGTGCCTGTTCCCCAGTGGGCTGTAGCACATGCTGTTCCAAAAAACCAGATAATAAACATTCCACAAATTATTTATCATGGAGTCCACTACAAAATTGATTTTCCCATATTTCCCTGCATATTGAAATCCCTGCATGCCTTTTCTATCCCCCAATTTATTTTCCATCTGACATCCTGACCACTGCTATGGTGCCTATACATAACTCCCATCACTGTCTTTCTTCCTTTCACGATTCCTCAGCTCTATAAGCACAGATTCCATGCTCTCCGACCTATATCATTTCTTGCTAATAAGTTTAATTTCATTTCTTACCAACAGGGCAATCCTGCCTCCTCTAAACATTTGCCTGTTCTTTCAATAGGACACACATCCTGGGATATTCAAAGTCCATTTTTGATCTCCTTGCAGCCACAATTCTGTGATGCCCACAACATTGTACCCTCCATTTACCTTGTTCTGTATATTACGTGTATTTAGGCACAGCACCCACAATGCTGTGTTGACTTCTCCCCTTTCCATTGTTGCCCCTTTATTTATCTGCTGTGCCTGAAGTTTTAATCCTGCCAGTTTCCATATGACTCATTCTATGACTCATTCTGGAAACTTTACTAACTTTTCCTACGTCCTGCCCCCATTAACTCATTTTAAGTCCTTGTGACTTCCCTGTTTTCTGTGAGTGTCCTGGTCTTGGATTTGTTCAGGGTGGAACCCATCCCAACAATACAGTTCACTCCTATTCTAATACTGATGCCAGTATTAGACGAGGAGAGGCTGAGGGATTTGAGGTTGTATTTGTTAGAAAGGAGGCGGCTAAGAGGGGACCTAATCGAAACATATAAGATGATTAGAGGTTTAGATAGGGTGGATAGTGATAGCCTTTTTCCTAGGATGGAAAGAGCTAGCACAAGGGGACACAGCTTTAAATTAAGGGGTGATAGTTATAGGACGGATATCAGAGGCAGGTTCTTTACCCAAAGGGTGGTTCGGGAGTGGAATGCCCTGCCTGCAGCGGTTGTAGATGCGCCAAGTTTGGTGGCGTTTAAGAGGTTAGTTGATAAGTATATGGAAGAGAAGGGAATGGTTTAGTTTGGAGGGGCATTGCTTTTTATATTGGTCGGCGCAACATCGAAGGCCGAAGGGCCTGTTCTGTGCTGTAATGTTCTATGTTCTGGTGCCTCATGAAATGGAACTCCTCTTTCCCCCACCATTCTTTTAACCACATGTTTACCTCGCACTGCTGCCTCACAGCACCAGGGACCCGGGTTCAATTCCCAGCTTGTGTCACTGTCTGTGTGGAATTTACATGGTCTCCCTGTAAATTCCAGTTTCCTCCCACATTTTGAAAGATGTGCTGGTTAGGTGCTTTGACTTGAATGGGCGCCAGACTGTGATGACTCGGGGAATTTCACAGTAACCTCATTGCAGTATTAATGTAAGCCTTATGACTAATAAACAAACTTTACTTTAACTAGTCTGCTGTCTTTGCCAATTCGCCTGTGGCTTGGGTAATAATCCAGAGATTATAACCCTTGAGGACCAGCTCTTTAATCCGAGTTTCTGATATTCCCCATACAGGTCCTACTGCCTGCTTTAGTAGGCTTCACTATGGTTCAGGGTTCTATTGACTGCACTGAAGTTACTTTGTGGGCATTACATGTAAATTCAGAGATTTTATACAATAACAAAAGATGCCACTCACTCAGTGTCTATGTAGTACTACTCCAAAGGACAGCTGACTTTCAGTTGGAATGATTGTTTGAAACACTCAAAAGGAAATTAGACAATTAGCTGAAAATGAAGAATTTGCAAGGTTATGAGGAGCAGGTGGAGAATGGCACTAAGAGAATTGTTTAATCGAAGAGCTGTGCAAGTACGTTAGACGGGATTTTACAGCCTCGCTCGTCTCGCCCGAGATCTTCCCATAGTCCACTCCTCACCTGCTCCGATTCCCATGGTGGGAGGAATGGCAAAATTCCAGCCAATTGGTCCGAATGACCTCTTGTTCTGTAATAACTCTGTCACTGCAGATAGCTTTGCAGAAAAATGTTGCATAACTCTGGCTTAGAAGGCCAGGCTTTGATTGACACCTGCTTAGGTGCTCATAAACTGGGCTGACCGCCTGACCGACACAACAAAAATGCTGGTGGGGGAGAGATAGGCTAGTCAGCTGCTTGAGCTTGTTGCTCTATTCAATAAGATCATGATTGATCTGATAACTTCATTCCTCTTCACCAGTAGCTCTCAATAACCTTTGACTCCCTTGTCTATGAAAATTCTGTCTAACTTTGCCTTGAATGAATTCAGTGACCTAGCCTTCATATCTGGGGAAGAGAATTCACAAAGTAACAGTGCTTTAAAAAAATAGAACATAGAAAAACTGCAGCACAACTGGCTCTTCAGCCCACAAGTTTTGCTGATGATATCCATACCTACAGGGCTTACCTATAACCCTCAATTCTATTAAGCTCCACGTACTCATCCAGAAGTCTCTTGAAAGACCCTATCAAATTTGCCTCCACCACTGCCAATGGCAGCCGATTCCAATCACCCACCAGTCTTTGAGTGAAAAACTTACACCTAATATTTCCTCTGTACTTACTCCCCAGCACCTTAAACCTGTGTCCTTTCATAGCAACCATTCCAGCCCTTGGAAAAAGCCTCTGAGAATCCACCTGATCTATACCTCTCAACATCTTTTATACTTCTATCAGGTCATCTCTCATTCTTTGTCTCTCTAAGGAGAAAAGACCAAGCTCCCTCAAACTATCCTCATAAGGCATGCCACCCAATCCAGGCAACATCCTTGTAAATCTCCTCTGCACCCGTTCAATAGCTTCCACATCCTTCCTGTAATGAGACAACCAGAACTGATCTCAGTATTACAAGCGAGGTCTGACTAGGGTCTTATAAAGCTGCAACATTGTCTCCCGACTCTAAAACTCAATTCCTCAATTGATGAAGGCCAGTAAATCATACGCCTTCTTAACCACATCCTCTACCTGTGAGGCTGATTTAAGAGTCCTGTGGACCGGACCCAAAGGTCCTTCTGATCCTCTACACTGCTAAGAGTCTTATCCTTGATATTATACTTTGAGAGAAAAAAAATTCTCCCTATCTCCATCTTAAATAGTAAGCCTTTATCTTGAGCTGTATTCCCCTGGTTCTAATCACTCCCATAAGTGGAAACATCTTCCTGGTATCTATTCTTTCAAAAGAATCTTGTATGTTTCAATAAGAATATAAGAACTAGGAGCAGGCATAGGCCATATCCTTGCCTTAAAAAATTCAATGAGGTAGCCTCAACTGCTTCAGTGGGCAGGGACTTCCACAGATTCACAATCCTTTGTATGAAGAAGTTCCTCCTCAACTCAGTCCTAAATCTGCTTCCTCTTATTTTGAGTCTATGCCCCCTAGTTCTAGTTTCACCTGCCAGTAGAAACAACTTCCCTGCTTCTATCTTTTCTATTTCCTTCATAATCTTAGATGTTTCTATAAGATCTTTCCCCATTCTTCTGTATTCCAATGAGTATGACTAGTCTACTCAGTTGCTCCTGATAAGCCAGTCCTCTCAACTTTGGAATCAACCTAGTGAATCTCCTCTGCATCCCCTCCAGTGCCACTGTATCCTTTCTTAAGTAAGGAGACTAAAACTATACACAGTACTTCAGATGTGGCCTCATCAGCATCTTACACAGCTGCAACATAACTTTGCTTTTTTTAAACTCCAACCCTCCAGCAATGAAGGACAAAATTCCATTTGCCTTCTTAATTAATTCCTTGAGATTTCTGTACAAGGACATCCAGGTCCCTCTGCACAGCAGCATGCTGCAATTTTTTAACCATTTAAATAATAGTCTATTTTGCTGTTACTCCTGACAAAATGGATGATCTCACATTTACCAACATTGTACTCCATCTGCCATACCCTTGCTCACTCAGTTAGACTATCTAGACTATGAGAAGATCACTTCTCATTCTTCTCCAGTCCATTGGGTATCGGCTCAATCTATCCATTCTTTTTTCTTAACTTCAAATTTTCTTCTTAAGTCCCTCATCCCTAAATGAGTCAATTTAACTTTCTCGGAACAAATGCTATTGCAATTATATCTTTTTTTTTAATTAAGGAAATCAAAACTGTACATAGTATTCCAAATGTGGTCTTACCAAGGCCCTGTACAGCTCCATTCTCCTTGCAATAAATGCCAATGTTCTATTTGCCTTCCTAATCTCCTGCTGTACCTTCTTACTAACATTTGTGGTTCATGTACCAGGATACCCAAATTCCTCTCTACCACAGCATTCTGTAGTATCTCCATTTAAATAATACACAGCTTTTTTATTCTTCCTCCTAAAGTAGACAGATTCCCAGATTATACCCATCTGCCAAATTCTTGCCTATTCATTTAACCTCTCTATATCCTTTTACAGGCTTTCTACCTTCTGATGAAATACTTTCTGATATATCTTGGTGGTGGGAGAGCAAATGCTACCATCCTGAGAGAGAACAGTAGGTTCTTACTTCACTGAGTAACTACCTTTACCCTAAGTGTACCTCAGTGATACCAGTAAATGATAGAGGACAGTTACTAGACAATTATTAGACAGTAATACCCCTTTGACACTGGTATCTGCATCCATGATAGCAGCATTCTGAACTTTCACAATAGCACTCAGACATTGTTTGGCTTTTACATATGCTGCACTGGAAGTTGAGACATTGACCAACAGATGTTTCTCCATGTTAGATCTCCAGTGTTTTCATGGATGCCCACCATTATCACACTGAAATCTTTACACAAATCACTGTGAAGTTTGATGCCAGATTCCTTCCTGTCCTTTGACAGTCACCACAGGTTTGCTAGCAGTTCTTCCAATGCATTAAGAATTTCATTATACATATCCACTATTTGTATGCATACTATCCAAATCCTTAATGAGCAGCCATTATGCTACTCTTTTCCTGTGCCTTACTGCAAGCCACCTCATCACCTATGGATGTTGGACCTCTCTTTCAATGTATTTCCTGCATCAATATGTCAGTTGCTGTGTCAGATAATCATGGAACTTGCTGTCTGCCATATTTCTTCATTATAGTGTTTTCCCCAGGTCAAAATCATACTTGGAATTACTTCCAGCATCTACTGTCAAAATGGTCTCTCGTTTAAGGGGTGCACCTCACTAGAACTTATTTCAGCTTCTCACAATTTTGTACCCCCTAAAAGGACATACTGCCGCTCAGCAGTGTGTTTAAAGCTGGCTGCATCATGCAATTATGTAAATTAGTAGGTAGCTGATATTTACATGCTGCCAAGGGATCATGTCTCATGCCCCATGCCTCATGGGATCATGCCTCATGATCCCCATGGCCGTTTCCAAGTGCTATCCAATTATGCCCTGGATACTCTATTTATATAACGAACTGGGGGTTGGGGGGAGGAGGGTGAAATCTCCAGCCTCACCATGATTGTGCTGATTTCAGAGGATAACATGTTGGCTTAAAATTCCATTTTGCGATTGGCACCAAACAGTTTGCCATTCTCCTGGCCTCTTTCTAATGGCACAAACCAGTTCACACCTAAAAAGGGTCCTTGTCTGATTAGCATATTTAAAATAGAATTTAAATATACATAGCCCATTCAAATCCAATACACAGAATCTTCTGTGGGGCGCGGCATGATATTGGCAAGAATCATTACTGATCTCCACTAGCGGAGACATGGAACAGTGTTCATGCCAGGGGATTCCAAGGCCACTGAAGCCCCCAGGTGGTCAGGAAGTGCTCATTTGGCATTGTCCACCTGGCAGTGCCCAACTGGAACATGGCCTGCACCTGACAGTGGCCACCAGACAGCCTGGTAATGCCAGTTGGACAGTGTGTCTGGGACAGTGACAAGGGGGTGGGTCCTGAGTGTGGGGGCCAAGGTGGGGGGTCTGATCCGGGATCATATAAAGATGAATCGTGAAGGATGTCATGTCAGGGGTCCTCATGGGGGGATATGTCAGGAAACTCGTTGGGAGTACTCAGAAGCCAGGCTTAGTGGCATGTTTAGGTGCCAGCTCCCAGTACTGGCGCAAAACTCCAACTCTCCAAAAAGATAACTAAGTGTAGGAGGAATGAATGCATTGTGAAGCGCGCCGAAGTGCCCATGCAGATCATTCGTGTTTTCACGTCATTGTGACACTTAGGGCAGAATTTTATGAAACTAATTCGAAGTGCTGAACAAGCGTGAAAATAGAAGAGAACTTTACTGATTTTGTGGATGAGCTCACTGTTGCAATCATGTGGCACTTAAGTGAAAAAAAACACAGATTCAATTCTCGCCTGTACAGGGAGAGATGGAGCTTATTTCATAGATGAAGTCAGGTTCTGAGGTCTGGAGTGCCATTGTGCAAGCCTCCTGATCTCCCAGTATACCAGGATACCTCCTCCCAGCCCTCCTCCCACTACTCTGCTCCATAGATATTGGGACTCACCACTGAGTGCACCCTGTGCTGGTCTGTCCCCCAGACATCACCCACAAATCCTGATTGCTGCTCCTGCAGAGTTCCACTCATCACCCTCCTGATCACCAATCCAAACGTTGTCCCTTCATCCTCCCAATAATTCCTCCACGACCAACCTTCCCCTCTGCAGAGATCCACCCTTCCCCCACCTCCCCCTGTCATGGCTTCACCTCTTATCAGGTCCTATGCCCTCAGATCTAATCCCTGTTGGTAGGGGCCATACATGATCCTCACCAGCAAGGACCTCAACCAGTGAGGGGATAAATACCAGTAAGACTCACTAATAGTGCCCGGGACTCACTAATGACACTTAAATAATGCCATGAATATTGAAATTGGCTTTGTCCTCTTTTTCGTGCTAATTTCACTGTCAAATCAGTGCTGGTAAGATCATAAGAAGTGAAAAACTGGGCACCATCCTGATTTTTTGCCTCTCATCCTATCTTACTGGCTCACCACTCCATTGACCAGCAGAACAAATCAGTAAAACTGTTGCCTTTGAAATTTTTTGGGAGAATTCCACCCAAAGATTCCACATATTTATTAACAGTCTTCTTAATTTATTCTGCCACTTTCAAATATGTGGATTTGTACAACCTGAAGTTGTACACTCACTTTATAATTGTCATATTTCCAAAATGCATCACTTCCATTTCATTTCCTGTTTTTCCAATTCACCAGTCTGCTGTGAGCACCCTTTCTTCTATCCTCCTCAGTGTTTAATATTTTCAGGAGCTTTTGTCATTTGAAAACTTCAAAATCATGCCCTTTAATTTTTCAATTAATTATCTTTACTGCTTTTCTTCCCAAGTCATAGAATCATAGAATCCCTACCAAGCAGAAGAAGGCCAATGGCCCATCGAGTTGACCATGATCCAACTGAGGCCCTATTCCTGTAACCCCACATATTTACCCTGCTAATCCCCCTGACACAGGTAAATTTAGCATGGCTGATCATTCTAACCTGCATATTTTGGACTGTGGGAGAAAACCACAGAGCTCAGAGGAAACCCACACAGACACAGGAAAATGTGCAAACTCCACACAGACAGTCACCTGAGGTTCCTGGCATTATGAGGCAGCAGTGCTAACCACTATGTCACCATTCCAGCCTCTGCGAGGAATTAATTCTCATCCTTGTCAATTTAAGGAGCTACTTCAATTCATCATATTCTTTCTCTTCTGAAGTTCATTTACTCTAATTCACCGTTAATCAGTCCCTTTGTGTAAACTCAAAACAACATTCACAGCCAACCCTCTGACAGTACTATTTCATGTAGCCATGCTACTCTCATCATATCAATAAATCACGAATAAGACCATTTCTGGTCACTTTAAATCATTCTACACCCATATTTCCTTCTCTATCCCAATCCAGCTGGTCTGACTGTTAGACCTCCACGCACCACAAAATTTCTGCAGCGATTTAATCGCTGAACTGCCAAATGACCTCCACATACGATGCCTTAGGCCATATTAAAACCATTACTCTCACGCTGATAATTGCCTTAATACAACTCTCATCTCTGCTGCCTTGATTTTAAGGAGTATAGATTTGAAAATGGCAGGGGAGAATTGGCTGAACTGTTTACTGCCAGATCTAGCTAGATTACTTAAAGCACCGACATACTAAAAGACTCCAAAGATGTGCAGATTAGATGGATTGGCGATGCTAAATTGCCCTTTAGTGTCAGGGAAATTAGCAGGGTAAATATGTGGGGTTACAATAACAGGGCATGAGTGGGATTGGCGGTGCAGGCTTGATGGGCCAAATGACCTCCTTCTGCACTATAGGGATTCTGTGATTCCAAAGAGACAAACTTGTGGACTATGTTGATTGTTTGGAGATTAACATTTTGTGGGGCCTGTTTTCATATAAGAGTTAATATTGAAGCATAGGCTTTTTAGTATTCACTTTGACTGCATTAGCATCCTGCAATAGCTGTATAAACATATATGCAGCGTGTGTCTCTAATTACTTGAACCCAAGATCAGAGTTTCTGAACTTAATGAGGTTGGTATCACTACAAACCACATAGATCACTAGAATCCCTTCAGTGCAGAAGGAGGCCATTTGGTCCATCGAGTCTACACCGATCACAATCCCATCCAGGCCTCTATTCCCGTAATCTCGCATATTTACTCTGCTAATCCCCTGACATTACGGTCAATTTATCATGGCTAATCAAACTAACCTGCACATCTCTGGAGAGTGGGACGAATCTGGGTGGAAACCTATGCAGACACAGACAGAATGTGTAAACTCCATACAGACAAGTGACCCAATGCCAGAATTGAACCCAGGTCTCTGGTACTGTAAGGGAGCAGTGCTACTCACTGTGCCACCATGTTTCCCCAGAGATGACATCTAGGAGTCATGACCCAGCAGCCAAAGAGAGTTCAGGAGGACAGTAAGTGCATGTTATTTACACAAGAAATACATCTGGTTTTCGATGTTGGCACATTTGGCATATGTATGGATGAGGGCAGAATAACCCGTATTAATAATGGTCATTGGAGATACAGTAATGGATAGACAGGCAACTGCTCACATGAGGCTCATTAAGATTTAAAGAATGTCATGAAAAATGTATTGTTTTGGGGCAGCATTGCTGCCTCACAGCGCTATGGACTTGGGTTCAATTCCAGCCTTGGGTGATTGTCTATTTAGAGTTTTCACATTCTCCCTGTGACTGTGTGGGTTTCGTCCAGATATTCCAGTTTCTTCCCACAGTCCAAAGATGTGCAGGTTAATTGGATTGGCTATGCTGAAGTGCGCCTTTGTGTCCCAGGTCGTTTAGGTTAAGGGGATTTGCAAGGTAGATGCATGGGGTCATGGGAATCTATGCTTCCTCTTCTTTCCACTTATGACTTGTCAGTCACCTGCTGCCCTTCCTCAAATTCATTAACTACTTTCTCTAGGGTTCAACTATCCATGATGCTGCGAAAGACAGGTGGAGAGTTTGATACAAGATGCTGTGAGGTGCAAGGGTTAGTGGGGCTACTTCCTATAACTTCATTCATGGGGAAAGAGTCCAGAAGAAGAAAAAAGAAATAAGATTTGCAAAGTATTCCTAAAATATGACTACCAAAATAGATAAGGCATTACATTTTAAAAAATATCATGCAGTTCTTTGAAATAATTTTTCCTAATGTCAGGATTTGCAAAAGGAATCAGTGTATGAAGTATTTCGACAAATATAGAACCATTTTTGATGGCAGAACTAGGGGTCCAAGCTCAGCTTTGCCAATGTTTTCTATAGATTCACGGCTAAAAAGATTGTAGACTACATGCTCAAAGTTAGACAACTACTTCTGGACAGTTGGCTCACTAATTGTCCAATTTTTCTCCCACTGGTTGAGCTGTAAGCAGGCCAGATTTATGAAGATGTTAGCAAGTGTCTGATCATTGCAAGCAGCAACCCCTGCCAGATTTGCCAGGTCTCCTATATTAGCTTCTGTGATACTTTCCTTGTCAGCTTTTTTTGCTGATTATCTGTGAAATGCCATGTGCATATTATTGTCAATTTATAAATATGCAGTGCAGCTTCTATTGAACAAAGAAGTGTTGCAAATAGGGCTCACTACATGTATGATCGTTCATTTCCATAGTGAGCAATTAATATTTATATTAAATCCATGCCAAGTAAGAACATTTATCTTTTTTGGATGTCATTGACATTTTTCCGCACTCATTCCCAGGTTTATTGAATCTGGGGACTTACATTTATCTTCTTATTGACCTCCTTCATTCAGTTTATATTTTAAATTTTACAGGTGAGTGATATTGGCATCAAATAAGATTATCGTCCTTTAGTGCATGTGCTGCAACACTACAACACCATTTGAAGAATTGCTGTTTTGTCCCATTTGCAACTTGCAGCCAAGCATTTTGCTGGCCTGATTCCTTGTTATGTTCCATGTTCAAGGTGTTTATTCAGATGAAAGAAGAAGGCTTACCTCACAAAATTCAGCCAAGTCAATCTCTCATTGCCACCATGAATAAATTCACATCATGGGTGAGCACAAACCTGATATGTCAGAGTCATAAAATCATGCCTAATGTCCCTGGCAAGATTTGAAGAATATGGAGTGTAAACTTTTAACATTTTGTTGACTTCAGTATCCTTAAATGTCTTTCAGATGCAGGGGTGGATCTATTTGATTCTTCAGTTTATCTGCAAGGTATACTAGGGGTTATACTTGCACATAACTTTTTTACAATCAATTAAGTAACTTTTTTGTCTGAAGATGCTTATCTTTAAATTCAATTCCTCATTAAACCTAAGGACAAGTTTAAGTTTAAAGGTTTCCAATTTGATGACTACAACTTCTCTCAAATCTTTTTGTCAGCTTCAGATTTCCAGATGTTTGATCTCATTGGATCTTGTCATCATCTGCAAGGTATTGTTTGGAATGCACCCAATTTGTTTTTATTGTCATTAAGAGCTATACTTTCCTTTGCCTGTTTAACACAAAGTAAGCATAATATAAACAATTGAGCAATACTTGTAGAAAGTGATCATGGATCCTTTTCTATTTTTTCTGCTACTCAGTCTTGCTCCTAGCTGAAAATGTGCATGCGTAACTTTACCATAGGTGCACACTTCTGGTGGGATAGCAACTAGTGAATTATATAGCCACATAATTATGTCATTCATTTCATTCTCCAGCATTTTTCACAATTTTCTAAAAATATGTTAATTATTTTTTACAAATTGACTGACTGTTAACTCCAAGACGGAAACATTGAAATCATCTTTAGCCAGAAGTGCCACTTGAGGCTTGCATAATCATCAATACTAGTCTTTATCCAATTCACTTCACATGACATCAAGAAATGGGTGAGTGCATTGCACATGAGAAAGGCTGAGAGCCTTAATACCTTCCAGGTTATATTGCAGAAAACCTGTTCACCAGAATCAGTCACAACTAAAATTATGGTGTTCCAGTATGACTATAACACTGACACCTACCCAACAATGGGAAAGTTGCAGAGGTACGTCCTGTCTTGAAATGGCTCGCCTTTTACAAACAAAACACACTGATTGTCTAGTATCAGTTTATATTTGTCTGTTGCCTGCTTCAAATACAAATGATTCAGAGTGCTGTATAAGGCTTGTTTGTTGGAGAATTCATTTTCTGCTCCCTAAGGAGTTTAAATATCTGTAAAATGAAGAAAGCAGTACATGATTAGTCAAAGTGCATATGTTATTTCCAGAGTTTACCTGGCATATACATTTAATTTGCAATACTTGTTGAAGCATATTTGCTGAGCTACATGATCCAATTACAATAAAGAGCAGAAACTTGGTCATTCTATCACTTGTTCTATCAGTACCAGATATGTTTTGCCATTGTACAACATCAGTAATTGACATTTTGAAGCTGTTATCAATTTTGATGCATATTGTCTGGAAGGCTGTTTGGTTTTGATGTTTTCTGTTGAAAGAACTATTTCATTTGCTTCCTTTGTTGGAATATATCTGCAGAGTTAGTGACACAAATTGAGGAGCATGATCATTCTATCCTTTGCTATCACTGATATATATGCCATTCCATTCTGTAACCTCTGTAGTTATCTTTTGAAGTTATTCAAGATTTGGATGTATTTTGTCTTGCAAGCCGCTTGATTTTGATTTCTTATTGAAAGCAACCTATTTCCTAATGGAAAGGATAGTATGCACAGATCGGAAAATAATCTGTGAACTGTTTTTGTGGCTTTATGCATAGATTCTTTGAGCATTTCTCGGCAATGGAATTTTTGGGTAGCTGATTAAATGAGTGGGAATTGTAAAGTACATTGCTAATTTAAAATCCTAATATCTTCTATTTTGCCAGCATCTATTCTTTCTTTCTTTGGTCTGTTGTACAATATATTAACAATCTACATGTGTTGCATGAAGTTGCAATTCAAACACAAATTGCTGCCTCCATTTAACACATTCAGTGTGCAACATGGGTAACTTTACCCCAGGTGCACACTTCTGGTGGGATAGCAACTAGTGATTGATATAGCCACATCATTATGTCATTCATTTCATTCTCCAGCATTTTTCACAACTTTCTAAAAATATGTTAATCATTTTTTACAAATTGATTGACTATCTTTTTAAGGCATGAACAATTTATACTAAGAATTCTCTTGTTTAGTTACTAAATGACTACATTTTAATTATGAATAGATAGCACGTTGACAAAAATTGCAGCTAGGGCAAGTTCTTATAAATTTTGAGTTGACTAACGTAATATTAAACTTGTTTCAGTTATAGATGATTATTATGCTAAAAGTATTGAAATACCAGAAAAACAAGAAGGTCAGTACAGATTATATATGATTTCCATATTTTTTTTAAATCAGTAATTAATTTGAAGCATTTTAAATTATCAATGAAATATGTTAATTTTCTGAGTCACCATTGTTGTGTTAAATTTATTCTCTTATCACTCAACTGGAAAGGCAATTTTCACATATAAGCATTTTAATTTATTGTTTGTGGGAAAACACTTAAAAACATGTTCTTAGTGAAGGACTATTTTAAAAGTAATAGACACTCTGCCACAAATTTAAAGTCATGCCTGAGGGATGGGCATGGTTCACATCATTTTTGTCACCTTTATGATACTTAGAATTTTTTTGGGAAAATTCCTACCCACGTCAACAATCTTATAGTATTGTCAGGATATAGAGGAAGATCTATGTTTGTACTGTTGGATGTTAGAAATAAGTTATAGATTTAGTTGCATTTAATTGAAGTTTCTGTGTAAAAAAAAGGCTAAAGCTCTAGTTAGATTCATATTAAAAGAAAAGGATGTTTGCATATGTTTTTTGTTTCATTTTAAACTGTGTCTCTTTTGTGCTAGGGAGTTTCTGTTGTGAAAAGTAAACAAGAACTCAGAATGAGTAGTTGTTCAGCAAACATGAACTCCTTTTAAGAAAAATACCTTGGCTAGAATTCTCCAATTTGTTTGCCCATCATAGCTGCCAATGAGAAAGGAGAATTTGGCGCTCAGCCATATCTCCATTCATTGTTGTGGGACCGGATAATCCAAACTGTGGCAGTGGCCTTTTGTTTTTAATTTAACCTAACTCATTAGCAGAAGGAGCTTAGAAGCTAGTGTTAGTGCTCCAGAAGAGAACCCCAAGGTATATTATGAAGTCAGACTAGTTTCCAACAATTTTTTCTATTTTGGCATGAATGTATGGAAAGGATGCTTCACGCCAGGAATAATTCCACTGACAAATTAGGCACATTTTATCAAAACACGTTTTATTTATAATGAAGTCTAAATATAACTAACAAAATTCAGCACCCTAATTCTTAACAGTTGAACCATCTTTAAACATGAAAAGAAACAATTCTAATTTCTGACTTATCACTATTTCAATTCTGAATAAATAATATTCTTCTTACAGACTTAAAACCCACTTTAAATATAGCTAGCAATCACAAATATACTTACCATATTGAGTGTTGACAGTCTTGGAGTCTTCAGAGAGATATAGGCCAAAACTCTATCATCTCACCTGACCTGCTTTTATGGCAGGCAAGGTTCCCAAAAAGGAATTCTCCATTGGCCTCAGGCAGGATTTTACAACCTCACTCGACAGGGTGGTAGGATCCTGCCTATAGAGCTTTCAGAAGCCTGCAAAATTCTCCTAACTTCAACTTATTTTCTGAAAAAGCCTGTTTGTTTTTTCTACAGATCCAAGATTGCACATAAACAACAACATCACATGACTCTATCAATCATTCTAATCCAAAATCCCAAACAAAAATCCAATAACTCTATTTAATGGAACCGTAAATAAGTAATTATTCTGCTCTCCCCACATGCGAGCTGTATTCCTTCTAGACTTACTGACTACCTGTAGAAAAATGCTGAACTTTAAAACATTTTCCTGAAATATTAAATAACACACAATGGACCAGGTTTTTCAACCTGACTCGCAGTTGAGACTTCCTCATCCGGCTGCAGTGAATGGAGATTTGGCTGAGCGCCAAATTCTCTGTCCTCACTGGCAGTGTCAGAGGAGCATGAACAGCCAGAGAATTTCAGCCAATATATATCAATATCATTCGTACATTTACATGACACTAGGGAGAAAACAGCTTTCTCAGCTCTGCCAGAAGTAGAAGTAAGACAATGGAGTATTGGGCAAGAATGCAAGATACAGAGAAACTATATGACAGTTAGTTCAAAAAACCAGGAAATGAAAGAGAGAGAGAGACAAGGAAACTGACACTAAAGAAAAAGAGGAATTGGAACAGAAATTGTTTGAAGTTAAAAACAGAGCTGAAAAAGGCAGACTTCATGGACTTAGCCACTGAAAGCCAGAAATCTGAATTCATCACATGGTTTTATAATTGTAAAATAAATACTGGGAAACCCAGCAGGAGACAATAATGGCCATATTTCCTAATTATTTGTTGGTGCAAAAAGCAACATTAAGATTGGGCAAACGTATAAAGCACTTTTGCTGAAAAAATACGTGTTCAGAAAATTGCATCGAATCCTCCATAATTAGAAAGGATTGGAAAACAAATGGTACTAATTAAATAAATTGATACAAATAAAAATAGTCATCTTGCCAGAAAATAAATTTTCAATACTATTCAAAATTATTCCTGAAGTTGACATTTTCCATGTTCCATGAGCAGTGAATTTAACAAGTAATTTTGTCTTCCTTACAGAGTTCCAGTATAACAAAAGTAGCTCAAAAAGTATTGGGCATTAAGCAGCAAAACAGTAACATTCTCTGTTGTCTCTAATACACATAATGAAACCTTTATACAACAATTTATAATATATAATCTGCATATTATGGGCAGGGATTTATGGCCTCGCTCATCTCAAAACCGTAAAATCCCACCCAAGGTCAATGGACCTTTCCATGGTCCATCCCTCACCCTGTCCGATTCCCATGGTGGGTGAGGTGATCAAATTCTGGCCTATATAATTTTGTCAATATGATCCCATTATCTTGCTTCCATGTCCATTAGTTTATTTTGTGTCTTTGTGCCAACTATTGGAGTGTAATTATTTGGGTTTAGTGAAATAAATGATAGTTGTGGAACAAGGCTATAACTTTCAGTATTTGGAGTATTTCACCATTATTGAATTTGCTGTTCCAATAGCATTGTATTGGAAAGTTTATCTTTATGGAATAACAGAGTACAAAATGCATTGAGTTCACCATCCCTAACACAACTGCTTGGTAATCTCTGTTAAGCAGTGCCTTGGGAAAGCTAAGACTATGTAGGGAGATGATGCAGACATTGTCACCTCTTCAGCAAAGATTTCCAGACAAGTTTAAAATCTTTGGAGTGACCATGAAACTAATTTCAGTCGCAAGAAGCATCAGTCCATTAATGAGTCTGCTAATTGCAGATTCATTTAATTGCACCATGTTGGATAGTGGTTGCATATCTGGTATTTGCAACACATTAGTTGAAGTATTATTTAGATTAACTCAGTGGTGAGGATCAGAGTAAGGTAAATGAAAATAAGTTATACGTGCTTCGTTTCAGGGATGAGAACACTTAAAGTCATTGAACAGAGATCAGATAAGTCACTTTATTAGTATAGATGTAGCATCTCGTGGGTGGAGATATTGTGGCTCAGTATTGGCATCCCTGTTTCTGACCCAAAGAACAAAGAAAAACACAGCACGGGAAACACACCCTTCGGCCCAATGAGCCCGTGCCGACGTCCTAACGTCTTAATGACATATAGAGACCCAACAGCTCTGGTTTCAAGTTCCACTCCAGGACTTGATAGTCAAGATATATTCAGTATCAACAAATAAATCCTTCCAAAATACACCAGCGACAGACAGTAAAGCGCAGGAGAGATTTTTAGAAAGAAATTGGAGTCACTATCCATAGCTCCAGATTATAAACATGCATGTAAAAGTGTATGTTGCTGCAGCACCTCAGGTTCTTTGGCAAGGGAAACAGTTTGAATCAGACTGATACCAACAGCATGGGTTTTACAGACCCAGACATTCCAGAAAATTCAGTTTGAATCTCACCATGACAGGTGATGAGACTTGCATTTTTTTAAAAATCTGGAATTAAAAATCATTGTCAATTATCATAAAAACTCTAGTGGCCTTACCTGATCTAGCCTATATGTGACTCCAGATCCACAGCATTATGGTTGTCTCTTAAATGTCCTCTGAACACATTTTTCTTCATTTAACACTTTGTGTACCAAACTCAAACTTACAACAGTTGCAACATTCTGGGCCTGATTTTACCATCGCATTGTATCTGTTTTCGAGAAGAAAATTTGGTAAAGTTGGGTGTGAGGCGAATAGCACAATCCACGCTCACCTCTGTGAGGCCCAAGGCCCGAAAATGGCTGCAATCGGGCCACTCTGCTTGAGATCAGTGGGGACAGGGGGGTTCTATTTGCTTACTTTCAAATTGACCTAATGCGCTGCATATCCAACTTTACTGGAACTTTTCCTTTTACTGCCACATTCATCCAACCAGAATCAATGCAAAACACACATATTCCATAGAAGTCTGATTTCGGCGCTCAGTTAATGAGGAGGTAAGTGCCGTGCAACTGACGGCTTTCTGCTTGGGATCAGTTGCAGAGGGGTGGGGGGAAGGTGGGCCCACCGCCACTCTGTCTGACATTAAAGGGGGTGAAAGAATGCCTGCTGCCACTCTGCCTAAGATCAATGGGAGAGAATTGGGATCTACTGCTCCTCTTCCTGAGATCAGTGAAGGGGAAGGGGGTCTGCTGCCACTCTACCTAAGATCAGTGCTGGGGGGGGGGGGATCACTCTTCCTGAGATCGGTGTGGGAGAAATAGGGAAAGGGCCCACAATTGGTCTGAGTGATGGGGGGTAGAGGGAATAAAGGGGTCAGTAATATGTGAGGATGGGGCAATGTCTGTGGGGGCCGGGGGAGGCATTATCTGATCCAGGAGGAACATGGCAGGGAGCTGTGCAGTGCACATATGCAGTTGGAGGCTCCTGTCGGCGCTGCAAGGTTTCGGGCAAGTTAACCCCGTCCACAGGCTTGTGCAGCACGATTTGAAATCGCTGATATTTTTGCAGACTAGAGCATATGGGGATGCCTGAGAATGGGTCTAAAAATTGTATCTGAAATACTCCTAGTTTCAAGTCCACCCAGCACTTAGAATCAAAATGCTAAAATAGGACTCTGACACTTCAACTGAAACTCTGAGGGGGCGATCTTACCAAAAGAAATTCAAAGTGCAGAAGGAGCATGAAAACAGGACAGCATCGCACCGATTTTTTGGAGTGTTAAAAAGTCAACCTTATAACACTCTAAACGAAAGATATTGTTGAACCTGTTTCCTGCAAGCTGAGGGGAGGGGGTGGGGCCCAGGCTCGCCAAAAGCCAGCAAATCTCAGTAATTGTGCGTGTGCAGATCTCTTGGCTCTGTGCAGCAGGGCAGAACAGAGAGACCTGTCACTGCCTCCCCCTAGCTATCACTGGCATCTGTGGCTTATTTCCACCTCTGCACACACAGGCCAATTGCCACCTGCACCCCCCCCCCCCCCCCCCCCCCACCTCCTCCAAGCATGGACCAAATGATTGACTCTCTCTGCCCTGGCCAAATTATCTCTTTAAGAATCTGACAACATAGAGCATGTAACAGCACAGATAGTTTACAAATTACTGATTAGAATGCGCGTCTTTACAACTAACCTGCTATTTGAGTCTTAAAGATGCCGACAATGTGAGTAGAAAGAGCATTATGCGCAGGTTAAAGAGATGTGTATCGTCTCCAGATAGTACAGTAAGTGAGGTTCATGTCACATTATCTGTAACCCTCATGACTTGCCTGATTTGCAAAGCTTCACTGTATTGTCTGGAGACAATACACATCTCTTTAACATGCTCTGTCTGTAGCCAGAACTCTCCATTCACCTGATGAAGGGGCAAACCCTGAAAGCTTGTGAGTTTACTATCAAATAAATTGGTTGGACTTAGTCCTGGTGTTGTCAGACTTCTTATTGTGTTTATCCCAGTCCAACACTGGCATCTCCACATCATGACAATTATCTCTTTCCCACACCCCCCCACACAGGTCAGTTATCTCCACGCACCCACCACACCCCCGCCCCCCTGCCCCCCACCGTCCTAGTGGGCATCAGTTGCAGAGTGCACAGCACCCTCTCCACTCCCACCAGATCCTGGTGGCAGAGGATGCACTGATCCCCTACCTGCCACCCCTTAAGTCCTGTCCGTTCATTCTCCACTCCCTCTCAGTCAGCTCTGTACCCTCAGGCTCCGGCCCTTGTGGCCCTCCACTATGGGCCATGGGGTCTCTGGTCCTACCAGTGAATGAAACCTGGTGTTGTCAGACTTCTTACAGTGCCTACCAGTGAAGCCATCACAACAGGTACCCAGAGGATCAGTGAGATCCTTCACCGGCAAGGCCACAGTGACAAGTGAGCCAGGATAATAGTGTCACTTATAATATTTAAATATTATTTAAAATAGAATTTAAATATTTAAATAGATATTTAGAATCTTAAATATTAAGATCTCAATATCTTAAATATTGAGATCTGCCTTGTGCCCTTTTTGGGTGTAAGGCTGATCTCGCTGGATATCCATTACTGATAAGATCATGAGAATTGTAAGAAGGTAAGATCACCCCCAGGCTCTTTAACTAAAACTTACTAATTCTTCGACTGAATGAGGTTTTATATGGCTCAGAACGAAGTGACCAGGTCCATTGTCAATGTAGATTCATCCTCATGGTTTTTTTGTCTTTCAGGGCTCACTTAATCAGTGTCTGACTTCTCACTAAAACACATGTCTTTGTCCTCAAGCTGTCCCAATTTTCCAGAAAATTTCCTGGTACGCAGCTAATGGTGTAATTGGACACAGATCATTTTGTTTGACCAAGCCAATGGACTTAGTCACAAACAACTCATAATGTTTCATTCAAATGGCATCATGGTCACATAGCCTTAATCCATATATGGATATGGCTCCAATGTGTTTGGTAAGGTCCAAACAGATCAGCACAGGAAGTGTCAGGTCACAACTTGCAGCAAATGTATGATCTGCATTTGTTATTGATTATATTTTGACCGAAAATGCCAGCATGCTTGAGTCTCAATGTCACAATTGCTCTTACAGCTAATATTGCCATTATTGTTCCTGAAATAATTGTTCTAGTCGGCTCGCCAACCACAGGGAATGGCATTGAACAAAAGGTGGCTGCTACTGATTACTGTAATTGGGAACATTGGAAAAGAAAGACTAAAGCCAAGAAGCTTCTCCCAAGTTCATGGATGGAGGTTCACAGTGGTTTTAGTCATGCACTTCAGCAGGAAAAGGGATACCATTTTATAATTGGTGTTGAGGTGGCCCAAAGGGAATTGGAACTGGTGACCAGAGATGTCAATCTATGGCCCAAGGACCGAGCAACAGTGTCATAAAAGGTTTTCATCACTTCATTTGGTCAAGTCAATAACTACATTTTCAAAAGACACCTCCTACCCACAACATCACCAATATTTCTGGATGATCAGTTTATCAGGGCTGTAGGGAGGATGAGCTGGCCAACCACTGCACCGTGGTACAGGAGACCATTCAAGCGGGGGGAGCAAAATGACAAGTGATGTTTGTAGAGGATTCTATAATTAGAGGGATTGATAAAATTCTTTTAAGCAGGATTGTGATTCCCACATGGTATGTTGCCTGCCCAGTGCCAGGATGAGGGACGCCTTATCCAGGGCCTGGGTGGGATTATTGTCAGTACAAATTCAATGCGCTTAATGCCTTACTTCTACACTGTATAGATTCTATGATCTCTGGTCGGCTTGAAAGGATATTGGAGTGGGAGGAGGAGGATCCAGTTACTGTGATCCATATTGGGACAAACAACATAGAACAACAAACAACAAACTAGAAAAAAGGACCTGTTTGGGCCTTATCAGGAACTAGGAATTAAACTAAAGGACTGGTCCTCAAGCATTATAATCACTGTAGTTGGTCGGATCTCAAACAATGACAAGACAGAATACAAGAATGAAATGGAGAATCTGGTGAACTGGTGTGGCAATAATAATCTCTCCCTCAACGTCAACAAAACAAAGGAGATTGTCATTGGATTCAAGAATCATAAAGGAGAACATGCCCCTGTCTACATCAATGGCAACAAATATAAAGCTTTGGTTTTTAGGTGTCCAGATCATCAACAACCCGTCCTGGTCCTCCTATGCAGATACTATAATTAAGAAAGTCCACCAACGCCTCTACTTTTTTAAAAGACTAAGGATGTTTGGCATTATTCTCACCAACTTTTACAGATGTACCATAGAAAGCATTCTTTCTGGCTGTATCACAGCTTGGTCTGGCCCCTATTCTGCCTAAGACTGCAAAACACGACAAAAGGTCATGAATATAGCCCAATCCATCACACAAACCAGCGTCCCATCCATTGACTCTGACTACAATTTCCCGCTGCCTTGGCAAAGCAGCCAGCATAATTAAGGACCCCATGCACCCCAGACATTCTCTCTTCCTCCTTCTTCCTTCGGGAAAAAGATACAAAAGTTTGAGGTCACGTACCAACCGACTCAAGAACAGCTTCTTCCCTGCTGCTGTCAGACTTTTGAATGACTTGCCTTGCATTAAGTTGATCTTTCTCTGCACCTAGCTATGACTGTAACACTATTATTGTGCACTGTCTTCTTTCCTTTACTATGAACGATATGTTTTGTCTGTATAGCATGCAAGAAAATATACTTTTCACTGTACGTTAATACATGTGACAATAATAAATCAAATCAAATTAAATCTCTGGATTATTATCCAAGCCACATGTGAATTGGCATGAGGATGAGAAAAAGATCAGCTGTGATCTTATTGAATGGTGGAGCAGACTTGATGGCCTACTGCTCCTAGTTCTTATGTTCTTATTACATTGTTATCATTCCCAATTAGCAGTCCCTAGCATTCAAGGGAATGCCTAGATACTTCGCCTCACCCTCACTCACCTTTTCCTAATGACAGCCTCAAGACCACCCCTCACTGTATTCAAATATCTCCTGTTATTTATAACTATGACAGAAGTATCATCCAAACACAATGCTCATGAACATAGCAGCTTAAGTAAACCATTTGTGCCCTGCAGCCTGCACTACCATTTAACTAGATAATAACTATGCTTTTGCCTCAATACCATCTTCCTGTGCTATAAGACCATGAGACATAGGAGCAGAATTAGACCACTCAGTCCATCGTGTCTGTTCTGCCATTCAATCATGGCTGATTATTTTTCTCTTCCCCATTCTTCTGCTTTTTCCCCTTAACACCTGATCCTGATTTCCTGATCTCCGCAGCCTTCTGCAACAAAGAGTTCCACAGATTCACCACTCTCTGGCTGAAGAAATTCTCCTCATCTCTGTTTTAAAAGATCGTCCCTTTAGCCTTAGGTTGTGTCTCCGGTTCTAACTTTTCCTACTATTGGAAACATTCTCTCCACCTTCACTCAATCCAGGCCTCACAGTATCCTGTAAGTTTCAGTAAGATCCCCCTTCATCCTCCTAAACTCCAATAAGTACAGATCCAGAATCCTCAACTGTTCCTCATACAAGCTCTTAATTTCAGGGATCATTCATGTGAACCTCATCTGGACCCTTTCCAAGGCCAGCACATCCTTCCTTAGATAGGGGGCCCAAAACTCCTCACAATACTCTAAATGGGGCCTTATACAGCTTCAGAAATACATCCCTGTTCTTGTATTCTAGCCCTCTTAATATGAATGCTAACATTGCATTTGCCTTCCTAACTGCTGACTGAACTTGCACATTAACCTTAAGAGGGTCTTGAACATTGATTCCCAAGTCCCTTTATGTTTCTGATTTTCTAAGCATTTTCCCATTTAGAAAATAGTCTATTCCTCCATTTCTCCTTCCAAAGTGTACAACCCACACTTTTCCACATTGCATTCCATCTGCGACTCACCTAACCTGTCCAAGTCCTTCTGCAGCCCCACACCCACTTCCTCGATACCACTGTCCCTCTACATAAGTACAGGTCACTGGGATGAGGCAAAAAATGGTTCAGCAGAGGCAAGAAGGGCCAAAAGGCCTGTTCCTGAGCTGTAATTTTCTATGGTTCTATATCTTTGTATCATCTGCAAACTTAGCAACATTGCCTTCAGTTCTTTCCTCCAAATTGTTAAGGTACATCATGAAACGTGGTTCCAGCACTGACCCCTGAGGCACACCACTAGTCCCTGGCTACCATCCTGACAAAGACCGTTTAATCCCCACTGTCTGCCTTCTGATAATCAGCCAATCCTCTACCCATGCCAGGATCTCACCCTTAATTTATTTAACAGTCACCTATGTGGCATCTTGTCAAAGGCCTTCTGGAAATCTAAACAGATCACATCCAGTAGTTCTCCTTTATCTAACTTCCCTTGTAATCTCTTCAAAGAAGTCTAACAGATTTGTCAGACATGATGTCCCCTTGATAAAGTGCTGACTCAGTCCTATTTCATCACGCATTTCTAAGTACTCTGCAATCTCATCTTTAATAATGGATTCTAAAATCTTGTCAATGACCGAAGTCAGGCTAATCAGCCTATAATTTTCTGTCTGCTACTTCCCTCCCTTCTTAAATAATGGTATTACATTTGCTACTTTCCAGTCCTTTGGGCCTTCCCTGCCTCCAGTGATACCTGCAAGATCACCACCAATGCCTCCACAATTTCCTCAGCTATCTCTTTTAGAACTCTGGGGTATAGTCCATTTGGTCCAGGTGATTTATCCACCTTCAGATCTTTCAGTTTCCCCAAAACCTTCTCTGTAGTGATGAACACTGCACTCAGCTATATCCCTGGCTTTTCTGGAGCTCTGACCTCCCACTGGTGTCTTCCACAGTGAAGGCAAATAACTATTCAGTTCCTCTGCCATTGCTTTGTTTCCTGTATTTACTTCTCCACCCTCATTTTCCAATGGCCCAATATCTATTTTTCCTCTGTCTTACCTTTTATATATTGTGAAAAGCTCTTCCTATCTTCTTTTATGTTACTTGCTAGCTTATACTCATATTTCATTTTATTGCTTTTTTAGTTGTCCTCTGCTCAACTTCCCAATCCTCTGGCTTCCCACTAATGGCTTCCCTCACCAGCCATGGATGCGTCGTTCTCCCCTTCACTTGTTTCCTCCTCCTTGAGATGAATTTCTGTTGATACTATTATCATATCTCTTAATATTATTGGGCTCTAGAAATCTATTGATCTGCAGCTTCAAGATAGCAATGTTGTGAGAATGCAGCAAACTGCAATGGCCTTGAAGGTACATTCTAGCATTCATTGAAGGAATGGCATTTCTTGTGGTTGGTATAACTCTCCTATTAACATAGGGATCCACAGAACGATATATGTCAATAAGCACCCTGCACCAATGGGAATCCCATTATCCTGAGACTCAGAAGTCTTAGTTTAATAATCTGAACAGATCATTAAACTAATTACTCCATTTCATCCAGACTTTGGTGTAAAATCCCTGATATTGATAAGATTTGCATCTCTCCCCACTGATGGCAGGGAAATAACTTGATGATGGCTCTTTTTTACCATTTCATCAGTTCACCTCCCAATCTCTTCCACAAGGTTCTTCAATGAGATATTGTTGAAAATTTGAGTTCACAGATTCGTCAGTTCTTTCAGCCATTTTATATTTTGAAAATAGAATTGAATTAATATCACCCTTGAAGAAATGTTGGCATTTTGAATTGCACTGGGCCTTCCCAATTTTCAGCCAATCAGTGCATCAGCATATTTTGGCATTTGTTTTTTTTAAATAATTATGAAGGGGTAATCAAAATGGCAAGATCCTTGTATCCATGTCAGCACCCGAGTACAGTATGCATTGAGCCCAATTTGCATTCAATTTGGCACAAATAGATCTCTCAGACAACAGTTGTAAATATTATTTGATAATATTGCGGTAGATTTTCAACTTGATTTTGACAAAGTACAAATGGAAGAATATTAATAATGGGCAAGCGAACTGCATTGCTCATTTTATGCTTTATTGGCAAATTGAAAACCTGTCCCATTATTTTAGGTCATGCATATCCGTATAAGCCGTTGTAATTAGTATGCTTAAGTAATTGAACAGGAATTAAAGCGGGAAATATTATGTTTGCATACCCTGTCTGATGCTCATTACTGTATTTCTGAAACATATTACAGAGCCAGAAGATGTTTGTATGATGGATAGTTCAGATCAGCCTTGTCACAGATGGAAAGGTACAAAAATGTGTATGTGCTAGTATCTTACACTACATGGCATAACGGGCAATATTCTATTCCCCGGTCAATATGTCATTTTTCAGGAGGCTCTGTGTCCTTTATAAAAACATTGAGACTAGGAGCAGGAGTAGGCTATTCAGTCCTTTGAGTCTAGCATCTTTTCACTACTGATGTTTTGCTTACTGATCTGTAATTCTCCCTTTTTCTCTCCTTTTTGAAAATAGTGAGGCTACATTTGCCACCCTCCAATCTGTTGGAACTGATACACAATCTACAGAATTTCAAAGATGACCACGAGTGCATCCATTATTCCCAGGGGCACTGTTTGCATACTCTGGAGATCTAGATTATTCAGCAGTTTTTATTTGTCAGACTTTCACCCCATTAATTTCTCCAGCACTTTTTTTATTAATACTGATTTCCTTCAATGCCAGTCTCTCACTAGACTCTTGGTTTCCTGACATTTCTGGAACCTTATTCTTGTCCTCTTTTGTGAAGACAAAACAAAAGTATGTGTTTGATTTCTCTGTCATATCCTTGTTCACCATTATAATTTCCACATCTTGACTGTAAGGAACCTAATCATAAGTATGGAGGGATGGGTACATGGTAATAATGTCACAGGACAAGTAATCCAGACACATGGGTTCTAATTCCATCGTGGCATCTGACTGAACTTAACCTCAACTAATAAATCTGGAATTGAAAGTTAGTTTTAGTAATGGTCACCATCAAAATTATTATTAATTGTCGTAAAAATGTACCAAGTACACTGATGTCCTTTAGGGAAGAAAATCTGCCATCCTTGCTAGATCAGGCCTACATGTGTCTCTTAATTGCCCTCGTGTCATAAGCCATTCAGTTCAAAGGCAATTAGAGATGGCCAACAAATGGCCAGTGACACCCACATTTTATGGAAGAGTAAAAAGAGCCTGAGTAGCAGTAGATTTTCATACAAAACTTGTTCCAAATGTGACAAATTTATGAAAAAAAATCCAATTTTTATTTCATCATTTGTGAACTGGGTGACAGACCTGCATTGCTAGCTTTATGACCCAGTGACTTGTTGAAAATCTATCCTGTTACTCGTGCTAATTGATACAGATAATTATAATTGCTATGGATTGAGAACTAAATAGAAATGAAAGTGAGAAAAGCTACCTTTGTTTGCTTTACCTGATGCTAATTGCACAACTCCTGAAACATATTTCAGATACAGAAGATGCTTGCAAATGTGCAAACGGAAAATCAAAAGGTACATAATATGTGGTAGTTCTTTAAACTATATTTTGGCTTTCAGACAATAGCTGCATTTTCTAATCAGCGTAATTACATACAAGGAGGAATTGCTTTACAACTGGAATAGTTTGCAGAGCTGTATGATCAATGCGAAAATCAATGGCTAATCAAAGTATCCTTACTCATAGAATCATAGAACCATACAGTGCAGAAAGAGGCCCTTCAGCCCATCAAGTCTGCACTGGACACAATCCCACCCAGGCCCTACCTCCATATCTCTATATATTATACCCACTAATCTCTCTAACCTATGCATCCCTGGAAAAGGGCAATTTCTTAGCACGGCCAATCAACCTAATCCACACATCTTTGGACTGTGGGGACAAACAGGAGAGAAATGGAGGAAACCCATGCAGACATGAGGAGAATGTGCAAACTTCACACAGACTGACCCGAACCCAGGACCCTGGAGCTGTGAAGTGGCAGTGCTAACCACTGTGCTACCGTGATGCCCCCCCCCACCCCAACTTACTATGTAATGTAAAATATGTAGGGAGATGTGACACTGAGAAGGGGAAAACAAGATAATATGTTAGTAAAGCTGCAATTGTGGCTGATCAATTTGTAACTTAATATGTCCTCGGTTTACAATGGTAAGTATCTATTATACATGTGTGGCAGGATATGGCTCTTCTTTGTTTGTGTCCTCAAATGCTTCTACATCTCATGTGTCCATTTCTGTAATTAGAAAGAAATATGCTTGTGGTAGCATAGATGTTTTGAGGATATGCCTATGAAGGTTTGATGTAAATGTTATGTGCAGATTGCAAGAATATGAGAAGTAAAATGCAGTCAGTCAAAAGTGCAGAGTGTGACAGTAGCAGCAGGAAAGATGGAACGAATGATGGTTGCAATAATTAAAGGTTGGTGAATTGAAGTGGGGTAGGAAGGCTTAAGAACACATGGCACCGAAGAACCAATTCTGCCCCCTACTCACCCTGGTAAACCCCCCCATCAGGTGAGTAGTTAAATTAGAAGCATGAATAGCAGTCGTAGCTGCTGTTTCTGATCTAGACATTAAGAATTAGGATGGGGAGCAATGGGAAGTGCTCCTCATGTCCATTAAATAGGCATGTACAGCATGCACTCAGCCAATTTCAGGTGAATGTTCAGGTGCAATCCAATCTTTCTGCAAAGTGTCAGAAAATATTTTTGTACTATCAAAGCAGACTTTCACTAACAACTAGTGTTGTGGATGGGTTAACTAAAATCTTTTCTAAAAAAAATTTGATTTTCATTTTCATTGATTTCATAATTTGTATAACGGGCAGCAGATCTTGTCTGAGTGACAAGTTGAATATCTATCCCATTATTCATGCTAATCAATGCAGGTAACTGTAATTGCTGTGGTTGAAATAGATTCAGGTACTAAACAGAAATGAAAGGAGGAGTTACCGTTCCTATCTCACCAAATGCTAATTACTCTAATTTTGTATGCATATAGCAGATAATGATGAACCGTCCAAACATGTATTTGACCTATCAGATCTTAATCCTTGCCACAAACAAAAAGGTATGTACAATGTATATGTTTAATGTTGTTGATAGACAATCTATTTTCTAGTCAGTGTCGTTACACTGAAGGAGTCACTGCTCTGTATACTTTATATGTGTAACTGCATGCAAATTTGAGAGCATTATTATCTATATTACAAATTAATGGTTGATCAAAGCAGCTCCATTTTGACATGCAAAGTATGTAAGGAGAGATACCAGTAAGAAGGGCCTTATAATTCAGGTCAGAAAAGCTAAAGTGTTTTATAAAGTCTTCCTGGATCAGAAATTTTGCTGTTTGTATTCAGTTAGGGTGAGCATGAGATATTTCACTTTAGGTGTAATTCAAATGACCTACTGTGGAGTTTTTACCAAACAAAATTGATTTAAGTATACAGTTAACATATATAGAAGGAAAATTAGCAATAACTTTTACCAATTACAAACAAAAAAAGAAACAATCATGATATTGTATAAACTTTAGCAGCTAAACACTGTCCCAATGAAATGAATCCCATAACAAAATCTTTGCTACAGATTTAACACAGCAAAGATTAATGCTCACGTGATATTGAAATTTAGTCCTTTGGTTCAATACTACAGTTCTCTTGAGCCATATACAGACAAGCTTAGAGTCAGAATAGTTCCCCAAAACACTAGGGAGAAAGACTCTCGGCAAGCCATCCACCAACGGCATATTTTCTACCCCAGGAAGGCCAGAAACCTTGCTTCCAGTTAACAGAAAAATTTCCAAAAACCAGAAAGAGAGGGAGAAAAACATGCTTTCCAGCTTGATGTCCATGCCCTTCTAAACTAAAACTGAAAATAAATCTTTGCGATTTTTTTCTGGGGAAATACCACCTGACTTTGACTTGTCAATCAATCTTCCCTCTCATAATACGGGGTCATAAAAGATCCCAGATTAAAAATAAACAAAATCCCATTTAAACCATTGAAGCAACAATAAATGGATTTCTAGCAGATGGCTGGTGTCATAATGGAAAAAAATTGAAGCTATGAGAACTGCAGAGAACACGATTTTTTAAAAAAATATTAAAGGTACACTGGCATCACAAGGAAAAAAGAGGCTATGATACAAAAAAACCCTGTTCCTGCGGTCTGCAGCCTTGTTAGCTTCTATGCTGTCTGCCCAGAATGACAACCATGTTTTCCTTGAGTACGTATAGACATTGCCTTATCTTCCTCTAATGTTCAATTACTTCCATATATTGTTAACTTGTACTACAAGAAAAAAAACATCTGCCTGAGTTGATCTAGTGAGCTATACTGAGGATGTCTATTTCAGGATAGTTTTATAAAGATGTTATGTGCAGACTGAAGAAATTTGGGAGTTTAGGGAAGTAATAATGGCAGCAGGTAGGTTGAACTGTGATAGCATTATTTGGAGGAGAATTGAGGGAGGCAGGTATGAGAAGACTTGAGAATGCATAAGTACCTCATCAAGGAGCAACCTTAACTTGGATACTGTCAACAACCTATTTGAAACCAATTTAGGAGAAGAATCAATAGGAGAGTGTCCTTGGGTTCACTTAAACAGGCACAGATCGTATGCCCTCATCCCATTAAACATTCAACTGCAAAGCTTTTTTTCTGGAACAGATGGTAAATTTATTTTGCAATATTGGAATTGATTTTCAGGATTCCAGGACTTTGATACAGTGACATTGAAGGAATGGCAATATATTTCCAAGTAAAAAATCTCTCAACATCAGGTTAAAGTCCAACAGGTTCATTTGGTAGCAAAAACCACTTGCTTTCGGAGTGCTGCTCCTTTATCAGGTAAGTAGGAGTTCTGTTCACAAACAGGGCATATGAAGACACAAACTCCATTTACAAAATAACAGTTGGATTGCAAGTCTTTATAGGTAATCAAGTATTAAAGGTACAGACAATGTGATTGGAGAGAGTGTTATACACAGTTTGAATAGATGTGTATTGTCTCCAGCAGGACAGTTAGTGAGATTTTGCAAGCCATTCAAGTTGTGAGGTTCCAGATAGTGTGCCATGAACCCAAGATCCCGATTGAGGCTGTCTTCATGTGTACACAACTTGGCTATCAGTCTCTGCTCAGCAACTTTGTGTTGCCGTGTGTTGTGAAGGCTGTCTTGGAGAACACTTACCCGAAGATCAGAGGCTGAATGCCCATGACTGCTCAAGTGAGGGCTCGGTACTGGATCCTCTTCTATTTGTAATATATATAAATGACTTGGAAGACGGACTAAGTGGAGTGATCAGCAAGTTTGCAGATTATACAAAGATGGCTAGACTTGCGGATAGTGAGCATTATCAGGCGATGCAGCAGGACATAGATAGACTGGTAGCTTGGGCAGACAGATAGCAGATGGAATTCAATTCTGATAAATGCAAGGTGATGCATTTTGGAAGAAAGAATGTAGGGGGGAGGTATATGATGAAGGGTAGACCTATTAAGAGTATAGAAACGCAGAGGGACCTGTGGGTGCAGGTGCACAAGTCTCTGAAGGTGGCAGAGCAGGTGGAGAAGGTTGTGAAGAAAGCATATGGTATGCTAGCCTTTATAGGAAGGGATATAGAGTACAAGATCTGGCTTTTAATGTTGCAGTTGTATAAAACGTTGGTTAGACCTCATTTGGAAAACTGCGTCCAGTTCTGGTCGCCTTACTACCGGAAGGACATGGAGACTCTGGACAGAGTGCAGAGGAGGTTTACCAGGATGCTGCCTGGTATGGAAGGTCTGAGTTACGAGGAGAGGTTAGGCAAATTGGGACTGTTTTCCTTAGAAAGACGTAGACTTAGAGGAGATCTAATAGAGGTGTACAAGATTATGAGGGGTATAGATAGAGTAAACAGAGATAAGCTTTTTTCTAGGATGGACTTGAATACCACGAGGGGTCACGGGCTTAGGGTGAGGGGGGGTAAGGTATAATTTGGATGCTAGATGGAGTTTTTTCACACAGAGGGTGGTGAGGGTATGGAATGTGCTGTCAAGTAAAGTGGTGGAGGCAGGCACTCTGGAGTTATTTAAGAAATACTTAGATGGGTGCATGAACAGAATGGGAATGGAGGGGTATAGAAAACTGATTTAAAATAGGGATCATGAGCCTTGGGAGTCCCTGGGAAGTGTGTAAATAGATGATGATATTGATGTACTTGTTTTTATCTACAGGTGCTTTGGTCTACCTTGTTGTCTAACAAGGGGCATACACGCGATGGGTCGTGAGAAGGCTGCTCTTGGATTTTTTTTGGGCGTATCCTAGTGCTTCACGTCGTTAGTGTACGTTGACCTGGACCATTTGATGGGCAACACGACAGCTCAGTGACTATCGCTGTGCTGTGCAGATACATGGATTTGGGCCTGTGTCTGTGGGAGTTTGCACATTCTCCCCGTGCTTGTGTGGGTTTTCTCCGGGTGCTCCGTTTTCCTCCCACATCCCAAAGATGTGCTCTTAGGCTAATTGGCAAAACAAATTCTTCCTAAATTGTCTCAAATTTGGTTTTTAATACATAGATCTTTAAACATAGACAGGGATCACGGGTAGAGGTGGGAACATTGGAGTGGTGGCGCGGGCTCGTTGGGCCAAAGGGCCTGTTTCCCGTGCTGTTTTGTTCTTTGTTCTTTATTCTTTGTTCCTCAACAGGATTAGAACAGTCTTGCCTGATGATTGATTGTCGAGTGGTGTTCATTCATCTGTTGTCATAGCTTCTGCATTGTCTCCCCAATGTACCATGCCTCAGGACATCCTTTCCTGCAGTGTATCAGGTAGACAATGTTGGCCGAGTTGCAAGTGTATGTAGTGTTGCAAGGTTGCATTCTTGCACACATACATCTCCATCAAGGACTGTCACCTCAGCACTTCACTGTACTGCAAGCCTACGGATAAACTTACGATGCTCCACTTCTCCAGCTTCCATCCTAAACGTGTTAAAGAAGCCATTCCCTACAGACAAGCCCTCCATATACATGGAATATGCATATGAGGAGGATCACATCAGACACCTCCAGATGCTGAAAGATGCCTTCATAAGAACAGGAAAGGACACTCAACTCATCGATTGACAGTTCCAACATGTCACATCGAGAAACTGCAGCAACCTCCTCAGAAGACAAACACAGGACACAGTGGACAGAGTACCCTTCGTCGTCCAGTACTTCCCCGGAGCGAGAAGCTACAACATCTTCTCCAGAGCCTTCAATATGCCATTGATGAAGATGAACATCTCATCAAGGCCAGTCCCACACCCCCACTTCACAACCTCTGTAATCACAACCTCAAACAGACCATTGTCTGCAGCAAACTACCCAGCCTTCAGGAGAATAGTGACCACAACATCACACAACCTTGCCACAACAATCTCTGCAAGACATACTCGATCATTGACAGGGATGCCATCATCTCACGTGAGAACACCATCCATCAGGTATATGGTGCATATACTTGCAACTCAGCCAATGTTTCTACCTGATACACTGCAGAAAAGGATGTCCTGAGGCATGATACATTGGGAACACTATGCAGATGCTACAACAACAGATAAATGAATATGACTCGACAATCAACAAGTAAGACTGTTCTCTTCCTGTTGGGAAACACTTCAGCGGTCATGAGCATTCAGTCTCTGACCTCCGGGTAAACGTTCTCCAAGGCGGCCTTCATGATACATGATAACGCAGAGTACAGACTGATAGCCAAGTTCCACACACATGAGGATGGCCTCAACCAGAATCTGGGTTCATCCCATATTATCTGTAACCCCCACAGCTTGCCTGGGCTTGCAAAATCTCACTAACTGTGTAGTTGGAGACGATACACATCATTTAACCTGTATAACGCTCTCTCCATTCATTTTGATTTACCTAACCCCCACGGCTTGCCTGGGCTTGCAAAATCTCACTAACTGTGTGGCTGGAGACAATACACATCATTTAACCTGTATAACACTCTCTCCATTCATTTTGATTCACTTTTAAGACTTGATTAACTATAAAGATTCGCATTCCAACCATTATTTTGTAAATGGAGTTTGTATTTTTATATACTCTGTTTGTGAACAGAACTCCCACTTGATGAAGGAGCAGTGCTTCGAAAGCTAGTGACTTGTGCTACAAATAAACTGTTGGACATTAAACTGGTGTTGTGAGACTTCTTACTATGTTTATCCCAGTCCAAAGCCGGTATCGCCACATCATGGATATATTTTCAAGTCAGATTGCGGGGTTCCCGGGTCTCTGCTGTCTTGGCCTAGGTAATAGTCATTGTGAATTTAGACAGTGCTGCCTAAGGACCTTGTTGAGTTCCTACAGTGTACCTTATAGATGGTATACAGGGCTACCAACTGTTCATTGGTGGATGGAGCTATCAAATGGGTTGCTTTGTCCTGGATGATGTCACGTTTCTTGAGTGCTGTCATCCAGGCAATTGGAGAGCATTCTATTATACTCCTGACTTATGCCTTGTAGATGGTGCACAGGCTTTTAGGATTCAGGAAGTCAGTAAAACATCAAAGGATTCCTAGCCTTCACAGCAACTGCCACATTCCTCAGGCAGTCCTTTAACAATCTATACCTCTGTTCTGCCATTCATACATTCTGATCACTTAATAGGCACTGTTTTGCACATTCTCAGTCTTATGTAAGCTCATTTACATTCCATTTGTCTCATTCCACCCTCACCCTCATCGTATGAATATCCACTGATTCTATTTGCTTTCAACTCTGACGAAGGGTCATCTAGACTCGAAACATTTCTGTATTCACTTCCCACAAATGCTAGCAGACCTGCTAAGATTTTGCAGAATTTTCTATTTTTAATTCCCAGCTTTTGACCTGCTCTGGTAGCCACGGTATTCATATGGCTAATCAACAGTAATCCCCAGAGTGTTGATAGTGGGGGATTCAGCGATGGAAATACCATTAAATGTCAAGGGGCAATAGTTAGATCCACCTTTGTTGGAGATGATCATTGTCTGGCATTTGTGTGGCACAAATGTTATTCACACCAATAAACATCAAGCACTGAGGGTACGTAACTGCGTCAATTAAGGAGCAATTCTGCAAATCCCATCTCCACACTTGATCAGCTGAACAGTCAACAAAAGCCTGAGCAGTTGTGGCAGCTGCCATTTTTAATGCAGTTAGGAGTAGGAACAAATTACCTGTTTTTTGCATAAACTTCAATAAGCATATGCAGCACGCACTCAGTCCATTTTACATTCACATTCAAGATCAAACCAATTTTTCTGGGAAGAAAAGGCAATTTTTTTGCAACATAGGATAAATTTTTACATAAAATCCATGTATGTGAATTGGACAACTGTTCTAAAAGAAGAGCTTTTTATTCCAACCGACTTTATGATTTGTTTAACAGGCAACTAATCTGCATTGGTAGTTTAATGTCTGAGAGACAGTTTGAAAATTTATTCTGCTATTCTTGCTAATCGATGCAATTGATTTTAATTTCTGTGACTGAAATGCATTGAGAAATTAAACAGAAATGAAAATAGGAAAACTTTTATCTTTTTATATCTTCTCTTAAAGTTAATTACAAATGCCCTGAAATATATTTCAGATTCAGAACACACTTCCAAACACAAAACAGGAAAATCAGATCGTGATCCTTGCAACAAACAAAAAGGTATATTAAAAATAAATATGGATTTTTGTTCATTAAACTATATTTTAATGAACAAATATCTGTATTATTGAAAAAAGAGACATGCTACGCTAGCTAAGCTTTTGATCACCTGGGGTGACCAGCATTTGACTTGGGGTATTGACTCTGACTCAGGCATCTGGCTCTGACCTGGAGGCACCAGTCCTGACCCAGGGGTGACCAACATTTGACCCACTGGTGAGTAGCTTTGACTTAAGGGATGAGCAGCTTTTGACTCATAGATGACTAACCTTTGAATCAGTAGTGACTTAGGGGTACCTATCTGACTTGGGAATGACCAGACTTTACTCAGGGATGACCACTCTTTACTCGAAGGCAACTGGGGTCTTACTTGAAGGACACTGGGGTAACACTGGAAGGGTACTGGGTACCACTGGAGAAAAACTGAGGTAATACTAGAGTAACACTACAAGAATATAGGGGGAAATTGACTCTAGAATACAGGGGGTATAGTTAGGGAGACTGATGGGAAGATTCCAGGGTATCAGGGGCTTAGTCAGAAGAGACGAGTAGATTTTAATGTGCTGGGGCCTTAGTCATGGAACACCAATGGAATGGGTACTCCAGGGTATTGATATTAGGGTACTGGCAAGAAAGACTCCAACATACCCAGGTGTTGCATTAAAGGTACTGAGCTGAAGACAGCAGGGTACTGAAAGTTTTGTCAGGAGAAATTGGGAACGAAGACTGCAGAGTGTACTGAGGACCTAGTGAGGGAGACTAGTGGAAGGCACTAGGGGACTATAGCAACGACTCCAGAGTACTAGGGGTTAACTTCATGATACCCTGGAAAACTCCTGGATATTGGGGCCAATGACACAAGGGACAGGGGCCTCATTGGGCAAAACGGGAAGGAAGACTCCAAGGTAGTTGATTTGGGAGAACGACTCAGGATACCAGAGGATTGAGGTGAATGCTGTTAGGGGATTGATTTGCAAGTATTGGGGGAAAGACTGTTAAGAGTGAAATGTACTATTCCTGAGGATGCCTTCTACTGCAGGGCCATGGGCTTCTTGGAAAATAGTACAATTTTTCAGTACGTGGTTAGTTTTACACAGTAGTATACTTGGTCACCACTTTTGCCTTCTCCGACATGGCATGCTTGGCTATTCTCCTGGGCAGCAGGCATGTGGCAGTCTAAATATGTCAGGAGCTGATGGTGTTGTGCTTATTGTAATGGGACAGGTGGGAAGCCTCACCCATGTTGCACTTGAAGATGTCATTAGCCAACAAATTCACAATGCTCATAGCTTTGGAGAAGATGCTGGTGTCGGGATGAACTTACTTCATAATTTTGGAAATATAAATGGAGTAATCATTGACAGCCACAGGTGAGGTGCCTGAATGAAGAGTAGCAAACGTTGTGCCTTTGTTTAAGAAGGGCTGCAGGAAAAAGCCTGGGAACTATAGACCTGTGAGCTTAACATTTGTAATGGATAAACTGTTAGAAGGTATTTCTAGAGACAGGATCTTCAGGCATTTAGAGAAGCAAGAACTGATTAGGGGGTCAGCATGGCTTTCTGAGTGGAAAATCATGTCTCACAAATTTGACTGAGTTTTTTGAAAGGGTAGCCAAGAAGGTAGATGAGGACAGTGCAGTCAACGTTGTCTACATGCACTTCAGCAAGGCTTTTGACAAGGTACCACATGCTAAGTTGTTGCATGAGATTAAATCTCATAGGATTCAGGGTGAGATAGCCAATTGAATACAAAATTGGCTTGGTGACAGAAAACAGAGGGTGGTTATGGAGAGTTGTTTTTCAAACTGGAGGTCTGTGACTGGCATTATGCCTCAGGGATTGGGTGCTGGGTCCACTGTTATTTGTTTTTTACATTAACGATTTGAATAAGAATTTATGGGGCATGGTTAGTAGGTTTGTAGATGGCACCAAGATTGTTGGCATAGTGGACAGTGAAGGTGATTATCTAGGATTGCAATGGGATCTTGATCAATTGTGCCAGTGAGCCGATGAATGGCAGATGGTGTTGAATTTAGATAAATGTGAGGTGATTCATTTTGGTAGATCGAACCACCTCCACCAGCGCAAGGGTTTCAGCTGCCAATATATTTTTGATCACCCTTTTCATTTTCTTTGCTTCCTGGACCAGGGGGCAACATTTTCCTTCCTTACTCACCAAGAATATTATGAAACCAGCACTGCTTGAATGTCCATCTGGTAAATTGATATGTGAAGCATCACTAAATACATCTAACTTCATGTTTTCCTGTTCTTACTCTGGTGTTTCATCTCATGATGCTTCCTATCCCAAAGCTCATATTCCAATTTCAAAGTCCTCCAATCCTTTGATTTCCCATCCACACATTCATCAATCCCTCTTCTACGTGCAGATGTAATGTAATGCCACCTTTCCCACATGGCAGAACTCAATTCTCCTGTGATTTGATTTTGGTTCCAGGAATTCTTTTTATTAACGTTCTTTCCGGGGGCACAGTATACTGACATTATGGGACAGATTTTAGACAAATTCATTAAACAGATGAGGAAAGGCAGGGTGGGATCCATCTCATCTGCTAGACCAACAATGGAAATAGTTGAAAAAAAAGGACAGAACTAAGAAAATTGGAGTTCTCTTAGCTCACCAATTGACTGGATTAATTGAACAGGTCTCAGTTTTGGTTAAAAAAAAATGGGCTGATGACAAAATATCAGAATCAAAGATTAGAGAGCTAGAAAAGAGAAATCAGACAAAGAAGATAGGAGTATCATTAATACATTAGTTAGCTAGACTAATTGAACAAGTAGTCATTTCCACTAAGAAGTGGAGTGAGGATAAGAAGATTAGGGAATTAGATTTCAGAGTAAGGGAACTGAAGAAACAAAACCAAGTGTTAAAAGACCACTGCAGGAGGACATTACCTCCCTACCCTGGCAGTATGACTGTGAAACTCACAGCGCCTGGGAGCAACTTTGATACTGAGGAGAGGTCTGCGACCTTGCTGGGGTAAATAATCCATTGACCAATTTAAATCCTTCACACCAGGGGAAAGACATCAGATCCTAGTGTCACTGGAAAAATTCCAGCCCTGGAGTGCAAATGCTTAATTTTGTTATTATCATCATCCCACATGATATTTACAGTATTAGATACAGCTAGCGAGTTCTGGTCCATCCCTTTGAACTTTAAATCACAGGATAAATTTGTCTTCACAGTAGGCGATAAGCAGTATACATAGACTCGACTCCCACAGAAATTGGGAGTCAATTTCTATATATAATTTATTAAACTCGAAGCAATTCACTTTGATTGTCTATACCCTATTACACCACATGAGACTCTCGATCGCACAATTATGCCTTCTCTCTCTCTCTGTACCATACAGAATCAGCCCACTTGTTTCTTTTTAACCCTTTACTGATGGGAGTTTACTGGGCTCTAATAAATCTGGCTATGTTTGATTTGGGTGCCTCCTGTTGTGACAAATTCCTCTTCTCCCCCAAACAGTCGTATCGCCATGTCCCAGATATAACACCTCTGTCTTTCCTATTTGGACCTTTTTCAGTTTTGCCTCTAATCCTTGATCTTCTAAGATCGATATAATGCTGTTTGACATTCTGCTTTAGTTTCAAAGGCTATCAAAATATCTTCGACATACGGTAAGATTATGCTCCCTTTTGGGAGTTCCAATTGTTCTAGAAATTGTTCATTGTTTGGTGAAATATGACCAGGCTATTACAAAATTTCTGTGGGAGTCGAGTCTATGTATACTGCTTATCGCCTACTGTGAAGACAAATTTATCCTGTGATTTAAAGTTCAAAGGGATGGACCAGAACTCGCTAGCTGTATCTAATACTGTAATTATCATGTGGGATGATGATAATACCAAAATTAAGCATTTGCACTCCAGGGCTGGAATTTTTCCGGTGACACTAGGATCTGATGTCTTTCCCCTGGTGTGAAGGATTTAAATTGGTCAATGGATTATTTACCCCAGCAAGGTCGCAGACCTCTCCTCAGTATCAAAGTTGCTCCCAGGCGCTGTGAGTTTCACAGTCATACTGCCAGGGTAGGGAGGTAATGTCCTCCTGCAGTGGTCTTTTAACACTTGGTTTTGTTTCTTCAGTTCCCTTACTCTGAAATCTAATTCCCTAATCTTCTTATCCTCACTCCACTTCTTAGTGGAAATGACTACTTGTTCAATTAGTCTAGCTAACTAATGTATTAATGATACTCCTATCTTCTTTGTCTGATTTCTCTTTTCTAGCTCTCTAATCTTTGATTCTGATATTTTGTCATCAGCCCATTTTTTTTTTAACCAAAACTGAGACCTGTTCAATTAATCCAGTCAATTGGTGAGCTAAGAGAACTCCAATTTTCTTAGTTCTGTCCTTTTTTTTCAACCATTTCCATTGTTGGTCTAGCAGATGAGATGGATCCCACCCTGCCTTTCCTCATCTGTTTAATGAATTTGTCTAAAATCTGTCCCATAATGTCAGTATACTGTGCCCCCGGAAAGAACGTTAATAAAAAGAATTCCTGGAACCAAAATCAAATCACAGGGTCCCTGACCCAAACTAAGAAAAATCACGGGGTTCCTGACCCAAATTAAGCCTATGTTACCAGGATCCAGATCTAAAATGAGATCAAGGGGCCCCTGACCTTAGGCTAGTTGCAATAGGATCCCTGACCCTAAACATTCTACTTGTTGGATCCCTGACCCTAAATACTCTACTCACAGTCCAATTTAGATTCGAGTACCATCACCTGTTAGTGAGCTCCGTAAGAGATAAGGGATCGTAGCATCAATCCAAGAGAGAGAGAGAGACAGCGAGACCAAGGTGAATCTTACCTTGTGTCAGCATCCATCTCTTCCCTCTGGGTCGTGGCTCGATCACTTCTTCAGGCCCCTACAGAATTCATCTAGGGTATTGGTTTCTGCTCCCGCAGCGCCAAATGTTGAAGTGGAAATTTTTCCTGCTTCTTGACAATAGTAGGGAGACTCAACAAAATTCATTCCAACAAAACAACTTATCTTTATTTCCGAAAGACTGCATGCAGCATTGGCAAAAACTTGAGTTTAGAGATCTGTCATTACGACTTGCTAATTCTGCTTTCAAGTCCACCCTCACGTAAAGTATCAATTCAATAGTTATACCTTTTTTCTCATCAGTTTACAAGACTTCAGGAATTCGATTAGTAATACAAATAGTAACAACATCATTAATTGTGTTATAACCTGGTGACCTCCAAGACCTCCTTATCTTAGCATTCATACTTCAACTTGTCCTTTTGACGGAACAGAAGAAAGCCAATGATTTCATTATTTCTGATCTTATCTCGCCTCACTCATACATCACGAGGTCGTGTGGAATCAGCCTTATCAGGTCTTGACCTGCTCAGTCTTATTCATGTCTTAGGTTATGCAGAGTCAGTGTTCTTATTTTGTACCAAATACTTGACCAATTTTCCCATCATGCCATTATTTCATTTGTATAACTTCACAATATTGCAGCATTAAAAAACTTTGGCTTGGCCACACTTGGAGTATTGCGTCACCTGACAACAGGAAGAATGTGGAAGCTTTGGAGAGGATGCAGAAGAAATTACCAGGATGCTGTCTGGAATAGAGGATACGAGTTGAGTTATAAGAAGAGGCTAGACAAACCAGGGTTGTTTTCTCTGGAGCACTGGAGGCTGAGGGAAGACCTGATAGAAATTATAAGATGCATAGAAACAGTTGACAATCAGAATCTTCTTCCCAGAGTTGATGTGTATAATAGTTTACTCAGAGGGTAGTAAGGGTGTGGAATGTCCTGCCTGCAGCAGTTGTGGACTCGCCAGCTTTAAGAGTGTTCACATGGTCAGTGGATAGGCATATGGATAACATTGGAATAGTTTAGATTAGAGAGTCTTTAGATTGGTTCCACTGGTCAGCACAACATCGACGGCCGAAGGGCCTATATTGCGCTGTAATGTTCTATGTTCTATGTTCTAATATTAGGGGGCATGCAGTTAAGATGAGAGGGAAAGTATTCAAAGGAGATATTGGGTAAGTTTTTTACATTGAGAGTGGTAGATGTCGGGAATACACTGCTGGGAGTGGTGGGGGAGGCAGACAAGTTAGTGGTGTTTAGGAAGCTTTTAGAGAAGCACATGAATATGCAAATAATGGAGGGATATGGAGCAAAGGGAGGCAGAAAGAAGTATTTACATTTGGCTTAGTGTTTGGCACAACATTGTAGGACGAAGGGCCAGTTTCTGTGCTGTACTGTTATATGTTTTATGTTCTAACATGGCTTTGACAAAATCCCAGGGACTACTAAAACATCCTCCAGTGAAACATGATTAAAATACGTTTTTTAAAGGCACATATTGTCATTCTGTACATTCTTTTGCACTTCTTCAGCTTCAAACCATTGTTTCCTTTACCAATTTAGCAAATCCCACCAGCTTATCATGTTTTACAATATCTATGTCCCCAGTAATTTTCCTGAGCCACCAATACTGTAACTTTGTGTATCTAGTCTTATTACAATGAAAACATTTAAGGTTTCTTATCTAACATTTCCTTTAGATTTCCTCTTTTAACCTGAGGCGGATTCTAGTCAAAAATTCAGACAGAGCAAAAAATATCGAAAAAACAGCTTCTCTCAAAGTTCCAAAAACAGACTGCCTTGAGTTCTCTATGAAGGCCTACTGTACTCAATCCCATGACCCTTCTTGTCAATCAATCTAATCAAGTACTATGCTGCAATATTCCTGGAGAAAATACAAAGTACCGGGATCCGGCATTAATTCAGATTAAACAAACATTGGCATCAATGAAGATTAAGTTGCTGCTGCAGAAACAGTACAGTATGCTAGATGCAAACAGTAAGAATTTAGCAACACCAATTTTTAATCCAACCGATTTATTTGATAGTAAACAGCTCAGTCCTGATAAAATGGAAGGAGCTAGTAAATATATTCAGCACAGAAACATGACTAAAATGCATTTCTTAAAGGCACAACATCATACTAAACTTATTTTTGTTAGGCCTTTGACTAAGAGAGGCTGATTCCTCCTCACTTTGTTCATCTTCTTCCTTTGCCAGAACCATTTCAAATCGATAACATTTTGCAGTTCCCATTTCTAAAGTCCAACTGCTCTTTCTTTCTTGTTCCCACTGCTGTTGCCCCTCTCCTTTTGTTCTTCCAGTAGCATATTTTCTCTTTGTTTTGCTTTTCATTCTATATCAAATTGTCTTACTTCTTTTTTTTTGTTGCATCTGTTTCAATACTTTTTCTTATTGTAATTTTTCATTCATAATTGAATATTAGCCAATTTCAATGATTCAGACTGTGTCTCTGGCAAATCTAAATGCTGACCTCTCGTTTAAATTATCTCGTCCTTCCTCAGCCTTTCTGGTATATCCACTTCACATGGCTCACCAAATCCAAAAGTTTTGTTTTAACCACTCTTTGTAAACTACTCCGAGCGATAGCTTCCACACCCAAGAAATCTTTAGGCACTGATAGAGCCATTTCCACAAGGCAGACACTATTTAAATTAACCAAATACAACACCCCAAAAAAAACACCTCAATATCCACTGTATTTAAGTGCAACAATCCTAAACCAAATGATGAATTATACTTTTTAATTTTGCAAGAGAGGCCAATTTTTGTTAAGGTCTTGGACCAGAACTCAAAGTTATATCAGGAAGCCAGATTAGACCCCAACAATTTTCTAATTGGCATGAATGTGAGGATAGGATGCTTTACTCCAGAAGTAATTCCACTGACAAATTGGTGATCTTTCATAGTAAAAAAAAGATTTAGAACTACAGTTTAAGAATAACTCTGACAAAATAAAACAGTTTAACTATTAAGAGTTGAACAATAGTTAAAAAGTGAATGGAATCAACTTTAATTTCTAACTTATCACTGTTTCAGTTCCAAATAAGCAATATTTGTTTACAGATTTAAAATCCCACTTAATATAAATATACTTGCTATAAGAATTGCAGAGTCTTGAACCCATCAGAGAGATTTTGAGTTTCAGAATAGCTTGCAGACCTCTGTCTTTAAACAAATATAGAACATAGAACATTACAGCGCAGAACAGGCCCTTCGGCCTTCAATGTTGCGCTGACCAATTAAGAAAAAGCAATGACCCTCTAACCTAAACCATTCCCTTTTCATCCATAAACTTATCTACTAACATCTTAAACGCCACCAAACTTGGCGCATCTACAACTGACGCAGGCAAGGCATTCCATACCCTTACCACCCTCTGGGTAAAGAACCTACCTCTGACATCTGTCCTATAACTACCACCCCCTAATTTAAAGCTATGTCCCCTCGTGCTAGCTTTCTCCATCCTCGGAAAAAGGCTATCACTGTCCACCCTATCTAAACCTCTAATCATCTTATATGTTTCAATAAGGTCTCCTCTTAGCCGCCTCCTTTCTAACGAAAACAACCTCAATCCCTCAGCCTCTCTTCATAAGACCTGCCCTCCATACCAGGCAACATCCTGGTAAACCTCCTCTGTACCCTCTCCAATGCCTCCACATCTTTCTTATAATGCGGGGACCAGAACTATACACAATACTCCAAGTGCGGCCGCACTAGAGTTTTGTACAGTTGCAACATGACGTTGCGGCTCCAAAATTCAATCCCCCTACCAATAAAAGCCAAGATTCCATATGCCTTCTTAACAACCTTCTCGACTTGACTGCCTACTTTCAGGGATCTATGCACATACACACCAAGATCCCTCTGTTCATCAACACTATTAAGAATCCTACCATTAGCCCTATACTCTACACATTTGTTATTGCTGCCAAAGTGAATTACCTCACACTTTTCCACATTAAACTCCATTTGCCACCTCTCGGCCCAGCTCTGCAACTTGTCCAATTCCCTCTGCAAACTATAACACTCCTCTTCACTATCTACCACTCCACCGACTTTAGTGTCATCTGCAAATTTACTAATCCATCCTTCAATACCCTCATCCAGATCATTTATAAAAATTACAAACAGCAGGGGCCCAAAACAGATCCCTGAGGTATACCACTTGTAACCGAACTCCATGATGAATAATTTCCATCAACCACCACCCTCTGTCTTCTATCAGCTAGCCAATTCCTAATCCAATTCGCTAAATCACCCTCAATCCCATACATCTGCATTTTCTGCAGAAGCCTTCCATTGCCCTAACCAATCTTCTTTTCTTAACGTATCTAAAGAAAGCTTTAGGATTCTCCTTGATCCTATCAGCCAAAGTCTTCGCATGTCCTCTTTTAGCTCTTCTCAACTCACTCTTTAGTTCCCTCCTGGCTAATCTATAGCTATCCAGTGCACTAACTGAGCCTTCAAGCCTCATCCTGACATAAGCCTCCTTTTTCCTTTTAACCAGCGAATTATCTTTTTTAGTACACCATGGTTCCCCTACTCAACCATTTCCTCCTTGCCTGACAGGGACATACTTATCAAACGCCTTACGAAAGTCCATATATACCACATCAACTGCCTTACCCCCTTCCACCTCTTTGGTCACTTTTTCAAAAAACTCAATAAGGTTAGTAAGGCACGACCTACCCTTCACAAAACTATGCTGACTATCCCCATTCAATTCATTTCTCCCTAAATAACTATAAATCCTATCCCTAATAATTCTTTCCAATACTTTGCCCACAACAGAAGTAAGACTCACCGGTCTATAATTCCCAGGAAAGTCTCTATTTCCCTTCTTGAACAATGGGACAACATTTGCTATCCTCCAGTCTCCCAGCACTATACCTGTAACCAACGACGACCTGAAAATCAGAGCCAGAGGCTCTGCAATCACCTCTCTCGCCTCCCAGAGAATCCTAGGGTAAATCCCGTCCGGCCCAGGGGACTTATCTAATTTCAAACCCTCAAGAATATCTAGCACATCCTCCCTATCTACTTCAATACTTTCCAGTTTGCAATCCTGTACCTCAGTGTTCTCCACAACTACCTTTACATCTCCCTGCGTGAATACCGAAGAGAAATAGTTGTTCAGTGCCTCTCCAACCTCTTCAGCTCCACGCACAACTTCCCACTGCTGTCTATGACTGGCCCTAATCTTGCCCTAACCAATCTTCTATTCTTAACATATTTAAAGAAAGCTTTAGGATTCTCCTTGATCCTATCAGCCAAAGTCTTCTCGTGTCCCCTTTTAGCTCTCCTCAACTCACTCTTTAGCTCCCTCCTGGCTAATCTATAGCTATCCAGTGCTCTAACTGAGCCTTCAAGCCTCATCCTGACATAAGCCTCCTTTTTCCAGCAAATTAACTTTTTTAGTACACCATGGTTCCCTTACTCAACCATTTCCTCCATGCCTGACAGGGACATACTTATCAAGGACTTGCAGTAGCTGCTCCTTGAATAAGCTCCACATTTCAGATGTTCCCAGTCCCTGTAGTCCCTGTAGTCCAACCTATGCACCCTAATTCCCTCCTAATGGCCTCATAATTACCATTCCCCCAGCTATAACTACTGCCCCCAGGTTCATGCCTATCCCTATCCATCACTAAGGTGAACGTAACCGAATTGTGGTCACTATCACAGCAAGAATTAATAGCTGTTTTCTTCTGCTACAGTACTAATTCCTCCCATTAACCATATTATCATATGACCCTGTTAATCAACTTAATCAAAAACCCCCAGGGGAAATCTTCACTGATAAACTAAAATTCATTAGCTCTCTCCTAAGTAAAATCTACATGGCTAAAATGAGAAATTGGCCTGCTTACCCAGCATCTGAACAAAATATTTTCCAGACATATTTGCCTGCAGAAAACAAAATGAATCTTTAAACATTTGCCTTAAACATAAAAGAAAGACTATATCGATAGCAACAGCTGCCATCACAGTATGTGCCTTCCTCATTCCCAGTCTCAGGGTCCTTTCTCTCCATCTCATACTTTCTCTTTCACTGAAACACCAAAACCTTTCAAGTTTCTCTTCATATCTTTCCCTTTTGCCTGATGTTAAACATACAATGTACATTATCTATAACTTTTATATTCTTTCTATTTGAGGGTGCTGAAAACTACACAGTAATCCTAAGTACAGTCTAATTATGATCCTGTAAAATACTGATATTGTTTCTTTCTTTTGAATTTGGTGCATTCTCTCTGATCTGTCTGCAACATAATGACTTAACTGCTGCAAGTATTGGGGAGCTTCATATAAACAGCTTCCCATGAGTTCCAACTATTTTTCTGCAACAACTGCAATGGATAATGATCAAGAAGCCATGACCAAACTTTATAATGGGGCTCTCACTAGACTGCTTGATGGAGTGGCGCAGAGGCAGGATACCTATATCCCTACTCCAAGTTCTGGCCATCCAGCAGGGTGACCCTATTTTCTGCTTGTGATGCAGTGGCAGTCCTGGTCAGTGCAAGTGTACTCTAGAAAAGGTTGGGGAAGCAGTGTTGGAAGGAAATAAATGTTCTCCCAGTGGCTGCTATGTTCCTCACACACCAGCATCCATTCAAGCCCCACACCTCACCGCCATCTTAAATGTCAATACCTCTAACAACACTCTCCCCATTTATATCATTGCAGAACAAACTCAACCATAACAGGCATGAGTAGGTGCAGTCATCTGGAGTAATGCTATACTTCTGAACCCTAACAAGCTTTGAGGAATAATCCCTCAAGCTCATGGGGTAGAGGAAGACCACATCTGTGTGCTACTGAAGTGGGGGCAACAGAGTAGTATGAGAATCCTCAACATATATGCTGTCATTCCTCAAGTCTCATGTGAGTAATCAATGTTCCCTCTGTATCCCCTATAATGCACAGATGCCTTGTCCTTCCTCTTGCAGGCCAACCACCAAAACAGACTGGACCATCCTTGTGTCCCCTGAACCCAATGGTCTCCAGCAGCTCAGAGGAGGACTTCTCCTACCCCACCATTGAAGAGGCATTACAGCTGTCACCCATATTTGGCACCAGCTCAGATACTCACACCTTGGTGCATCCAAAACCTATCCAGGTTTCTGGATCACTCAGTGGTGAGCATCTGACAGCTAAAGATCCACAGCAGGCTGAGGAGGCAGAGACATACCAGGGAACTGGCAGTTATAGGAACACCAAAGCCCAAGTTGCTGCTGAGCCCTTTGCCAATGATGTCTTCCTGGGCCCAGTTGTCTCTTAGCTGCTGCAGCTGCAAAGGCAGAGTTGCAATATCAAGAAGGGATAACAGTTGAACTCTAAATGCAAGACTAGTTGGAGGAATCTTATTGCCTTCTATCTAAGAAGATGGTGCTGTATTTGCAGTGCGCTGAGGCTAACGCTGCAGGGTTGACAGTCGCAGTGGAGACCTTTGTGCAGGATGTGCACTTCATGGCAGTAGTTGTCTGTTCCATGATGCAGGGTTTTGACTGCATGGTGCATCAGAGGACAGGGGGGCTTCTGGATCTTACTCTATCTGCCCCTTCATCTCATGGAGGAACGCCAGGACCCCTGTGACCTGAAGAGAAGAGGATTGATGGGAGTACTATCAGAGCCATTCAGCCAGGGGACCCTAGGTATCTCTAGTTCACCTGACAACCTCTTTCCTGTGAGTGGCACATTTCCACTGAGGAGGCAAACAGTGAAACATTTGTGTTGCCCAAAAACAGGCCTGGACTCTCAAGATCCTGGCATTCCATGGGATGCCAAGGTCATCTCAGGTGAAAGGCTACCAAGGGAAACACCATGCTCACCTGGCACCTAACACCTGTGTAGTATGGGAATGGCAGTGCTATGTTCTTCCTACCTCCTTGGCATCCCTGAATAGGGAAGGGAATTCTCTCAGCTGTGATTAGGGCAGGAATCCAAGAAGGAGGGCATGGGAAGTTCTGCCTGCATTCCAGCCTTCACAACTCCTTTAAAGCTCCTACATGAAGGGAGGGTAATGCCTGCAAATGACCCCTTCCCAACCCTTTCCCTGAAATGGTGATTCTGGGATCACCACTCCCCGTCCCAAGACCTCTCCAGTGCCTCCTGAGCAGTGCACACCATGGATGGTGCTGGCTGCTGGAGAGGCCACCTCCAACATCCCCTTCAGAGGTGAAGATGCCAGGTTCATATTAATGTGGACTTGTTGTAAATGGCAATGGCATAAGATCATGCTGACGCCCACTAAATATCTGGTGGTGGAGGTGGAGGAGGAGTCCTGGAGAGAGTACTTGCTAATCACATGCTAATGTATTCAAATGAGCTTTCTACAGTCCTATAGCATGTGTGACACCACTCCACCAGTGAGGGGCTGGTAAGATCGAAGCTCGGAAATTCGCTGACATGAATGGCACTCTCTAGATTTTGAGCTCATGCCACCATTCCTGCAGATGGAGAATTTGGGCTCAAAATTGCCCCCAGAGTCATAGAACATTACAGTGCAGTACAGGCCCTTCGGCCCTCGATGTTGCGCGGACCAGTGGGACGAATTTAATGACCCTCTAACCTAAACTATTCCAATGTTATCCATATGCCTATCCACTGACCATTTGAACACCCTTAAAGTTAGGTGAGTCCACAACTGCTGCAGGCAGGGCATTCCATGCCCTTACTATCCTCTGAGTAAAGAACCTATCTCTGACATCCGTCCTATAATTATCACCCCTCAATTTAAAGCTTTTGAGTCTTTCGCGCCCAACACTCAATCACTCATTCTCTTGCTATTGCAGCAGTCACTGCTCCTCTTTGCCTACCATTCCACAATCTTGTCTCCTGTAGCCCTGGAGTAGGCTGACATCTGCCAAGGCTGAGAGCACTTTCAAAGAACACTTTTCACTAGAACACACCTTGTCAAAATAAAGGGTACAGGCTCTTACTCCAAGACAATCAAATCTCAAGTGTTGGAACTTTGTTCCTGAATGGAATGTGCACTATGTGCTTTGTGCCATCACATTGAAGCATGAGGCAGCCATATAGTTGTGTTGCCTGCGTGCAATCCTCTGAAGACATGGGCTCCAATGATTGGTATCTTGTGTAACCATGCCCCACCCCTAGGCTGCCAAATGCTGTTAAAAGGTTTAGCCAAAACAACCAATATGAGATTCATAAGTAGCCAGTTAAGCCTCTTCATTAGCTTATTGTCAGATTATTAATTGTCAGATTTGAATTTCCTTTTTAAGGCTCAGGACCCATCAGGTGTCTGCCATGAAGAAAGGCCAATGCAGTAGGAAGAAGTACAAAGACTATTAGGGATTGCCTGAAGGAAAACTACATTGAAAAAGCCACTATTATGTGTATTGCAGCAGTGTACTTGTAATCAAGGCTTTGTTGGAGGTTGTACAGACAGGAAGTCGGTTAGCTCAGCTGGCTGGACAGCTGGCTTGTGATGTAGAGCAATGTCAATAGCATGGGTTCTATTCCCATACTAGCTGAGGTTACTCATGAAAGCCTCACCTTCTCAACCTTGTCCCTTGTCTGAGGTGTGGTGATCCTCAAGTTAAATCACCACCAGTCACCAGCTTAAAGGGGACTGTCGCAACTTTACCTTTGCAGTCAGGTAGAAAACACATTGAACTGGCAGTGATGAAGCACGAGCAACTCGAGAATCTTAAATCTTGAAGAAATCGAGGGTGGCAGGGTGACACAGTGGTTAGCACTGCTATCTCACAGTGTCAGGGACCTGGCTTCAATTCCAGTCTTGGGTGACTGTGTGGAGTTTGCATATTTTTCCCATGTCTCCCTGGGTTTTCTCTAGATGTCTGATTGCCCCTCACAGTCCAAATATCTGAAGGTTATATTGATTGGCCATGCTTTAATGTCCCAAGATATGTAGATTACGGGGATTACAAGGATAGAGTCTGGATAAGATGCTCTGTCGGAGACTCATTGCAGGCCTGATGGGTTGAATGGCCACCCTCTGCACTGTAGGAATTGAAAAAGCAAAGGAAAAAGACGAAAACAAGAAGAAACCAAAGATCTAAAGTGCCATTAATTAGATATAAAATATGGTTCTGTTCCCCATTTATCATTGGTAAAAGCTAAGCATTCCACATTTTATTAATTGTTAATCACTTGAATAAAGTGAAAACGTTTACATTGCGAAACCTTGAAAAAAAACCCATGTAGGGTCACAACTTACAGTAAGGTGGGGACACAAGCTAAGTGGAAGCCAATCAGACAAAAGCAATTGGCACCATTGAAAAGGAACAGCTATTGCACAGGCAAGCAATTGTATAAAGTCAGGAGAATTGTCTATCATAACCCTTAAATCTTTATGAAGATATTTTGGAAGGACTTGTTTTGCTGGAGTGGGAGATTTTGGACTGATCCCTCGACTTATAGACCTCATAGTTTCATGAGAACCTATGGGGTTAAGAAATATTCCAATAGAAAGGATATAACAGAAAATGATCTTATGTCACTCAACAATACCCTCAGTGAGGAGCAACCTGAGAAGCAGATCCTCAGACAAGAAGAGCACAAGGCTGAGGATTGCAGGGCAGAAAGACAGCAAAGATATATCAGCAATAGATCTATTGCCTGGACATGTCAAAGCATCAGTGCTTCAAAATGGTGTGCCTGTCCAGGCATGTGGTTAATTGTATATCCTTAATGAGGGTCATCCAATTTCACATAGGAAGTAGCTTTTCCCCCTCAGCTATAAAAGTCTCAGCTATCTTATACTGTTTAATAACTGCATTCTTCCAAGTAGCAACAGCCAACTTTGCCATCATTGCATCCTAGAGGCAACAAATGCTCTGTTTGAAAGGGCAGGGAATCACACTGAATTCAAGGTAAATAGCAACACTTAAAGAACAATGGAATTTGCCTCTGTCACCAGTTTCCCTTAGGTGCACTGGATTATATATTATATACATCAATGCACAGACTGACCAAATTTCTCAAATGGAAAGGATTCCACTCCCTAACTCTCCAGCTAATCTGCGACCATAGCAAACACTTTATGCAGGTGTTATTTTCCATCTTGGTAGCTGCTTTGACAGCTTCATCCATCATTAGTATGACATAGCTCTTCTTGGAGGGTTTTGGAAATAGATAGCTGTTAGTTGATAACTCTCATCCTATGTGGCTGTTGCCTTCAGTGCATAATCCTGCCTCAGAAATGGAAAAACATTACAACCAATACCATCATTAAGGAACCCAATTGGACTTGAGGTTCAGATATGTGGCCTTAAGGTTCTCATGCATTGGCCTGGCTCTTCATAACATGACTCTCCACAGAAGTATGCATCTTGAGAGGAAGAAACATTAGAACAGCACAACTCCTCAGAGGAGAAAGAGAACAAAGAAGTCAAGCAAAAAGCTAAAAGAGAATTGAAGAGCAGTTCCTCTGTTTTACAGGGATATTGCCTTTGTAGGCTAAGGAAACAGTGTATTTATCAGGATGGGAAGGATACAAGAGCCACTCTGATCCAGACACTCAGTCTGTATGGCGGTTTGGAGAGGTAATTCTCCTTCACTTTATGAAAGTAAACAATAGCCCAATGGTTAAGGATTTGCAAGACTCTCCACCAGATATATTTTTTCCAGCACACAGCTAATGTGGGTTCACTTCTGGTCTTGGGTGACTCTATGGAGTTTGCACATTCTCTGCGTGGGTTTCCTCAGGGTGCTCTGGTTTCCTCCCACAATTCAAAGATGTGTGAGTTAGGTGGATTGACCATGTTAAATTGCCCCTTAGTGTGTAGTTAGGGTGATTAGCAGAATAATGTGTCGAGTTATAGGCATAGGGCAAGGTGTGGCCCTGGGTAAAATATTCTTTCAGCAATGCAGTGCAGACAACTTCGGCTGAATGGCCTCATTCTTCATTTTAGAGATTCTAAAAGCATACTTCTTTGCTTTTTCAATCCTTATTTTCTATTTTTCTGCCTTTAGCCAAGATGAAGTAAAAACACACAATATTTAATGAATACAATGACATGTCAGTGCTTTATCAAATTATGGTTTAATTTCATTTGATCAAGTACCAATGAGATGGACTGTGCTGACATTCAGTCCTACAAGTTTCTTTCTCCATGGCTGAGGGAAAATGCATCAAATGGAAATTGGAAAAGCTACCTTTCTAAATCTGATGCTAATTATACTACTTCAAAAACACATATTTCAGATACACATGGCTCTCCAAAATATTGACCTAAAATGAACAAGAAGGTAAATAAAAATGTGTGCATATGTTAGTACTAAAGACAGGAGTTCCCTAACTGTGTCCCACTGGGTTCTGCAGGGTCCCTGTGGGGATCAGTTCAGCCAAGAGTCCCAAGAAGAGCCTGTGAATCTGTGAAGAGTTGGAAAATGTCTCTTTTTTTATAACTTTGAACTAGATTTTCATGTAAATCTGTTCTGCAGCAATAGAAAGCCTTTAAAGCTGATCAGGAAGTCATGGCTAGCAGTAACTCATGAGGTCAGCAGCATAAGATTGATGAGTAACTGGTGCACCATTCTCTTGACTTCAGCTCATTTCAGCTGTGATGCAATCTTTCTGCAAAAGCACTGGAAACATTTTTTGTGACATTGGAGTACATTTTTACGTAAAACTGTTGATGGGACAAATATACTACAAAGATTTTCTTTACATTTTCATTGAATTTATTGATTGCATAATGGACAATTGATCTCCGTTGCTAGTTTTAAACCAGGGGAAAAAGTTGAAAATCTATCCCATTATTCATGTTTGTTGATGCTAGTAACTATAACTACTGTTGTTGAAGTCAATTGCAACACTGAGCAGAAATGAAACCAGGAAAAACTCACTTTGGATGGCATTTTCCATCCTTTCTGCCGAAAGAATTATCTGATTCCCCCTTCAGTCATCCAAATGTGGTGGGTTCCTGGGCAATACTGTGGTCAAAGTGGAGATCCTACCACAAGCAATGGCAAGTCACTTGTACTGCCAGAACACCTGCCTCCATGGAGGGGAAATGGAAAATTCCAGCCTTTGTATATTTTACCTAATGCTATTTATGCCATTTCTGATATATATTTCAGGTAAAGAAGGCAAGCGTGGACCAGAATTATCAGATCATGACACTTGTCAGGGACAAAAAGGTAATTTAAAATGTGTGTAGATATTAATGCTTTATATCTTTTGCTATTTTAAGTCAATTGCCAGGATTTTCCCCAATCTCAGCAAAGGCCAAAGGGTGAGAAAAGTGACATTGAAGTCCTCAACCACAGTGATTGGTATAAACATCATACAGTGCAACGCTTTGAGGAAAAAATGTTAAAGTATACCGCTGGCAGACTGGCCTCTGATTTGTATTCACTTCCATCAACTTAAACACTTGATGATCCAAGATGCCATTTTAAAAGGCTGCTCCAGTGCGTAGCAAGCAAATTGGTTCATCTACATGTCCCTCCCACCACTCAGCCACTAATCAGGCATCACCCTTTATCTTCTGAGTGCACTACTGATCTGAGCTCCCCTGGTGCATACCTTTATAGATGATTTATGCTGCACGCCATTTTGTTATCATGCTGCCACGATTGTTTTGATATGGGGTAATGATTCCAGCATTTGGGTCTAATAATGAGATGTTAATTTATTATAATGATGTTCCTAATGTAGAATGTTTAGAAATATGGCCTATCACTGATGGGAGATGAGATATTTGCATCTTGCTTTCATACTGAAGTAAAATGCGACTTTGTACTTCCACTCCTGTCACCAAACCCACCCAACACAAACGATAATTGGAGATCCCGGTCAATGTAATTATATTTAAGGAGATACTTTCATTTTCCTTGAATCCATCATTTGTATAATTTCAAAAGATCTGCATTCTAATTTTATATCTGAGGGGCATATATTGAGGGCAAGATCTCCCTATGTGTGCCTTACAAGAAGCTAATTATCTAATCACTTAATGGATACATTTAGCACCTCCCTCAGCCTCCTTCATCTTGATTTAAATTCCCTTTCTACTATTATGGCTCCCCCAGCCTCCCATTCCTCACCGTATAAATCATCTTTGATTTTCTTTGCTCTTAGCTCTGACAAAGGGTCATTCAGACTCAAAACATTAGCTCTGTTCTCTGTCCGCAGATGCTGTCAGATTTGCTGAGATTTTCCAACATTTTCTGTTTTCGTTTCAGATTCCAGCATCCACAATATTTTGGTCTTATTTATGATGCTAATTATACTACTTCTCAAACATTCCAGATGCAGAAGATACTCCCAAACATAAAAGTAGAATATCAGATCCTGAACCTTGTCACAAAAAAAAAGGTAAATAAAAATATATATTTGGGTTAGTTTTTAAACAATGCCTTCAGAAGACATCCTGTCTATTTTCTGTATTCAATGAAGTACTGCCGTGATTTCCTTTTGTGCAACCAGATTTCATTGGAGTTCATATCTATCCTGAAAGTGAATGATCCTAGGTAGATTCATTTTGTCTCGTATAAAGGAAATGATGGCAGTATGAAAGGGAACAAAGGAAATCCTGTAACTGTATGCAACAACCTTGTTACTTTCTATGTTATCCATAATGATAAACATCTACTCGCTGCAAAATCTTATCAAAAAAATAGCCAAGTGTTGTGTTCGTCTTGAAATATGGAGTGTTTCATGCCAACAGTGTTGGCTGTTTTCAGGCCAAATCTTATGCCTCATTCGTATTAATTTCTATTCCCATGCGTTTCACCAGCAGCATGTTCTCTCTGTTCTTCCTTGGCATAATTACTTAACTGCTTGTAAGCACTGGAGAACTCCATATAAATTGCTCCCCAGCAGTCCCTGGCACTTGATTAGTAAGTTTGCGGATGACACAAAGGCTGGCGGATTTGCAGATAGCAATGAGGACCATCAGAGGATATAGCAGGATACAAATCAGTTGGAAACTTGGGCGGAGAGGTGGCAGATGGAGGTTAATCTGGACAAATGTGAGGTAATATATTTTGGAAGGTCTAATACAGATAGGAAATATACAGTAAATGGCAGAAACCTTTGGAGTATTGATAGGCAAAGGGACATAGGTATACAGGTACACAGTTCACTGGAAGTGGCAATGCAGGTGGAGAAGGTAGTCAAGAAGCACACTTGCCTTCATCGGCAGGAGTATTGAGTTTAAAAATTGGCAAGTCATGTTGATGCTTTATCGAACCTTAGTGAGGCTACACTTGGAATATAATGCTCAATTCTGGTCGCCATATTACCAGAAAGATGAGGAGGCTTTGGGAAAGGTACAGAAAAGATTTACCAGGATGTTACCTGACATGGAGGGCATTAGTATGAGGAAAGGTTGGAGAAACTTGGCTTGTTCTCATTGGAGTAACGGCAGTTGAGGGGTGACCTGATAGAAATCTACAAGATTATGAGGAGTATGGACGAATGGATAGTCAGAAGTTATTTTCCCAAGGTTGAAGAGTCAATTACCACGAGGCATAGGTTTAAGGTGCAAGGGGCAAGTTTTAAAAGAGATTACGAGGCAAATTTTTTTTACATAGAGATTGGTAGGTGTCTGGAACTCATCGCCAGGGAGGTAGTGGAAACGGTTACAGTAGTGACTTCTAAGGGGCATCTTGACAAATACATGAATGAGATGGGAATAGAGGGTTTTCGTTAAGTCAGGCAGCAATGTTGGTGCAAGCTTGGAGGGCCAAAGGGCCTATTCTTGTGCTGTAATTTTCTTTGTTCTTGTTCTTTGCACTTGTTCAATGATGACTGCAGGAGATGGCAGCCAAAGTCATCTCAGGCAAAAGGGCATGTAAGTCATCAGCCACCGCAATCTCAACTGTGGATCCTAGGAAGACATCTAGACATAGTGGGAGGGTGAGGTAGATGAAGAAACCATAGGCACTTAGTGAGCATGGGTGAATATCGGAATATTGGTACTATCACAGTAAGGTCACCATTTTGTTCTGAATGTTTATCAATAAATTGCATTTTATTCACCTTTTTCTGTTTGTGCCATCAAGCTTAGGGGTAGTACTGCATACATGAATCATAGAATTCCCCACAATGCAGAAGGAGACCATTCGGCCCATTGAATTTTCACCAATTCTCCGACATGCCCTATCACCATAATTCATCTTTTTCCCCTGCTGATCTCTCAAACTTACACATCTTGGGACACTAAGGGGCAATTTTGCTTGGCCAATCCACCTGCATATCTTTGGGCTGTAGTGGGAAACTAGAGCACCCAGAGGAAACCACACAGAAAAGGGGAAAACATTTTAATTCCACATAATCACCCAAGACCGGATTTGAACTGGGTGCCTGGCGCTGTGAGGCAGCAGTTGTAACCACTTTGCCACTTTGCCTGTGGAGTTTGTGAATGGCTGTGCTACGTCCCTTCCACTTTCTTGCCAGCCCTCATTTAGAAAGGGCACTCCCTCAAGTGCGATATGAGAGGAACCCAAGACTGAGAACACAAGAAGCACTACCAGCCTTCATAATTCCTTTACAGTAAGGGGTGCCCCTCCTGACCCCCTCCCCAAAATGTTGATTCTGGGACCCCCCACTTCTGGCCCAAGATGAACACGTACATGTCCCCTCCAAAGTTAGGTGAAGGCACCAGGTTTGTGCTTATACAGAGCTGTTGTAAATGGCATCAGAGTGATATCACTCCAGCGACAGTTGAAATACTGTGCGGGCTCAATATCTGAAAAGAGTATACTTTAATAACATGCTAACATATTAAAATGGATTTTTTGCAGCATGCTTCAGAGTACTCCACCAGCAAGGTGCTGGGAAGATCAGAATTTAGCACGAATCATGCTCTCCGGATTTTGAGCCCATGCTGCCATTTCCACAGACAGAGTGTGGGCTCATAATCACCCCCAGGATGTGGCCTTACCCTGCTCTTATCGTCAAATTGTTCCACAAGAAGAAATGGAATCTGTCAGTGGTAGCCTAATGAAATATTTTCAGGGGATCATATGGCTCAATCGGTGCTGCTATCTTTAAAACAGAAGTTCTTGGTTCCAGACACACTTCATGGACTGCATTTTATATGGCACCTGCCAGCTATGGTTTGGATAGGGAAGGCAGGTATAGTAGAGTGGGTGCCATGACCTACCACATTCCTGCCCACATCTGATTGCACGTTCCCAATGAGAGGTGGCTGATGCTAAAATCAACAGCGCATCCATCATATTTAGCTAACTTATCAAGAGTCAATTAAGCTTGCTATCAAGCTGAGTTAACCTGTGCTTTTCACAGCAAGAAACATTTGAAATAAACTGTCATGTGGAAGCAGGCAGCTTTTTTTTAAAGAATATGATTGCCAAAGGGGCCTGGGTATACTGGTACACAGGTCACTGAAAGTGGCAATGCAGGTGGAGAAGGTAGTCAAGAAGGCATATGGCATGCTTACCTCCATCAGCCGGAGCATTGCATTTAAAAATTGGCAAGTCATGTTCCAGTTTTATAGAACCTCAGTCAGGTCCCACTTGGAACATAGTGTTCAATTCTGGTCGCCACATTACCAGAAGGACGTGGGGCCTTTGGAGAGGGTACAGAAAAGATTTACCAGGATGTTGTCTGGTATGGAGGGCATTAGCTATGAGGAAAGATTGGAGAAACTTAGTTTGTTCTCACTGGCATGACAGAGGTTGAGGGGGTGACCTGATAGAAGTTATAAGATTATGAGGGGCATGGACAGAATGGATAGTCTGAAGCTTTTTCCCTAGGGTGGAAAAGTCAATTACTGGGACATAGGTTTAAAGTGCGACGGACAAGGTTTAAAGAAGATATACGAGATAAGTTTTTTTTAACGTTGAGGGTGGTGGATGCTTGCAACTCACTCCTCAATTTAAAGCTGTGTCCTTCATGCTAGCCATCTCCATCCGAGGAAGAAGGCTGTCAACTGTACACCCTATCCATTCCTCTGATCATCTTGTATGTCTCTATTAAGTCACCTCTTAACCTTCTCTCCAATGAAAACAGCCCCAAGTTCCTTAGCCTTTCCTCATAAGACTTTCCCACCATACCAGGCAACATCCTGGTAAATTTCCTCTGCACCTTTTCCAATGTTTCCACATCCTTCCTATAATGTGGCGACCAGAACTATATGCATAATTCCAAGTGTGGCTGCATCAGAGTTTTGAACAGCTGCAACATGACCTCATGGCTCTTAACCTCAATCCTTCTACCAATAAAAACTAACACACCATATGCCTTCTTAACAACCCTATCAACCTGGGTGCCAACTTTCAGGGATCTGTACACATGGACACCGAGATCTCTCTGCTCAACCACACTACAAGTAACTTACTATTAGCCCAATCCTCTGTATTCCTGTTACTCCTTCAAAAATGAATCACTTCACACTTTTCCGCATTAAACCTATTTGCCACCTTTCAGCCCAGCTCTGCAGCTTATCTATGTCCCTTGGTAACCTGCAACATCATTCCGCACTTTAGTATCAACTCCACTGACTTTAGTATCATCCGCAAATTTACTAACCCACCTTTCTACACCCTTATCCAAGTCATTTATAAAAATGACAAACAGCAGTGGCTCCAAAATAATCCTTGTAGTATACCACTAGTAACTGAATTCCAGGATGAACATTTCCCATCAACCACCACCCTCTGTCTTCTTGCAGCTAACCAATTTCTGATTCAAACTGCTAAATCATCTTCAATCCCATGCCTCCATATATTCTGCAATAGCTTACCATGGGGAACCTCACCAAATGCTTTACTGAAATCCATGTACACCATGTCAACTGCTTTACCCTCATCCATCTCTTTGATCACTTTCTCAAAGAACTCAATAAAAATTGTGAGGCAAAACCTACCTTTCACAAAACCATGCTGACTATCCCTAATCAAATTATTCCTTTCCAAATGATTATAAATCCTATCTCTTATAATCCTTTCCAAAACTTTGCCCCCAATAGAAGTAAGGATCACTGATCTTTAATTACTAGGGTTGTCTCTATTTCCCTTCTTGAACAAGGGGACAACATTTGCTATCCTCCAGTCTTCTGGCATTATTCCTGTAGACAATGATGACATAAAGCTCAAAGCCAAGGCTCTGCAATCTCCTCCCTAGCCTCCCAGAGAATCCTAAGATAAATCCCATCCAACCCAGGGGACTTATCTAATTTCATACTTTCCAAAATTGCTAACACCTCCTCCTTATGAACCTCAATCCTGTCTAGCCCAATAGCTTGTATCTCAGTATTCTCCTTGACAACATTTTCTTTTTCCTGTTTGAATACTCATGAAAAATATTTATTTAGTGCCTCTCCTATTTCTTCGGACTCCACGCACAACTTCCCTGTACTGTCCTTGACTAGTCTATCTTACCCTAGTCATTCTTTTATCCCTGACCTACCTATAGAATGCTTTAGGGTTTTCCTTGATCCTATCTGCCAAAGACTTCTCATGTCCCCTCCTGGCTCTTCTTAGCTCTCTCTTTAAGTCCTTCCTGGCTAACTTGTAACTCGCAAGCACCCTAACTGAGCCTTCACATCCCACCCTTCCTCTTCACAAGTGATTCAACTTATAGAACACTACATAGAACACTACATAGAACACTACAGCACAAACAGGCCCTTCGGCCCACAAGTTGGGCCGAACACAACAAAACCTACCCAGCCATAGACCTATCTATAACCCCCAATCCCATTGGATCCCATATACTCATCCAGAAGTCTTTTAAAAGACCCCAGCGAGTTTTCCTCGACCACTACAGACGGCAGCCAATTCCATTCACTCACCACCCTCTGAGTGAAAAACTTTCCCCTAGCATCCCCTCTGTACTTGCTTCCCTGCACCTTAAATCTGTGCCCTCTTGTCGCGACCATTTCAGCCCTGGGAAATAGTCTCTGAGAGTCCACCCTATCTATTCCTCTCAACATCTTGTAAACCTCTATCAGGTCGCCTCTCAACCTTCGTCTCTCCAGGGAGAACAGTCCCAGCTCCCTCAACCTGTCTTCATAAGGCATGCCTCCCAATCCAGGCAACATCCTTGTAAATCTCCTCTGCACCCTTTCAATAGCTTCCACGTCCTTCCTATAGTGAGGCGACCAGAACTGCGCACAGTACTCCAAGTGTGGTCTGACAAGGGTCCTATAAAGCTGCAGCATTACCTCCTGACTCCTGAACTCAATCCCTCGATGAATGAAGGCCAGTACACCGTAAGCTTTCTTAACCACATCCTCCACCTGGGAGGCCGATTTGAGAGTCTTATGGACCCGGACCCCAAGATCCCTCTGCTCTTCCACACAGCTAAGACTCCTACCTTTGATAGTGTACTCATTCATCCCGTTGGATCTGCCAAAATGGACCACAACACATTTATCCGCGTTGAAGTCCATCTGCCACTTCTCCGCCCAGTCTTGCATCCTGTCGATGTCATGCTGCAACTTCTGACATCCCTCCAGACCATCCACAACACCACCGACCTTCGTGTCATCGGCGAACTTACTCACCAATCCCTCCACTTCCTCATCCAGGTCATTTATGAAAATGACAAACAGCAAGGGTCCTAGAACAGATCCCTGGGGCACTCCACTGGTGACCGACCTCCATGCAGAAAAAGAGCCATCCACAACCACCCTCTGCCTTCTGCAGGCAAGCCAGTTCTGGATCCACAAGGCCAAAGCCCCTTGGATCCCATGGCCTCTCACCTTCTCAAGAAGTCTTGCATGTGGGACCTTGTCAAATGCCTTGCTGAAGTCCATAAACTTGCTGAAGTCCACAAAGTCCATTTACTAACTTCTTTAGTAAATCACGGTTCCCTCACTCAAGCACTTCCTCCCTACCTGACAGGTACATACTTATCAAGGACACGCATTCCTCAAACAAAACTCCACATTTCAATTGTGCCCATCCCCTGCAGGTTCCTTCCACATCCTATGCGTCCTAAATCTCGCCTCATCACATCTTATTTCCTTTGCCTGAGCTATAACTCTTGCCCTGTGGTACATACCTATCCCCTTCCATCGCTAATTTTGGTCACTATTACCAAAGTGCTCACCTACCTCCAAATCTAACACATGGCATGGTTCATTACCCAGTACCAAATCCAGTGTGGCTTCGCCTCCTGTTGGCCAGTCTACATACTGTGCCAGGAAACCCTCCTGCACACATTGGACAAAAGCTGACCCATCTAAAGTATTCAAACTGTAGCTTTTCCAGTCAATATTTGTCAAGCTAAAATTCCCCATAACCCTCTTACTTTCACTTCTATCCAGAATCATCTTTGCAATCATTTCCTCTACATCTCTGGAAGTTTTCGAAGACCCATAGAAAACTCAAAGTGAATAGGTTAACTAACCTATTAATAAACCAAATAAAATACAGTTCTAATGGAATGCTGTTTAGATAAATATAATTCTTTTAGTCATTCTCAAAATACAAAAACTTTTTTTCTTCCAGAATCTTCTGTCTTCTTTGCTATTTTCACTGTTGAGATGCAGCTTTCTTTTAAGACATAAATGAGCTTTGGAAGGGGCAGTTACTTTGTCAGAGATCAGCTGCTATATGGCTCTCTTGAGCTGAAAGCTGTCTCTTATATTCCTGATCACATTCTAACATTCTTACAATGGGATTAGTTCTCAGATTACCGAAACATCAAATTTAAATCTGATAGGCTGCTGTTAGCAAAGTGCTAGTTTAAACTGATTGGGCAAAATTCAAAAACACTTGTTGCTTTGGCAACACCACTACCTGGTCTCTCGATACAACGTTTCAATCTATGTACTGCATATACACCTGCATCTCTTCTTTTTTAAACTCCTAAATATATGCACAAAACATTACCTTTATAAATGACAATTTTACAAATTTTATAGTTTTTTCTTAAGTGTTGCAAAGCAACTTTGCAACACTTCCCACCCTTTAAGAAAAAAAAGCACCATTGTAATGAAATGATGGCTTTATTTTTTTCTTTTTTAAACTCATGATAAAGCATCCGCAATAATATTTTCATGACCTGCCACATGTACAATCTGTAAATTAAATGCTTGCAACATGAGACTCCAATGAAACAGTCTGGTATTCTTGTCCTTAAATCTTTCCAGGTATGTCAAAGGATTGTGATCAGTATACACAATCATCTCTGATGCATTGTTTGTAATGTAAACATTAAAATGTTGCCAGCTCATTAATAAACTAAATAATTCCTTTCCAATAGTGGAATATCTTGTCGAGTAGATATTGAGTTTTTTTCGAAAAATAACCAGTTGGCCTTTCAATTCCAAATCATTGTCCTGTCACAACACAGCTCCAATCTCTACATCGCTGGCATCAATGGTGAATTTAAAATGTTTCAAAAAGTTTGGTGTGACTAAAACACTATTTTCAAATTTTCAAATGCCTCCTGGCATTGTTATGTGAGACAGCAGTGCTAACCAACGTGCTACAGTGTCACCCCTAGTCACAGCATTGACCTTCCGATAATCTATGCAAAATCGTTGAGTACCATCAGGTTTGGGGATGATTGGCAAACTCCACTTGCTTTGACCCGGCTCTATGATGTCTTGTAGCATCGCTTCCACTTCCATCTGAATCTGCGCTGCTTTAAGAGGATTAAGCCGGTAAGGATGTTGTTTTATCAGAACAGCATTCCCTACATCAGTCTCATTATATATCATTAGTCCTCCCCATTCTATTTCTACTTAGGTCCTCATGGTATTGTAACAAGACTTTCAATTCAGTTCTCTGTTCCTGGGACAGATAGCTCACTATCCTATTCCATTCCTTAAGCACTTCTTTATTATTCAAATCGTTCATAGCACATTAAGATCCACATCATCTGGATTTGATTCCTCACTTTGAGTGGCAGTAACTATTTCTCCAGTTCCCTTTCCCTGTAATAGTACTGTTTTATCATGTCCACATGACATACACTATAGATTTTTTTTCCTAGCTGGCATCTTTACCAGATAATTCATCTGACTTAACTCCTCAATCTGATAGGGACCACAAAACCTTGCTTTTAAGGGATCTCCTACCACTGATAATAGCACCAATACTTTATCCCTACAGGCAAATATACAAATTTTAGATTTCTTATCTGCTTTTTCTTTCATTAAGTGCTGGGCCTTCAAATGTTGTCTAGCTAATTCATCCACTCTGTTTCATGTTTCTCTCACCTCAGAATCCAACCGTGAGATTTCTGACTTTGGACCTACCAACTTTTCCTTATTAATTTTAAAAGTCCTCTTACTTTGTATTCAAATATCAATTCAAATGAAGTAAACTGAGTTGATTCATTTGGAGCATCTCTAATAGCAAATAATATAAAGGAAATACTTTTATTCCAATCAATTGGCTAATCCTGGCAATAAGCCCTCAACATGGTCTTTCACCCCTGAAATTCAGGATGGTATGCATGTTCTGTGTTTGATGCCTAAACTATCCATGACCTCTGTAAATAATTTGGCAGTTAAATTAAACCTTTTGTCTGATTACATCTCTCTAGGTAATCTATAAAGGTAAAGAAAGCAAGCAACTCCCCCACAACATTTTTTGCTTGATATTCTGTAAAGGAATCCTGGAAACCTGATGGACGCATCCATTTTGGTTTCCACTTATGGTTTTCAGAATTCGACCTACACAATCAACTATAACCCATGTAAAAAGTTGTTCAGATGTTGGAACTGGCATCAAGAATGCTGGTTCTATCACTGCTTGTGACTTTCGTATTATATGACATGTATAACAGGTACGGCAAACTTCAACCATATCTTTATGTAATTCAGGTCAATAAAAATGCTTCTATATCTTAGCCTGAGTCTTCATCACTCTTAGATGACCTCCTGCAAATAATTCATATGCTACCTGCAATACTCCCTGTCTGTATTTACTGGCAACACAATCTGGTGAACTTCTGCCCATTTCTTATATGCACTAGCCTCCACAAATCTCCATTTTTGACTTAAGGGCTTATCCTTAAGGTAATATCATTCTGGAATACACTCTGACTCTTTTTCCCTATAGGTTTTATGATACAAATTATTTGTCTCATCTTTTTGTTGTAACTCCATTAATCTTTCAGAACTAAACAGAGCTTAGGTTATTGTTTTACCACCTCATCAAACAGAGTGTCAACTCCTTCATCTTTCTCTTTTGTTCTCCCTTCCTGCTTTAAATTATGACTGTGGAATCTTGTCACCACATACTCCAGAAAAAATCCAGGGTGTTTTCCTTTTAACTGCTCAGTTCCCTGGTTTTCTTTTGGCTTTTGCACTGCAATGGGCATCACAGCCACCTGTGATCCAGCTATATTGTTTTCAAGGATAAGCTCGACTCCTAGAATAGTTAACTTTTCCATCACTCCTAATCTTGATTGGACTTTCTAGCTTTATCTTAGATAGGGGAACACTGCTTCTCTTTCTATTTATTTGATAGATTACCAGTCCCTCACACAATATTTTAGAAGGAATGAAGATATTTTTATCTCTATTAGAGACAGATTAGCTCCTGCATCTCTCAGTATTTTAACTTCTTTACCCTCTTCCCCTGCTCTACCTGAGTAAACATTACCCACACAGCCCATAAATGCAGTCCATGCCTTGACTGTGCACTTTCCTTCAGCTCCTCAACTTCTCTCAAGATTTTCTTCACTGTTTTAACTCATCCCACTGATTGAACATCTGTTACCACATTCTTTTTCTAATGCCTTTCTTAAGCCCCTCACACTGCATCTTTGCATGCCCTACCTCACAACAGTGAAAACACCTGAGGTCTTTCATCTCTTTTCCATTCTCTTTTCACAGGTGGTAAACTGTTCCCAATGTGGTCTACTTTTTGTTTTTCATTGAAGGATCTCCCTTTTTCCCAATTTTTATCTTTCACGGAATGAAATTGCTATTCGAAGCCAAGGAGAGCTCAGTTCTCTTAAAAGTGCTGAATTGGTGGGAAAACTAGTCTAGATCATGAGTCTTTTCAGTGCATCTTTCAACCTGAAACTATGCAATGCAGAGATCATAATTGTGAATATCATTAAAAACCTGGGTGGAGTGGAGGGAGGTGCCTATCACACCAGAGACTGATAATTCTGGAACTCTGCATATGCGCAGTGGCTGTCAGTCTCCCCATTTGCGGGGAGGCATGGTGCCACAGTGGTTAGCACCGCTACCTCACAAGACCAGGGATTTGGGTTCAATTCCCAGCTTAGGCCACTGTCTGTGTGGAGTTTGCACAATCTCTGTGTCTGCATGGGTTTCCTTTGGGTGCTCCAGTTTCTCCCTATAGTCCAAAGATGTGTAGATTAGGCACAATGGCCATATTAAATTCCCCCTCGGGCACAGAAGTGTAGTGGCTTCTGTTATTTTCACAATAACTTCAGTATAATGTGAATGTGAGCCTATTTGTGACATTAGTAAATAAGCTTTTGCTGGCCAGATCAATCACTGGCCAGCCCAGGACCTCCGCAGTGCTGCTCCTCTAGCCACTCCCACAGCTCGATCGTGGGCCCCATGACAATTCCTGGGCCAGTCCTGACCCCCTCCCCATCCCAGGGCACCCCGATTTTGAGCCCCCCGCACCCAGCAGTGGCAATCCCCCCCCAACAGGAGGCAGGACCTCCCAGCAGACCACCATCATCTCCTCCCTCACAGAGCCCACCCCAATCACTGGCCTCCCTCCAGCCCAGACCGATCACCATGCACAGTGGCAGCAGAACCCTCACTCCCGTCAATCACTCCCTAGGCCTCACCCATAATAAACCCCACTCCCCAGGCACTGCCCGATGCCTGATGGGCATGGACACTTTGCCCCTTGGGCAGTGTCAGGGGCACAGACTGGCACTGCCAGGGTGCCAATGCTAAGGGGGCACCACTTCCCTGTTGCCCAACCCTAGGGGCCCCGATTGTTTCATGCCGGGCAAATAATGACATTTAAACTACATTTAAAATACATCTAAGATTTAAATCATTGACTTCTCTTCCTGCCATTTTCCAGTGCAGTTCCGACTGCGCCTGTTCCCTGGCTTTAGGAGATGCGCATGGATCAGGAACACACGCACGAATTCCGTGAAATGGCCAACATATGTTTCTCCTGACTGGTCCTGCCAGAAAATTTGCGGGTCATGATGGAATATCGCCCCCTAGATTTCAATTTATGCACTGATCTACATTTGCCATCTCTGCAGCTCTTCTTACTATTTCAGCTTTCTGTTCCTCCACATGAGCTCTTATCACTCCTGGAAGCGAGTTTTTAATCTTCTTTAGCAGAATAATATCTCTAATAGTCTGTTCATGTTTCTTTTATCTTTAACACTCTCACCCATCTATCAAAGTTGCTCTGCTTAATTCTTTCAAGTTTGATATATGTCTGACCTAGTTCTTGCCTTACATTTTTGAACCATTGTCTATGTGCTTCTGGTACCAATCCATAAGCACTCAAAACAGCCTTATTTACTTTATAGTTTCCTGACACCTCCTCTGACAGCACTACAAACATCTCAGTCACCCACTTATCAACTTGATCTGAATTAACATTACCCACACCTTCTCTGGTCTTTTCATCTGTGTAGCTAATTTCTCAAAGGAAATGAAAAAGGCTTCTGCACGTTTTTCATTGAATGTTGGGAAGTTTGGACTTATTTGTATATATCCCAACAGGCAGTTGGCTATGCTGACCTTGCTCAGTATCACCTCCAGCGTGTATCTTTATATGTGTCACCTGAAGTCTTTTTGCTTCAACTTCCACCTTCATCTTTTCAAACTCAAACAATTTTTTCTCTTTCCCTTTCTTCTGCTAAAGTCTTCTTCTCTTCTCTCTTTTTCGAACTCAGCCTTTTAAGTTCACTTTCTAACTTCAATCGTCTCACTTGCAATTTAATTTTTTTCTAACTCCACTGCACTTGACTGCTCTTCCGATATACCTAAATGCTTGGCTATCTCTATTATAATTTCAGCTTTCCTATTATCCATCGTTAAATCAAATTGTAGCCTATTTGCCAATTTTTCTTTCTTTCTAAACTTTCTTGGCAAATTTGGGAAACATCTTCAATCCCAGAATCTCTTTAGCAATGTTAAGAGCCATTTCTCCAATTTTGATTTAACCAACTTGTTGTTAGCTAACAAATCTTCCATTTCTCAGTTAAGGTTTACTTAAAAATCCAGGACTATTCAAATCCAGGACATGAGGTCCTAAGACTGTTCAAATCCCGGATGAGCCTCCAGTCTGTTATAAAGGGGAGGATAATCCCTTCTGAGAGTTAACACTAACTATTCAAAGAGGATTACCTGGCTTTATAATCTGTTAAAAGTGTGTGAGAAGTAGTGTGATCTGCTCTTCAGCACCTTTGCGGTTCAAACAAAATAACTGACTGAGACTGTCTCTCTTTAAAAAATACTTCATTTATCTAAGTAACAGTGAACAGGTAAACTAAACTATTAACCAACTGAATACAATACTATTCTAATGGAATGCTGTTTAGATAAATACAATTCCCACTTAATAACCAAAAAAGAAATTTTTTTAGTCACTCTCAAAATACAACCAGGTTTTATTTTCTGGGATTAACCTCCATTTGCCATCTCTCCACCCAAGCGTCCAACCGATCTATATCCTGCTGAATCTTCTGATGGTCCTCATCACTATCCGCAATTCCACTAACCTTTGTCGTCCACAAACTTACTAATCAAACCAGCTGTATTTTCTTCCAAATCACTTATATATACTTCAAACAACAAAGATCTTAGTATTGATCTCTGAAGAATGCTACTTGTCTCAGCCCTCCATTCAGAAATCCTATCGCATTTTCTATGACTGAGCCAGTTCTGTGTCTATCTTGCCAGTTCATCACCAACCCTGTACGACTTTATCTTTTGTACCAGTCTGCCATAAAGGACCTTATCAAAAGCCATACTGAAGTCGATGTAGACAACATCCTCTGCCCTACCCTCGTCAATCATCTTCATCATTTCCTCAAAACTCAATCAAGTTACGAAGACACAATCTCCCTTTTACTAAACCATGTTGCCTCTCACTAATACGTTCATCTATTTTCAAGTGGGTGTAAATCCTGTCTCAAAAAATCCTCTCCAATAATTTCCCTCCAATTGTGTCTAATACTTGAATTATCTGCTACCTTTCTTCAACAAAGGACAACATTGGCTATTCTCCAATCTTCTAGAACCTTCCCTATAGCCTGTGAGGATACAAAGATTTCTCTCATGTCCCCAGCAATTTCTTCCCTTGCCTCTGAGTTCTAGGGTATAACCCATCTGGCCTTGGGAACTTGTCTACCTTAATGTTTTTCAAGACCCACCAATATCTTCTCCTTTCTGATCTCAGCATGACCTAACAATCTACACACCCTTCCCCAAACTCATCGTTCACTAAGTCCTTCTCTTTGGTGAATACAGATGCAAAGTATTCCTTTAATGCCTCACCCATTTCCTCTGGCTGCATACATAGATTCCCTTCCCTGTCCCTGAATGGACCAATCCTCTCCCTGGCTACCTTCTTGCTCTTTATATATGTATAAAACGCCTTGGGATTTTCTTTAATCCTATTGGCCAATGACTTTTCATGACTCCTTTTAGCCCTCCTTCCTCCTTGCTTAAGTTTCTTATAACTTTCATTGTATTCCACACTTGCTCTGTGTGTTCCCAACCTCCTCCCTGTACAAATGCTTCCTTTTACTTTTTGACTAAGCTCACAATATCTCTTGTTGTCCAAGGTTCCCAAATTTACCATGTTAATCCTTCATCCCTACAGGAATGTACTAGTTCTGAATTCCTGTCAACTTACACTTGAAAGCTCCGACATGGCAGATGTTGATTTGCCCTCAAACATCTGCCCCCAATCTACATTCTTCAGTTCCTGCCTAACACTATTGTAATTAGTCTTCTCCCAATTTAGCACCTTTACCTAAGGACACTTATCTTAATCCATCAGAAACTTAAAGCTTACTGAATTGTGGTCACCATTCCCGAGCTGCTCCCCTACTGAAACATTGACCATCTGGTTGAGCACATTCCCAAACAAGGTCCAGAATGGCCCCTTCCGTAGTTGAACTATCTGGATGCTCCTTACAAACTGTGGCCTATCTAAGCCCCCCCCAGTACTAAGTAAGTCCCAGTCGTACTGCAGCCGTACAAAGCCCTTGTTAGATGCCACTTAGAGTACTGTAAGCAGGTATGGGCACTGCATTTTAGGAAGGATATTTGAGCCTTGAGGGAGTTCAGTGCAGTTTTACAATAAATGATAGCTAGACTTCAGGGGTTAGGTTATGAGGAAAACTGTATAAATTAGGAGAAAATTGGACATTATTCTCTTGAATTTAGAAGTTTGAGGGTGATCTGATAGAAGTCTATAAAATATTTATGGGAAAGAACAGGATGGATAAGGATAAATTGTTTCCAGTAGTTGAAGACTCTAGACCCAGGGGCCATAATGTAAAAATTAGGACCAAGCCATTCAGGAGAAGTTTTAGAAAACACTTTTACAAGCATTTAGTGGTTGAAGTTTAGAACTCTCTTCCTCAAACAGCAGTGGGTGCTGTTTTAACTGTTAGGTTTAAGAGCGAGGTACAGATTTTTCATGAGCAGGGCTATCAAGGAATGTGAGCCTAGGGCAGGTATATCGGGTTAGGCCACACATCAGCCATGGTCTTATTGAACTACATCATGGCACCCAAGAGTGTCCAAAATGAAGATGCTAGCCAGGAGCTATATTTGGTAACATGGAATAGAAGCAGACATAGTGACGCTTGTGGGTCAGTGCCAGGAATGCCAGCAAGGACAAAAGTTCCCACCAACAGCTCCCTACACCATTGGGAATGGCTGGGTATACCATGGACTCAGCTGCACATGGATTATGCAGGCCTATTTATGAACTTGATGTTTTTGATCATAGTGAATGCCCACTCCAAGCAGATGGACATACATAGCGTGCATTTGGTAAATAATCTAGAGAACAATAATCTAGAGAAACTTAAACCTCATTTGCTACACATGGATTCCAGAGGTGCTAGTCTCTGACGATGGACCGGCTTTCATCAGCCAGGGGTTCACCCAATTCATGAAGTTGAATGGAATTTGACATATTAGGACGGCACCATACCATCCATCAGTGAACAGCCTCGTGTAAAGTCCAGACTTTAAAAGCTGAATTAAAAAACAGCCAGCAGCATCAATGGACAGCAAGATATCCTGTTGGTTATTAGACATAGAACAACTCCTCCATGCCACTAGCAAAATAGCACCCACAGAATTGCTCATGAACAGACAACTCCATGCAAGATTAAATTTGCTATTTCTAAACCTAGGGAAGGAAGAGTGGAAAAGCAACAAGAAGCCCCAACACAAAGGCTGTGACAACAGTATAGACAATTGGGTGTCAGAGTTGTTAGCACTGCTGCCTCACAGTGTCAGGGACCTAGATTCAATTCTCGCCTTGGGTCACTGTCTGTGTGAAATCTGTATGTTCTCCCCATGTCTGCATGGGTTTCCTTGGTGCTCTGGTTTCCTCCCACAGCCCAAAAGCTGCACTAATTCCGTGCAATGGCCATGCTAAATTCTCCCTCTGTGTACCCAAACATGCACTGCTGTGGGGCAAATAAAGGATTTTCACAGTAAATTCATTGCAGTGTTAATGTAAGCCTACTTGTGACACTAATAAATAAACTAAATTAAATAGTAGTCAAAAGAGACAATTGGTGGCCGATGAAAAAGTTTGGGTAAAGAAATACGCAAATAGTCCCGCATGATTACCTGGAATAGTTGAGTCTAGGTGATGGCCTGTATCCTACTGAATACGCCTGAGTGAGGCCATCCTGAAAAACATCTCGACATCTCGAAAAACATGCTTCAAAATTACAGTTTATCCCAGAGCCAGCTTTGCCCAGCAGTCAAGAACAGAGGAGAGTTTTCCCATCACAGCCAGCCCCACCTTTCTGTTGTCTGAGGTTAGGACCTCAGTCTGAAATGGATGCTGCCGACAAAGCCGTGGCCACTCCTTTGCCACCCAAGAAAAGGGGCAAACCGGAACTTTGGCACCTGGATTGTAAGAGACTGGTGCCTGTTAGATACATTCCCCCCACGTCGGATGCTGAGTTGGAGGATCTGGACCCAGTGCTGAAATATTGAAAGAGACCCATGAGACATATGAACTGCCGAAATTTCTCAGATCTTGCGGCAAAGGGATGTAATGACTTCAGTGAGGAACATGAGATTGGCCTCTTGGAGTATGAACTTTCTGCTTGAGGTCATAATTGCCAGTTGACCTCTTTAATCACATTTTGATTTGGTGTTAAGTTTCCTTTCCGCTCTGTCTTTTGTTTCAGGTGGTCCTCTTTTGGTAGCTGTCCCTATTAATTTGTCTCCTCCTTAACTTCGTTTGGTTTATTTGGTTTCAGGAATCACCCCAGACTTTAGCAAGTTTTGATAAATTACCACTAGTGCATTTGCTATTTCCCCTACCATCTCTTTTAGTACACTGTGATGCATTCCATCAGGGCCTGGAGTCTGGTCTACCTTTAGTCCCATTAGCTTGCCCAACACTGCCTCTTTAGTAATAATAGTTTCTAAGTCCTCACCTGTCATTGCCTTCTTCTCATTTCTTTTAGCTTGTTATTTGTGTCTTTCACTGTGAAGACCGACAAAATACCAGTTCAATGCCTCAGCGATTTCCTCATTTCCAGTTATTACATTCCCCCTTCTCATCCTCTATAGAACCAATGTTTACTTTGGCTACTCTTTTTCATTTTATATATTTGTAGAAACTTTTGCTATTTGTTTTTATATTCTAAGCTAGTTTACTCTCATAATCCATCTTACCTTTCTTTAAAGGTCAACAGAAAACCACGAACAAAGCTATAAAGATTTCCCGATTCTCTAGTTTCCCACTAATCTTCACCACTTTGTGTGCATTTTCTTTCAATTTGATACCCTCCTTTATTTCCTTAGATATTGATGGCTGATTATCTCTTTTTGTACAGTCCTTATCACTGGTATATATTTTTGCTGAGTCCTGTGAAAAATTATTTTGAAAGCCCTTCACTGTTCCTCAACTGTCCCACCATCAAGTTTTTGCTCCCAGTCTATCTTAACTAACTGCCCCCTCATCCGATTGTACTCTCTTTTGTTTAAGCACAAGATGCTGGCATTGGATTTTATTTTCTCATCTGTATTTTACATTCAACCATACTGTAATGATTCTTCTCAGAGGATCTCTAACTGTAAGATCATTAATTATTCCTGTCTCATAACACAGGACCAGATCTAGAATAGCTTGCTGTGTTATAGGTTCCATTACGTACTGTTCAATGAAACTATTGTGGATACATTCTGTGAACTCCTCCTCAAGGCTGCATTGACCTTTTGATATGTAGATTAAAATCCCCCATGATAATTGCTGTACTAGTTTTACATATGTCAATTATTTCTTTTATTTCTTGCCTGACCATGATATTATTTGGTGGCTGGTAGACTCCACCTATCAGTGACTTTTTCTCTTTCCTATTTCTGATTCAACCTCTTTTTCCTATATATATATATCATTTCTCATACCAATATATCATTTCTCACTACCACTCTGATGTCATCCTTAAATATCAGAGCTGCACCACCTCCCTTACTTTGCTTTGTTTCTATGTTACAAGCATCCAGATAAAATGCTTTTATGCTAGTTTTTGTACCTTCTTTATGAATCTTAACACCTCCATTAATAACTTCTCCTGAGTTCTTTTTCCTTTTAAGTTTTGTCCTGATTTTCAATGTATTTAAAACCTTCTTCCTACATGCTAACCTTCTGCTTTGTTTTTTATTAACCATTATACATCCTGTAGTTTTACTTTCCAGTTTCCCTGTCCTCCCCCCCCCCACCCCCCAACCCAGCAGATTATCAGACTAATGTAGTGGGATGAAAAGAAATGGTAGGAAAAAAAACATTTCTTTTTGAATGATTTTGTCACTTGTATATTAGGCAACAGATTTGTGTAACTATTTTTATGCCCAAGGAGCAAATTAGAAGTTGTCCTATTATTCTTGCCAACTAGTGCATGGAACTATATTAGCCTTGGCTGAAGTGGATTAAGAAACTGAACAAAAATGAAAGAAATGAAGGAAGAGTTACCTTTAACACCTCACCAGATGCTAAATATACAAATTTGCTGTATATATTTCATAATGAAAGTCCTTCTAAACATGGAATGGAACTACCTGATCATGATCCTTGTCATGAATGAAAGGATATAACAAATGATTTAAATTATGTCACCAGTAGAACAATTGTTCTATTTTTGCCAATATAATTATGTCAATGAGGTACTGTGTGCTTTGGATGTGCGACTGGAGATTAAACGATTGATTTGATACTTCCATCATCAATAAGTTTTGCCCATATAATGTAGATAAAGGAGGTCATGCCATTGGCTGGAGTGCTGGCCATCTCTTTTTGGGTATGCCTACTGAATTAAGTGTCACTAGTGGGCCTTCCTGCAATCAAGGACACTAGGGAATAATATCCTCTGCACCGAGAGCTGCAGGCTAATCAGAGGCCAGCAGCACTTTATTGCTGGGCAGTGCCACTGGGAGGTTCTGACTGCCAGTGGTAATGCACCCACCCATATAAATAGCGGGCAAACATCAAATTTCTCATAAATAGTTCGTTGCATTTCAATCTTTCTGCAAAGAATTGGAAAAAAATTTTCTAACATCTGAGTAGATTTTGACATGAAACTGGTGTTGTGGCTGGGCTGACTGATTTAAGAAACAAAATCATTTTTCATTTTGTATGATTTTGTCATTCAATATCAGCCAACAAATCTGTATAGCTAGTTTTATGCCTGACGGGCAAGTTGGAAGATCTATCCTGTTATTCACACCAATTTGTGCTTGTTACTGTAAAAGCCTTGGCTGAAGTGGATTAAGAAATTGAACAAATATTGATAGAAAAGGAAGAGTTATCTTCTATAACTCACCAGATGCTAAATACAAAAATTTTGATTCATTTTTCATATAATAGAAGGCCTGCTAAACATGGAAGTGAACTATCAGATCTTGATCTTTGTCGCGAATGAAGAGGTATATAAAATGCTTCAAGTTGTGTTATCGGTATCAATATTTCCATTTTTGCCAATATAATTATATCAGTGAGGAATTGTGTGCTTCAGATATGTCACTGGAGATGAAAAGATTGCTTTGATATTCTGACTTCAATAGATTTTTGCCCAACATAACATAGGTAAAGGAGATCTCGTTTTCCTTAGAAAGACGTAGACTTAGAGGAGATCTAATAGAAGTGTACAAGATTATGAGGGGTATAGATAGAGTAAACAGAGTTAAGCTTTTTCCTAGGATGGACTGTAATAGCACGGGGGGTCACAGGCTTAGGGTGAGGGGGGTAAGGTATAATTTGGATGCTAGAGGGAGTTTTTTCACACAGAGTGTGGTGGGGGTATGGAATACGCTGCCAAGTAAAGTGGTGGAGGCAGGTACTCTAGAGTTATTTAAGAAATACTTAGATGAAATACTTCTGCACATGAACAGAATGGGAATGGAGGGGTATAGAAAACTGATTTAAAATAGGGATCATGAGCCTTGGGAGTCCCTGGGAAGTGTGTAAATAGATGATGATATTGATGTACTTGTTTTTATCCTACATGTGCTTTGGTCCACCTTGTTGCCTAACGAGGGGCATACACAGAATGGGTCGTGCGAGGGCTGCTCTTGGATTTTTTCGAGAGTATCCTAGTTCTTCACGTCGTTAGTGTATGCTTGACCTGGACCATTTGATGAGTACTACGACAGCTCAGTGACTATCGCTGTGCTGTGCAGATACATGGACTTGGGCCTGTGTGTGTGGGAGTTTGCGCATTCTCCCCGTGCTTGCGTGGGTTTTGACCAGGTGCTCCGGTTTCCTCCCACAAAAGGATGTGCTCTTAGGCTAATTGGCAAAACAAATTCTCCCTAAATGGTCTCAAATTTGGTTTTTAGTCCATAGATCTATAAACACGAACAGGGATCACGGGTAGAGGTGGGAACATTGGGGTGGCGGCGCGGGCTCATTGGACTGAAGGGCCCGTTTCCCGTACTGTTTTGTTCTTTGTTCTTTGTTCTTTGTCATTGGCTGGAGTACTGGTGAGAGGTGTAGGTCATATCCTTTGGGAAAAAATGCCTACAGATTTAAATGCTAATCAGGCCTTTAATGGTAGGCCTGCCCACAATCAAGGGCATAATGGTTTAATATCCTGCACATTAAAAGCTGCAGGCTAATAAGAGATCATTGTTTGGCAATGCCACTGGGGAAGCAGTGACTGCCATTAGTAATGCACCCACCCACATAAATAGCATGCAATCATTGAATTTCTCACAAACATTCAGGTGCAATCCAGTCTTTCTGCAAAAAGTTGAAAAATATTTTTGTAACATCTAACTGGTGTTGTGGATTTGATTTCTTATTGTCACATGCATTAGTATACAGTGGAAAGTTTTGTTTCTTGCATATAAGAAGCATACCATCCATGGAGAAGGGAGGGAGAGGGCGCAGTATGTTATAACTTAGGATGTAGAGAAAGATCAATTAAATGTAAGGTTGGTCCATTCAAAAGTGATGGCAGTAGGGAAAAAGCTATTTGTAAGTCGATTGGTGCATAATCTCAAATTTTTGTATCTTTTTCCCAATAGAAGAAGATGGAAAAGTGTATACCCGGAGTGTGTGTGGGTCCATGATTATGCTGGCTGCTTTTCTGAGGCAGCGGGAAATGTAGACAAAAATCAATGGGCAGGAGGTTGGTTTGAGTGATGGACTGGGCTTCGCTCTCGTCCCTGTATTGTTTTTTGCAATCTTGGACAGAGCAGGCGCCATACCAAGCTGTGATACATTCAGAAAACATGCTTTCTATGGTGCTATGATGGAGAAGTTGGAGAGAGTCATAGCAGGCATGCTGAATTTCCTTAGCCTCCTGAGAAAGCAGAGGCATTTGTGACCTTTAATGATAGCATCGGCATGGAAGGATCAGGATGGGTTGTTGGTGATTTGGACATCTTGAAGCTCTTTAACATTTCCATTTCATCCCCCTTGATGTAGGTAGGGACATATACTTCACTACGCTTTCTGAAATTTATTATCTCCTTTATTTTACTGACATTAAGGAAGAGCTTGTCAATTCACCAGATTTCCTATACTCTGTCTCATCATTATTTGAGATCTGACCCACTATGGTGGCATCACCAGAAAACTTGAAAATTGTGTTGGAGGGTAATTTGGCCAGAGTCTTAGGTTTATAAGGAGTATAGTGAGGGATTGAGGACTATTCTAAGAAAAAATTCACTTTTTCATTTTGGATGATTTTTGTCATTTGTATATCAGGCAACAGATCTGTATAGCTAGTTTTATGGCTGAGGGGCAAGTTGGAAGGTCTATCCTGATATTCATGCCAATTTTTGCAAGTAACGGTAGTAGCCTCAGCAAAAGTGGATTAAGAAACAGAACATAAATGAAAGAAGAGGAGCAACTCCACTGACTCTTGATTCAGGAATGCATGAACTAAAGTACAACTTTTTACTGCCCAATTAAAGAGCCAATTCAGCTAACCTTGAAAGTAAGTTTAATGACACTTAACCTCTTATAACTCACCACTTGAACTTCTGTTTCCACCCAACTCCAAAAGCACTCTCATTCAGCCAAGCAGCATTCAAAGTGTGGAAACCGTTGCCGAAATTCTCCATTGGTCTCCAATGGGATTTATGAGCCTTGCCCGAGTGAGATCGTAAAATCCCACCCAATGTGACTGATATGACTGCAGATATAAAGATGCAAAGTATCTATGCTTTGTATGGCTTTGCTTTGGTGTTCACTGCATCATCAATAAATTTTGCCCAATATGTAAACAAAATCTTTTCTTTGTCTGGAGTACCTGTCAAATCTATATTTTACCTCTTTTTGATGTGGAGGTGCTGGCCTTGGATTGAGGTGGGCATAGTATGAAATCTCACAACACCAGGTTAAAGTCACTTTCACTTGCATCCTTGATAAATTTTGCCCAGTATAATGTAGCTAAAGGAGGTCTTGATATTGGCTGGAATGCCAGTGAAAGCTGTTCTGTTCATCACCTCTTTCTGGGTATGCCTACAGAATGTAGTACCAATGATGCACTTAAGAGAGTAATGGCAGGCCTTCATGCAGTCAAAGATTCTATGTGCTGCTATTTTGCCAACCAAGAGCTGCAGGCTAATCAGAGTTCTGCAACACTGGGGGAGGCATTGACTGCCACTGGGGGAGGCATTGACTGCAGTTGGTAATGAACCCACCCATTAAATAGCCTGCACTCAACCAATTTCTCACAAATATTCAGGTGTAATCCAGGCTTCTTGTAAAGGGTTGAAAAGATTTTTTTGTAACATTTAAGAAGATTTTCAGATTAAACTGGTGTTGTGGATGGGCTGACTATTGATTTTGTCAATTTAATATCAGGCAACATATCTGTATTGCTAATGTTATGCTGGTGGGGCAAGCTGGAAGGCCTATACTGTTATTCATGTGAACTAGTACTAGGAACTGTAATAGCCTTGGCTGAGCTGACTTAAAAAACTGAACAAAAGTTGAAAGAAAAGAAGGAACAGTTATCTTTTATACCTCACCAGATGCTAAATGCACTAATCTTGATGCATATTTCAGATAACGAAGGCCGTTCTAAGCGTGGAACTGAATCATCAGATCGCCATGCTCGTCATGAACGAAAAGGTATAAAAAATACTTCAAAATATATGACATCAGTAGGCAATCTTCCTATTTTTGCCAATGTGAATTTGCAAAGGAGGCTCAGCGGGCCTCAGTGTGACTGTTGATTTCAAGATGTAAAGCATCTGGACTTAGTGGCCTTGCTTTGCTTTGGTGCTCACCTGCATCCTCATCAATAAAGTATGCCCAGTATAATGTAGCTGAAGGAGGTCTCTCCATTGGCTGGAGTGCCAGTGAAATCTTTGTGACACCACTTTTTGGCTATTCTAACTGAATTAAGTGCCAATCAGGCACTTAACTGTGCGATGGTCTTTCCTGCAATCAAGATCTCTGAGAGCTATAATAGGATTATTTGGATTAAATAATTGGATTTAATTGGATTAAATGAAATGGATTAAGAAACTAAACAGATATTGACAGAAAAGACAAAGAGTTATCTTTTATACCTCACCAGATGCTAAATACACAAATCTTGATGCTTATTTCAGATAATGAAGGTTTTTCTAAACATGGACCTGAATTATCAGATCTTGATCCTTAACGTGAACGAAGAGGTCTATAAAATGCTTTAAAATATGACATCAATAGAGAATCATTTTATTTTTGCAAATGTGATTACGCTAAAGATGCACTGTGTGATTGAGAAATGGACCCATAAAGATGTAAAGCAACTTTGCCTTGTGTATGGCCTTGTTTTGCTTTGGTGTTCACCTGCATCATCAATAAATTTTGCCTAATATAATGTAGTTAAATGCCGTCCTGCAATTGGCTGAACTGCTAATGAAAGCTATGTGTCACTGTTTGGCAGTGCCATTGGGAAGGCAGTGACTGCAGCCAATAATGCACTGACCCACTTAAATAGTCTGCACTCATCCAATTTCTCAGAATTATTCATGTGCAATCCAATGTTTTCGTAAAGGGTTGGAAAATTGTTTTTGGAACATTTGAGTAGATTCTTAGTATTATGGATGGGCTGACTATTGTAAGAAGAAAATCACCTTTTCGTTTTGGATCATTTTTTCATTTTTTTTATCATGTCATATATTTGTATTGCTAATTTTATGCCTGTGGGGCAAGATGGAAAGTCTGTCTTGTTATTCATGCCAACTGGTGCAAGTAATTGAGATACACTTGGCTGAAGTGAATTAAGAAACTGAACAAAAACTGAACGAAAAGAAGAAAGAATTATCTTTTATACCTCACCAAATGCTAATTATACCAATGTTGGTGCATATTTCAGATAATGAAAAGCCTTCTAAGCGTGGAACTGAATAATCAGATCTTCATCCTCATCGTGAAAAATAGGTATATAAAATTCTTAAATATATATGATATCAGCAGATAATTTTTCTATTTTTGCCACTACAATTATGCCAGAGATGTACTGTATACTTCAGATATGTGACTGGAAATGTAAGTACATAAAGACTTGTGTGACTTTGCTTTGGTGTTCGCATATATCATCAATAAATTTTGCACAATATAATGTACATAAAGGAGGTCCCACCATTGGCTAGAGTGCTGATGAAAGCTGTGTATCATCTATTTTGTATATGCCTACAGAATTAAGTGTCAGTCAGGCATTTAAAAGTTAACTGTGGGCATTTCCTGCAATCAAAGTTTCTATGTGCTATCTGAATTTCCAAAAGGCATTTGTCAAAGTGCCACACCAAAGACTGCTACATAAGATAAAGGTGCATGGTGTTATGGGTAATATGTTAGCATGGGTAGAGAATTGGTTAACAAGCAGAAAGAAAAGAGTGGGAATAAATGGGTATTTTTCTGATTGGCGATCAGTGACTAGTGGTGTGCCTCAGGGATCAGTGTTGGCACCGCAATTGTTTACAATTTACATAGATGATTTAGAGTACATTATATTGTGCAAAATTTATTGATGATGCAGGTGAACACCAAGCAAAGCCACATAATCCTTTACATATTTACATTTAAAGTCACATATCTAAAGTAACACCCATTTACCCCCACTCTTTCTTTTCTATTAGTTAACCAATCCTCTATCCATGCTAATAAATTACCCATAACATCATGCACCTTATGTAGCAGTCTTTGGTGTGGTACTTTGTCAAATGTCTTCTGGAAATCCAGATAACACATAGAGACATTAGTTGCAGGGAAAGCCAACCATTAATCTTTTAAGTGCCTGATTGTCACTTAATTCTGTAGGCATACACAAAATAGATGATACACAATTTTCATCAACACTCTAGCCAATAGTGAGACTTCCTTTATGTACATTATATTGTGCAAAATTTATAGATGATACAGGTAAACACTAAAGCAAAGCCACATAAGTCTTTACATATTTACATTTCCAGTCACATATCTAAAGTAAACAGTGCATCTCTGGCATAATTGCAATGGCAAAAACAGAAAAATTGTCTGCTGATGTCATATATATTTAAATGTTTTATATACCTTTTTTTCATGATAAGAATGTGTCAAAATTCACAAATTGATACCAAAATGGGTGGCAGAGCAAAATGTGCAGAGATTCTGAAAGTCTACAAAGGGATATTAATAGTCTAAGTGAGTGGGCAAGAGTCTGGCAAATGGGGTACAATGTTGTTAAATGTAAGGTCATCCATCTTGGTAGGAATAACAGCAAAATGGTCAATTATTTAAATGGTACAAAATTGCAGCATGCTGCTGTTTAGAGGGACCTGGGTGTCCTTGTGCAGGAATCTCAAGGAGTTGGTTTGCAGGTGCAGCAAGTAATTAAGAAGGCAAATGGAATTTTGTCTTTCATTGCTAGAGGGATGGAGTTTAAAAACAGCGAGATTATGCTGCAGCTGTATAAGATGCTGGTGAGGCCATACCTGGAGTACTGTGTACAGTTTTGGTCTCCTTACTTGAGAAAGGATATACTGGCACTGGAGGATGTGGAGAGGAGATTCACTAGGTTGATTCAAGAGTTGAGAGTGTTGGTTATGAGGAGACACTGAGTAGACTATAACTGTATTCATTGGAATTCAGAAGAATGAGGGAAGATCTTATAGAAACATATAAGATTATGAAGGGAATTTATAAGATAGAAGCAGAGAGGTTGTTTCCACTGGCAGGTGAGACCAGCACTAGGGGACATAGTCTCAAAATAAAAAGGAGCAGATTTAAGGAGGAACTTCTTCACCAAAAGGTTATGAATCTGTGGAATTCCCTGCCCAAGTAACAGTGAGGCTTCCTCATTGAATGTTTTTAAGGCAAGGATGGAAACATTTTTGAACAGTAAAGGAATTAAGGGTTATGGTGAATGGTCTGGTAAGTGGGGCTGAGTCCACAAAAAGATCAACCATGATCTTATTGAATGGCAGGCCAGGCTCGAGGGGCTAGATGGCCTACTCCTCCTCCTAGTTCTTAGGTGCTGCACACCAAGAGCTGCAGGCTAATCAGAAGTGAGCAACACTTCATTGCTTGACAGTGCCACTAGGGCGACAGTAATTGCAGTTGGTAATGCACCCACCCACTTATGTAGCCTAAACTCATCCAATTTCTCACAAATGTTGAGGTATAATCCAGTCTTTCTGCAAAAGGTTGGAAAAATATTTTTGCAATATCAGCAGATTTTCAGATAAAACTGCTCTTGTGAAGTGGATGACTATTGTAAGAAAAAAAAGTCACAGCTTCATATTGGATAATTTTCTTATTTACAAACCAGGCAACAGATCAGTGTAGCTAGTTGAATGCATGAGGTCCAAGTTGGAAGGTCTATCCCATTATTCATGTCAACTAATGCAATAATTGTAATAGCCTTGGCTGAACAGAATTAAAAATCCAAACAAAAATTGAAAAAAAAGGAGGGACAATTATCTTTCATATCTCACCAAATGCTGATTACACAAATTTTGCTGCATATTTTAGATAATGAAGGTCCTTCTAAGTGTGGAAGTGCACTACAAGATCTTGATCTGTTTCGTGAAGAAAAGTTTTATGAAATACTTTAAAATATACGACATTCAGTAGACAACAGGGATGCTGCTGAAGATGAGGTTTAAGGTGTTCAATGGCCCAGATGGGGTACCCAGACGAATACTCAGTTCCTGTGCTGATCAGATGGACAGGGGTATTCCCAGACATCTTCAACTCTCTTTTCAACAATCTGAGGTCCCTATCGGCTTCAGAAAAATGACCGTCATCTCAGTGCCAAAGAAAAGCCAGATAGAAGAAGAAGATAGTCATCAACTTCAGGAAGTGTTGTGGAGAACAAGTCCCTGTCTATATCAACAGGGACGAAGTAGAAATAGTTGAGAGCTTCAAGTTTTTAGGTGTCCAGATCACCAACAACCTGTCCTGGTCCCCTCATGCTGACACTATAATTAAGAAAGCTCACCAATGCCGTTACTTTCTCAGAAGACAAAAGGAAATTTGGCATGTCAGCTAATAGTCTCACCAACTTGCACTAAGTTGATCTTTCTCTCTATCTTAACTATGATTGTAATACTACATTCTGCACTCTCTTCTTCCTTATGAATGATATACTTTGTCAATTAGCATGCAAGAAACAATACTTTTCACTGTATACTAATACATGCAACAATAATAAATAAAATCAAATAATATTTTTATTTTTGCCAGTTTAATTATGTCAAAGATGTATTGTTTGCTTTAGATACGTGAGTCAAGATGTAAAGATTTAAAAGCATTTTTGCTTTGTGTGAACTTGCTTTGCTTTGGTGTTCACTTGCATCACCAATATGTTTTATGATATAATGTCAGTAAAGATCTTGCTATTGGCTGGAGTGCAGTGAAAGTAGTTTTTGGGTATGCCGATAGAACATAGTGCCAGTGAGGCACTTAAGAGAGTAATAGTGGGCCCTCCCACAATCAAGATCTCTATCGCTACTGTCCTGCACACCAAGAGTTGCAGGCTAATCAGTGCCTGCAACACTTCATTGCTTGGCAGTGACTGCAGTTGGTAATGCATTGACCCATTAAATCGCTTGCACTCAACTCTTATAAATATTCAGGTTTAATCCGATCTTATTGTAAAGAGTGGAAGAAATTTTTTCAGAACATTTCAATAGATTATCAGATTAAACTGATTTTGTGGTTGGGCTAACTACAGTATGAAAAAAATTGTTATTTTCAATAATTTGTCATTTTAATGCCAGACAACATAGAACATAGAACAGTGCAGTACAGGCCCTTCGGCCTCGACGTTGTGCCGACCAATGTAACCAATTTTATTACCCTCTATCCTAAACTATTCCAATGCTATCCATATGCCTATCCACTGCCTATTTGAACGCCCATAAATTTGACGAGTCCACAACTGCTGCAGGCAAGGCATTCCACGCCCTTACTACCTTCTGAGTAAAGAACCTTTACTAGCATCTATCCTATAACTACCACCCCTTAATTTAAAGCTATTTCCCCTTGTGCTATCCATCTCCATCTGAGGAAAAAGGCTCTCACTATCCACCCTATCGAACCCTCTGATCATCTTATATGTCTCAGTTAAGTCACCTCTTAGCCTTCTTCTCTCTAATGAAAATAACTTCAAGTCCCTTAGCCTTTCCTCATAAGACCTACCCATCATACCAGGCAACATCCTGGTAAACATCCTCTGCACCTTTTCTAATGTTCCACATCTTTCTTATAATGTGGCGACCAAAACTGTACACAATATTCCAAGTGCGGCTGCACCAGAGTTTTGTACAGTTGCGACATAACATCTCGGCTCTGAAATTCAATCCCTCTACCAATGAATGCTAACACACTATACGCCTTCTTAACAACCTTATCAACTTGAGTACCAACTTTCAGAGATCTATGCACCTGTACACCGAGATCTCTCTGCTCATCTACACTACTAAGAGTCCTACCGTTAGCCCTATATTCTGCACACATATTACTCTTACCAAAGTGAATCACCTCACACTTTTCCACATTAAACTCCATTTGCCATTTCTCGGCCCAGCTCTGCAACTTACCTATGTCTCTCTGCAAACTGTAACGTGCATCCTCACTGTCTACAACTCCTCTGACTTTGGTGTCATCAGCAAATTTACTAACCCATCCCTCTACACCCTCATCCAGGTCATTTATAAAAACAACAAACAACAGTGGTCCCAAAACAGATCCCTGAGGTACACCACTAGTAACTAAACTCCAGGTTGAATATATCCCATCAATCACCACCCTCTGTCTTCTATCAGCTAGCCAATTCCTAATCCAAATTGCTAAATCTCCCTCAATCTCATGCATCTGCATTTTCTGCAGTAGTCTTCCATGGGGAACCTTATCAAACGCCTTGCTAAAATCCATGTAACCACATCAACTGCCTTACCCTTATCCACCTCTTTAGTCACCTTTTCAAAAAACTCAATAAGGTTTGTGAGGCACGACCTTCCCTTCACAAATCCATGTTGACTATCCCTAATCAATTCATTTCTTTCGAAATGACTATAAATCCTATCCCTTATAATTCTTTCCAAAACTTTCCCCACTACAGATGTAAGGCTCACTGGTCTATAATTTGCAGGATGGTCCCTAGTCCCCTTCTTAAACAAGGGGACAACATTTGCCATCCTCCAGTCTTCCAGCACTACACCTGTAGCCAACGACGACATGAAGATCAAAGCCAAAGCCTCTGCAATCTGCTCTCTAGCCTCCCATAGTAACCTGCGATAAATCCAGTAGAACATAGAACATTACAGCGCAGTACAGGCCCTTCGGCCCTCAATGTTGCGCGGGCCAGTGGACCCTCTAACCTAAGCTATTCCAATATCATCCATATGCCTATCCACCAAACATTTGAATGCCCCCAAAGTAGGCGAGTCCACAACTGCTGCAGGCAGGGCATTCCACGCCCTCACCACCCTCTGTGTGAAGAACCTGCCTCTGACATCCATCCTATAACTACCACTCTTAATTTAAAGTTATGTCCCCTCATGTTGGTCATCACCATCCGAGGAAAAAGGCTCTCACTATCCACCCTATCCAGTCCTTTGATCATCTTATACGCCTCAATTAGGTCACCGCGTAACCTTCTTCTCTCTAATGAAAATAACCTCAGGTCCTCAGCCTTTCCTCATAAGGCCTTCCCACCATACCAGGCAACATCCTGGTAAACCTCCTCTGCACCCTTTCCAATGCTTCCACATCTTTCTTATAATGCGGCGACCAGAACTGTACACAATACTACAAGTGCAGCCGCACCAGAGTTTTGTAAAGTTGTAACATAACCTCACGGCTCCTAAATTCAATCCCTCTACCAATAAAAGCTAACACACCGTACGCTTTCTTAACAACTTTATCAATCTGGGTGCCAACTTTCAAAGAGCTATGTACTTGTACCCCAAGATCCCTCTGCTCGACAACGCTATTAAGGGTCCTTCCATTAACCCTATATTTCATATGCCTGTTATTCCTACAAAGTGAATCACCTCACGCTTATCCGTATTGAATTCCATTTGCCACCTCACGGCCCAGCTCTGCAACCTATCTATGTCCCTCTGCAAACTGTAACATCCATCCTCACTATCTACAACTCCCCCCACTTTGGTATCGTCAGCAAATTTACTAATCTAACCCTTTACACCCTCATCTAGGTCATTTATAAAAACGACAAACAGCAGTGGCCCTAAAACAGATCCTTGAGGTACACCACTTGTAACTGCACTCCAGGTTGAATATTTCCCATCAACCACCACCCTCTGTCTTCTATCAGCTAGCCAATTCCTATCCAAACTGCTAAATCACCTTCAATCCCATGCATCTGCACTTTCTGCAGTAGCCTACCATGGGGAATCTTATCAAACGCTTTGCTAAAATCCATATACACTACATCAACTGCCTTACCCTTATCTACCTCTTTGGTCACCTCCTCAAAAAATTCAATAAGGTTTGTGAGGCACGACCTACTCTTCACAAAACCGTGCTGACTATCCCTAATCAATTTATTTCTCTCTAGATGCTTATAAATCCTATCCTTATAATTCTTTCCAAGACTTTGCCCACAACAGAAGTCAGGCTCACCGGTCTATAATTTCCAGGATGGTCCCTACTCCCCTTTTTGAACAAAAGGACAACATTTGCCATCCTCCAGTCTTCCGGCACTATACCTGTAGCCAACGACGACATGAAGATCAAAGCCAAAGGCTCTGCAATCTCCTCTCTAGCCTCCCAGAGAATCCTAGGTAAATCCCATCTGGCCCAGGGGACTTATCAATTTTCATACCCTCAAGATTCGCTAACACCTCCTCCTTATGAACCTCAATCCTGCCCAGTCTACAACCTAGTATCGCAGTATTCTCCCCAACAACACTGTCTTTCTCCTGCGTGAATACTGACGAAAAATACTCATTCAGTGTCTCTCCTATCTCCTCAGGCTCCACGCACAACTTCCCACTGCTATCTCTGACTGGCCCTAATCTTGCCCTAACTAATCTTTTATTATTTATATACCTGTAAAAAGCTTTAGGATTCTCCTTAATCCTATCCGCCAAAGTCTTCTCATGTCCTCTTCTAGCCTCCTTCTTCCTCTTCACCAGAGATTCAACTTCCCTAGTACACCATGGTTCCCTCACTCGACCACTTCCTCCCTGCCTGGCAGGTACATATTCATTAAGGACATGCAGAAGCTGTTCCTTAAATATGCTCCACATTTCAGATGTCCCCAGCCCCTGCAATTTCCTGCTCCACCCTATGCATCCTAAATCTCTCCTAATAGCCTCATAATTACCTTTCCCCCAGCTATAACTACTGTTATTTGGTACATGCCCATCCCTTTCCATCACTAAGGTAAACGTAACCAAACTGTGGTCACTATCACCAAAGTGCACACCCACCTCCAAGTCTAACACCTGGAATATAGCTATCTATCCAGATGTATAGCTATCTTTATCCGAGGGACAAGTTGGAAGATCTGTTCCGTTATTCATGCCAACTTATACTAGTAACTGTAATAGCCTTGGCTGAAATGGGTTAAGAAACTAAACAAACATTGAAAGAAAAGAAGGAAGAGTTATCTTTCATAACTGACTAGATGCTAAATACACAAATTTTGGTGCATATTTCAGATAATGAAAGACCTTCTAAGCGTGCAAGTGAACTATCAGACCTTGATCCTTGTCGTGAACGAAAAGGTAATCACTATTTTAATATATATGACATTAGAAGACAATATTTTTCTGTTTGCCAGAAATTATGCCAAGGAGAAACTGTTCACTTTAGATGTGCAATGCAAGATGTAAAGCATCTATGCCTTGTGTGACCTTGCTTTATTGTGCTTCACCTGCATCCTCAATAAATTTTACCCAGTATAGTGTAGCTAAAGGAGGTCTCGCTTTTGGCTAGAGTGCTGGTGAAAGTTGTTCATCACCTCTTTTTGGGTATGCCTACAGGATGTAGTGCCAATAAGGCACTTAAGAGGGTAATGGTAGGCCTTCCTGCAATCAAAGCCTACATGTGCTGCTTTCTTGCCAACTAAAAGCACAGGTTAATTAGAGTTCTGCAACACTTCATAGCTTGCCACTACCACTGGAGAGGCAGTGACTGCAATTGGTAATGCAGCCGTTCATTAAATAGCCAGCACTCAACCAATTTCTCACAAATATAAAGATGTAATCTAGAAATTTTGTAAAGAGTTGAAATTTTTTTTGTAACATTTGAGTAGATTTTCAATTTAAACTGGTGTTGTGGATGGGTTGACTGCAGTACCGAAAAAACTTCATTATGGATGATTTTGTTATTTGAATAACAGCCACAGATCTGTGTAGCTAGCTTTATGCGTGTGGTGCAAGTTGGGAAGTCTTTCCTCTTATTTATGTTAACTAGTGCAAGTAATTGAAATAGACATGGACAGATAGCATTATGAAACCGAACAAAAATTGAAAATAAAAAAGGAAGAAATATCTTTTATGTCTCACCAGATGCTATTTACACAAATTTTGATGCATATTTCAGATAATGAAAAGCCTTCTAAGCCTGAAAGTGAACTATCAGATCTTGATCCTTGTCATGAACAAAAAGGTAAATAAGCTACTTTAATAATTATGACATCAGAAGACAATATTTCTCTGTTTGCCGATAATTATACCAAGAGATACTGTGTGCTTTAGATATGTGAGTTGAGATAGAAAGATTTCTAATATCTGTGCCTTGTGTGGCCTTGCTTTGTTGTGTTTCATCTGCATCCTCAATAGATTTTACTCAATATAATTTGGTAAAGACAGTCTCCCTGTTGTCAAGAGTGCCAGTGAAAGTTGAGCGTCATCTCTTTTTGGATTTGCCTGCAGAATTAAATGCCAGTAAGATACTTAAGGGAGCAATGATGGGCCTTACCTGCCATCATTGTGTTGATATCCTGCACATTCAGACCCATAGGCTAATCAGTGGTCAGCAACATTTCCTTGCTTGGCAGTGCCACTGGGAAGGCAATGACTGCAGCCAGTAATGCATCCACCCACTTAAATAGTCTGCAATCTTCCAATTTCGCACATATATTCAGGTGTAATTCAGTCTGAAAATATGTTTTCTGAACATTTGAGTAAATCTTTAGATTAAACTGATGTAGATAGGCTATCATGAAGTGAAGGAACTGAATAAAATTTGAAAGAAGGAAGAGGTATCTTTTTTACCTCAATAGCTGTTAATTATACAAATCTTGATGCATATTTTAAGTATTGAAAAGCCTTCTAAACATGGAAATGAACTATCAGATCTCGATCCTTATTGTGAACGAAAAGGTACATAAAATACTTTAAAGTATACAACATCAGTCATCAATATTTCTACTTTTATCAATGTGAAATGTTAAGGAGGCATTGTTTAATTTGTGACTGAAGATGTAAAGATGAAAAGCACTATGTTTTGTGTGGCCTTTCTTTGCTTTGGTGCTCACCTGCTCCATCAATAAATTTTGCCCATTATGATGTAAAAAAATCAGGATCTCACCACTGCCATTAGTGTCAGTGAAAGTTGCACGCCACCTGTTTTTAGGCATGCCTATGGAATTTATGAGGGCAGTGGTAGACCTTTCCTGTAATCAAGGACTCTATGTGCTGATATCCTGCACACCTAGAGCTACAGGCTTATCAAAAGCCAGCAGTACTTTATTGCTTGCAGTGCAACTGGGGGAGGCAGCGACGGTAGCCAGAAATGCACCCATCCACTTAAATAGTCTGCATTCATCCAGTTTCTCAGAAATATTCATGTGCAATCCAACCTTTCTATATAACATTGGAAAAAAATATAACATGAGTGGATATCCACAATGCCATTTCAGATAAAATGATGTTGTGGATGAGAAATCTGTTGTATGAAAAGAATCACTTCATCATTTTGGATGATTTTGTCATTTATGTACCAGGAAATATGTTTATACCTGAGTAATTTATGCCTAATAATAAAAATAACTGAATAGTATTAGCTGAAGCAGACTAAGAAACTGAACAGAAATGAAAGAAAAAACACTTCACCAGATGGTAATTACACAAATTGTCATGTTTATTTCAGATAATTAATATCATGCTATGCATGGAACTGGATCATCAGGTGTTGATCCTTGTTATGACGAAGAGATATATAAAATACTTTAAAGTATTTTAGATATGCATTGCAAGAGAGAAAAAAAATCACTTCTTCATTTGGAATGATTTTGTCATTTGTATACCAGGCCACAGATTTTTTTGCTAGTTTTATGCTTGAGGGGCAAGTTGGAATGTCTGTCCTGTTATTCATGCCAGTTAGTGCAAGGAACTGTAATAGCCTTGGATGATATGGATTAAGAAACTGAACACAAATGAAAGAAGGAAGATATCTTTTATATCTGATTAGATACTAATTACATTAATTTTAGTGCATATTTTAGATAATTGAAGTAATTCTAAAAGTGGAACAGGATTATCAAATCTTGATATTGTCATGAACAATCAAGTATATAAAATGCCTTAAAATATATGTCATTCATAAACAATCTTTCTATTTTTCCCAATGTAATTGTGCCAAGGTGACAGTTTGTGCTTCCCATGTGTGACTGGATATGTAAACAGGTGTTTCTAGGAGTGAGGTGAGGTGGGGTTTTTGAGTGTTGATGGACTGTTTTCCGTATTTGGTTCATCAGTGTGGAGCTCACAAGACAGTTCTGTCCTCTTGCACTGGAGGTTTGGGTCCCTCCATCACCCTTTGCGCATAGCTGAACCCCAACCCGCATATGAGTATTGTCTGCTCAGCAGGGAGCATCTTCTCCAATGAGAAAGAGAAGGAAGAAAGAGTGAGGAGGACTGGTGTTTGCAGGTATCCCCCTCAGGCAGAGGTGCAGACACAGGATTATCAGAGCTAGCAAAGAGGTCAAGGAGACCACCCCCACGAAAGACTCCAATACCCTGTTATTTGAGTGCACAGGCAGCCATCAAACTACCTTGACATGACAGAGTGTCCAGTGCAGGATGGAGCTTAAGAAGGCAATTAGGAGGGCAAAGAGGCGATATGAGAAAGATCTGGCTGGTAAAAGTAAGGAAAATCCCAAAATATTCTATAAGCATATTAATGGGATGAGGATAACCAGGGAAACAGCAGGACCCATTAGGGACCAAGGGGGCAATCGATGGGTGGAACCAGAGGACATCAGTAGAGTGTTCAATGAATACTTCACATCCGCCTTCATCCAAGAGAATGAAGGTATGGATCTCAGGGAGAGAAACTGCAAGGGTCTTGAGCAAATGGACATAGGGAATGACTGGATATTAGAGATGTTTGCAGAATTAAAAATGGACAAATCTCCAGTTCTGGATGAATTGTGTTCCAGGCTGCTGTGGGAAGTAAGGGAAGAGATTACAGGGCCTCTGGCTCTAATTTTCAATTCTTCTGTAGCCATAGAGAAGATGATAGAGGACCGGAGAACTTCTAATGTGGGTTGTAGAGATAAGCCAGTGAACTACATACAGTGAATCTTACGTCAGTGATAGGGAAACTATTGGAGAAAATTCTGAAGGAGAGAGTCTATTTTCACTTGGAGGGGCAAGGCTTGATAGGGATAATTAACATAGCTTTGTCAGAGGGAAGGCATGCCTAACAAATTTGATTGCATTTTTGAGGAGGTGATGAAATGTGTATGTGAGAGTAGTGCAATTGATGCAGTCTGTATGGATTTCAGCAAAGCCTTTAACAAAATGCAACAAAGGAGACTTCTAAAGAAGGCAGATGGAATGAAAGCTAATTTGAGGAGGTAGATTTAAAATTGGCTCAATTGTAGAAGATGGAGGGTGATGTCAGAAGGCTGCTTTAATGTGTGAAAGCCAGTGTATAGTGACATACCAAAGGGATCTGTGTTGGGTCCTCTATTATTCATCATTTATAAAAACGTCATGTATGACTGTATGGGAGATAGGATTAATAAGTTTGAGGATGACACTAAAGATTGACAGGGTGGTTCACACTGAGGTTGAGTAACTAATGGAGATTGCAGGAAAATATAGACTGGATAGCCAAATTGGCAAATAAATGGCAAATGGAATTTAACCTTGAAAAGTATGAGGTGACACACCTGGGACAGACTAATTTGATAAGGAAGAATTCAATAAAATAGCATGATCCTCAGAAGTTCCGAGGAGCAAAGGGGTGTTGGTATGTTGTTCCATAGATCTCTGAAGATTGAAGGCCATGGTTGGGGAGTAGTGAAAAAGGCATATGGGACACTTATTACAAAAACATGGAGGTCATAATAGAGTTGTATAGTACTGTGGTGAGGCCACAGCTGGAGTATGTATGGAATTCTGGTTGCTACATTATCAAAAGAATGTGATTGCACTGGAGAGATGCAGAGGAGGAGATTCAGAAGGATGTTGCCTAGGATGGAACATTTAAGTTATGAAAAGGAGTGGGATAAACTATACAACTCATGCTGTTTCATTGAATACTTCCTTATCAAATTAGTCCATCCCAGGGTGTGTCACCTCATACTTTTCAGGCTTAAATTCCATTTGCCATTTATTTGCCCATTTGGCCATCTCATCTATATTGTATTGCTGGAGCAGAGATTACAGTGAGGCAACCTGATCAAGGTGCACTAGATGATGAAGGGCGTGGACAGAAGTGGATAAGGAAAGGTCTGTCACAAAGGGACACAAGTTCGAGATAAGTAACACGGGGTTTAGTGGGGGAAAGCTTTTTTACTTGGAGGGTGATGACAGTCTGAAATGTGCTCCTGGGTGGCTTGTGGAAGCAGGTTGCCTTACGCCCTTTAACAAGTATCTGGATGAGCACTTGGCATGTCCTAACATTCAAGGCTTTGTGCCAAGTACTGGTAAATGGGATTAGGTAGGTAGGCAGATTATATGGTTCTCATGTGTTTGTGCAGAATTGATGGGCCTTTTCTGTACTGTATGATTCTGGGATTGTTGACAAAGATGTTACCCATTAAAAAAACAGCTGATGATGTCTGTCAGGTGTATGAGGACAGACACTGAGGAGAGGTACTACCACTGCCATGTATCTCACAAAGGCAGTGGTGGAGAAGACCTTTGGGCTACTGAAGATAAGGTTTAGGTGTCTCTACAAATCCAGTGGCACCCTTTAGTACCTCCTGAGTGAGTGTCTCTTATAGTTGTTGTCTGTTACACTTTTTACAATGTTGGTCTCTCCAAGGAAGAACCACCTGAACAGCAAGATGCTGATCTGGCAGTATGTTCAGACACAGACACTGACAGGATAGCGCAATCAGGAAGCTTTGGAATGGGTGGGCATGGGACAGAGACACCAAGGATTCATTGATTCAGTGGTTCTTCAGCTGGGCTTGCATGCCTTGGCTTCCAATATACTCATTGGGCAGTATCTCAATCTCAAACACATAGCATTCAACATGCGTCTATTCTCTTCTAACTACCTCTCAACAATAAATGATGAGGCAGAGTGCAGTAAGTGATTTATGGTTAGAAAATTCACATAATACAAATCAAAGCAAATCCATCCAGATCATTAACAGAAGTCTTTGAAATGAAAAGAAAATAAAAGCACTCAGTGCAAACTCCTGGTTGTGACTTGTGTGGCTTGAGCATTTGTTTGTGGGTGCTACACATATGTGTCCCCATCTCACTGAAAGTGGCTTCTGAGGCAGGTTGATGATTCCATTGCCTTGTTGGCACAGATGAACTTGTTGGTTGTCCTCTGGCCAGAAGGGCTTGTGCAGTCTGGGAGGATTAGCTCAGTAATCCTCAGTCGTTGCAGACTCAGAGGTTGGAGCAGCGACTGGCAGAGAGACAGAGATGCTTACAAAATGCTTATTGCATTAATTTCTGATACATATTTCAGATAATGAGGGTCCTTCCAAATGTGGAACTCAACTAACAGATCTTGATACTATTTGATTTGATTCATTATTGTCACATGTATTAGTATACAATGAAAAGTATTGTTTCTTGCTGCTTTGCAGACCATGCATACCATCTCCAACAAAAGGAAATATAAAATGCTTTAAAACTGTGACTGAAATTTTGCGCCCCTCTCTTGTGGTCTGTTTTCCAGTTGGAGAGGTGACTTGTCAATGGGATTTTGTGTTGGTGCTGGCCATTGGGGAACATGCCACAGGGGGCTGCTATCGATGGGACTGAATGATCCATCTGACAGGATGGACTGGAAAATTAAAGTTCTGTGTCATCAAAGACAATTTCCATATTTTTGTCAATGTAATTATATCGAAGAGGCATAGTGTGCTTTAGATATGCACTTTGCAAAGCATCTATTCCTGGTGTAGCTTTGTTTTATTTTGGCATTCACCCTTATCAATATATTGGGCGAAAGCTGATACAGATAAGATATCTCACCCATTGGATGAAATGTTTGCATGAACCACTGGAGTGAAAAGTGATTGCAACTGGTAGTGCACTCATCCAAGGCCTAGATTAGCTGATTAGTGAATGATGGCGGGAGGGAAATTGTAGGGTGGGGTCTGCAGAGGAATGTGTGTGGAAGGTTGGCAACAAGGGCAAGAAGTTGGCTCTAAGAAAACACTCCTCTTCCTGATGCCAGGTTGTCAATCAAGCACTGAATGCCTACTTTTAAGGAACCCATTCCCCCTCCCAGAACCCTGCAATCAACCCCAACAAGGATTCCTTTAGATATTTTATCAGCTCCCCGCCTAGCAGTCTTCCCACACGAATCACTGGGTGAATAATAGCAATTGTAGGATGAAATCCTAAAGTGAGAAACTTATCCTGCCCAATTAAATGCTACTATCATTACAGTACATAAAATTCCAGCCACTGTATGTCAGTTTGTACTGCAAGGAAGGAGGAGTGTTTATGGTGACCCAGAGGATAATTTGAAGATGTGCATGTAAAGATTGGGTTGTATGAAGATTGCAGAAATAAACAAAATGACCAAAGTAATAATGCAATGGTGGCAAATGACTGTGCCTTCAGGAGATAGAGATGAAGATGGACTGAAATAGGTAGAAGTTAATTAAAACTGGTGGGAAGGGAAAGCTTAGAAGTGCTGAGTTGTACAATCAAGAAGCAGTTTTGCACTCCCCCCTCCTCCCTGCCCCACTTCCCTGTAACTTGAAGAGGTGAGCAGATTGAAGCTCTGGTAGGTGAGATTTTTAATGTTATTTTTCATGCTAATCAATGCAAATAGTTGTAATTGCTATTCTTGAAATGGATTGAGTAACTGAACAGAATGGAAAGTAGGAAAAGTTATATTTATGTATCTTACCTGGTGCTACTTATGCTACTTTTGAAATACTTTTCAGGGACGAAAGAAAAATCTAAATATAGTACTGGAAAATCAGATCTTGATTCTTGTCAGAATCTAAAAGGTATGTAAAAATGTGTATATAGTAGTGCTTTAAACTATATGTCATTTATAGACAATCTTTCTGTTTATTTGTCAATGTAATTATATTCAATGAGAGTCATTACGCTACATTTTGTATATATGCAACAGGATGGACATAGAAGAAGTTAATGTCTATTCGCACACAATTTAAAATATGCATTTCTTTGGTAATTTATTCAGCTTGAAAATAATTTCAGTGGCAGGTTGATAAAAAATTTGCCTTAAATTAATTTTCAATTTTTCTATGACAACAGCTAATACTTGAGAATTTTACTTCTAAATATATATTCATCCTATTTTGGAATCCATGTTGATTTCATCATAGTCCTGATTTCATGATTATTATTTCTCCAGTCCCTGCCTTGAAATAATTTAATGCACTAATGTGTCATTAGTGTACCTTTAAAAAAATTTTTTAAACCATGTTCTCAGCAGCTCTAAACAGCTTTGATTTTTTTCATTGTTGTCAGGTTGTCTGCGAGAAGTCCTTTTATTGCAGCTTCAATGATTAAAATGGGGTTTTGTTTATTTTCACTATTGGGATCTTTTATGACCCTGCATTGTGAGGAGGAAGATTGATTGGCAAGTCAAAGTCTGATGGTTCCTCCTCTGGAGAATTCAAGGACTTAGTTTCAGTTTTAGTTTAAAAAGGGATGGACATCAAGCTGAAAAGAAGTGTTTCTCTCACTCCCTGGTTTTGGAAGTTCTGCGATTAGCTGAAAACAAGATTCCTGGCCTTCCTGGTGTGTAAAATCTGCTGTTGATATTTAGCTTGTCCTGAATTTCTCTCTCTCTTCCTGGTGCTTTGGGAAGTTGTTCTGACTTCAAGATTGTCTGTGTGTGCATCAAGAGGGCTGCTAAAAGTTACAAGGTTGGGAAATTAGAGTTTTAATTCTCTGCCCAAAGAACTAAGTTCCAGCATAACTTGAACATTCATATTTTACTGTGTTAAACCAGTAGCATGGGTTTTGTTTGTGGGATTTTTTGGTTGGAACGGAGTTTAACTGTTAAGGTTTATACAATATCATGATTGGGTTTTTTTGTTTGCAACTGGTAAAAATTATTGGTAATTTTCTTTCTATACATGTTAACTGTTTTCTTAAATAAACTTTGTTTGCGAAAAGCGCCCTAGTGGGTCATTTGAATCATATCTGAAATGAAATATTTTCTGCTCATCCTAGCCAAATTCAAAGTGCAAAACTTGTGATCCAGGCAGACTTTATAAAACACTTTCCTGACTTGAATTATAACACTAATGATTGGTTTAAAATGGAGGAATGATTAGGATATCCTGAGGGTAATTGACACTGACTTTCATGATCATTTCTGTAGATACAATGATACTTGCATATTCATTGGGTGGAAATCTGTTCTGTTCATGTGAACCATGGAGTTACTGCAGCCACAATAGTTCCCCCCCCAACACCTATTAAACAATAAATAACTTGTCCAGTGATGCCTGTTTCCATATGGAAGGTAATGAATATGTTAGCTCCTTTAGTTATACATCTGTTATTTGATCTCTTTTTTTTATGGATAGCAGATCAAATGACCTGGCACTCTCTCCAATGGTCACTTAAAAGATGTAAACATTATAAATATTAAGTACAGTGTTGACTTTTGCACTTATGTGAAAAGTCATCATGTTGAAGTAATCTGCAATTGATTGTGAACCAATGGCATTGCATAGTGACAACCTTGTTCATGAAATGGAGGTACCATTCTCTCCAGAACGTCCTCTTCAACTAATCTATGGGCAAAATTTTATGTTTACCATCAGCAAGTTTGCAGGTGGGAGAATGGGCCTAAAATTCCTTGGACAGGCTTCCTAACAGACTCTCACCCATCTTGGCCTCTCTCCAATTTTACCATGAGACCAGAAAGGCCTGGTCTAGCCGACCTGACGTCGCCCCTTTTGAGGTCCTTAACTGGCCAATTAATGAGCAGGGCATTTTTCTGTCAGTCTTAATTTTCTGCTGGCAGGAGAAGTTAGGGGAAAACCCAGGCCAAGATCTGTCCCTCATGTGTGCTGCTTCCCTCAGCTCCACACTGACACTATACACCGCCCCCCCCATATTGCCGACTTCCTATCATGAGGCCCCCCCTCACACTTTCTTGGTCCTGGATTCCTGAAAGCCTGACTCAGGGGAGTACTTGTCGTCCCAGTCCTATGCAGATTCTGCTGTTGCTGGGATTAGAGAGTTGCTAGCCAATCTGATTGGCTGGCAGCTCTTTGAGGCTGAATTTCTTCCTGACTAAAGGATGGAAATGCTATATTCAGCCAATCAGAATGTTAAATGGCTACTGGGCTATATGAGAAATCACGCAATCTGAAATCACAATCCTGGCCCATAACTACTTCCACAAATGGCATTTTTCAAAATCTACCTCATTGCAGATATTTGAGCTTGGTGATAGCGTTTTGACTTTATGATCAGCATCAGCCCTTGAAAAACTTTGGATGTAGAATGCTGTACCTATTGATCCTGGAAGGATTCCAGTTTGTCACATGCTGAGCACCAGTCATTTTACAATAATGTAGCAATGGGGTGAACATACATAATTGTGTGAGTTCTCTGTTACAGGTATATGCAATGGGGCAGAAATGAATCCTCTGCCTCTGCATTGAGACCACATAATCTGCTCTATTTTCTCATTGCCCATTTCTATCTTGCCAGGATTTGGAATGTTTGATTTTTAAAAGAAATAATATTGACAGGGAAATACATTTAGGTATAGATATATTGGTTGATTCAAAAGATATGTTTCTGTTTAATAATATATACTGTTGTTATCCTTAAAGAGATTTCTTCTTTCACCAATACGATTCAAGAGGAATTCATGTCTATTCAAAAAGGTAAATATTTATGAGATACTTGACAATTTCTTCCATTCCTTTACTTCTTTAAAAGAATATTAATTATCAGCAGACTTTGCATTTCGACTGAATTTGGCTTTGCTATCATCTAAATATGCAGCAGTGTCTGTAACTTATTGATTTTGATCATTTTCAACTTCTTTAGGCTATTTAAAATTGGTGACCGCTCTCTCTTTCTCTAATATCATTTTCCAAAATTTTTCTCCTGCCTTTACTTAAGTTCCCAAACCTACATCTTGAAGATACTACAAATAAAATAATGTCGATAATTGAAATCTGAGATAAAATGGAAAATGTTGGAAATGTCAGCATGTCAGACAACATTTGTAGAAAGACAAATAAAACCACAGGCTGCACAATTGGATTCAGTGACATTAGCAGTGTTATGAGTGCCAGTTCAGGAAAAAATGACAGGTCAGTCCATCCTCAACACTTCCAACAGAGCCACAACAATTGATGTTCTCAAACACATAAGCATCCCATCATTGTGCTATAAATCCAGAAAGGAGGCAGATTATGATGCCAGTCAGTATCCAATGCATCACAGTGGCACAGTGGTTAGCACTGCTGCCTCACAGTGCCAGGGACCCAGGTTCAATTCTGGCCTCAGATCACTGTTTGGGTTTGCACATTCTCCCTTGACTGCGTGGATTTCCTCCCACAATCCAAAAATGGATGGGTTAGGTTGATTGACCAGTGGGTCAGTGTGGAACAGTAGATAGTCTTGCAGAGTACAGTTGAGCAGTTGTAGACCTTGAAGGCCTGGTTGAAGACTGAACCATCTCAGCATGTGCAATCTTAACTTGGGCAGCTGGTTGACAGACAACAGTGGCTGCACTGACTGAGTGGTAGTAGTGGGAGCATGTGTGTTGTCATTTTGAGATAGTACCAACAGGCCATTGTCATTCCCTCACAGTAATCTGTAGAATTATAGATTGCTGGATTGATGTGAAACTTTGCAAATCCCTTTGAGTAGTGCCATCACAAACTCGAAGACTTGAGTGTGCATGGCTGCATGCCATGCATGCATTACCATGGTAATGGTAATTTGATTCCATTACCACAAGCAGCTCTTGATCCCAACCTGAACTTCCTTTGCAGCATTCAGACATTGTATGGCTACTGTGTGTGCTTCATGGGAAGCTAAGACATTGGCATTTAGACAGTGGATCATAGTCAGGTCCACAATTGTATTCTTGAAGTTGGCCAGTGCTTCCATGCTGGAAAGAATGGAAGTCCTATGTCATGTTGTTTGATGGTGAATGGTGGTTCTTTGCCAATGGACAAATCATTTCTTTTTGCATGCCCATCAGTTTTTTCCTATATGAGATCTTCATCTGAGCCCTCTGTAGCAAAACCTGTTGCAACCTCAAGGCTATCTATTCTCCCTGCCCTTGTTCTGTACTTGTATCTAATGACTCCTATATGTTAGTTATAAACTGCCCTAAAAATATATGTAGTGCCAATATCTGAGCTGATGAGTGAGTGTCCAATCAAATTATTATGCTTCTTCATCAGAGACCTGCTCTTCCATTAGACTTCATCCTCAGATTTTTTTTGGAAAACAGTAATTCTTGTATATTTGAAAGCATTTATGCATAAGGGGAAGATTAGCATAAGAGTGAGCTATTTAAGATGTGGTTTGGAGACACATGTTTACATCTGCAGAAAGTACAATGTACCAGGTTGCAGGATGATTGGTTTGTAAGGAACAAATATACTATCATCCTGAATTTCTTCATGATCATAAATTGTCAGGAAGTAGAGTTAGTTGTAAGTAATCTGTGATTGTATAATTGGATATTAGACATAAGGTATAGATTTAGTGACTTTGTGTAAGAGTAAAACTCTAGTTAGATACATGATAAATGAAGGAATTTGCTCGTATAGGGATTTTTGGTTTCAGTTTAAATTGTGTCTGTATTGTGCTCATGGCATGAAAAGTGTAAACAAGAACTTAGAGAAAGAATGAGCTGTCACTTAGCAACCAGAGGCCACCTTGATAAAAGACCAGAAGCATGTCCAAAAATTTCTGAGTATCAATACTGTGAGAATGTCTGTCTGCGCCAGTCTCTCAGGCATACTTGGCATCAGAACTTTTTGACACTTAATGCACTGAAATAGCCATCACTTGGAACACACCTCCATTGTGGCTCCAGGCATGTGACTCACCCAAGTGGCTACAACTGTGCGCTGTTAAGCAGAGGGAACTTTATTTAAACATGAATAGGGCCAGTCATGCCAGGAAGATGGCACTGCACAGAGTAGCTCCACACTTTACAGAGAGAGAGTGAGGATGGCTGCTGGATTCTGTGGAAGAAAGGAGGGCCAAGTTGTTCCCCAAGATGGCGGACCCAGGAATCAGAACAGCAATGTGACCTGGGAAAAAGTGGCAGTGGCAGTCAATGCCCATGCACTGACACAGAGGACCAGCTCTTAGGGGAGGTAGCTGAGAGATTCGTAACCGATAGTGACTTGGCCATGCCTTAGGCCATTCCACCATGTCGACCATTTCCTGCCCAGGCTTTCTGCTGCAGTTGCAATCCTAGAAGTATTGGTCTAGGCGCCATGCAACGCTGGCACCACTTCTTGTGACTGAAGGCTGTGGGACTCCACTGAGCAATTGCTGCAGTGTTGCTGCCAGTCCTTCCTGCAATTCCCAGCCACAGAACCTTCATTCATATGACTTATCTCAAGTAAGTTTCAAGCTGCCCAGATACTTGTCTGAACCTTGACAAACCATGTATCTTCTTTTGCAAGAGCAGAACTGAATGTGGTTGCGTTCTCAGGAGTCAGCGTGCCTGCTGCGACCTTTGTCAATGCCTCAGAGGAAATCACTGAGGAAAGCATGGACCAGTCAGTACATTCATCACCTGCACCATCTTCCAGCACAGATATAGTCACCTTGGTGGACATGTTAGCGGTGAGGGTGATGGTTTTGAGGCACCTTCTGGTGAGTGCCACACAGTTGTTGATGCACATTAGATAAAGCCAGGGAAGTTCAAAGGATTGGGCAGTTGGAGATCTGCTAGAACTGAGGAGACAGCTGATTCCCAACAAAGTGCTGAGCCAGTGGGAACAGTTCTCCAGAAGCTGCTAGATGCAGATGCAGAGCTGGAGATTGCAGAGGAAGTGTTAGCAACATTTCAGAAACTGCAAGACTATTTTGTGAAGGCCCACAGCTTTCACTAAATGTTGTGGTGAAGTGGTGGTGCCAGTATTGCATGGCACCCGGACTGACACTGCTCGGGTGCAACCGCAGTGGAAGGCCTGCTGCAGGAAATGGTAGCCATGGTGGAATGATCCAAGGCTTGGCCGAGTCTCTGAGGATTATGGCTGAGGGCCTTTGAACATGCTGGAGACACAGATAGTCATGGCTGTGGGCTTTGAGAGCATGGCACAGTCACAGTGGGCCAGTGTAGAGGGCCTCCAGAGCTTGATCTAGTCTCACAAGACCATCACTGAAGTCTTGTACTCAATGTTGGGCTTCAGGACTTGCAGAGCCAGGTGACACAGTGGCTTCTGGAACCCAGTCCAGCTGCCCTCCATTTCACAGTGTTCCAGGGGCCCACAGGCACCCCAAGAGAGGAGAAAGCTCTGAAGCCCAATCTGAAGCCTTCCACCCAGGAGACCCTGGAAGTCCCTGCCCTTCCATATCCCCCCTTGACAACAGTGCATCCCACGGGCAGTGGGCTGAACAGGCTATATCCATGACAACCAAAAGTCAGCCAAAGCCCCTCAGGTCCTGCCCCCCTATCCCCCCTAGAGGACACCAATGGCATCACAGACTATGTGGCATGGGACACAACTGACCACCTCCATGCATACATAATTGTAGGCAACTTAAGATTAAAAAGTTGTAGGATCACTAAGAGAGCACAGGTAAAAGCAGACACCATAGTTAGGGATTGGATGATTGGCAATATAAATAATCACTAATAAATGTTATTGCACCACACAGCTGCTCTTATCTGTATGTGATCCATACAGATCACAGTGAATCTCGTACCCTGACTATATGCATCATGCTCATGAGAGACATTCTTCAGCCCACAGAATGTGCACTAATGATGCCTACCAACAAATCAGTTTAATCCCCAGTTCTCAGCACCTATGCTAAACCCGTCATTGCCATGGTACTCCAAGCACTCATCTGAAAATGCTGTTAGGATTGTAAGGTCATCGACCCCACTGCTGATGCCAGACTCAGCAGTCTGAGCTCCCCTGCTCCAGTCCCGCCAGCGTCCTGAGCAGTCCCAGCTGTGGGGGCCACATAGGGCTATAATGACATATAGCCTGGGTTGGCATCCTCATCATCCACTAGATATTAGGCCTGGCCCCACTCACCTCCACACCCCACCTCCAGGATATTGGCTCCCATGACCCTCACTCAGATGTGGGCCCTGGGGCCATTGAGCAGTCAGAGAAAACAGGTAGGAATCAGACTTCTACTGCAACAGGGCAGCATAGCGAGTCATCATCATGCTCCAAAATGGACACAGAACTCACAAATACAGCTAATCCCTAGCCCATCACCCTGTTCCAATAATAATAGGATCCATGTCAGGAAGTGTGAACAGGGTTTAGTGGGAGATAGGAGAATTTGAGAGCTCCATAGGGAAACGGGAATAGGGGGGAAGGCTAGAGAAGGAGTCAAAGGCTCTATGTGGGTTGTGGGGTGGGGAGGGGGCAGTAGTGGACTGGTTAAGGTTTGGAGCTGCAGCACGCCATGCCTCCTAGTCGATGAAACATGCAATAATGAGAATGTCCCTTGCCATTCTACTCTGCTGGACTTTTCAATGCCAGTCCTCCATCTTCTGGCTCCTTCTTTGCTTCATCCTCCACATCCTCCCACTCCATGGTGTCCGGCTCCATGGTTCTCCTCCTCATCCTGGATTTGCTCTGCTGCTGCGGAAGGTTGTAGAGCACAGCCATCCACCACATTGTGAGGAACCCTCTAGGGGCTGTACTATAGAGCACCACAAAAGTGGTCCAGGCAGCAGAATTCATGTTAAAGAGGCCAATGAACTGCTTGATGACAGAACAGGTGGTAGCATAGTCCTTATTATAATTTGTCCCCACCTCAGGCCTCACGGCATCATCAGCCACCAACCGCTGAGGGGCGCATTCAGTGTTTCCAATGGCTCTCTGACTCAGATTAATGGTGGGGAGGGCAGGAGGGAGGCGGGTCAGATCATTTTCTGCTTGGGGGTTGAGGGGGATGGCTGATCGTTATCTGATGGTGGAGGGGGAGGAAGGTGATCGCTGTCTTGTGGAGAGGGAGGAGGAGGCGGACCAGATGTTCCATTGTTTGGAGGGGGAGGGATGAATGAGACCAAATCATTGTTTGTGGGTGGGAGAGTGAGGCCAGACCATTCTCTAAGGGGGAGGGAGATGAGGCCAGATCATTGTCTTGTGAGTGGGGGGGCAGGGGCAGAAGAGAGGCTCAAAGCTCTTGGGGGGGTAGGGGGGGAGTTAGCGGGTGGGAGAGAGGGATGTGCTGCCAGTCTGCGGGTTATCAGTGGTGGGGTGGTGGTGGTTGGGGTGGGGTATGGGTGGGGGGGGGTGAGCGGGGTCAGGGGTGGCAGGGGTAACAATTGATCTGGATAATGGGGGTGTGGATAGGGAGCAGCAATGTGTGTGAGTAGTGGGGCAGTGAATAAGGGGCACAGCGATGCGATGGGTAGTGGGGGGAGGGGGGGGTGGATAAGGGGGACAATAATGTGTATGGGGGCCATCACTCCTGCTTGCTGCTCCCGGGCTGCTTTCTTTGCTTTCTGTGGCCTGTCAGCAACCTGACACAAGCATGCTTTTTTAAATCTTTTTTCAACTGCCTGCATAGTTCAGAACTTCGATTGTTTCGACTACGCTAAGCTCTGCCCACAATGCGAATGGGACTGGAAATGTTTTTTTCAGGCTGAGTGCATATGAGGTCACCTGAAAACTAGATTTCCAAGTTGGATCTGCCTTACGCCCAGATTCAGTATTGAGAATGAATATGATAAAAACGGGCCCAATGTGTACAGCTCTGGTCACCCTATTACAGAAAGGATGTTATTAAACTAGAAAAAGTGCAGAAAAGATTTACTGGGATGCTATCAGAAGTTAGTGGTTTGAGTTATAAAGAGAAGATGGATCAACTGGAGACTGGAGTTTTTTTCCCTGGAGACATAGGGGTGAGCTTATAAAATAATGAAGGTCTATAAAATAATGAGGGGCATAATCAGCTAGATAGTCAACATCTTTTCCCAAAAGTAAAGAAATCTAAAACTAGAGGGCATAGTTTTCAGGTGAGAAGGGAGAGCTACAAATGTGTCCAGAGGAACAATTTTTTCAGAGAGGGTGGTGAGTATCTGGAACACCAGAGATAATAGTAGAGGTGGGTGCAATTTTGTTTTTTAAAAAGCATTTAGATAGTTACATGGGTAAAATTGGTATAGAGGGGTATGTGCCAAATGCTAGCAGTTTGGACTAGTTCAATGGTAAAAACTGGGCAGCATTGACAAGGCCCTGTTTCCATGCTGTAAACTTCATGGCTCTATGACACTTAACTAACTCTCTTTTGCTACTGCTACATCTGAGCCACACTTTAAACACCTATGCTAATTGGTGCCAGCATGCCGTCACACTGGAGAGATAGGAAGCCTCCAGGAACTCCAGGAAGAGTACAGTAGTGTGCTGAGCCTGCTAATGATATTGAAATCTAGTCAATCATACGCTACTAAGCCTCATGCTCATTTTAGGTGAGAAGTGGTTCATGCCGCACCAAAGAGGCTGGGATGATTGCAAACTATTTGGCACTGGTCATGGATCAGATTTTTAGTTTCACCTGGCTTTATCATCCTGGCTTGCTTTCCATTTACGACAGGAGCGGTGAGGTAGTAAAATTCTACAATGGGATCCACACAGAAGGAGCCTAGCAGCTAGAGAGAGAAGAGCTATCTTAGCTCTGCCGAAAGCAGAAGTGGAGTAATGGACAAGATACCAAAGACAATTCGTTCTAGAAACTAGGAAATGAAACAAGAAATCCCATGAAATTGTTGTTAAAGGAACAAAGAAACTGTAATAGAATACTGTTCATTGAATCTAAAGGCAGAACTAAAAGAGGCAGACTCTGTGAAATTGGCTCGGGGAAAGACAGAGATATCAGAAGTATTGTAAAAGTTGGTGTCCTTATTTCTTTGAAACAATAGTATTCAGTTGGAGACTGAGTATCTGAGAGGTCGGATGGAAGGTTAAATGCCTCTGGCAATTCCAGACAAAAGAATACTCCAGGAGAGTTGGAAATCCCGAAAGTGGGTCTTTACCGAAAACAACTGAGGAAAAGGTTTGTTGAAAGGAAAGTTGTAAATTTTGGAGGTGGATCTTTGCTGAAAACAGCTGAAGGAAAACATTTGGCATTATCTTACCACCTCACCTTGACCATCGATCAATGAGGCAAGCTGGGAAAATAGGGTATTAGGCAAATATTCAAATCGTGTCCAGTCCATAAGTTTTTGCTATCTTTTCCAACCCTTTTGAATGACGCCAAGCACTTCGCACCCAGAAAAAATTATTAGCATGAGATTGACTGGACTTCAATACTGTTAGTGAGTTTTGCATAGCTCTTCTCCCCTCCCTCATGTTTCCTACCTCTCCGTTATGATGTCATGCCAGTCCAAATCGCTACTGCTGTAGAAAAGTGTGGTTCAGGTGCAGCAGTAGCGAAGGAGAGGAAATTTGTACCAGCGCCAGGGTAGGGGAGAGTGGGGTGGGGGGGTTCTGCATGGTGCATTGGTTGGGAGGGGCTTGTACCAGCCTGTGTGTCCTCAGATCAGGAGTCGCCACGCGCTTGGAGCTTATGTTGCACTCATTTCTCCTGCCTGCTGGATGATTCCCAAGGGGTTGCTAATTAGGTGAGTCCTAACCACACTAATGTCACACAGGTTCCACTGCCATCTGTCTGCTGGACAGGCACTGTGGCTGATCACTGACATTCCATCCCAGGCCCCACTAACATTAGCAAGCAATAGTTTTAGCAGTTGTTGCCCCAATCGCAGGAGTTCTGCAGATGTATAGAACCATACAATCCTATAGTACTGATGGAGGCCATTTGGCCCATCCAGTCTGCACGAACTCTCAAACAGTATCCCATCCAAGACTTCCCCTTACAGACTATCTCTGTCTGTCTGTCTCTCCTTTCTTAGACCACTGAGTTCCCCAATCAGCTGTGGGGGCTGTTGACCTTGCGTCTGTAATAGCATTTTTGGATGAGCACTTGAAGTACCGAGGCAGTCAGGGGTATGGGGATCACAAACTTGGTAGGCTGAAGGGGTGTCTTGCGGAGCATGATGGTCTGAGCTTCTGTATGTACTGTTGGAGTACGGATATTCCTGTGGGAGGCAGATCAGAGGTAGATTAGTCACAACTGTGGAGCGCAATATCATCTATTTGTGAATTTGTAAATTAACATTCACCAAAACTCTAACTAGCGCATGCTTCCACCTGTGCCCTCTTGGTGACCTTACAACTCCTTAAACTTCTGCGGTCATCCACGACATCTAGGTGCCCCCTCCCTGGAAGCACATCAGAGATGTCAGCTGTGTTCAATGGAGGGCATCCCCTGGGAAGCCAAGACCTGGATGCTCCTGGGTGACCTTTGTGTCATGGATGTAGCTGTGCCACCCTGATCAGCCCACTGCCTCGGAGATCCAGTAGTGTCAGGAAGCAGGGAATTAGAAGGGCTGGGGACAGCTGGGTGAGAAGCCCTGAAATGAGCTCCAGCCTTTCCTCCTCCCTCTGAGCATTTGTTGGACCCTAGGATACTCCACAGAGCAACTGGAGTGAGCTCCTGAGGTCTCTGCATCAGCTGCTCTATCAGTCCTGAAGGCTCAATTGCGTATCCACATGCAAGTCCTCAACGATAGTCCTCTGGACCAAGTTTTGGATTCCCTCAGTGTTAGCCAGAACAGCTCCAGAGTTCAAGCTCTGGAACCCCTCAGCTGTAGCCCTTCTAGACTGGACCAAGCTCTTGATGCCCGCAACCATGTGTGTATGGAGCATGCTCCTAAGGCCCTCAGCGATGGTCCTCTGAGATTCAGCCATGTCATGGACCCTGCTATGGCTACCAGTTCCTGTTACAGGCTTTCCACTGCAGTAACCATACTTGCAGCGTTGGTCAGGGTGCCATGCAATGTCAGCAACACATCTTATACCTTAAGGCTGTAGGACTCATCCAAACAGTCTTGCGGTTCTGGGATGTTGCTGATCCCTGGCTCTGCTTCTGCACCTCCAGTTTTGGGAGAACTGATCCCAGCAGCCCTCAGACATGCTTGCCTGAAGCTAATGTACAATTGTGTCAGAGTGGTGTGCACCAGAAAGTGCCCTAGAAGCCTCATCACTAACATACTCCACCAAGTTAACTGTATCTGCACTGGCGGGATGCTGCGTGTGATGCCTGTATCAATTGATAGGTGCTTTCCTCAGAGGTTACTTCAAGGCTTCCTTCAGAAGTTTCCCTGGACCTTTTCTCTGGGGTATTGATCGGAGTCTCAGTGGGGGCGGCAGGGACGGTGACTCCCAATGGCTTGGCCTCATCGGAGCTGTTTCTTGCAAAAGAAGACAATTTGTTCAGTACTAGGGAGGGATAAGTATCTGGGCAGATTGCAACTCATTTGAAATAAGTGGAATGAAGATTTTGTAGATCCTCACTTCTGTGGCGCATGCCTACCTGGCTGTCAGTCATGGTTTGTGTGACAATCATCTGGGGGATATTTGTGGAGAAATCCAATTGGATGATATCTGTCATTTGATTTCAGAGTGGTGTGCATCTGATCACAGATAGCTTGCTGGTTTACAAGGACTGTGCATTTACTGAAAATATATTTTGTGTCCCATGTTATTCTTAAAATCTTTGCACATTTGTGAAGATAAGGGAGAAGTAAAGAAGATTGTCTTATTGTCAAACTTTTGAGGTGTAATAAATATGTTTTTTGTATAGGTAAATGCTAGTTGGCCCTTCTGAGACTCTCTTCATCCATGCTTTCTAAAAAAATATAAAGTCTTTTGAACCAGAGTTCCATTGTAGGAATTTCTAATCCAATAGAAACACCAATTGGGATCATAACAGAGTGATCAATTTCTCTTGTCAAGGCCTCACTGCTGAGCATTTCAATAATGAGAGGTATTTGTCTTCTCCAAAGGGATGAGGAGATACCTGAGTCTTAGTGGCTTATTTCTGCTTCTTCCAATTATGGGCCATCTGGTCTTGCAAAATATAGGGAAGCATGTCAGTAAGTGTGATGCAATACATTTGGTGATGTTCCAATAATAGATGACTTACTAATAATATATAGAAGCTGTAAGTCATGGACATTATGCTTACGGCTCCACAAGGTATAAAGTGGAGCATATGAATGCTAGTCATGAATCCTGATTGCTAGAGTTTGTCAGTGAGCCAGTGATATAGGTGTATTGCATTGAGCGATGTGTGAGATTTGTACAGTTATTTGAGCGCGCATTCATCTATCTACTGTTCATCTAAGATCACTGAACTTCTTTTGGCATTGCAGTCATGTCTTTAGACCAGATCCCACTGCCTTTGCAATGTCCATCTGCAAAGCCACATGTTACCACATGATAGATTACCTCTTTCATCACCTTTTTAGATTAAGGCCTCCAGCATAGTATTTGAGAACTTAGTGCATTCTCTTTGGCCTGCTATAATATTTCCCATTTTGTAACTATTTTCAGCCAATTGCATACAGAATGCAGCTCACATTTAAGTGCAGGCTGCTTAAAGAAGTGTGGGTGAGCATTAATAGTTATACTTAGTGCTGGAACTGCACATACCACTGAGAAAATAAATAGCAGCAAGATGTTTCTGCAGTATTATCAATATGTGATGGTTAATCATGCATCACGATTTCTGCACCTTAATAGAGCTTTAGAATATTTTACCTTGATAATCCTGAAGTATGTTATCCTGATGGGGATGAAGCATAGTTCTCCTGGCTTGTTTCTCTTTCCAAAACATAAAGGCTGCAGAAGTAAATGGCAATGGGGTCATAAAATCTCACAAGAGTCAAAAATGAATTTCTCTCTCACAAGATCTTGTGATGTGATTATCCCCATCCCCTGCCAGTGATATAATGGAGTTTCAATTTAAATCAATTTCAATATCATTAGCACATTTCCCCATTGTATCATCCTCCTCATTCAGATGGGAGGAATCTCTGTTCTTATTTTTAATTCATTTACATGGAGACACCTGTCAAAGTGAAGCTGCTTGACCTACCACCAGCAGTTTTTTTCTCAGTGTTTGAAAATATGCCCAGAGAAACGGCTGTAAGCCACTTTTTGTGCTTCAGACAACACTGAAATATAAACAGAAACTTCTGTTCAGAATGTTTTATATATACAATTATCCTCTAAATGCAGAAATTCCTGAATAGTTCTAACTTCTCATTTCAGTTATACAAGCCTTAGGGAAAGATTGTGCAGTGCTATACGATAGAGGGACGCAAACAGAAAAATGTGCTCGCCCTAGTAAAGGTAAAAATATTCATTGTCTTTCTTAAGATTTATGTGATTATTTTAATTGCAAGTCCTTTCTTTGAGATTCCATTTTGCTGCCTTCCATGAGGTATTTGAGTTATGAAGAATATGATTCGAGAAATTGTTTACAAGCATTATTAAATATTGTTGGAATTATTTTCAGGTATATATCGTCACAAAGTTTGTTTTGAAAAATATTTATTATATGCATTGCAACCATACAACTTAAGGGTAGAGGGTTGGTTTATTTCTTCTTCATATATTTTGTTTATTAACTAAGTTCTAATTATCAGTGGAAAAAAACTAAAGCTTGAAGATAGCAGGAGATTTTATGATCTCTTATTTATTCTTGGTCAGTGGGCAACACTGACAAGACTAGATTTAATGCCAACCCAAGCTGCTGTTAGAAAATGATAGTATGTCTTTCCCTTAAAGTACTTCATTATGATATTAAATATGGAGCTTTAACATTTTTACCTAATGATGATGGTGGATTAGTAGCACTAATGTGACCAGGTTAGGATACTGTATAATTCTGAGAAGAATTTGGAGCATCTGGTGTTTCCATCACCTTGCAGCTTCTGTCTTTGGTGAAGCAGGCTATAATACCAGGAGATGCTATTGATACATAATACTGCAATCATTTTGTACCATGCTATTTCTGACTTGAATTTGTAAATGGTGAAAATGTTTTGAGATATCAAGAGATTAGTTTGTGATAGTACTATTAACTTTGTGGTAGTTATTGAATTTCAACAGAACGTCGCTTTGCTTTCCTGTCCAACATGAATTACTAATTTAACATTTGATTTATTCACTGGTAAGCAGCTGGGGGTTTAGTTGATTTCATTTGACCTGAAGCCACAAAAATGACCCAGAGTCTGTATTGAGTACCCTAGGGTCATGCCCATGTACTAAATACCATTGTGCCCAAACTTGTATTCTGTCTACCCTGCTAATGAGATAGAATACCCATGGAGGAATCTGTTGGATATGCCAATCTTGCCACTATGTCAAGTTGCCGCTAGGCTATTGAACATCTCTCCTAAAATGAGCACTTGTTTCCAGATGTTAGAAAGGAAGCCTTTTCAGAATCAATTGATTGGAAAGTTGCCCAGGTTCAAGACTTGATTTTTCTATTATGATTCTGTTTTGTAGTGATTCTTTACAATTGGCAGTTAAGAGGGCATTAAAAATTATTATAGGAAAAAAGGTATGTCTAGGTCAGATTGTTGGGATTTTAAAACAGTTGGAGAATTCAAATTTTTCACAGTGTCTTAATGTTATGCCATTTATTTAATTCAATTTGTCAATTGTTGCTGCAAAATTTGAATTTATATCTCAGGTATACTGAGACTCACAAAATGTTGCTTAATTATATTTCAGGGTTCAGCAAGAAAAAAAATATAAAAACGGCATCAAACTAATATCAGATCAATTTTAGATTGCTGTGCTTACATCAATGGGATAAACTCTATACTGGCGCTTTATTGAATAAATGAAAGTATTCATTTCTCTTTTAAATGGGGAGCTTGGAAATAAGTAAATGAGCAGCTGTGGTGTGTCATGGCTGCATCTCAAAATTTGCACAAATAATTGCAGAAATTTGAACAGACCAAATTTATTGCTTTAAAATTACATTGTTAGTTTTGTACAAGTTTCTTCAGGAAAAGAAGTGTTTCACAATAGCTCTGACACCATATTTGCAATGAAAAGCTCCAGAAAATTCCAGCCCATGACGCTTATGTCCTCTAAGCAAATGCTGTTTCTTCGACCATACAGCTCTCTGACCAATAGATTGCTTTATACTGTTTTAACATATTACCTTAATGATTTCGTGACATTGCACTAAGATGGCAATCCCTCAGATGCAGCACACACAGCCCTTGTAATTGGGAATATGGGCCTTGGCATTGTCAGTATTGAAAAGCCAATTGCATGACTGAATTACTTAGAATTTTTGAGCGTGTCCCTTGTGAATGTGCGGGGCTTGCTGACCACTAAAACATTATTTAAGTTGGACCCTGGGACACGCCAGTGGCACGAATGTTGTCCTGTGGGCCACATACCCATTAAGGGGTGCAATATGTGAATAGAATGGAGTTCCACTCCCCTAACACGCAGATAGGAGATCTGCAGTCCCAGGGTCCAGTGGATGCTGGAAATACCAAACCAGGCTGCGTAACACTGTGCATCCCCACTGCTGCAACTGCACCTATATGCATATAGATGGGGTATGGTCATCTCTGTGGGAGGTGGATCACAGACAGATTTATTCACAGTTATAGGTTGCAATTACCTTTATTAGATTTTCTAAATGTCAATTAACTGAATGCTAAAGGTGTTAAGGGATTTGTAGTTGCAGGATATCACAACATAGATAGTACAGACGGGACATATCAGACCAATGTCAGGATGAAAGGGACGTGCCTGAATGTCATTCCTTTTCTTCTGACACTAGCTACTGGCTCTTTGTGCCACTGCATGGGCAGTGACAGCCACTGCTATCACCTTCCAGGCTGCATATCCTGGGCTGCTGATCATCTCGTGTGAAAAAGATGGCCCTTCTCTCCTTCATGGTGTTTGGCGTTAGTCCCAGCTCCCTCTCAGAAAAGCATGGGGCTGCTTTATGTGGTGCCATCTTCCTGGCGTGACTGCCTGTGTATGCATCATTTTTGTTTATAAGGAACTCCTCCCACCTTTCACTTAATGGCATACAGCTGCGGCCAGTTTGTGTGAGTCATGCACTTAAAGCTTCAATGCTGGCAAGAAACGCAAGGAGGCTTTCTCTTTGCACTAAGTATTAAATGATTGAGGAGCGAGGCACGCCAAAAAGACCAGCGTGAATAACTACAATTTTCAGACTTTTATGATAATATCATGTCCTATATTTTTAACATCTGAAACAACTGACTGAAGGATTGAGACAACATACTTGTTCATTTTATGAAGATGCGTTGAATTTCAGTTACTAATGATTATCATAGTGTTAAAACGGGATTTACATGTAGAATTATGAGACTTAACTTTCTGTGTTTAGTAGTGTTATTATTCCGTTATGTTTTGGTTATTTTCATAAAGAGGCAAAATTTGAAGTTGCTAAGACTAAAGCCATAGGTTTTTGAGAAATAGGAAATTTTATGCTGTAAGAATCAAAATTTGGGAAGGGAAACAGACAATACTATAACAGTGATTTTCTAAGTATATAGTTTGCGTGAAAACAGAGGAGTTTCAGATTTTTTGGGGGGCAAGTCTTTACTCCCAATCATGTGCACATAGTGCATGAAAAATAAGCTAAACTGTTTCCAGCCACTGGCGGCAGTGGGCGAGGCTTAACTCACTAGCCAGCTTCATCAAGCAGCAGAGGAAGTTATTGCGCATGTTCACACCTCTGTGACTGTACATGCTCAATTGCAATTGCAATGCTGTTAAAACTAGCCTCAACACAGCAAACCACCCCCCACTTCCAGCTGTTATTGCAATGGCCTGTGGCCGACTGCAAGTCCCGTATCACCTCAAAATATCGCCTATGCCGAACTGCCCCTTACTTCTGCTGCAAGATCCGCTCTCCCTCATCACAAATCATCTGCAGAGTAGCAGTAGCCCCCCTCCCTTCCCTAGTGATCACAGTTGCAGAATGGCAGCTGGCCCTGCCCTATTCAGGCCTTGTCTCCTGGAACTTCCTAGCTGGCACTGCCAAGGTCCCAGGTTAGTGCTGCCATTGGCCAAGGGCACCTGTTTCCCTCAACCTCCTCAGGGGACTTCTGGGGGCTCTTGATCTAATGACAGGGGCAACACGGCTGTTTCTCATTTGTGGGACAAAGATGTTTTCCTCGCCAGAGAGAACCTCTCCCAACAAGGCCACAAAGGCAAGTGAGCCCAATTGCGACCTATGTGTCTTAAATTCTAAAATGCAAAATTAATGATGTACACTTTGTGGTCCAACACATGACACATTGTGCATTAAATGGCAGATGCAACCAAGACAGTTCAGATTCCAGAGAATTTCTCAGATGTCAATGATCACTAAGTCACAGAAATTGTCTTCCTCACAAAGCCCCTCTCTTTCAAGGTTATAGCAAGAATTTCCCTCAATCCAGGCTCCTTCTTGTTTCCTCCACCTGAACAGAGAACAAAGAACAGAGAGAACAGGCTCTTCAATCCACCAAGTGTGTGCTGACATTGATGCCTCTCCAATCTAATATTTTCTTGCCTCTACATGGTGCATATCCCTCTATTCCCTCCCCATTTATATATCTATCCAGATGCCTCCTGAATGCTGTTAATAGAATCTGCTTCCACCACCTCCTCTGGCAGCATGTTCCAGGCATTCACCATCTCTGTGTGACAAACCTATCCCTTACATCTCTTTTAAGTTTCTCTTCTCTCACTTTCAACCTGTGCCCCCAACTAATTGACCCTCAACTATGGGAAAAAGATTCCGACTATCCAGTCCATCCAAGCCTATCATAATCTTGTAAACCTCTATTATCCTCCTGTGCTCCAATGAAAATAATCCAAGTTTATTCAATCTTTCTTCATAGTCCATAGTTCTCCAAACTAGGCAACATCCTGGTCAATCTCTTTAGCTCCTTTCCTTGCATCAACATCTTTCCAGTAGTGTGGTGACCAGAATGTGGAGGCCGTGATCGTATAGTGGTTAGTACTCTGCGTTGTGGCCGCAGCAACCTCGGTTTAATTGATAAGTATATGGAAGAGAAGGGAATGGTTTAGTTTGGAGGGGCATTGCTTTTTATTTTGGTCGGCACAACATCGAAGGCCAAAGGGCCTGTTCTGTGCTGTAATGTTCTATGTTCTATGTTCTATGTTCTAATTGTACACAAGCTCCAACAATGGCTTATGGTGTGACATAATGGTGAAGTGTTGCCCATAGTGTACTGGTGAAATTTCTTCACAGCTATAATGACTGCTTGGCTTTGTCAATTTATGAGTACCTTTTCTCAGCATCTGATAAAGTTGGACAATGATCTTTAATTGTTGCAGCACTAGGAGGAGATAGGGTGGCTCATTGTGTTTGTGTTGGCTCACTGTAGGACAAATTCACCAAAATATGGGATGGAACTGTACCAACTCCCTCTGGCGAGGCGCCATAAGAGACTACTGATGGCTTGTTTGGATTGAAATGCATCAGCAATGTCACCAGTTGCATACTGGTGAAATTTCTTCATAATTTTAATGATTGCTAGGCTTTCTTTGTCGATTTATGAATACCTTCTCTCAGCATCTGATAAAGTTCTACACCCCAGCTGCCATTCCACGGGATAGAACTGCCCCAACTTCCTTTGGCAAGATGTCACAAGTGACTACTGATGACTTGTTTGGATTGAAATCCATGAGCAATGTCAACAATTGAAAATGTTTATTTGATTTGGACAAAAGCCTTATTTTGCTGTCTCCCCATTTCCATCGTTGATGCTTTATTAAAAACTGGCATAGTTGGGCCAGAATTATTGACACATTTGGCAGGAACCTTCCAAAGTAATTAATCATTCCTAGGATAGCTTCATTTCTGTCACATTCCCAGGCCAGCATTTCTGTAATAGCTTTCACCTCACCTTCAAGTGTGGTGACTAGGGGATTTTCACAGTAACTTCACTGCAGTGATGATGTAAGCCTTCTTGCAACACTAATAAATAAACTTAAAATTTTAAGAGGATACAACCTCTCTACATCCATTTTGAATGTAGCCTCATCAGCTTGAAACATACATTTCTCATGTTTTAGATGTAGCTAGCTTCATTAAACCTTCTTAAAACCTCTTCCAGGTTTGCACTATGTTCTTAAGGAGACGCACCTGCGATCAAGACATTGTCCAAGTATGCCATCACTTTGGGGATTCCTTGTAGCAGGTTCTTCATTGTGCACTGAAAAATTGTGCAGGTGATGAGACACAAAATAGCAATTGGCAGTACTGATATAACTTCTTGTGGGTATTTATTGTGGCCAATTTTCTGGAGTCCTGTTCCAGTTCCATCTGTTAATAGGCATGACTTAGAGTATATTTGAAACCCCCGATAACTTGGCACAGAGGTCCTCTATTCTTGGAATATAGCAATGATCCAACTGAGCTCCCATGTTCACTATTAGTTTGCACAGATCCTCACGGTATGGTCCAGTTTCAGATCAGGGATGACAGGCACTACCCATTCAGAAAACTACACAAGCTTGTGGATGGTCAGGTCTTCCAACCTTTTTAGTTCTACTTCCACTTTCTGGTGTAACACATGGCACCAGGTATGCCATGAAAAACCTAGGCACAGCCTTGGGATTAGATACACTTTTATTTTAACCCTTTTTATATAACCCAGTTTTCTCTGGAATACTTCCTGATATTTATAAAGAAGCTCTTTGAAACCTCCATCTTAGATATTAAGTATTTTAATTCATGTTTATTAGTTTAACCAATCCCATCCCATTAAACTAGGCCTCTGTCCTTCAATCACCATGATGGGTAGCTGAACTGATTGGTTCCTATAGACAAAGAAAATAGAACATAGAACATAGAACATAGAACATTACAGCACAGAACAGGCCCTTCAGCCTTCGATGTTGCGCTGACCAATATAAAAAGCAATGCCCCTCCAAACTAAACCATTCCCTTCTCTTCCATATCCTTATCAAATAACCTCTTAAACGCCACCAAACTTGGCGCATCTACAACTGCTGCAGGCAGGGCATTCCACTCCCGAACCACCCTTTGGGTAAGAACCTGCCTCTGATATCCGTCCTATAACTATCACCCCTTAATTTAAAGCTGTGTCCCCTCGTGCTAGCTTTTTCCATCCTAGGAAAAATGCTATCACTGTCCACCCTATCTAAACCTCTAATCATCTTATATGTTTCGATTAGTTCCCCTCTTAGCCGCCTCCTTTCTAACGAAAACAACCTCAAATCCCTCAGCCTCTCTTCATAAGACCTGCCCTCCATACCAGGCAACATCCTGGTAAACCTCCTCTGTACCCTCTCCAATGCCTCCACATCTTTCTTATAATGTGGGACCAGAACTGCACACAATACTCCAAGTGCGGCCGCACTAGAGTTTTGTACAGTTGCAACATGACGTTGCGGCTCCGAAATTCAATCCCCCTACCAATAAAAGCTAAGACTCCATATGCCTTCTTAACAACCTTATCGACTTGATTGCCAACTTTCAGGGATCTATTAACATATACACCAAGATCCCTCTGTTCATCAACACTATTGAGAGTCCTACCATTAGCCCTATGCTCTACACATTTGTTATTCCTGCCAAAGTGAATTACCTCACACTTTTCCACATTAAACTCCATTTGCCACCTCTCGGCCCAGCTCTGCAACTTGTCCAAGTCCCTCTGCAAACTATAACACCCCTCTTCACTATCTACCACTCCACCGACTTTAGTGTCATCTGCAAATTTACTAATCCATCCTTCAATACCCTCATCCAGATCATTTATAAAAATTACAAACAGCAGGGGCCCCAAAACAGATCCCTGAGGTACACCACTTGTAACCGAACTCCACGATGAATAACTTCCATCAACCACCACCCTCTGTCTTCTATCAGCTAGCCAATTCCTAATCCAATTAGCTAAATCACCCTCAATCCCATACATCTGCATTTTCTGCAGAAGCCTTCCATGGGGAACCTTATCGAATGCCTTACTGAAGTCCATATATACCACATCAACTGCCTTACCCCCATCCACCTCTTTGGTCACTTTTTCAAAAAACTCAATAAGGTTAGTAAGGCACGACCTACCCTTCACAAAACCATGCTGACTATCCCCAATCAATTCATTTCTCTCTAAATAACTATAAATCCTATCCCTAATAATTCTCTCCAATACTTTGTCCACAACAGAAGTAAGACTCACTGGCCTATAATTCCCAGGAAAGTCTCTCTTCCCCTTCTTGAACAATGGGACAACATTCGCTATCCTCCAGTCTTCCGGCACTATACCCGTAACCAACGACGACCTGAAGATCAGAGCCAGAGGCTCTGCAATCGCCTCTCTTGCCTCCCAGAGAATCCTAGGGTAAATCCCGTCCGGCCCAGGGGACTTATCTATTTTCAAACCCTCAAGAATATCTAGCACCTCCTCCTTATCTACTTCAATACTTTCCAGTTTACAACCCTGTATCCCAGTGTTCTCCACAACTATATTTACATCTCGTTGCGTGAATACCGAAGAGAAATATTTGTTCAGTGCCTCTCCAATCTCTTCAGGCTCCTCGCATAACTTCCCACTACTGTCTCTGACTGGCCCTAATCTTGCCCTAACCAATCTTCTATTCTTCACATATCTAAAGAAAGCTTTAGGATTCTCCTTGATCCTATCAGCCAAAGTCTTCTCGTGTCCTCTTTTAGCTCTTCTCAACTCACTCTTTAGCTCCCTCCTGGTTAATCTATAGCTTTCCAGTGCACTAACTGAGCCTTCAAGCCTCATCCTGACATAAGCCTCCTTTTTCCTTTTAACCAGCGAATTAACTTTTTTAGTACACCATGGTTCCCTTACTCGACCATATCCTCCTTGCCTGACAGGGACATACTTATCAAGGACTCGGAGTAGCTGCTCCTTGAATAAGCTCCACATTTGAGATGTTCCCAGCCCCTGTAGTTTCCTAGTCCAACCTATGCACCCTAATTCTTTCCTAATAGCCTCCAGTAGGAAAACGAGTGCTTACCTAAGTGACTAGGGATGATGTGGGATGCTGGCATTGGACTGAGGTGGGCACAGTAAGGCATTTCACAACACGAGGTTATTAGGTGTCATGAGCTTTCGAACTGCTGCTTCTTCATCAGGTGATCCTCAACAACGCTGAATAGAAGAAAGACTCCCCAAGACAACTCACCGGTGATGAGATATATAAAATTATATAATTTTGGATGTTGAAATGTTGGTTATTTCCCAGAGTTTTTGAGTGTAGGTAGCTGGGAACAGGGGTTAACTTCATGAGATACTGGGCATGATTTAGTGGACTAAATCACACATGATTTAGTGATTTAGTGCTAGCAAAGTGAAAATTCGGCTGTGCATTTTGAAAGATGCATGTTGGTTTTCAGTCTGAGCCTGATACTCTTGACAGTTTTTGGGAAAATTCTAGCCACTGTGGGTAGAGCATCACTGTAGTTATGGTGTATTGTAGCCTTTGTTTTAACTTAATAAATATTCTTTATTATTGATTTCAAGAAGACCTGGCTGTTCCACACTTGTTTATATGTCTTTCCTCACATTATGCCAAATTGAAAAAATTGAAAACACTAAGCACTAGTGTTCTAAGCTGTCCTTCTGGCTTTTGGGATACCCACGCATTCAATATCAGCAAGGTTATAAACAAAATTGAATACACTTTGACAAGATTTTGAAAAGTGTAATTCATTGGGTGTGTTGTGGGAAATTACCATTGCAGAGTGAGACTGGGGGTGCAACAATACAGTTTTATTCAACGAAGCTTCGTGGAGAAAAGGCACTGGCACTCCGCAGTGCTGGGCAGCTACCTTCTCTCAATAATACAGTAGGAGTGGTTTATTTTTATACCTTTCAGACAATGGATAGTCTGGACATTAGTCATTTAACACTTCATTGTAGTTGAGTAGGATTGATTCTGTTAATACATCATTACAGCCAAACATATACACACGTTGGCATTTAACATTGTATTGTTTCATAGAATGGATACATTTCTTCTATCAATGGCTATCAATGACTTAGTTTGCTCTATACATGCAGCAATTGGTTTTCCTGCATTTATGTATTCCTGTTCTCTTTTATGGCTGATCTCCTTATGATCTTAGATCTGTCCTTATCTTAAAAGTGCCTCAGGCTCTCTACTGGCTCCCTGCAGTATCTGATTCCTGCATGTTTAACTTTAAATAACTCTCTGTCCTGCATGTTTTTAGTTTCAAGTAGCTGTCTGCACTAAAAATCAGTACCTGCTTAATGTCTCTCTCCCAGGTAACTTTTTTATGTTCCAGGTAGACATCTTTGTGATTTTTTTCCATTACAGTCCCCTCTTTTGGTCCAGATTATTATTACTTTTAATAATCCCTAGACAGCAGCTGCATCTTCACATGTAAAGGTCAATTTCCTTCTTTCCTTCTTCATTTCTTCTGATGTCTTCAGGGATCTTCATCATGTGTTCTTCTTTGATGGATACACTGACTCCTGGCACAATTCTCATTACCATAATCTTGCAGCAGACTTTTGGCAGCCAACAATTAGACAACAGACAATTACAATTGAAATGAGTACAATCAATCCATGTAATAAATAAGATTCCCAGAACACCCCCACTAGCCATTCCAGACAGTTACTTCCTTTCTTGGGTCCTTGTCTGAAGCTATCAAATTCTTCTGTGATGTTATTGATAATTTATGTAATATTATAAGACTCGTCTGTGACATGGGTAATGCATTTATTGCCTATAATTGTACATATTCCCCCTTGTGCTAACTGGTAGTCCACTGTGTATCGTGTCTGTTGTGCATATAATCTCAGTTCAGCCATTTCTTGGTTAACAGCCTCTAGTGCTTTTGAAGTGCTGTTTCCCAGGACTGTTAGTCCACAAACAATATAACTCCTGTCCTTTGCACTAACCACTCTGCTACCCTTCCCAGAGATAGGGCTCCAAGGTACCTGTATTGCAGTGAGGATCCCATTGTACCTGGGGCTTCCTAATCAGGGCAGAATTCCTTACTGATAGCCCGAGTTACTATTCCCCTCCATATATACCCTTTCTGAGGGCATGGAGCAGTTAGTGGTCCTATTGTTTCTACTGCAGAATGGTTTGGGTGTTTTGGTGCTTCTGTCGTGTAAGTACCATTGAAGAGGAACACATATCCCTTCTTAGCCTGATAACACTTAGTGTCTTGATTATGAATTTGTTTATATTGCCAATTGTTCAATTTATTTGACTCCCTGTTTGATCCCTCCACCTGGTAAGTATCAAACAGGTATGTACATTTGGCTGAGCTTACATGAGTTCAATTGAACTGTCCACAAATGATCTTTCTTCCTGCGGTTATATTCAGATATTTCTCTTCATCACAAGTTCAAGTAAACTGTCCCTTATTAACCCAACAATATTGATGGGCACACTGCATCTGCACGCAGGAATCATTCTTGGGGATCGAAGCTTAGGCACATCTCTATCCCTGCCCCATAAAACAAAGCGGATATCATGCAGTGTCTGAACAAGCTTTTCCTCCCACCTGTTGGAACTCCCTGCACATAGGATCTATGGGATTTGCAAGTTCCACACATCTCCTTTGTATACTGCTTTTATATTTGCCAATTTGTCCCTTGCAGGGTGATCTAATATATCTACAGTATATAAGTCATGAGGGGTTCACCTAGGGCTGGCTAGAAATAGGGCTTCTACTGATTGTGTTAACAGGTAACATACAGTTTGATTCCCTTGTAAGTGTACATGAGCTTTGTAAAATAGATTATCCTCCAATCCAGTCAAATTTACAGTCACAACAATGGAAAGTAGTATAGTTACATACGCAATTACATACATATTTGCAATGATCAGATATCAAACCTAACACAATAATTTATATAATCTCCAAAAGTTATATTATCCATTGACCTGCATGTGCCAATTGTTCTTACTTGCAGTCTTTGCCTGAGTTGAGGAAAGCAATTCTATTAGTTCACTCATTCATTCATTCACGCATTTCTTTGTGTAATTTCAGTTGTGTTCAATGTTTCCATATACCTTTCCTTCTTATGTCTATACAGGTACAGGTGTCTCCACTAATTATAATTTCATATGGCCCATTCTATTTTGGTGCAAACCCTGGTTTGTCAGGTAATTTTTTACTAGGACACGACTTCTCGCTATTGGGACATCAGGGAGCATTTCAAGCTCTCTCTCTGCTTCTCTTTGTTCCTGATTGTCTTTTACCAATTTGCACATTCATCTTAGTTAGGTGATTAATCTCCTGATTAATCACCAAAACATATCGCCTGATTTTATCTTTTAGTGGATCTACATTAGGCAGTGGTGAACTACGAAGGCAGTGGTGAACATAGTCAGGAAGAAAAGAAAGGTGTATAAAAGGTTCAAAGAGCTAGGAGATGTTGGGGATCTAGAGAAGTATAAGGCTTATAGAAGAGAGCTTAAAAAGGAAATTAGGAGAGCCAGAAGGGGTCATGAGAAGGCCTTGGCTGGTAGGATTAAGGAGAATCCCACGGCCTTCTACAAATATGTGAAAAGTAAAAGGATGAGAAGAGAAGGGATAGGACCTATAAAAGGTGAAGGGGGAAAAGTCTGTATGGAACCAGAAGAAATGGCAGAGGTGCTTAATGAGTATTTTGCCTCAGTATTCACGGTGGAAAGTGATCTGGGAGGATGCACTACAAGTTTGTGGCAGACTGAAAAGATTGAGTACGTAGATATTAAGGAAGCAGATGTGTTAGAACTTCTAAATGCTATCAAGATAGACAAGTCTCCGGGACCAGATGGGATGTACCCCAGGTTATTGTGGTAGGTGAGGGATGTCATTACAGAGCCCCTGGCGATGATCTTTGCATCGTCGATGGAGACGGGGGGGGTTCCGGAGGATTGGAGGATTGCAGATGTGGTCCCTATTTTCAAGAAAGGGAACAGGGATAGTCCTGGAAATTACCGACCGGTGAGTCTGACCTCAGTGGTTGGTAAGCTGATGGAGAGGCTTCTGAGGTACAAGATTTACGAGCATTTGGAGAAGGTTAGGTTGATTAGAAATAGTCAGCATGGTTTTGTAAAAGGCAGGTCATGCCTTACAAGCTTAATTGAGTTCTTCGAAAATGTGACTGAACACATTGACGAAGGAAGAGCAGTGGACGTGGTGTACACGGACTTCAGCAAGGCATTTGACAAGGTCCCACATGCAAGACTTCTTGAGAAGGTGAGAGGCCATGGGATCCAAGGGGCTTTGGCCTTGTGGATCCAGAACTTGCTTGCCTGCAGAAGGCAGAGGGTGGTTGTGGATGGCTCTTTTTCTGCATGGAGGTCGGTCACCGGTGGAGTGCCCCAGGGATCTGTTCTAGGACCCTTGCTGTTTGTCATTTTCATAAATGACCTGGATGAGGAAGCGGAGGGATGGGTGAGTAAGTTCGCCGATGACACAAAGGTCGGTGGTGTTGTGGATGGTCTGGAGGGATGTCAGAAGTTGCAGCATGACATCGACAGGATGCAGGACTGGGCGGAGAAGTGGCAGATGGACTTCAACGCGGATAAATGTGTTGTGGTCCATTTTGGCAGATCCAACGGGATGAATGAGTACACTATCAAAGGTAGGAGTCTTAGCTGTGGGGAAGAGCAGAGGGATCTTGGGGTCTGGGTCCATAAGACTCTCAAATCGGCCTCCCAGGTGGAGGATGTGGTTAAGAAAGCTTACGGCGTACTGGCCTTCATTCATCGAGGGATTGAGTTCAGGAGTCAGGAGGTAATGCTGCAGCTTTATAGGACACTTGTCAGACCACACTTGGAGTACTGTGCGCAGTTCTGGTCGCCTCACTATAGGAAGGACATGGAAGCTATTGAAAGGGTGCAGAGGAGATTTACAAGGATGTTGCCTGGATTGGGAGCATGCCTTATGAAGACAGGTTGAGGGAGCTGGGACTGTTCTCCCTGGAGAGACGAAGGTTGAGAGGCGACCTGATAGAGGTTTACAAGATGTTGAGAGGATTAGATAGGGTGGACTCTCAGAGAATATTTCCCAGGGCTGAAATGGTCGCGATGAGAGGGCACAGATTTAAGGTGCAGGGAAGCAAGTACAGAGGGGATGCTAGGGGAAAGTTTTTCACTCAGAGGGTGGTGAGTGAATGGAATCGGCTGCCGTCGGTGGTGGTCGAGGCGAACTCGCTGGGTCTTTTAAAAGACTTCTGGATGAGTATATGGGATCCAATGGGATTGGGGGTTATAGATAGGCCTATGGCTGGGTAGGTTTTGATGTGTTCGGCACAACTTGTGGGCCGAAGGGCCTGTTTGTGCTGTAGTGTTCTATGTTCTATGTTGTATGTTCTATGTACATTATCCCATTTTTATGATGCTTTCTGTAATTGCATCGCCTATCCTGTCATTAATTCATAAGGGATTAATCTGGTTGTCCACTTTGTTGTAACTCTTAGTCTCATTAGTATAGTGAGCAATACTTGTGCAATTCACTTATAACTCATTATGCAAAATATTTAATTACATATCCTCTTCCATCGAAAGCTTAGTTTGAATCAAATAACTCTTTGCACTGGCCTTTTGGCTGCAGCTGGACATCCATTTATTTACATGTAATCCTATCAAAAGACATCACTTTCCTCATTATAATCACATACCATACAGCTCCAATCTTTATATGATATACTGTCACATTATGTTTAATTTGCTCATTTGTTTGCGTGCAAGTGCTACATTACAGTACTTCACAAAATGCCGTTAAGCTCCTTACAAAGAAGTGCATTCAAATGCCTAGCATCAACATCTCGTAACGTTGTGCAAGTTATTCAGGATTTAATTTTATTCTTGGGTCTATGTGGCAGTGCTATACTGTATAATAATAATAATCAAGCGGCAGTTCTATCATACCACTTTATATATCAAAACGTGATATCACCCATTTAAATTTAAGTTTTTTTCTATTTTTAAACTGAGTTAAAAGCTTTGCAGTGTTTTTATATTTGGCAAACCTTGAACAATAGTTGGCACATGAAATTCCAACGGCAGTACTTAATTTTGACCAGTTATAGAATACTAAACTTTCAGACGTTTGTAAATCACTATATTCTGCGGACCTTAATACTGCATTTCACTGACTTGATACACTTTTAACTGACTCACAGACAGTATATTTATTTCATTTTTTTGTTCCTGCTTTTTTACCTTTTCACAAAATTACTCATTTCTTCTCCTAACTTCTCAACTAACTCTCATAATTTCTACTTCGAGACAAAGGAAAGAGCACATGGTTCCCTCAAGGTTTAAATTCTTTCTTAAATTTGAATTTATTTTCCAATTTTTATTTAAACTCTGTATCACTATTAGGGGAAGAACGTTAAAACATTAAAGCAAACAACAACAAACAACCATGCAACCACTTTATTAAATACACATAGACAACACGGAAACTTCCAATATTCATTCAACAGCACTTCCTCTTCATTCGAAATTAACAATTTTAAATTGGGTTGAAAATAAAACATTTAAAAAGAATACAGAAAGTTGATTAAGACAGTCACTTTTATTCTTTCTTCCAAACTGTAATTAAACTCAAAAACAAAAGTAAATTCAAGAAATCTTATCATTTTAATCTTTAACAGTTTTCAACACTTCCCCAGCACCACCTCCCTCCCCCCAAAGGCTAAACCAAAGTGCAAAGCATCACATTCACTACCTGAAACAAACACTCCACAAGAACAAAGGCTTTAACAACTGCTGCTGTCAATCTAATGCAACAACAACTACCTGCATTCGACAAGCAACCAGACCACACAAACACACTGAAATACAAAAACTAAGATTTCTCCTCTGTGTCTCCAGGTATGCCACTAGCCCATTCTACCAATTCATCATAATCTTGGGACGTAATCACTCCCATTTTTAGGATGGTTTGGTGAGCACTAAAAAGTCCTTTCTTAAAAGCCTGGATGCATGCTCAATCTCTTCAGTCTGGGTTCCCTTGTTGTGAGCACCCTTAATATACCTGGAACAATCGTTCCCAGTATTCAGAAGCTCCTTCCTCTTTTAACTGTTTTATTGTGGTAATTCTGCTCTAGTTAGTAGGAGCATTCCTAATACTCTTTGAATCTCTGCTTTAAACTGGGTGAAGGGTGCTTGTTGGACATCAGTCTCTGATGTTAGGGGGATGACATATGTCCACTGTCCCCCACTATAATCCTGAGTTGGAGGAGCGGTGGGTCAACCTGATACCTGCCTCCACTTATCCATTGAACAGGCTGTTCTGACCAACTGGTATGCATCTCTCAGGTGTAATTGGTGTCCTATCCAGATTGTGTCTAATTCTTCCCAGAATTTAGTGTTTGCGGTTCTAAGTTGTAATTTATCCAGGGAAACCATTATCTGCTGCCTGTCACCTGGGTTGAAAGGTTTATAATTCGCTTTTGGTTGCACATCTGTCCCCCCTTGTATTACTTTTCCTAAGTTTGTTCTAGTGCTTCCCACTCCTGGAGGAGCGGTTGATCCCTGTTGTGTGGACTCATGAGGAGGTAGAGGAATAGTCTCCCCTCTCCATTGCTTCTCGTCTATAACCTGGTTTTGTTTCTCCTATTCCTTCACTCGGGATTCTAATTCTCTAATCTTTTCTTTATCTTCATTCCACTTCTTAATAGAGGCGACTACTTGCTCAATTAGACCAGCTAACTGATATATTAACAATACTCCTATCTTCTTTGTTTTGTAAAAAGCATGGATTGGGACAGGCTGCTGTCTGGCAAGGATGTAATTGGTAAATGGGAGGCCTTCAAAGGAGAAATTTTGAGAGTGCAGAGTTTGTATGTTCCTGTCAGGATTAAATGCAAAGTGAATAAGAATAAGGAACCTTCATTCTTGAGGGATATTGGAATTCTGATAAAGAAGAAGAGAGAGATGTATGACATGTATAGGCATCAGGAAGCAAATAAGATGCTTGAAGAGTATAAAAAGTGCAAGAAGCTACTTAAGAAAGAAATCAGGAGGGCTAAAAGAAGACATGAGGTTGCTTTGGCAATCAAGGTGCAGGATAATTCTAAGAGCTTCTACAGGTATATTAAGAGCAAAAGAAAAGTAAGGGATAACATTGGTCCTCTTGAAGATCAGAGTGGCCGGCTATGTATGGAACCAAAAGAAATAGTGGAGATATTAAATGAGTTTTTTGCATTTGTATTTACTAAGGAAACTGACATGGAGTCTATGGAAATAAGGCAAACAAGCAGGAAGACCATGGAACCTATACAGATTAAAGGGGAGAAAGTGCTTACTGTCTTGAGGCAAATCAGAGTAGATAAATCCCCAGGACCTGACATAGCATTCCCTTGGACGTGGAAGGAGACTGGTGTTGAAATTTCAGGGGCCCTGGCAGATATATTTAAAATGTCAGTATCCACGGGTGAGGTGCTGGATGATTGGGGGATAGCTCATGTTGCTCCATTGTTTACAAAAGGCTCAAAAAGTAATTCAGGAATTTGTAGGCTGGTAAGTTTGACGTAGGTAAACGTAGGAAGTTCAGGTTTGACGTAGGTAAATTATTGTAAGAAGGAGTACTAAGAGATAGGATCTATGAATATTTGGATAGAGTGGTTCTTATTAGGAAAAGTCAATATGATTTTGTGCTTGGTAGGTCATGTTTAACCAATCTATTAGAGTTTTTTGAGGAGGTTACCAGGAAATTGGGTGAAGGGAAGGCAGTAGATGTTGTCTACATGGACTTTAGTAAGGCCTTTGACAAAGCATTCATGGGAGGTTAGGTAGGAAGGTTCAGTCACTACTTATGTATGGAGAGGTAGTGAATTGGATTAGACATTGGCTCAATGGAAAAAGCCAGAGAGTGGTAGTGGAGGATTGCTTCTCTGAGTGGAGGCCTGTCACTAATGATGTGCCACAGGGATCAGTGCTAGGTCCATTGCTATTTGTCATCTATATCAGTAATTTGGATGATAATGTGGTAAATTGGATCAGCAAATTTGCGGATGATACAAAGATTGGAGGTGCAGTGGATAGGTTTTCAAAGCTTGCAGAGGGATTTGGACCAGCTAGAAAAATGGGCTGAAAAATGGCAGATGGGGTTTAATGCAGACAAGTGTGAGGTATTGTACTTTGGAAGGACAAACCAAGATAGAATGTACAAGGTAAATGGTAGGACACTGAAGAGTGCAGTAGAATAGAGGGATCTGGGAACACAGATACATAATACCCTAAAAGTGGTGTCACAGATAGATAAGGTTGTACATTGGCCTTTAAAAATCAAAGTATTGAGTATAAGAGTTGGAATGTTGTGGTGAGGTTGTATAAAACATTGGTGAAGCTGAATTTAAAGTAATGTCTGTAGTTTTGGTCACCTAGTTACATTAAGGATATTAATAAGGTTGAAAGAATGCAGAGAAGATTCACAAGGATGTTGCTGGGACTTGAGAAACTGAGTTACAAAGAAAGGTTGAGTAGGTTAGGACTTTGTTCCCTGGAGCATAGAAGAATGAGGGGAAATTTGATAGAGGTGTATAAAATTATGATGGGTAATTGTGAATGCAAGTGTGAATGCAAGCAGGCTTTTTCCACTGAGGCTAGGGGAGAAAAATGCTAGAGGAAATGGGTTAATGGTGCAGGGGAAAAAGTTTAAAGGGAATATTAGGAGGAGGCTTCTTCACACAGAGTGGTGGGAGTGTGGAATGAACTGTCAGATGAAGTAGTGAATGCAGGCTCACATTTAACATTCAAGAAAAAATTGGACAGGTACATGGATGAAAAGGGTATGGAAGGATATGGCCCACGTGCAGTTCAGTGGGTTTAGGCAGAAAAATGTTTGGCACAGCCAATAAGGGCCAAAAGGCCTGTTCCTGTGCTGTAATTATAGTTTCTCTTTTTTCTATCTATCCACTTTTTCTCCTGCTGTAAGAAGAATCCCAGCCATCCTTTTGCATCCCTTTTATTAACACTCGCCTATCTGTCATGTACATTTCAATAAGAGATCCTGCAGGTCCTCTCTTAACTTCATTATCTGCCATTTCGCAGACTTCACTACCCCCATTTCACTGGTGCCATCTTGCAATGTATTTTAGGCACTGTATGGCCATGATTACTCCCTAGTAAAGTGCTCTCTACCATAGGAATTTCACTACCCTTGGCCACTATTGCTACCCTAGCAATGTGTTTCATTACCATCTCACATTTATACTCACGGTTCCCACTATTACCACCTCGGCAATGCGCTTCCCCACCGGAGTCCGATTTAGGTCAGAGTTGATCAAGCTCCTTTTCCACCACACTTTTACAACTTTGACAGTCTAGTACCCATCTTTACAAACTTTCATGCAATCAGATGGAAACTCTGCATTTGTTTGCCACTACAGAGTTTGATGTTAACCGACCTCTGCCACTTGTGATTCACAATCCTAAGCGCCCTTGGTGCCTCTATGCCCACTTCAATTCCTGACCATCAAGTGGGGAATTTCCCCTCCAAACAACTGGTCGAAGGCTGGTTTGTTTGAGACATGATGTAGAGATGCTGGCGTTGGACTGGGGTAGTAAGAATGCCTGACAAAGCTTGTGCCTGACGAAGGCACAAGAGTGTCGAAAGCTCGCAGATTTATTAACAAATAAATCGGTTGGATTTAAAATTGGTGTTGCTAAATTCTTACTGAGTTGTTTGAGACAGGCATACCCGGTCCTCTTGTTGGTCAGTACAAGTAACAGTTACTTATCATTATCAGCAGTTAGTACCTATCAATATACCATATATAACGATACCTATTGCTACAAATACCCTTAACTTAAACCCCATTCAAACTGTATTCTTGACCCTGTCTGACTCTCACAGATTCAGTGATCTCTACCCCTGCTTTCTGATCATGGCCAATCAATCGGAACTTACCATAATAGGATCCTGCAGTCTACGTCAATTGTTGTGGGAAATTACCACTTCAGAATCAGATTGGGGCTGCAACAATATATTTTATTTAATGAAGCTTTGTGAAAAGACACCAGACAGCGATTGAGAGAATTATTGTATTCTCTCAATAATACAATAGGAGCGGTTTATTTTTGTACCTTTTAGACAATGAATAGTCCGGACATCAGCCGGACATTAACACATCATTGTAGTTGAGTAGGATCGATTCTATTAACATGCCGTTACAGCCAGACATATACAGACGTTGGCATTTAACATTATATTGTTTCAGAGAGTGGATACATTTCCTCTATCAGTGACTATCAATGACTTAGTTTCAGTAATTGGTTTTCCTGCATTTATATATTCCTGTTCCCTTTTATGGTTAATCTTCTCATTGTCCTAGGTCTGTCCTAATCTTAAAGGTGCCTCAAGCTCTCTACTAGTTTCCTGCAGTATAACTTTAAATAACTGTCTGTCCTGTATGTTTTTAGTTTTAAGTAGCTGTCTGCACTAAAAGTCAGTGCCTGCTTAATGTCTCTCTCCCAGGTAACTTTTTTATGTGCCAGGTAGCCATCTTTGTGATTTTTCCCACTACAGAGTGCATGGGAATTTGTGACTATTAAACATAATGAGAGTGAGGGAAGTGTTGAATCAAGTGAAGGATTGTGTGATTTTAAAATAAAATGACTGCAATGTGGCTCTTGTAATGGTTAAAACATCTTTGGGAGTAGACAAGATAATCTTGGAAGGTTTGCAGAATGTACCCAAAGCTGAATTGATGGGATTGCTGAATAAGTTACAATTAGAGTTACTTTCAGGGACTACAAAAGCTTAGGTAATCAAAAGAATAGTGAAGTATTTAAATGTACCAGCATTGTCAGATAGACCCTGGAGGTGATTGTTGGTAGGGTTTCTGAGGTGGCTGGGTACTGTCTGTTATCTAAGACAATACAAGACTCACGAGGCCAGTGTTTCAGTTTAAAGATGTAACCTTTATTTTGACTAGCGGCTGTTAGGAGAAATCATCAAAGGGTCAGGGCAGCTTTGAGATAGAGCAGCTAAATTTCTCCAATGAAATTTAATGTATACAGTTCAAAACAGATCAATCAAACAGCCCCAAAATTCAAAGTGTATGTTTCCATATAGGTCACTGCCAAACCAGATTAATACATGACTCCAATTCTTTCTGGGCATACATCTATCTTATCAGGACAGTGAATTTACTTTATTCATGAAATTTGATTAACTGTTCTGAATGTTCTGTCCATTAGAAATTCTGCTGATGAAAGTTGCATATTCCCAAGGCTTTAATATTCTCTTAAAACATGGCTCTGTCCTAATGCTCTTTAACATGATGCTTTGTGCAAACTGCCCTTGGTTAAAGTAAACAATGATTCTTAATGCATTCAAAATATCAGCATACATGTTTTTAAATCATAGTTGCTTGTTTAAATCCATTACTGCATTTCATATATGTACGAGCTACTTTCTTGTCAGCTTATAAATCTGTTTTAAAGTTATTTAACTTAATGCCAGTAGTTCCGTCAGTGTCTTAATGTCTAATGGTTCAAAAATCTTTACTAACCTATGAGAATTTTTCCTTAGTGACTTTTGAAAAAATTCTAAGGGTGCGATCTTGCGATTTCACTCTGCCTGTAAATCGATGTGGTGAAGTTGTAAGATCGCTGAAAAGCCAAAAGTGGGAATCACACTTATTTTGCTGCCAGTTCCAATACCATCAACATTTTTTTCCAGATATGATGAGGAGTGCACCCAAAATGGGTGCATCAATCTGCACGCATATGCAGGCATTTCAATATAATTAAAGGGTCTGCACGCAATTGTCCTCCCTCATTTACCTTAACAACTTCACTGGCGAGATGTCACGCCAGAAAGGAAAACACCTGCTATATAGGGGTGCGAGGAAGTAAGTTTCTAGAAACATAGAAAAACTACAGCACAAACAGACCGTTCGGTCTACAAGTTGTGCCAAACATGTCTTTACTACTAGGCTTACCTATAACCCTCTACCTTGCTAGGTTGCATGTACTTATTCAAAAGTCTCTTAAAAGATCCTATCGAATCCGCCTCCTCCACCACCACCAGCAGCCGATTCCACACACTCACCATTCTCTGAGTGAAAAACTTACCCCTGATATCTCCTCTGTACCTACTCCCCAGCACCCTAAACCTGTGTCCTCTTGTGGAAACCATTTCAGCTCTGGGAAAAAGCCTCTGAGAATCCACTCAATCAATGCCTCATCATCTTATACACCGCTATCAGGTCACCCCTCATCCTTCGTCTCTCTAAGGAGAAAAGACCAAGCTCTCTCAACCTATCCTCATAAGGCATGCCACCCAATCCAGGTAACATCCTTGTAAATTTCTCTTGCATCCTTTCTATGGCTTCCACATTTTTTCTGAAATGAGGCGACCAGAACTGAACACAGTACTCCAGGTGAGATCTGACCAGGGTCTTATACAGCTGCAGTATTATCTCCCGACTCCTAAACTCAATTCCTCAATTGATGAATGCAAGTACACCATATGCCTTCTTAACCATGGCATCTACCTGCAAAGCTACTTTGAGCGTCCTATGAACCCGGACCCCTAGGTACTTCTGATCTTTCACACTGTCAAGACTCTTACCCTTAATATTATAATCTGTCATCCTATTTAACCTGCCAAAATGAATCACCACACACTTATCTGAGTTGAAGTCCATCTGCCACTTCTCTGCCCAGTATTGCATCCTATTAATGTCTCACTGTAACTTCTGACATCCCTCCACACTATCCACAACACCTCTGATCACCAGCCTCTGGGATGCAGGGCAGGATCTCAGATGCAGCCATGGTCCGTGATGTGTGGGTGGGCTTGCATGGGTGTTTTGGTGGGGTGGGGGTGAGGCTCATGCCACTCTTAGGGGGCAGCACTTGGAATCGGCACTGGCTAAGGTCTGGTATGGGATGGTGGCTCGTGTTGGTCTTGGGGATGTAGAACTCAGGGATTGGTGCTGGCTGGGGTTTGGTTTGGGGTATTGACTCGTATTGGTCTTGGGGTGCAGAGTTCGGGGATCAGTGTTGGCTGGGGCCTGATGTGGGGTGGTGGCTCATACCTGTCAGGGAGTGCAGAACCCAGGGATTGGTGGTGGTTTGGGCCTGCATTACAAAAATATCTCATGCTGATCTAGGAGTGCAGAGCTTCGGGTTTGTGCTGGCTGGGGTCTGATGTTAAATGCATCCTTCTTGTCTAAGTGAACCCCTGGGGAGTCGCTTATGATTGCGGCATCAACCTCAGTGCCGTTGCCATGGCACCCTTCCAACTGTCAGCTAGACAGTAACCCTTGAACTAAAATAAGCAGCAAGTCTCTCAGCTGATGCTCCAGGCAAAGGAGCTGTAAAGGTATTAACGTGACTTCTCCAACAGCATGGATCTGTCAGTGCTGCCCTCCGTGGAAACTCATTCCAAGATGGTAATGAGGGTAGTCCTGCCCTGTCTGTATAAACTGCCTGCCATTCCTGGTAACCGCTGTATCAGATATTCAGGATGGGAGAGCCAATGTCTTTCCCTCAAGGCTTCCTAAGAGAGACTCTCACTCAGTCACCCGTATGCTCTCCATGGCCCCCATGGCAAGGGTGTAGTGACACTTGTCAACCTGTTAAGGTGGTGTATGGCACTGGGCATGGTATCAGTTTGCTACAGTCCACATTCAATTGGGACATGGGTTGCTAGAAGAGAGTGCGGGCCCTGGAATTCTTTTCTCTCTCTTCCCTTCCACCTTGCCAGAGCAAGGATGAATTTTGGCATGGTGCCAATTTGGCAGTGATTCTTATGCTGCTGCAGAAGAGGAGGAGGAGGAGAGAGAGCTGTGCACAGTGCAAGGCCAGCCCAGGTTAAGGCTTTAACAGAAGGACACTTATTGGGAGCAGGAGGTGGGCACCCATTGGCTCAAGGGGTAGCCTTGGCACAGAAGAGATGGGTACCCTGGCAGTTTAGAATAGAATCATAGAATATAGAATAGAATCCCTACAGATTCTGAAAGAGGCCATTCAGCCCATCAAGTGTGCATCGACAACAATCCCAGCCAGGCCCTATCCCCGTATCCCTACATATTTATCCACTAATCCCTCTAACCTACGCATCCCAGGACACTAAGGGGCAATTTAGCTTGGCCAATCCACCTAACCCACACATCTTTGGACTGTGGGAGGAAACCGGAGCACCCAGAGGAAACCCACACAGACATGGGGAGAATGTGCAAACTCAGCACAGACAGTGACCTGAGCCGGGAGTCGAACGCAGGTCCCTGGAGCTGTGAAGCAACAGTGCTAGCCACTATACTACCATGCCACCCGTTCAGCTAAGCATGTTATTAAAAAATGATGCAAAGCTGATTGCACCAGCAGAACAGCTGGGAAGGTGGCTTTCGGCATGAGACAGGGTCATGCAGAGTGCTATTTCCCTCTCGTTGTCCCAATTGACCAGCACAGCAGGCTGGAAAAATCACAGGCTGGAAAGATGTGATTGGATTGGAGATGTACCATCCCATTGTTCATTAGGGTTCCAGATACACTTCTACCCTTGTTGCAACTTATCAGCTCACACTTCCAACTTTTTGTGGGGAAATGTGTTATACCTCATCATAAGGAGAAGCATCAGGGTACACCACAAGATGGCTCAATCAATCAACATTTGGCCCAATGTAATTTGTAATGTCAACAGTTATTCCCACTCCAGATCTCTTTGTTGAGGCACACCGACGGAACAACATGGGGATTTAGATTGGAAAAGTTTATTTTCTTACTAGTGTCGCAAGCATGTATCTCTTCAGCATATTGTCATCTCTACAAAGTGATCGTTTTTCTATTTCAGGTAAACACAAGACCATTATGTGCAGTCTAGGCACACAAACTGATGTAAGCTTTTCTGGTAAGCTTTCTTATTTTTTGTTAAAAGATGATTTTATGTGCCAAGTTTTAAACTCATTCCTTTTTTTTACAAATTTCCTGTGCTTTTGTGACATGTATATTGAACTTTGAAACAATATAATTCAATTTAGACAATTTAAAATCATTGAATGGACTACTTCAGATGCATTTCCAGATCTCTTTTCCAAATCCACTTATTTTTGAAGCAATGTCTCAGATGTGTAAACTAATGAAGATATAACACATCAGACTCAGCTCCAATATCGAAATGCTGTAGAATTTATCATTTATGTTAGCAATGAATCCTAAATCTATACATAAGCTTCAAAAAATGATGTTCCTTGAATTACATAGCATACACAGCATAGAAGCAGGCCATTTGGCCCAACAAATCCATGCTGCGGCTTATGCTTCCTCCAACAGAGGAAGTTATTGCGCTCGTACAAACTCTTTGTTACACATGTACAGTTGCAACAGCAGAGGGCTGACAGGTCTGAGAGAGACAGAGAGAGAGACCTGTCAGGCCTCTGCTGCTGCAGCCTGCCTTGACCCAGGGCTCCCTCCTCAGCTATTGCAGGGACCTGTGGCCAATCATGAGCCTTGCACCTCTCAGAAATATCACCTTCCCCCTTCCACTGTCACCCAGATCAATCGTGGACTCTCCAATAATCGCGATGCAGAGTAGCAATGGCCCCCTTCCATTTGCCTGAGGAAGACACGGAGTGTTGAAAGCTCGCAATTTTACTATCAAATAAATCGGTTGGATTAAAAATTGGTGTTGCTAAATTCTTACTGAGTTCTTACCTCCCTCCCTACCCAATAGGCTCGCTGCCAGGCTACATTGCCCAAGGGGATTCCCTTGCCCTCGACCTTCCTCCCTGTGGGAGGGAAGGTCTCAATAGCCTAATTTTCGATCAGCAAGGCTATTATGACAGGATCCCACTCATGGGGACCAGATGTTTTCTTCACTGGATAGAACCTCTTCCAGTGAAGCCACAAAGGCAAATGAGCCTGAATGATTATGTCCCAGGCTCACTAAATTTATCCAAATTTAAGTAATGTATTCAGCTTCTCACCGGAAATGGGCAGGAGGCTGAATCCACCGGTGTCAGTGAGATGAGAAATCGAGCACAAGCTCAATTTCTCAACTGTCATGCAATTTCAGTGGAGCAAGCTAGTAAAATCACCCCATACGCTGTCTGTAGTGAAGAACATCCTACTCACTCTCCAAGTGAATGTGTGTGGATTTCTCCTGAAAATCCCTCCAGATGATTGTCACATGAATTTCCAAATTCCAGTTCCAAAAAAGACACATCTTAAAATCTTTCAAATCCATGCCTTCCATCAACAATTTGCATTATGAATATATTCCAGTGTTTCCAAACTGCTCCTTCAAACAAAGCTTCTGTTCTACTTTTAATAAGGAATCCAGCAACCAGATTTTACAACTCCACCTTCAGAATTCCTTTGTCTTGACTGTTGCATCAGTTGTTCACAAATGCTACAACAATCAATTCCCAAATTATATTAAGCTGGCACTGAACTTTTGACTTAGCTATGAAGTCTGCTTTTCCACTTTAAATCTGGTTACTGCAGCTGCCTATAGGTGGAGTTTGGAAACTCATGTGACAATCATCTGGGGAGATTTTGAGGAGAAATCCACACACATTCACTTGGAGAATGAGTAGGAAGTTCTCCACTACAGACAGAGTGGGTTATCTGCTACTCCCATGAATTCTCCTGAACAATATCTTGTACAATTCCTGTGTCCCTGTTTCTTTGTATCAGTGTTTCTGTAAAAATTCTCTGGTTCTTTGGCAAGTCTGCCTTTAGCCGTTCCTTGTTTTTTTGGGAGTGGAGTTTGGAAACTTTCATGTGACCGTCAGCTAAGGGGATTTCGAGAAGAAATCCAAACCTTTCTTCTGGCAGAGTTGAAAGATGCTCAGTCCCCAGTTTCATATCCTCAACTGCCAACAAATTCAACTAAAGCTAAATTCTACATATAAGGGTCCCAGTTACTAAGCAATGACTCAACTTTAAATGCGCCACTGGTGGCTGTGTCTTCACTTGCCTTTTTTAAAAACACTCATTAATGTGATATACATTTCTGCTATTGTGCTTCGATGTTGGAAGGAGTGAATGTGGATGTAATGCCAATCAAATGGGCTGCTTTGTCCTTGATGGTGTTGAGTCTCTTGAGCGTTATTGGAGCTGTACTCAGCGAGGCAAATGAAGAATATTCTGTGACACTCCTGATTTGTGCCTTGTAGATTGTGATAGCTTTGGAAAGTCAGGAGGTAAGATATCCACCACAGGATTCCTAGCCGCTGAGCTGCTCTTGTTGCCACAATATTTATATTGCTAGTCCAGTTAAATTTCAGGTAGTTTAACAATTCCAATACTTTCCTGGCTGATCTCCCAAAACCCTATTACACCTGTGCTCTCCTAGCCCTAAATTCTAGAATTTGTCCTGATACCACGACACTCTGTACCTCAAATTTCTCATTTAAGACACTTCTTAAAACCAATCTCTTTGACCAAGCTTTTGGTCATCTTACCTAACATCTCCTTACATAGCTTGATGTCATACTTCGGTTACAAGGCACCTTGAGACATTTTATTACATTCATTTTATAAATTTAAGTTGTCGTTGTTGGTTTACAAATTAGGTGAATAAAGCCGATCCAAAGTGTAGAGTGATAAGAAAAGATTGGATTATTTTTAAAAATGCCTGAGGGAATCATCAGTAGATCTCCCCATGGGCCTCATAGAAGATGAGCTCCCTTACTAGGTGAGTGGATGCTTTCCTAACAGGGAAGGAGCAGCAGTGGGTTTAAAACCAGCTGGCTCCACTCAGGCTGAGTAAGAAGTCTCATAACACCAGGTTAAAGTCAAACAGGTTTATTTGGTAGCAAAAGCCACTAGCTTTCAGAGCACTCACTGCTCCTTCATTAGGTGAGTGGGAGTTCTGTCCACAAACAGCTCATATAAAGACACAAACTAAATTTACAAAATAATGATTGGAATGTGAGTCTTTACAGGTGATCAAGTCTTAAAGATACAGACAATGTGAGTGGAGAAAACATTAAGCACAGATTAAAGAGATGTGTATTGTCTCCAGACAGAACAGTTAGTGAGATTAGTGAGTCAGTGATGAAAACGGTGGACAAAGGGCGAGCCGTTGATGTCGTCTACATGGATTTTAGTAAGGTGTTTGACAAAGTCCCTCATGGGAGGTTAGTTGAGAAGGTCAAGGCTAATGGCATACAAGCACAGGTAGCTAGATGGATAAGTAACTGGCTTGGTAATAGGAGACAGAGAGTAATAGTGGAAGGGTGTTTTTCTAGCTGGAGGTCGGTCACTAGTGATGCGCCGCAGGGCTCGTTACTGGGACCTCTTCTATTTGTAACGTATATAAATGACTTGGAAGAGGGAGTAAGTGGAGTGATCAGCAAGTTTGCAGACGATACAAAGATGGCTGGACTTGCGGATAGTGAGGAGCATTGTCAGGCGATGCAGCAGGACATAGATAGGCTGGTAGCTTGGGCAGACAGATGGCAGATGGAATTCAATCCTGATAAATGTGAGGTGATGCATTTCGGGAGAAAGAATGTAGGGGGGAGGTATATGATAAAGGGTAGACCTATTAAGAGTATAGAAACGCAGAGGGACCTGGAGGTGCAGGTGAACAAGTCTCTGAAGGTGGCAGAGCAAGTGGAGAAGGTTGTGAAGAAAGCATATAGTATGTTAGCCTTTATAGGAAGGGGTATAGAGTACAAGAGCTGGCCTTTAATGTTGCAGTTGTATAAAATGTTGGTTAGACCTCATCTGGAATATGGCATCCAGTTCTGGTCGTCCTACTACCGGAAGGACGTGGAGACTCTGGAGAGAGTGCAGAGGAGGTTTACCAGGATGCTGCCTGGTATGGAAGGTCTGAGTTACGAGGAGAGATTAGGCAAATTGGGACTGTTTTCCTTCAAAAGACTTAGACTTAGAGGAGATCTAATAGAGGTATACAAGATTATGAGGAGTATAGATAGAGTAAACAGGGTTAAGCTTTTTCCTAGGATGGACTCAAACAGCATGAGGGGTCACAGGCTTAGGGTGAGGGGGTAAGGTATAATTTGGATGCTAGAGGGAGTTTTTTCACACAGAGGGTGGTGGGGTTATGGAATGCGCTGCCAAGTAAAGTGGTGGAGGCAGGTACTCTGGAGTTATTTAAGAAATACTTAGATGGGCACATGAACAGAATGGGAATGGAAGGGTATAGAAAACTGATTTAAAATAGGGATCATGAGCCTTGGGAGTCCCTGGGAAGTGTGTAAATAGATGATGATATTGATGTACTTGTTTTTATCCTACAGGTGCTTTGGTCCACCTTGTTGTCTAACGAGGGGCATACACGCGATGGGTCGTGAGAGGCTGCTCTTGGATTTTTTTCGAGAGTATCCTAGTGCTTCACGTCGTTAGTGTACGCTTGACCTGGACCATTTGATGGACAACACGACAGCTCAGTGACTATCGCTGTGCTGTGCAGATACATGGATTTGGGCCTGTGTCTGTGGGAGTTTGCGCATTCTCCCCGTGCTTGCGTGGGTTTTCTCCGGGTGCTCCGGTTTCCTCCCACATCCCAAAGATGTGCTCTTAGGCTAATTGGCAAAACAAATTCTCCCTAAATTATCTCAAATTTGGTTTTTAATCCATAGATCTATAAACATGGACAGGGATCGCGGGTAGAGGTGGGAACATCGGGGTGGCGGCGCGGGCTCGTTGGGCCGAAGTGCCTGTTTCCCGTGCTGTTTTGTTCTTTGTTCTATTTTGCAAGCCCAGGCATGTCGTGGGGATTACAGATAGTGTGACATGAACCCAAAATCCCAGCCGAGTTGCAACAATATGTATTGTGTACCTGGTGGATGGTGTTCTCATGTAAGATGATAACATCTGTGCCGATGATCTGGCAGATCTTGCAGAGATTGCTGTGGTGTGGTGTTGTGGTCGCTGTTCTCCTGAAGGCTGGGTAGTTTGCTGCGGGCAATGTTCTGTTTGAGGTTATATGGTTATTTGAAGGCAAGAAGTGGAGGGTGGGGATGGCCTTGGCGAGATGTTCGTCCTTATCAATGACATGTTGAAGGCTCCGGTGAAGATGCTTCGCCACTCCAGGGAAGTACTGAACTTGGCCAACGTTGTCTACTTGATACACTGCAAGAAAGAATGTTCCGAGGCATGGTACACTAGGGAGACCATGCAAACACTATGACAGTGGATGAATGAACACTGCTCGACAATCACCTGGCAAGACTGTTCTCTTCCTGTTGGGGAACACTTCGGCCGCGGATCTTCGGATAAGTGTTCTCCAAGGCAGCCTTCACAACACATGACAATGCAGAATCACTGAACAGAGACTGATAGCCAAGTTCTGCACACATGAGGATGGCCTCAACTGGGATCTTGGGTTCATATCACACTATTTATAACTCCCATGACTTGCCTGGGCTTGCAAAACCTCACTAATTGTCCTATATGGAAACAATATACATCTCTTTAATCTGTGCTTAACGCTCTCTCCACTCACATTGTCAGTATCATTAAGACTTGACCACCTGTAAAGACTCACATTCCAACCATTATTTTATAAATGGAGTTTGTGTCTTTATATGGCCTGTTTGTGAGCAGAAATTCTACTCACCTGACAAAGAAGCAGTGCTCTGAAAGCTAGTGATTTTTGCTAACAAATAAACCTGCTAGACTTTAACCTGGTGTTGTGAGACTTCTTAAAGTGTTTACCCCAGTCCAATGCCAGCATCTCCACATCGTGTCCACTCAGGCTGGCAATCACAAGACTTTGGGGTTGGCTGTACACTGTAGTTGCTGAGCGGCACTTCAAGCATGTTATAAATAGAGAGTGATTGTGATGGAAGACTGGCTTCAATAGGATTATTACAATTATACTATCTGTAAAAAGTTAGCTGAAGAAGCAAAAAAGATGACACAGGCATAGTTAAAGAGCCCATTATTAAATAAAGCAACAAATTCAGAAGATGTAAAGTTAAAGCATTTAACTTTGATAAATATTTGTAACAATTTGTGGTGCAGAGTAGTAACAAAATAGCAACTCAAAATTACAAGTTACTTAGAAGAAAGGTAAGCTTTTGTATATCGAGTGGTCTTTTCCTGACATGTTTTTTTCTGTCTTATAGTCTAATTAGATACAAGCATAGTGAACAATAGAGTGATCTAGAAATGTCAACAGTACAATAAATAAAGTTATTGTAATTTTGCTGAGTGCTCTGATAACTTGAGCTTTTGGTTATTTTACATATTAGTTAATAGTAGCTCACCCAAGGCTTCACATTTAGTGACTTTAAAGGTACAGATTACGAAGTGTGATGATACTATGCCTTTGGGAGATTTGTTTGTGCCTTGTTTCTAGCGGGAGTTGTGTTTGAAATTCAGTTCTGTTTGCAGGGTGCTGGCCTGTATAGGAAAAGTCTTTAAATTAATAGCTGGGAGAATAAGTATTCATTTTAGACATGAAATGTTTGTTTATGCAGAACATTAGTGTTCCCCCCTGAGTGACAGGGAATATAGTATTAGAAATGGGAGGTGATAAGCTTACAGGACAAAGCAGTTTCATTTTCATTTTAAAAGCTTGGGCTGATAGAGGAAAACAGTGTCTCCCTGTCTCTCTCCAGAGGCTTTCTGCAAATTCCAGGAATGTAAACTTAATTCACAAGCAAGTATGCCTGTGTAAAGAGAAGTTAAATCTGCAATAGAAATTTTGCTTGAACTCATAATGGTAGTTTAGCTGTTAAGAATCTTTTTACGTTGTACTACTGCTCAACAGTTAAAAGTTAAGTTAGTTCATTTGTACTGGTTAAACTGCGTTGTCAAATAAAGTTTGGTTTGATAAAAGCTCCCTAATTTCTCAGTTGCATTGTGTCTGGATCAAAATATCTTCACCCCATATTAATGTCAAAATAGAAAAATTGTTGGAGTCTAGTCTGGCTTCATTATCTACATTAGGGTTTCTGATCTTGTTCCCTAATAAAAGTATATTTTGTGGTCAATGGGAAGTGTTACAAAGCTGAAGAAGTAAGTTAACAAAAATTGATATTTCTAATTTATTTTTGCTGTTCCAAAATAGTGTTGATTTTACATTTCAGATATTGAAACATTTCATGGATCTGAAACATTGGTATGCAGTATTGCAACACAAACAGAATCAGAACGTTGTCATCGTCCACGTAAGATTAATACTTGTCTTTAGCGATTAATTTATTATGCCAGTGCATTGAACATTTATTGTGGTCTCTGAAATTAATACTGTAGATAATGTTTCAGAAACTGTATGCAGTTTCACTTTAAAACTAGAAATGGTCATATTTTAGAGGTTGAATTCTTGTATATCTGTCTCCTCAATTTAAGATTTGTTCAGAATATTACCTCTTATTCTAAATTTATTATATTTTTAATGAGCATTATTTTAATGAAAGAATATAAACAGGTGCTAAATGGGTCTTGTGCTAATTCGATACACTTGTACGAAAGCCTGATTTCAGGCCACAAGTTTGGTCTTTATTGCAGATTGCTATAATTTGAATTTACCTTGAAGTTCTACAACGAAAACAACTTAGGTTTAGCAAAGCACTAATTAGACATAATTTCCATGAAGTACTAATAATAGAGTGCACATTCACTCCTATTGAAGGTACGGTGGAACGAGCTAACACACAATGATACATTTCAGAATGCTTCAGGAATTGTGTGAGGGGGCATATAGGCTGTCCATATGTGACATTAAAGATCATTTTTTTAGTTCATTCATGGGATATGTGATAGGCAAGACTTTACTGTCCAAGTTACTTGCCCTTGGGAAGGTGATGTTGAGTTTCCTTCTTGCAGTCCATATGGTGCAGTTTTAATTACAATGTTGTTAGGGATGGAGTTTGAGGATTTTGACCCAGTAATAATGAGGGAATGGCAGTATATTTCCAAATCAGGATGATGACTTCCAAGTCATAGTGTTGCTATGTTACTGCTGCCTTTGACCTTCTAAATGGTAGTAGTCATGGGTTTGGAATGTTTTTTCTAAGGACTCTTTAGTTTCTGCTGTGCAACTTGCAAATGGTACTCACTGCTGCCACTATTCATCATACTGGAGTTTAAAGCTTATTAGTGTCACAAGTAGGCTTAAATTAACAGTGCAATGAAGTTACTTGAAATTCTCCTAATCGTCACATTCCGGCAACTGTTTGGCAACATTGAGGGAGAATTTTTTCTTTGATTTCTCTCTAAATCTCTTGCCTCTTACCTTAAATCTATGTCCTTAGTTAATGATCCATCTATTAAGGGGAAAGTTTCTTCCTACCTATTTCCCTCATTATTTTGTTAACCTCAGTAAGGCCTCCCCCCACCCCCCCCGCCACTTTCCCCCTTCAGGTTTCTCTGCTCTAATGAGGTCATAATATTATACCTTATTTCAACAGTGGTGAACAGAAATATTTCCTCAAAATAGTATCTAACTTAGGAATACAATACTGGTTTATCTATGACCACTTATATTTGGAGGAATGTTTTGTCACACTCTCATGACAGTATGTAAGTTAAATTGCCAGAAGGTCTTAAATGTGATACAAAGTACAAAATTGTAACATAATGTTAAACTTGTATATTAAGCAGTAAATATTAACTTGTAATGGTATTTTATTTATGTTGTCTTTATGTTTCAGCTAAAGAAGCTGCCGAAGAAGAATCTAACATGTCATCTGATAAAGTAGAAGAAGAAAGATTAGCACCTCACTTCATTGATTCAGGTAGCAGTTTATTGTTTGTTTTAAAGATTTGGCAGCATCATATAACAAATGGTATAACGAGGAGAGTAGATAGGACTTTAAACTAATTAGTGGGGGGAAGCGCAGGGGTAGGGGAAAGTGCAAAACCTAAAGTTAAGGAGAGGGTACATGTGTAGGTTAATGTTGAGGATGTTCCACTAATTAAAGGAGTAGGGGGCACGAGAGAGGTTAGTAGCATTTTTTAAAAACAAGGTCCAGATAAAAGCTGGTTAAAGACACTTTACCTGAACACACGAAGCATTCGAAACAAAGGGAATGAGCTGATGGCACAAATCAGCACAAATGGGTATGATCTAGTGGCCATCACAGAAACGTGGTTGCAGGGTGACTGGGACTGGGAACTGAATATCCAGGGGTATCAGACATTTGGGAAGGATAGACAGGAGGAAAAAGGAGGTGGGATAGCTCTGTTAATAAAGAATAATATCAGGGCAGTGGTGAGAGAAGATATAGGGTCCAAAAAGCAAAACATGGAATCATTGTGAGTGGAGACAAGAAATAGTAAGGGGAGAAAGTGGCTGATGAGTGTGGTCTATAGGCTCCCAAATAATAATTTTGAGATGGAGCAGGCTATAAACAAGCAAATAATAAGCATGCTACTGTGCAGAGGGACCTGGGAGTCCTTGTGCACGAATCGCAAAAACTCAATCTGCAGGTGCAGCAGGTGATTAAGAAGGCAAATGGAATGTTGGCCTTTATAGCAAGGGGATTAAAATATCAAAGCAGGGAGGTCTTGCTGCAACTGTACAAGGCACTGGTGAGGCTGCAACTGGAGTATTGTGTGCAGTTTTGGTCCCCTTATTTACGAAAGGATATATTGCCTTGAAGGGAGTATAGAGAAAGTTCGCCAGGCTGATACTGAAGATGAGAGGGTTAGCTTATGAGGAGAGATTGAATAGACTGGGCCTGTACTCGTTAGAGTTTAGAAGACTTAGAGGGGATCTTATAGAGACTTACAAGATAATGAAGGGGCGACATAGGGTAGAGGTAGAGAGATTCTTTCCGCTTAGAAAAGAAAACAGAACAAGAGGCCACAGCCTCAAAATAAGGAGGTGGACAATTTAGAATAGAGTTGAGAAGGAACTTCTTCACTCAAAGGGTGGTGAATCTCTGGAATTCTCTGCCTGTTGAAGTGGTGGAAGCTACCTCGTTGAATATATTTAAGTCACGGATAGATAGATTTCTGATCAACAAGAGAATTAAGGGCTATGGAGAGAAAATGGGAAAGTGGAACTGACCCACTTTAGATCAGCCATGATGGCTGGACTTGCGAATAGTGAGGAGCATTGTCAGACGATGCAGCAGGATATAGACAGGCTGGTAGCTTGGGCAGATAGATGGCAGATGGAATTCAATCCTGATAAATGCGAGGTGATGCATTTCGGGAGAAAGAATGTAGGGGGAAGGTATATGATAAAGGCTAGACCTATTAAGAGTATAGAAACGCAGAGGGACCTGGGGTGCAGGTGCACAAGTCTCTAAAGGTGGCAGAGCAGGTGGAGAAGATTGTGAAGAAAGCATATAGTATGCTAGCCTTTTTAGGAAGGGGTATAGAGTACAAGAGCTGGCCTTTAATGTTGCAGTTGTATAAAACGCTGGTTAGACCTCATTTGGAATACTGCGTCCAGTTCTGGTCGCCTTACTACCGGAAGGACGTGGAGATTCTGGAGAGAGTGCAGAGGAGGTTTACCAGGATGCTGCCTGGTATGGAAGGTCTGAGTTACGAGGAGAGGTTAGGCAAATTGGGACTGTTTTCCTTAGAAAGACGTAGACTTAGAGGAGATCTAATAGAGGTGTACAAGATTATGAGGGGTAATAGATAGAGTAAACAGGGTTAAGCTTTTTCCTAGGATGGACTCAAATAGCACGAGGGGTCACGGGCTTAGGGTGAGGGGGGTAAGGTATAATTTGGATGCTAGTGGGAGTTTTTTCACACAGACGGTGGTGGGGGTATGGAATGCGCTGCCAAGTAAAGTGGTGGAGGCAGGTACTCTGGAGTTATTTAAGAAATACTTAGATGGGCACATGAACAGAATGGGAATGGAAGGGTATAGAAAACTGATTTAAAATAGGGATCATGAGCCTTGGAAGTCCCTGGGAAGTGTGTAAACAGATGATGATATTGATGTATTTGTTTTCATTCTACAGGTGCTTTGGTCCACCTTGTTGTCTAACAAGGGGCATACATGCGATGGGTCATGAGAGGGCTGCTCTTGGATTTTTTCAAGAGTATCCTAGTGCTTCACATCGTTAGTGTACGCTTGACCTGGACCATTTGATGGGCAACACGACAGCTCAGTAACTATCGCTGTGCTGTGCAGATACATGGATTTGGGCTTATGTCTGTGGGAGTTTGTGCATTCTCCCCGTGCTTGCGTGGGTTTTCTCCGGGTGCTCCGGTTTCCTCCCACATCCCACATCCCAAAGATGTGCTCTTAGGCTAATTGGCAAAACAAATTCTCCCTAAATTGTCTCAAATTTGGTTTTTAATCCATAGATCTATAAACATAGACAGGGATCACGGGTAGAGGTGGGAACATCAAGGTGGCGATGCAGGCTCATTGGGCCAAAGTGCCTGTTTCCCGTGCTGTTTTATTCTTTGTTCTTTGTTCTTTGATCTTATTGAATGGCAGGGCAGACTTGAAGGGCTAGATGGCCCACTCCTGCTCCTTTTTCTTATGTTCTTATGTCCTTATCATGTTGAGAGCCTACAGTCAAGATTATCAGTCAAGTGAATTGGGAATTCCATTTGTACTTTTTGCAATTAGAAATGCGCCTATATCAATTAAATTCAGTCTATTCGAGTTGAATTTTGGTCCTGAGGTAAGAGAACTAATTAAATTAATCAAGGAAAAATTTGTTGAGTCAATGTTGTGACACTGCATTATTGGATAATATGTCAAACTTTGGAGAGAAATTAGTTGAGCTGGTGAGTTTAAAAGTGGCCCAGCATATGATGGAAGTAGGAAATGGGTAAGAAATCAAAAAACTAATTTTTCTAGTGGGGATAAAATATTAATATCAGCACCAGTGGTAAGTGAACCTTTAAAAGCAAGATTTTAAGACCTTATTAAATTTAAAGGAAGTTGAGTGAGGTGATTTATTTAATAAGAATGTTAGATGGAAAGAAAACTGAATGTCAATTTAGAACATAGAACATTGCAGCACAGTACAGGCCCTTCAGCCCTCGATGTTGCGCCGGCCAGTGGAACCAATCTAATGACCCTCTAACCTAAACTATTCCAGTGTTATCCTTATGCCTATCCACTGACCATATGAACGCCCTTAAAGTTGGCAAGTCCACAACTGCTGCAGGCAAGGCATTTCACACCCTTACTACCCTCTGAGTAAAGATCCTACCTCTGACATCCGTCATAAAATTATCACCCCTCAATTTAAAGCTATGTCCCCTTGTGTTAGCCATCACCATCCGAGGAAAAAGGCTCTCACTGTCCACTCTGTCTAATCTTCTGATTGTATGCCTCAATTAGGTCACCTCTTAACCTTCTTCTCTTTAATGAAAACAACCTCAAGTCCCTCAGCCTTTCCTCATAAGACTTTCCCACCATACCTGGCAACATCCTGGTAAACCTCCTCTGCACCCTTTTCAGTGCTTCCACATCTTTCTTATAATGCAGCAACCAGAACTGTATGCAATATTCCAAGTGCGGCCGCACCAGAGTTTTGTACAGTTGCAACATGATCTCACGGCTCCGAAATTCAATCCCTCTACCAATAAAAGCTAAAATTTAATATACGCATGTAATACTTTGATAGAGAAGAAAGGCAGAAGAAAAATGTGTTAGTTGTTACAGTTCAGAGTGAAGAACCAAATCCAGATTTCTCTGAATCTGTCATTCATAAAATCATAGAAACCTGGCAGTGCAGAAAGGAGCCATTTGGCCCATTGAGTCTGCACCGACCATAATCCCACCCAGGGTCTACCCCCTTATCCCTGCATATTTACCCAGTAATCCCTCTAATCTATGCATCTCAGGACACTAGGGGGCAATGTTAGCATGGCCAATTAACCTAACCCGCACATCTTTGGACGGTGGGAGGAAACTGGAGCACCCGGAGGATACCTACACAGACACGGGGAGAATGTGCAAACTCCATACAGGCAGTGACCCAAGCCGAAAATTGAACCCAGGTCCCTGGAGCTGTGAAGCAGCAGTGCTAACCACTGTGCCACAGTGCTGCCCTCAGATTAAATTGGATAATGAGGAAGTTATCAGAAATTGGAGGAAATTGTTGAGTTACTTTCTAGAGGAAAATCAAAATGACCTGAAAGAGTTATAAAAATAACATGGAAATTAAATGAGAATAGGCCATGAAGTACTAAAATAATTGTGCATAGGATAATTGTAGGAAATGATGCTCCAAATGGTCAATATCTGTATAGACTGAGTGCTGTCAAGTTATGATGTAGAGATGCCAACGTTGGACTGGGGTAAACACAGTAAGAAGTCTGACAACACCAGTTTTAAATCCAACCGATTTATTTGATAGTAAACTCGCAAGCTTTCGGCTTTATGGCCTTCATCCGTTGCCATAAATTTCAGAGGGGAAGCTGACATTTGCTCAGTCTGAGATGCAGCAGTTGCAGCAGATGCAGAAGTCTCAATAAACCTTCTAAAATGGGTGAAGGTAAAGAAGGAGAACCAATTGCTGGACAACGATATGAATAAAGAAAGTGAGCAGGTGCGAGAAAACTTGACTGATTTGGAACCTGTTCCTGATTTGTTGAAATTTCCTGAACATAAATTGCAGGATTGTCAAAAACAGCTCTTCATCTCTGCGAAGAAAAGTGTGGATGAATCAATAAATAATTGTGATCATAAAATGGAGATTGAGGAACAGAAGTATTTTTCTGCTACACACAAAAGAAAAGGACACCAATTTGAAATTAGACTGCTTGCTAAAACTGTATCATCATTCAGAATGAACTGCTGGAATAACGAACCTGTACAGCTTGTGCAGAAAGTGTGCAAAAGTGTGCAGAAAGGGATGGTGAAGATCCAGAGCAAACAAAGGATTTGATAAACTATTTTGGAACAAAAAGATATATGATCTAAGACAAAGACACACTACTTTGCCACAGATAGTAGAGTTAGACTTCTTTACAGAAGAACTAAGATCACTTGACAAGAAGTGTTGGGGGAGGGGGGTGGTGGGCAGAGATAAGATGATTTTTCCAGAAAGCCCTGATCTCAACAACGTGAAATTTAAGTCAGCATACAAAGTTTCTCTTTGCCAAGTCTGTGAGCAGCTCAACATACTGGAAAACATACTGAATGGCACATTTCGAGACTATGACAATCAAAAGAACTGTTTGGACTCAGCAAAGGAAATTAGAAATCACATTCAAACTGGTTTGTGCCAGTTTGCATCCAATGTAAAGTTTTGATGAGAGAGAAAGGAATGTTCAATGGTTGAAGAAAGGGACAGAGAAGGATTGTACTACTGTTATGTTTGCAAGCTTAGATAATATGTGTATATATTATACATATAGGAGAGTATTAATAGTGTGAAATTGGAGGTTTAAAAAAATGAAGCCATCTACGCATATAGATGGTTCAGTCTTTAAGGGAGAGGTGTGACAATACAGTGCCTTTAAGAAATGAATTTGTGTCACATTCCTTGTTTTTTCAAATGTTCATTCTAATCACTGGTGCCATTATGTTTGTAACCAGCAACTTATATATTGATGCTGCAGAAGTATTATTGATCTTAATTGATGGAATTTGTGTTTTAATCTAGGCTAATGCAGTGCTGTTATTTTTGTTTTCCACTAGGATTTTTTAGAATAGGATTTGATTATACGACATAGAACATAGAACATTACGGTGCAGAACAGGCCCTTCGGCCTTCGATGTTGCGCCGACCACTTAAGAAAAAGCAATGACCCTCTAACCTAAACCATTCCCTTTTCACCCATAAACCTATCCACGGACCTCTAAAACGCCCCCAAACTTGGCGCATCTACAACTGCAGCAGGCAGGGCATTCCATACCCTTACCACCCTCTGGGTAAAGAACCTACCTCTGACATCTGTCCTATAACTACCACCCCTTAATTTAAAGCTATGTCCCCTCTTGCTAGCTTTCTCCATCCTAGGAAAAAGGCTATCACTGTCCACCCTATCTAAACCTCTAATCATCTTATATGTTTCAATAAGGTTTCCTCTTAGCCGCCTTCTTTCTAACGAGAACAACCTCAAATCTCTCAGCCTCTCTTCATAAGACCTGCCCTCCATAACAGGCAACATCCTGGTAAACCTCCTCTGTACCCTCTCCAATGCCTCCACATCTTTCTTATAATGTGGGGACCAGAACTGCACACAATACTCCAAGTGCAGCCGCACTAGAGTTTTGTACAGTTGCAATATGACGTTGCGGCTCCAAAATTCAATCCCCCTACCAATAAAAGCTAAGACTCCGTATGCCTTCTTAACAACCTTATCGACTAGATTGCCAACTTTCAGGGATCTATGCACATATACACCAAGATCCCTCTGTTCTTCAACACTATTAAGAGTCCTACCATTAGCCCTATACTCTATACATTTGTTATTCCTGCCAAGGTGAATTACCTCACACTTTTCCACATTAAACTCCATTTGCCACCTCTCGGCCCAGTTCTGCAACTTGTCCAAGTCTCTCTGCAAACTATAACACCTCTCTTCACTATCTACCACTCCTCCGACTTTGGTGTCATCCGCAAATTTACTAATCCATCCTTCAATACCCTCATCCAGATCATTTTATAAAAATTACAAACAGCAGGGGCCCCAAAACAGACCCCTGAGGTACACCACTTGTCACCAAACTCCACGATGAATATCTCCCATCAACCACCACCCTCTGTCTTCTATCCGCTAGCCAATTCCTAACCCAATTAGCTAAATCACCCTCTATCCCATACATCTGCATTTTCTGCAGAAGTCTTCCATGGGCCACCTTATCGAATGCCTTACTGAAGTCCATATATACCACATCAACCGCCTTACCCCCATCCACCTCTTTGGTCACTTTTTCAAAAAACTCAATAAGGTTAGTAAGGCACGACCTACCCTTCACAAACCATGCTGACTATCCCCAATCAATTCATTTCTCTCTAAATAACTATAAATCCTTTCCCTAATAATTCTCTCCAATACTTTGCCCACAACAGAAGTAAGACTCACTGGCCTATAATTCCCTGGAAGGTCTCTCTTCCCCTTCTTGAACAATGGGACCACATTCGCTGTCCTCCAGTCTTCCGGAACCATACCCGTAACCAACGACGACCTGAAGATCAGAGCCAGAGGCTCTGCAATCACCTCTCTTGCCTCCCAGAGAATCCTAGGGTAAATCCCGTCCGGCCCAGGGACTTATCTATTTTCAAACCCTCAAGAATATCTAGCACCTCCTCCTTATCTACTTCAATACTTTCCAGTTTACAACCCTGTATCCCAGTGTTCTCCACAACTATATTTACATCTCGTTGCGTGAATACCGAAGAGAAATATTTGTTCAGTGCCTCTCCAATCTCTTCAGGCTCCTCGCATAACTTCCCACTACTGTCTCTGACTGGCCCTAATCTTGCCTTAACCAATCTTCTATTCTTCACATATCTAAAGAAAGCTTTAGGATTCTCCTTGATCCTATCAGCCAAAGTCTTCTCGTGTCCTCTTTTAGCTCTTCTCAACTCACTCTTTAGCTCCCTCCTGGCTAATCTATAGCTTTCCATTGCACTAACTGAGCCTTCAAGCCTCATCCTGACATAAGCCTCCTTTTTCCTTTTAACCAGCGAATTAACTTTTTTTAGTACACCATGGTTCCCTTACTCGACCATTTCCTCCTTGCCTGACAGGGACATACTTATCAAGGACTCGCAGCAGCTGCTCCTTGAAGAAGCTCCACATTTCAGATGTTCCCAGTCCCTGTAGTTTCCTAGTCCAACCTATGCACCCTAATTCTCTCCTTATGGCCTCATAATTACCCTTCCCCCAGCTATAACTACTGCCCCCAGCTTCATGCCTATCCCTATCCATCACTAAGGTGAACGTAACCGAATTGTGATCACTATCACCAAAATGTTCACCAACCTCCAAGTCTAACACCTAGTCTGGCTCATTGCCCAGCACCAAATCCAATGTAGCCTCACCTCTAGTTGGCCTATCTACATACTGAGTCAAAAAACCTTCCTGCACACTTTGCATAAAAACTGACCCCTCTAACGTGCTAGAACTATCGCTATTCCAATCAATATTAGTAAAGTTAAAGTCCCCCATAACAATTACCCTATTACTTTCACTCCTGTCCAGGATTGTCTTTGCAATCCTTTCCTCTACTTCTCTAGAACTTTTAGGAGGTCTATAAAAGACTCCCAACAGGGTGACCTCTCCTCTCCTATTTCTAATCTCAGCCCACACTACCTCAACAGACAAGTCCTCATTAAACTTCCTTTCTGTCACTGTGATACAGTCTTTGACTAATAATGCCACTCCTCCCCCTCTTCTACCTCCTTCTCTACTCCGACTGAAGCATTTGAACCCTGGAACCTGCAACAACCATTCCTGTCCCTGCTCTATCCATGTCTCTGAAATGGCCACAACATCGAAGTTCCAGGTACTGATCCAAGCTGCAAGTTCCTCCACCTTATTGTGAATACTTCTTGCATTAAAGTATACGCATTTCAAACCATGCCCTACTCCACCCATACACTGCTGTGCTTTACAGATCTCATCTATGACCCCCTTATTCTCGTCCCTCTTGACATCCAAGCTACTCAGGATTCCACCCCCCCTCTGAATCAGTTTAAACCCCCCTGCATAGCCTTTGCAAATTTTCCCCCTAAGATATTGGTTCCCCTCTGGTTCAGGTGTGGACCATCTCTCCTGTAGAGGTCTCACCTACCCCAGAATGAGCCCCAATTGTTCAAGAACCTGAACCCCTCCCTCCTGCACCATCCCTGCAGCCACGAGTTCAAACATTCCCTCTATCTGTTCTTCTCTAAACTATCCTGTGGCACAGGCAAGATTCCAGAGATAACCACTCTGTCTGTTTTGGCCCTAAGCTTCCACCCCAACTCCATAAATTTCTGTTTAATATTCCCTTCCCTTGTCCTACCTACATCATGTGTCCCTACATGAACTATGACATGGGGCTGACTATGACATGGGGAACCACGGTTCCCTTACTCGACCATTTCCTCCTTGCGTGACAGGGACATACTTATCAAGGACTCGCAGTAGCTGTTCCTTGAATAAGCTCCACATTTCAGATGTTCCCAGCCCCTGTAGTTTCCTAGTCTAACCTATGCACCCTAATTCTCTCCTAATAGCCTCATAATTACCATTCCCCCAACTATAACTACTGCCCCCAGGTTCATGCCTATCCCTTTCCATCACTAAGGTGAACGTAACTGAATTGTGGTCACTTTCACCAAAATGTTCACCAACTTCCAAGTCTAACACCTGGTCTGGCTCATTGCCCAGCACCAAATCCAATGTAACCTCACCTCTAGTTGGCCTATCTACATGCTGAGTCAAAAAACCTTCCTGCACACTTTGTATAAAAATTGACCCCTCTAACGAGCTAAAGCTATAGCTATTCCAATCAATATTAGTAAAGTTAAAGTCTTCCATAACGATTACCCTATTACTTTCACTCCTGTCCAGGATTGTCTTTGCAATCCTTTCCTCTACTTCTCTAGAACTTTTAGGAGGTCTATAAAATTCTCCCAACAGGGTGACCTCTCCTCTCCTATTTCTAATCTCAGCCCATACTACCTCAACAGACAAGTCCTCATCAAACTTCCTTTCTGTCACTGTGATACAGTCTTTGACTAATAATGCCACTCCTCCCCCCCTTCTACCTCCTTCTCTACTCTGACTGAAGCATTTGAACCCCGGAACTTGCAACAACCATTCTTGTCCCTGCTCTATCCATGTCTCTGAAATGGCCACAACATCAAAGTTCCAGGTATTGATCCAAGCTGCAAGTTCATCCACCTTATTGCGAATACTCCTTGCATTAAAGTATACACATTTCAAACCATGCTCTACTTCACCCATATGATGCTGTGCTTTACAGTCCTCGTCTGTGACCCCCCCATTCTCGTCCCTCTTAACATCTGAGCTACTCAGGATCCCACCCCCCCTCTGAATGCTGATTCACAGGAAGGTCATGTGGCTGATGGGGCAGAAGCTCAGTTACTGCTTGGGAATTTTAAAGAGAGTTAGCTCACCATCTCTTTCTTTCTCTGTTTGGATTTGGAGATTGAAGCCTGTCAGAAAATAAGTCTTTCGCTGAAGTTCTGCTGCCTAAAGATAAATTGTTATCTGGAGGTTGCTGTGTGAGAATTGGAAGACGGATTTCTTTCTGTATCTGTCTAGAAGGGGTGAAAGACTAGAAACCTGGCATCCAAATGAGCCTAAGTGTTTTGGCGCTAAAACTAGTTCTGAAGAGAGATATTGCTTAAAATGGAACTATAGAGATAGCTAGTTGTTAAGAATTATACTTTGTCATGTTTAAGTATTTTAGTTGATATAATGTTCTGCTAATTCTGTTATATTTAATTGTGTTGTTAGATAAAGTTTGTTTTAATAAAAACTTTCTGGTGGGTTAATAGAATCACACCTGGAGCGGAACACCTTATTCTGGCATGAGTTGCAAAATCAAAACAATTGGAGTCTAGGCTAGGTTCATAATATATCTGGGAGATTCTGATCTGATCCCTGACAGTTAAATGATACTAAGGTGACTGCCCTAGAAATGCACTGACACCTGCACTACAGTCACTTCCAGGTTTCTCACAAATTACCAACATCACCAGCTCATTCCTTACACATTTATGAAATAAAATCCAGCATGCTTCATGAGTCACTTCACAATCATCTTAAATTTCTATTTATATTCTCCACTTCTTAGTTATCTTGAACCATTCTCTACCTACACTGAAATGAGTAAGTACAAAATGTGTCCTGTGCCTGGCGCTAGGGTGAACATAGTAGGTTACAAAGTAATAACCCTTAATACTGCTTCAATTATTTCCAAGTAAAAGAAGCAACATACCTGAGATGTACTGCTCAGACACTCAACAGCTCCAGTATTGGAATGTCTATCCGATAAATTTTATTGCCCTCCAAAGGGAATAAGCTCTGAGGAACAATTAGAGAAGCCTAATTTTTGCTGTTCAGAAAAATGATGGTGAATTGCTCCAAACACATGGACATTACATTTGTACCAGTGCAGCAAAGAATTTAAAAGGAGGAATGATGTGTAAAATTTCATTTGCCAACAATTTTAATTGAATAGTGATATGCCATGAGAGTGTTCAATTATTTAGTTTACCTGAATATGACAGACTACTTAGTGTCATATGACTGTTTTGGCATTGTGTTTGAATATACTGTATTACTGAGTCATGAAAATAAGTTCCAAAAATTATAATAAATTAATCATCTTAAAGATAAAGCAGTTAAATGTTCATTCACATGGAGTCAATCCAACACTGCTGACATGTTCAAAGAATGCTGGAAAAATTCAGCATATTAACAGCATTGGTAGGGAGAGAAAAATGACTTTATCTCCCTACAGAAATTATCAGACCTATCAAGCTTTTCCAACATTCCCTTCTCCTTGTTTCAGATTCTAGCATCTGCAGTGCTTTGCTTGTTTTGCTGCTGGCCTGTTGCCTATTTTGCATTTCTAAACAATGAACTTAGCTAAGTGGCTCTAAGTTCCACAAAAGGACCACTTGAAATTTGGGTAAAATATACATATGTGTTAAACTAGGAAGACCCACATTTAGATGTGCCATCCACACATCACCATTATGTGACATAACATGTGCAAAATTGGCTTTGAATCACATTTCAATATGGATGATGGTGCTAGAGCATTATATGCCAAAGAAATGGATTTTCAGAGTATTTTAAAGGGAACTGGCTTGATCTAGTGGAAGGAATTGTGGAACAATGCTGACTTGTAATTTTAAGGCAGCGGGCATTAATTTATTTGTGGCTTTGTTATTTTACAGATGAGCAAATTCCAGAAAATAAAGATGAAAGAATAAATGAAGTCAGACTTCCTACAAGTGATTCAGGTAAGGGTTTATCATTGTCCTTTGAAATCCATAGCCTTATTAATCAATTGTGCACATCAATTGAGTGTCTTATCAATGATGTGGTAACCATGGACTTGTAATGCCTGATTTTCCATTCATTCAAATGAATATAAATTTCAATGCTCTAGATTAAGGCAGACTATGGGCAGACTAAGGCAGACTATGTTACTATAGGTGGAATTTTATTGTTCTGTTACAGAGGGTGGGTTGAGAAATATAATAAATTATTCAAAAATCTCAGTGGGATTAGAAAACCCCAGCAGCATTAAATTGCCCCAACATGCATGTGGATTTTTGAGCCTTTGTTAAATGTCAGCATAAATGACAACATGGCCCAAAATCCCACAAGAGTCAGGAAGATGAGATTCTCACTACTGAGATCTTGTTTCCCGATTTTATACATTTCTTGCCCATAATGTAATGAGATTTCCACCCAGGAATATTGGGAATCAGCAGGGGAAGGCATTTAGCCCTTCGAGCCTGCTCCGCCATTCATTAAGATCATCCAACTCAATAGCCTAATCCTGCTTTTTCTCCATAACCTTTGATGCCATTAACCCCAATTGCTATGTCCAGCTGCTGAGACCTCAGGATTTCTCCATAGAGGCATTTGGCATGACCCAGAGTATACTAAACATAAAAACATTGAAGATAGGAGCTGGAGGAGGCCATTTGGCCCTTCAAGCCTGCTCCACCAAGCCATCTCACTGGTATTTCCACCCTCAATGACTATTCAATCCATACCAGCTTGATGGTTTACAGCAGCTATATAAAAGATGAAGCTGGTAATGTTACATCCGAAGGAGATATCGGAGATGAGCACGCAGGCCATCACTACTCACCAAGGTATCCAATGCAGAGGGGGCACCAAAGAAGACATGAGGGAACCAGCTAAGTCATTCTTGGGGATGGAGGGGTGTGGTTGAGTCCCAGCATTTTGTGAGAGGGAGGGTGGTTTGCTGTAAGCAGGCAATGTGGATGTCAATTATCATCATGCCTTGGTCTCCAACAGGTCTCGCACTTGATGTGGATTTTGCACATCATGGGTTACCCTTGCTGGGTTTAAGCAATGGCTCTTTGGGGGGATTGATTTCTGGAGTTGCAGCTGGAAATGGATGGGAGCAGGAAAATTCACAGGGTAGGTACTAGAGGCAACTGTGAGGTGTCAAGTTGGAATATGGTGGCATGCAAGGTTGGATGTGCAACGTAGGAGACTCTGCCCTAGGTTGGTGATTAATTCCACGATGACCTGACACAGATGGGACAACAAGGTCAGTCTCATTTATTCCCATCTTTTAACATAAAGAGCACTATCAATGGTCGGAGAGTCCAGGCCATCAGGGATGTTATTTTAGTGGCGAGCTGTTCAGGACAGAAGGCTCATATGATCTGTTACCCATGAGAACTGCGACAATGAATGATAATGCTGAAGATCAAGTTAAGTGCAATTTGGAGTCTTGAAACATAAAATCAGAGAAACATAGAAGATAGAAGCAGGAGGAAGCCATTTAGTATTTCGAGCTTGCTCCAGCATTCATTAATATCATTGCTGATCATGTAACTCAATAGCCTAATTCTGCATTCCTCCCATACCCTTGATGCCATTCGCCCCAAGTGCTATATCGAGCTATCTCTTGAATACATTTAATGTTTTGGCATCAACTATTTCCTGTGGTAATAAATTCCACCAGCTCACCAGTCTTTGGGTGAAGAAATGTCTCCTTACCTCCATTTAAATGGTCTACCCTGAATCCTCAGACTGTGACTTCTGGTTCTGGACTCCCCCAACTATTGGGAACATCCTTCCTGCATCTATTCTGTTTTGACCTGTTAGAATTTTATAAGTCTCTATGAGATCACCCCCTTATTTGTCTGAACTCCAGCAAAAACAATCCTCTGCTGGTTTTATCTTTTGCACCCGGGCACACTGTTTCAATTTTTTTTTAACTGTCCATGCACAGTTCAGAGCTCTGAACGTTCTGGGAGGAAAAGCCACGATCGGACCCCTATGGGAGGCATCCCCTTGGTAGATGGCCCCTGATCAGAACCCTCCCCGGGAGGCAGGCCCCTCCAGGAGACCCCCGCCCCCATGGTCAGACCCCCTGGGAGCCCCCCCTCAGCAGAGCACACCCCCAACCTACCTGGATTGCTGCTCTCTCTCCATCATCTTTCTGACCTGCACTTGTTGATGTGGAGATGCCAGACTTTAACTTGGTGTTGTGAGACTTCTTACTGCACTCGTTGGACAGTCTGCAGCACCTTCCTGGCCTTCTGCTGGCATCTGCCGGAGGAGGAGGGGCACAGGCTCAGATAGCATTCGTGTCCTTTAAGCAATGTTTTTTAAATCATGTTTTGTGGAGCTATAAGCTGTTTTGGTTTCATTGCTACTGGGCTATCTACTAGAAGTCTTTTTATTGTTCCTTCTGTAGTTTAAATGGGGTTGTTTATTTTTACTCTGGGATCTTTTATGACCCTGCATTGTTAGTAGGACAGTCATGCATTTTGGACAGTTTCTTTTTCTCTTTTTAGTAAATTCAAGATTTCATTTTCTGTTTTGGTTGGCTGCAGTTTTTAATTTAGAAGGGAAATCAAGCTGAAAAGAAGTATTTCTCTCTCTTCTCTCTCTCTCCCTGATTTTGGAAATTTGCTATAGTAAAGCTTCTTGCCTTCCTGGAATAGAGAATCTACTGTTGATAACTGGCCAGAGTTTCTTCCTGGTGTTCTGGGAAGCTGTTCTAAGTGTGTTCAGAGGATTGTTATAAGAGGTCAGGGTTTCAATTCTCTAACCAAAGGACTCAGTTCCAGTATCATGTGAGCATTAGTCTTTGCTATGTTAAACCTGTGGAAAGGGTTTTGTGTCAATGGAAAGTTTTTGTTTGATTGAAACATTTTAGATATATTTGTTAAGGGTTATACTTTATCCTTGGTTGTTTTGTTTTTGTAATTGATAAAGGTCATTGCTAATTTTCTTTTCATACATATTAACTATGTTCTTAATAAACTTTGTTTGACAAAAGCTCCCTGGAGAGTCATTTGAATCATATTTGAGGTGAAACGTATCATACTTATTCTAGCCAAATTCAGAGTGCAAAACTTATGATCCAGGCAGGCTTCATCAAACACTTTGGAATTGCTGATCTGAATTAAAACAAGAGCAGAGCGGGGATGCTGCAGCTGTGGAACTTAACCCCAATGAGGAAGACAAAGGCAAAGGCCATTTCTGCATGAAAGGCAAAATTGATTTCTTCCAACAAGTCAATAAAGATCCATTGACTAGTCATCGCCCATTCATGGGCAAAGACTGTGAGTGTTTTTTAATGGAGTTGGCTGTCTAGCCAAGCAAAAATGATCACTTCACGTCTCTTTTACAGCCACTATCAAAAAAACGGGGAGGGTTACTGCCTAACAGCCCATCAGCTCCTGCGTCCAGATCTCCTTGGGCGAGGATCCTGAGGAGACATCCAAAGAAGACCCATCACTGTGTTCACCTGCACCCTCCACTAGTACAGACACACACCTCGATGGTACCTAGCCCATGAACACACATGCACTTACTATCTGATGATCACAACACAACCGCGGTTTGCAAAGGTAGAGGACTACTGGAAGCCAGATCCTTGCTGAGTCTGATGCCAATAATCTGCCTTTGATATCAGCCTCCAGAGAAATATTGGAACTCCAAAGACTATCAGAGGAACAGCAGATGGAGTTGTCAGTAGCCATCAGCATATTAGAAAGAAGACTGGGGGATTCCAGTAATATTTTGTCTGATGTTGTGACTCTGGCATGTGAGGGCATCAAGGTCACCACTGGAAAGATAGGGTCTGTCATGAAGACCCTGGTCTAGCAGCTTCTATCAGACCTGCATACCATTGCTGTAGCTATGAGTGGAATCCATCAGTAACTAGGCGTGAGAGGGATAAGGCACTTTGATCATCCTTCAGGTGCCCCTTCATCTCAAGAAATCAGGGAGGGTTCTTTGAGAACCCACAGGAAGATGTAATGTCAGCCAGACACCCTGAGGGTTGCCACAGAGGATACTGCAAGAGTGTCTAGGCACACTACACCATCTCTGCATGTGTTGCATCTATTCCAGCTGGTCATGCTGAGGAGGACACACCTGATCCAGAGCAGCAGACCTTTAGTTGGTCTTGACACTCTATGCCTCAGGCTTCCAGAAGATGCATGCCAAAGTGATCTTGGACGGAGGATGTAGCAATCAGTAGACTGTCTCCATCTCTGCTGTAGCCATCAGGCATGCATTTAGATGGGATAATAGCATCAGTAAAATTAAGAAGTACTGAGTATATAAAATGGTGCATGAGTGTTCATATTGTATATACCTTTCTGAATGACAGTTCCATGTAATGCAGTGTTCTGAGATCATTCAAGTGTAACAAATGTCACCTCCTACCTTCCCACCCAGTTCAAGTATTGTCCATTGTCTTTACGTCCTCCATTTCTATGGTGTCTAGCTCAATACCAGTTGCCTTTATGTCCACATCAATGGCATGAAGAAAGCCAGTTTCTAAATGAAAAAGGTAGTCGGAGAATCCATATGTCAGCTTTGTGTCCGAAGATCAAATAATGATTCTGCTGCATTGAAATCTGTTCTGTGTAGATGTTATGATTTTAAACACCTTGGAATCATTCCAACCAAGTGCATTTTGCAATGGCCTCCATGTAATTACTGTCAGACTTTGATGTCGGTTACAGTTTAACTCATCATTGGGAACCTTAGCCTTTCCTGCGATCCTGCAGCATTAACGTATTTACAACTAAACATTAATCCCATGTTAGTTCTCACTGTCCGCCTGAATGATACAGAGCAATAGACCTTATGATTCTTGAAAAAATATTTATTACATGGCCATGATTATGCAGTGCTGTCGGTATATGCCAATTACAGTGAGATGCTGGTTTGAACCTGAGGGCCTGGCTCACGTGATATAACTCCTGTGACAGTTTTCATGAGGCAATCAACATGGTTCTCTGATTACTACAGTGCCATCATTGTCTAAGGCTTCCTTGTACATATTTGAATTCTGATGAATAAAAATGTAGAGAATCTAACCAGATGAGAGCAAAGCTCTAGTACATTTCATAGAATCATAGAATCTCTACAGTGCAGCAGGAGGCCATTCGGCCCATTGAGTCTACACTGGCCACAATCGTATCCAGGCCCTATCCCCATAACCACATGCATTTACCCAGCTAGCCCCCTAACACAAATGGGTAATTTAGAATGGCCAATCCACTAGCCTACACATCTTTGGACTGTGGGAGGAAACCGGAACACCCGGCACAGGGAGAATGTGCAAATGTCAAGGAGACTTTGGGTAAATTGGGGTTGTTCTCCCTGAAAAGACAGAGAATGAGTGAAGACCTAATAGAAGTGTACAAAATTATGAAGGGTATAGATAGGGTGAACAGTGGGAAGCTTTCTCCCAGGTCGGAGGTGACAACATGAGGTGTCACGGGCTCAAGATGAGAGAGGCGAGGTATAATTCAGATATCAGAGGGGAGTTTTTTACACAGAGGGTGGTGGGGGCCTGGAATGTACTGCCAAGTAGGGTAGTGGAGGCGGGCACGCTAGGATTGTTTAAAATTACCTAGATAGCACATGAGCAGACTGGGAATGGAGAGATACAAACAAATGGTCTAGTTGGACCAATGAGCGGCACAGACTTGGAAGGCTGAAGGGCCTGTTTCCTGTGCTCTACTGTTCTTTGCTCTTGTTTGTTGTCACAAAGATAGAGACTCAAGCTGGGAATCGCACCTGGGTCTCTGGCGCTGTCAGGCAGCAGAGCTAATCATTTGTCTGGGTGCTCCAGTTTCCTTCCAAACACTCCCCAGAACCCGTCATCCAGCTACTATTTAAAAACCTATTGCCTCAAATTTGTTCAGTGTTCTGGCATCCACTGTACTCTGGTTAAATAATTTCACAGATTCACAATCATTTGAGTGAAGTAGTTCCTGCTCATAAATCTTACTGGCTGCAATCATAGTAGGTCATCTCATAGCACCAGGTGAAAATCCAACAGGTTTATTTAGTAGCACAAGCTTTTGGACCACTGCTCCTTCAATAGGTGCGTGCTCACCTCAGTGTTCTGAAAGCTCGTGCAACCAAATAAACCTGTTGGACTTTAACATGGTGTTGTGAGACTACTAATTGTGCCTACCCTAGTCCAATGCTGGCAACTCCACATCATGGCTACTGTCAGGAAACTCTTGTGGCCACATGTATGCAGTTAATGGCACACTGCACCTGTAGGAAACCAGAGATCACTGCCAATTCTATTGATCTAAGAGCCTGGCTGGTTTCATTTAGGGAGACCTGGATAACTGTATGCTTTATTGAAAAGGGCATTGGTGACCTCCCATATACATTTATGAATGGAGGATTGTGATATTCCACAGTGGCCCCTCGTCAGTACAGGAATGAGCCATGTGCAAAAATGTTGAGTGCAATAGGCACCTTTTAGAGGCACTGGCAGTCAATGGTTTATTAGCTCAGGAGAAGATATTGTAGCTTCTCCGCTCCAGAGATGTACTGGACAACAAAGGGTACTTTGTCCACCATATCCTGTGTTGGTGCAGTTTTTTGCTATGGTGCATCAGAACTGTCGATCAATGAGTTGAGCACCATATCCTGTTCTATTGAGGGTATCTTTCAGCATCTGGAGGTGTCTATTGCAATCCTCCTCATCTGAGCATATTCTGTGAATACAGAGGACTTGTGTGCAGGGGATGGCTTCTTTAATGTGTTTAAGGTGAAAGCTGGAGAAATGGAGCATTGTGAGGTTTTCTATGAGCTTGTGGCACAGTGAAGCGCTGAAGTGACTGTCCTTAATGGAGATGTGTGTGTTCAAGAATGCAATGGATTCTGGAGAATAATCCATGATGAGTCTGATAGTAGGATGAAACTTGTTGATGACATCATATAGTTGTTTCAGTGACTGTTCTACACAAGTCCAAAGGAAGAAAATGTCAATGATTTATTAGTGTATAGCATCGATTGAAGGTCCTGTGCAGTAAAGAAGTCTTGTTTGAACCTGTGCATTAAGATTTTGGCATATTGAAGTACGAATTTGATGCCCATGGCTGTTCCGTGTGTCTGGATGAAGAACTGGTTGTTGATGGTGAAGACATTGTAGTCCAGGATGAAGCGGATGAGTTGCAAAATTGCATCTGGAAACTGACAGTTGTCACTCTACATCAGCATCCCCTATGATGATAGCATTGCTGCAACTGCCACAGTACTCAACGCTGACAACTGCCAGTTTCCAGATGTAATTTTACAACTCATCTACTTCATCCTGGACCACAATATCTTCACCTTCAACAATCAGTTCTTCATCTAGGCACATGGAACAGTCATGGAGACCAAATTTGCACCTCAATATCCAACATCTTCATGCACAAGTTCAAACAAGACTTCTTCACCGCACAGGACCTTCAACTGATGCTATACACCAGCTACATCAATATCATTTTCTTTCTTTATACTCATGGTGAACAATCACTCAAACAACTATATGATGACTTCAACAAGTTCTATTCAATCATCAGACTCACCATGGACTACTCTCCAGAATCTGTTGCATTCTTGGACGCACACATCTCCATCAAGGATGGTCACCTCAGCACTTCACTGTACTGCAAGCCCATGGGTAACCTCACAATGCTCCACCTCTCCAGCTTCCACCCGAAATACGTTAAAGAAACCTCCCCTATGGACAAGGTCTCTGTATGCACAGGATCTGTTCAGATGAGGAAGATCACAACAGACACCTCTAGATGCTGCAGGATGCCCTCTTCAGAAAAGGATAGGCGCTGGACTCATTGATCAACAGTTCCAACATGCCACAGCGAAAAACCGCACCGACTGTGGTGTACAAAGAAAGTTGATTCGCTGGTGAAAAGGAAAAAGGAGGCTTATGTCAAGATGAGGCATGAAGGCTCAGTTAGTGCACTGGAAAGTTATAGATTAGCCAGGAGGGAGCTAAAGAGTGAGTTAAGAAGAGCTAAAAGAGGACACGAGAAGACTTTGGCTGATAGGATCAAGGAGAATCTTAAAGCTTTCTTTAGATATGTTAAGAATAGAAGATTGGTTAGGGCAAGATTAGGGCCAGTCAGAGACAGCAGTGGGAAGTTGTGCGTGGAGCCTGAAGAGATCGGAGAGGCACTGAACAAATATTTCTCTTCGGTATTCACGCAGGGAGAAGTAAATGTAGTTGTGGAGAGCATTGGGATACAGGGTTGTAAACTGGATAGTATTGAAGTAGATAGGGAGGAGGTGTTAGGTATTCTTGAGGGTATGAAAATAGATAAATTCCCTGGGCCGGATGGGATTTACCCTAGGATTCTCTGGGAGACAAGAGAGGTGATTACAGAGCCTTTGGCTCTGATTTTCAGGTCGTCATTGGTTACAGGTATAGTGCCAGAAGACTGGAGGATAGCGAATGTTGTCCCATTGTTCAAGAAGGGGAATAGAGACTATCCTGGGAATAATAGACCGGTGAGTCTTACTTCTGTTGTGGGCAAAGTTTTGGAAAGAATTATTAGGGATAGGATTTATAGTCATTTAGAGAGAAATGAATTGATTGGGGATAGTCGGCATGGTTTTGTGAAGGGTAGGTCGTGCCTCACAAATCTTATTGAATTTTTTGAAAAGGTGACCAAAGAAGTGGATAAGGATAAGGCAGTTGACATTGTATATATGGACTTTAGTAAGGCGTTCGATAAGGTTCCCCATGGAAGGCTTCTGCAGAAAATGCAGATGTATGGGATTGAGGATGACTTAGGTAATTGGATCAGGAATTGGCTAGCTGATAGAAGACAGAGGGTGTTGGTTGATGGAAATTATTCATCATGGAGTACGGTTACAAGTGGTGTACCTCAGGGATCTGTTTTGGGGCCTCTGCTGTTCGTAATTTTTATAAATGATCTGGATGAGGTATAGAAGGATGGATTACTAAATTTGCTGACGACACCAAAGTCGGAGGAGTGGTAGATAGTGAAGAGGGGTGTTATAGTTTGCAGAGAGACTTCGATAAGTTGCAGAACTGGGCCGAGAGGTGGCAAAGGGAGTTTAATGCGGAAAAGTGTGAAGTAATTCACTTTGGCAGGAATAACAAATGTATAGAGTATAGGGCTAATGGTAGGACTCTTAACAGTGTTGACGAAGAGGGATCTCGGTGTATATGTGCAAAGATCCCTGAAAGTTGGCAATCTAGTCAATAAGGTTGTTAAGAAGGCATACGGACTCTTGGCTTTTATTGGTAGGGGGATTGAATTTCAGAGTCGCAACGTCATATTGCAACTGTACAAAACTCTGGTGCAGCCGCACTTGGAGTATTGTGTACAGTTCTGGTCCCCACATTATAAGAAAGATGTGGAGGCATTGGAGAGAGTGCAGAGGAGGTTTACCAGGATGTTGCCTAGTATGGAGGGTAGGTCTTATGAGGAGAGGCTGAGGGATTTGAGGTTGTTTTCATTAGAGAGAAGGCGGCTAAGAGGTGACCTTATTGAGGCATATAAGATGATCAGAGGATTAGACAGGGTGGACAGTGATAGCCTTTTTCCTCGGATGGAGAAAGCTAGCACAAGGGGACATAGCTTTAAATTAAGGGGTAGTAGTTATAGGATGGATGTCAGAGGTAGGTTCTTTACCCAGAAGGTGGTAAGAGTATGGAATGCTCTGCCTGCAGCAGTTGTAGATGCGTCAAGTTTGGGGGCGTTTAAGTGGTCAGTGGATAGGTTTATGGATGATAAGGGAATGGTTTAGGTTAGAGGGTCATTGCTTTTTCTCAATGGGTCGGCGCGACATCGAGGGCCGAAGGGCCTGTTCTGCGCTGTAATGTTCTATGTTCTATGTTCCATGTTCCATGACCTCCTCGGAAAACAAACACGGGACATGATGGACAGAGTACTCATGTTGTCCAGTACTTCCCTGAAGCGGAGAAGCTACGACATCTTCTCCAGAACCTTCAACATATCATTGATAAAAATGAACATCTAGCCAAGGCCATCCCCACACACCCACTTCTTGACTTCAAACAACCGCACAGATTCAAACAGACCATTGTCTACAGCAAACTACCCAACCTTTAGGAGAACAGTGACTACAACATCACACAACCCTGCCACAGCAACCTCTGCAAGACATACTGGATCATCGAATGGATGCCACCATCTCACATAAGAACACCATCCACCAGGTACATGGTACACACTGTTGCAACTCAGCCAACGTTGCCTTCCTAATATGCTGCAGGAAAGGATATCCCGAGGCATGGTACATTGGGGAGACCATGCAGAAGCTACGACAATGGATGAATGAACACCGCTCGACAATCACCGGGCAAGACTGTTCTCTTCCTGTTGGGGAACACTTCGTAGGTTACGGGCATTTGGCCTCTGATCTTTGGGCAAGTGTTCTCCAAGACGGCCTTCATGACACACGACAGCGCAGAATAACTGAGCAGAGACTGGTAGCCAAGTTCCTCACACATGCGGACGGCCTCAATCTGGAACCCCCAAGACGTGCCTGGACTTGCAAAATCTCGCTAACTGCCCAATCTGGAGACAATACACATCTCTTTAACCTCTGCTTAACACTGTCTCCACTCACATTGTCTTTACTTTTAAGACTTGATTAGCTATAAAGAATCACATTCCAATCATTATCCTGTAAATTGAGTTTGTTATGTCTTTATATGCTTTATTTGTGGTAAGAATCCCACTCACCTAATGGAGGGGCAGCCAGCTCTCCAAAAGCTGGTGGCTTTTGCTACCAAATAAACCTGTTGGACTTTAACCTGGTGTTGTGAGACGTCTTACAGTGGATGGCTTCCCAGTCCTTGTGGCATTAGATTCCCTCAAATGTTAGCCATCACATCCCTTAACAAGTGATGGTGTCCATGATATTGTCTCTTGTTCATCTACAAGTATGTGATGCATCTATAATTTCTATAGATACGTGAAGAGAAAGTGGTTGGTGAAGGTAATTGTAGGTCCCCTACTGACAGAAACAGGGGAATGTATAATAGGAGACAAAGAAATGGCTGAGCAACTGAATACATACTTTGGGCTTGTCTTCACAAAAGACGATACAAACCAGATTCCAGAAATGTTGGAAAATGTAACATTGCAAGATTTAGTGAGAGGGAAGAACTGATCAATATTAATAGAGAAATGGTGCTTGGAAAATTGATGGGATTGAAGATAGATAAATCTCCAGGGCCTGATAACCTACATCCCTTAAGTACTTAAGGAAGTGGCTCTAGAAATAGTGGATGTAATGGTGGTCATCTTCCAGGATTCTATAGAGTCTGGAACAGTCGCAGCAGATTGGAGAGTAGCTAATGTCACTCAATATTCAAAAGTGGAGGTGGAGAGAAGACATGGAAATATAGACCAATAAGCCTAACATTGGTAGTAGGAAAGATTTTTAAATATATTATCAAGGACTTTATAGTGGACCATTTAGAAAGGATCAGGAAGATCAGACAGATCAGCATGGATTTATAAAGGGGAAATCATGTTTAACAAATCTGTTGGAATTCTTTGAAGATGTAACTAGTAAAGTTGACAAGGCGTGGGCCAGTTGATGTGATGTATTTGGACTTTCAGAAAGCGTTTGACAGAGTCTCACGTAAGAGATTATTGTACAAAATTAAAGCGCATGGGATTGGGGGAAGTGTATTGAGATGGATAGAAAACTGGTTGACAGAGAGGAAACAAAAGGCGGGAATTAATGAGTCCTTTTCAAATCAGCAGACAGTAACTAGTGGGATTCCACAGGAATTGGTGTGGGATCCCAGCAATTCAAATATATATTTATGATTTGAATGGGGGAATGAAATGTAACATCTCAAAGTTTGCAAATGATACCAAGTTGGGTGAGTGGTGAACTGTGACTAGATGCAGAGATCCTTCAGCATGATTTGGGCAAGTTGGGTGAGTGGGTAAATTAATGGCAAATGCAGTTTAATTTGGATAAATATTCACTTTGGAAGCAAAAACAAGAAGGCAGATTACTACCAGAATGGCTGTAAATTGGGAGAGGGGAGTGTGCAGCAGAACCTGGGTGTCCTTGTGCACCAGTTGCTGAAGGTAAGTCTGCAAGTGCATCAGGCAGTAAAGAAGGCAAATGATATGTTGGCCTTCACTGTGAGAGGTTTCAAGCACCGGAGCAGGGATGTGTTGTTGCAATTATACAAGGCCTTGTTGAGGCCACACCTAGAATATTGTGTGCAATTTTGGTTTCCTTTTCTGAGGAAGAATGTTCTTGCTCTCGAGAGTTTACCAGATTCCAGGGATGGCGGAACTGATGTATGAGGAGAGATTGACTCTGTTAGGATTGTTTTTGCCGGAATTCAGATTAATTAAGGGTTTCTTGTGAAGACTTATAAAATTCTAATGGGACTTGACAGGGTAGATGCAGAGAGGATGTTCCAGATGGTGCAAGAGTCCAGACCACATTAGGCCACGTTCATCAGAGTGAGACTCTTCCCTTTGCCCTGGCAGACAACCATGGGCCTTCCTTCTCAGTTGCATCAAGACCATCAAGGAAGTAGTGTTGCTCGCAGCCTGCAGTTTTGCATTTTTCATTGTTTCTGTCAAAGATTGATTAGAAATATGATTGCATCATACCCTATAATAATCACCATTCATATCACCAAGCTAGAAAGTCACTGTGACTACTTTCAACTGCTCTCGTTCAATGCATTCCATCAGGGTTCTTGCAGCTGAAGGACACCTTTAAGGTAGTTGACTTTCTCCCATCCTCCCCAGCCATGACATCACATTCACAAAGTGGATTGGATCTAGGGGATCATGTGTGATCAACCTAAACCAGGACACTATCGGGCTTCTCCTTTTGAGTAAACTAAAGCCAAGGCTTGCATTGATTTAATGACTGCAAATGATGAGCCCTGTAAATTCTGAACATCCCTATTGCAATGTGTCTAGAGCATGTTATGAATGTGCTGTAGCCATGGCTACTTAATTGCTTGTTTTTTCTCACCTTTCACATTCCTGTGATGGACAAATGATCGACCATATCTAATCTGCATTTGGTCCCTTGTGGAATCTCACAAGAATGTGCACTATGAGTTAAAGTACCTAAATCCTTAAATTGGCATTTGAGACTTCGGATTGTGCCTCAGCTGAGCCTTGATTTTCATGTCCTGAATTGGTAATTATATGGGTGCCACAATAATAGGAGCAAGTTGAAATATTTGGCTCCCCACATACCCTTGGATCCCTTTTTTGGCGATATTTCTTTTCAAGATTGTTTTTCTGCTGCAACATTCCATTGAGCTGTTGAGATAATGTTGCTATGATTCTATTTCGAACGCAGCTCCACCCCCCATTCCTCCACCATTGATTTCAAGTTCACCCTACCCTCCTTGATCATCATCATCATCTAAACGTTTCATTCCTCTAATCGCTCTGCTGCCTACCACTTTGACTCTATAAGCCATTGTTAATGTTAATATTCCTGTCCTTCTCCCAAATTGTTTTATGTGACTATTCATATGCCTCGTTGGGGACTTTGGGTGCGACTTTACAAAGAAAATTCTAGGTGTCAAATGAGTGAGAGTACACAGAAGAATCATGCTTTTTTTTTGTGAGCGCAAGTCACAATCTTATGGCACTTCTTTGTAAAATATAAGTGCCATGATGTGATTCTTGCCAGCAGAGGGAGTAGTCGGGAGAGCCTGAGCTTGTCAGTTAATCCAGCTGCTGATCTCCAGGGGCACCATTGCATAAGTGTCCTAATATCCCAGTTTAAAAAAGGAGTTGAGAAACCAGGCATGTTTTTCATTTTTTGCCTCTCACCCAATCCTATATCTTTGCATGCCATAATTTAGGCAGGACGAGGTCGTAAGATCACATCCTTTGTGTTTGAGACTTTAGATAAGGTACAAGGTAACACGAAATTGGTCCTTTTGTATCATTGTGATAGAAAAAAATGCTAATGATAATATTTTGACCTAAGTGACATGGGTAGAGTTTTACAAATAAAGTAGGTAACTAGAACTTCTAGCTTCAATTTAAAGGGTCGCATTGAAAACATTTTTACTCTGGGGAGGCAAAGTGAGAGAAAACATTTTTGCTCTGGGGAGGTAGAGTTGGAGATGTGCCATCATATCCTGGAAGCAGATCATAGGAAGCCACATAGGTGGGTGAGTGCAAAGTGCAATGCTTAGGCCAAGCTCAGTTCCCTGGTACTTGGTTTCATTTCTGTTAAATATTGTTATGCCCTCTAGCTCTCACATCACATCACATCAGACTCCCAACCACCTCATGCCTCCTCATATGCTCCTACTTCACCTGTAGCCACTTGCTCAGATTCCACCATTGACAGTTTTCTAGAGCCATGTGGAGATAGAAAAGAAATTAGAGATGCCATGGTGGCACTGCTGCCTCATAGCGACAGGCTCCCAGGTTCAATTCCAGCCTCAAGTGATTGTGCAGAGTTTGCATATTCTCCCTATGTCTGTGTGGGTTTCCTCTGAATGCTCCAGTTTCTTCCCACATTCCAAAGATGTGCGGGTTAGGTTGATTGGTCATAGTAAATTACCTGTTAGTGTTGGGAAGAGACTAGCAGGCTAAATAAGTAGAGATAGAGCCTGGAGTGGGATTGTGGTCAGTGCTAAAGGATAAATAAGTTGAGATAGGGCCTGGAGTGGGATTGTATTTGGTGCAGGCTCGATGGGCCAAATGGCCTTCTTCTGCACTGTAGGGATTCTATGAGCCACTGACCACAATCTTACTGGCTCGGCAGAGGGGTATGCAAAGTAATCATCGGGGGGTCCGGTGGGGAGGATGATTGCTTCGGACGTGGGGGGGAGTGGGGGCAGGTTGGAGACCAGCAAAGGGCAGACATGCAGGTGGGCCATAGAGGGGTTTGTGAAGGGGAACCCATAAGGAGTGTCCGAATGCCCTGATGCCGGTGACTCCATATTACCATGATGGGAGTTACACTGCTGCTGATGATGTGGGGGTGGAAAGGTTGCGATGTCTGTTGGGGGGGGCGCAATGCTGGAAGATCTCTCAGTTCACTAGGAGATCAGGGCACTTGCGCAATGGCATCTGAAGCAGTCTGCAATTGGTTTTGCGGGTGAGCTTAGACCTCCACACCCTCACTGGTGAGAATAACACTTCTGTTCTAAGAAATGACAGTGTGTCATTAGATTGCACCTTTAAACTCGGCCAAAAAACCATTCTGAAAATATCCCATTATTTCACTCATTCAGTACTTAGAAATTTTTTGTAAGATTGCAACCATCAAGTTTTAAAGTACAGTAAGAAGACCTTCCGTCCATTTTGTCTATGCCAGTCATCAAACATCTATCTATTCTCATCCCATTTTCCAGCACTTATTCCATAATCTTGTATGCTATGACATTTCAAGTGCTCATCTAAATGCTTCATAAATGTGAAGCTTCCCACCTCAACCAACTTTTTAGGGAGTAAGTTCTAGATTCCCATCTCCCTCTGGGTGAAAAAGCTTTCCCTTAACTCTAAGTCTCTTGCTCCTTACCTTAAATTTACGCCCCTAGTTATTGATCCCTCTACAAAGAGGAGAACTTTCTTCCTATTATCCTTACTTATATCTTCCATAATTTTCTACACCTTGTTGAGAATTCCCTCAGCCTTCTCTACTCTAAGGAAAACAATCTCAGTCTATTCAGCCTTGCTTCTTAGCTGAAATGCTCCAGCTCAGGCACATCTGCTGATTCTCCCCTGCACCCTTTCTAATGCAATCCCATTCTTCCTACAGTGCAGTGAGCAGAACTGCACACGGTACTCTATCTATGGCCTAATGTGTGTTTTATACAGCTCCATCATAATCTCCCTGCTTTTATATGCCTTGGCTTATAAAGGCAAGTATCTCCACCTTACCTACCTGTCCTGCTGCCTTCAGGAATCTTTAGACCTGGCTGGTCTTGCAGTGCACACATGTGTCTCTCCTCCTCCTCCTCCATTGCAGCTGCAACCACAAGAGTCATTGCCAGGTGTATTGGGGGAGGAGGGAAGAGGGGTTGTAGCTGGGTGAAAGGGAGAGAAATATAAGTTCCATCAGGTTCTCCATCCTGGAACCCTCCTAACAACCCATATCCCAACTGAGTGTGGATAGTGGCAAGCCGACACCATGCCTAGTGCCATGCGCCACCTCGATAAAATGGTGAGTGTCACTTCACCCTTACCATGGGGAACTTGGAGAGCAAACCGGTGGCTGTGTGGTTGTCCCCATTGGGAAGCATTGAAGTGTAGATGGTTCATCCGCCTGAGTGTCTGGTGCAATGGCTTCCAGGAATGGCCAGGAGTTCATACAGGGGAGGGCCATGCTCGTTACCATCACGAGATGGGTTTCCATGGAGGGCAGCATTGACAGGTCCATGCTGCGTGAGGAGTCACATTAATACTTGCACAGTTCCTTTGCCTGGAGCAGCAGCTGAAAGATTTGCTGCTTGTTTCCATTTGTGGGGTTATTGGGATGGAATATCAGCAATCAGCTAGAGAGCCTGTGAAGCTGACAAATGGCAAGATGCCATGATGACAGCACTAAGGTTGGTACCTGCAATTATAAGCAACTCCTCAAACACCAAGCTCTGTATCTCTGTACTGACACCAACTTTCCCTTCACAGAAGACCCTGGAGCTCTGCATTCCTAGACTGGCACCAGCATCCCACTCCAACAGAACAGCCACACAACACCCTCCACCATGTACCATGACCGCCACTGAGACCCCCACCTGCACCCAGGAGGCCGATAGTCAGAGTGACTATCCTTCTCATTCCCCTTTGCTACTACTGTGCCTGCAGCAGACTTTAATGGACTAAGTGTTTTCCTTGCAGGCATGAACTCTTACTGATGAGGTCGCTAAGGTAAGTGAGGGGGGGCAATTGCATGCGGACCACGTTAATTATATGGAGATGCATGCTGACGCTTTGCTCATCTTGGGCGTGTTTTTCATCATGCCTGGAAAAAGGTTTGGTATGATAGTATCCACCAAAAAAATGGGCACGATTCCCGTTTTTTCCTTTTAAAGCAATCTTATGACCTCACCATGCTTATACATGGGCAGGTGAGGCCGTAGGTTTGCGCCCATAGTACTTACATGCCTGGTTTAATTCAGTTTTTAGTCAATCGTTACATCCAGGATGTTGATAGTGGGAGATTCAGTGATGTCTGTATCATTGAATGTTAAGGGGAAATAGTTAAACTTTTCCTCGTTTGAGATGATCATTGTTTCATGGGCAGCAGTCTTCATTAGTGTCTATTTATGTGACATGCTTTATTGAACTAGCTGGATACGGCAGCCCACAATGCTTGTGTCATTGACCTGGGTCTTTGACAAGCTGGTTATACTTTTAATGATATATTTTGATTTTCTAGCAACCAGAGGTAATCTTTCTACTGTCATATTTAGGACAAAAGTGCCATTGGAGACAAAATCATGGAGAGATTGATTTAACTCAGCCTTGAGACACAATATGTGTTGCTGACAAATAATGGAAGGGAAGTTAAATGTTCATTTAGCAATAGTCCCTCTGAAAGAAATCATGTGATGATTGGTGAAATGCTCCACAAACTTTAGCTGATCAACCAGACTGCAAGTTGATAACCACTGTGGCACAGTTGGAGAGAATGGTCCTTACCAGTTAGTCTAATGGTCGGAGAGAATGGTCCTTGCCAGTTAGTTTAACGGTCGGAGAAGATGGTCCTTGCCAGTTAGTTTAATGGTTGGAGAGAATGGTCCTTGCCAGTTAGTTTATTGGTCGGAGAGAATGGTCCATACCAGTTAGTTTAATGATTGGAGAAATGGTCCTTACTAGTTTGTCTAATGGTAGGAGAGAATCATCCAGACCAGTTAGTCTAATGGTCGAAGAGAATGGTCATTACCAGTTAGTCTAATGGTTGGAGAGAATGGTCTTTGCCAATTAATCTAATGGTTCGAGAGAATGTTCTTTACCAGTTAATCTAATGGTTGAATTTCCAAATTGGCTTTTTATGTATGCAATCAACCTCTTATTCTAAAAGGTATAATAATTGGTTCGAGGGTTTTTTTGTACATTTCAAAGCTTTACCTTAAGAAATAAGGGCTTTCAACAAGACTGTGATCCCAGAAAAATTTTCGAGAGTTCTCAGGTATCACATAACATTGTCCAAGAAAAAAAATTACAGAAGAAATTTGATGTGGTCTAAAATAAAGAGGGTTATACTTATCAAATATGAAAAGCAATTACTAAAATCCAGCTGTTAGAAATACTTAACTACAAATTATTATAAAAGTGTGTGAAGGTTTGCTTCGGTTCTACCCTTTGTTTACCAGGAATGATGTGGAGATGCCAGCGTTGGACTGGGGTAAACACTGTAAGAAGTTTCACAATGCCAGGTTAAAGTCCAATAGGTTTATTTGGTAGCAAATGGCACTAGCTTTTGGAGCGCTGCTCCTTCGTCAGTGAGTGCCACTCACCTGACGAAGGAGCAGTGCTCCAAAAGCTAGTGGCTTTTGTTACCAAATAAACCTGTTCAACTTTAACCTGGTGTTGTGAGACTTCTTACTGTGTTTTCCAGGAATGAACAGGGAATGGTGGTCTACAACGGGTTAGAGCTAGAACAAAAAACATTAGCAGGAAAGTTACAGAGCTGGAAGAGGTTACTGAAATAAAAGGGTAAAGATTTAAAAATGAGCTTAATAATTTTCAGTTTGAGGCAACTGAGAATGGGGATGGAGGTGGAAGCGAGGGGGTTGCAGGAACCAGCGTACATCAACAAACACAGGGCAATGCATAAATGAGACTTGCTGCAGGTGAGGAAATGGGGAGGCCACAGATCTGTTTTTACTTGCTGCCGACTTCTAATCTCATTTATCAGCCTGAATATTCCATTGGACCTTGCCAATGTCAATTAGGGATTATGAGGAAGAAAATTTATTTGGGTAGTGTAGAAAAAGCCAAGTGTGCTTACAGCTCTGCTGACTGGCAGCCAGTCACTTTCAGCTCAGAAATTTACATTTTTAGATCCTTAAAAGTTTAATTTATGTCGAGATCTGCCCATACCATCACTTCATGAAGGAGCCTTTGACAATTATGATATTTACTGGATCTTTGTCTGCAAATAAATTCTCACAGAGCATGCATTTTTCCTTGAAGGAGTCATGACAGAAATCTTTCCACAACCATTCACTTTGAAACATGCCAGCATAAAAACTTCATGCTGTCTCCTCATTATAAGGAGTTTCCAATGCAGTTGTTGCTGGAATTATAGAAGCTCTGAAGTAAGAAACTGACAACATTAGGGTTTCTGATGCAACTGGCAAAATGCTCTATGCTGGAAACATTTATACCAGTGAATCTTTACAAGGCATCACAAATAAAGTTTACCACAATAGTCACTCTTCACGTTACTGCATCAAGCAGGTCACAAAAACTTTGGCACTTTATTTCTTTTATCTGTTTTTTCATCAAAAGAATGCAACAACAAGAAATGCAATTTCATTACTCTTGCCTCATCTGTTTGCTGAAAATATGTGCACTTTGATCTCCAAATTTCAGATTTGGCAATTGTTTGGAGAGACGAAAGATTAAGGAGTGAATCTGTGCATCTCAAGAATGTACAATTGTACGCTGATTCAGGTAAAGGTTTTCAATTTTTATTTAACGTGTCATTTATTACACTGTAAGTTATTGAATACTATTTGTGCTCCATTCAGTATTTGCACAAGTATTCAACATTTGATGGATAGCAAACTGATTTCTTTGTACCATGTTTCACATCCCAAGGAGATACTGAAGTGCTTCATAGCCAGTGAAATGTAGTCACATGTAGCTAAATATGGCAGCCATTTGTACAAATCAAAATTCCACAAACAGCAATGAAATAATGGCTGGTTAATATGTTTTAATATTTTTATCGAGAAAGATACGTTAGCCAGATCAATGGAAGAACTCCCTATTCTTATTCAAATAAAGCCATAAAATCTCCTATGTCCATCTGAGTAGGTAAAAGGTTCAATATTTATCTGAAAATAATACTCCTGCTGTTGCAACTTTGAAATACCAGCCAAAGTTAGGTGCTGAAGTCTCTTGAATGAGGTTCCAATCTTTGATTTTCTGACACGAAGCTGAATGTTATCACTAAATGATTAACTAATGTACTCATGATTTTATAATCTACTCTTACTGGAACTAACAATATCCAGAATCGTAGAACCATACAGCACAGAAGCAGTTTGTCAAAATCTTTGACAGACTTATCCAATTAGTCCTATTCACCTATTGTTTCACTAAAGATTTGCATTATTTTTCCTTTTCAATTAACTATCTAATTACATTATGAAACATGAAATCACAACATGAAATCAGTCCATGAAAAGTTTCAAATAGTGAGGATAGCTTTAGATTATAGGAGAACAGATGGGCTGATCAGATGGGCAGATCAATGACAAATGGAATTCCATCCTGTTAAGTATCAGGTGAGGCACTTGTGCTGGAAAGACAAGATGTCAATATGTGATGAAAGGCACAGGAAGCACCAAGGATCAATGGGCATGTACACTGGGTCCCTTAAGGTAGCATGACAGGTGAATAAAGTGATCAATGATATACTTGTCTTTATTAGCTGAGTTTAATGGAGTTTAAGAGTAGGAACATTGTGCTAAAACTTTATAAAATGTTGTTTAGGCCACAGCAAGCGAATAGTGGAATCCACATTATAGGATGAATCTGATAGCATTGAAAAAGGAGCAAAGGAGTCTTTCCTCACATTCCATTTAAGCCCCCTGCCCCTTTAAATCAATGTGCCCTAGTCATTGATCCTTCTGTGAAGGCAAAAAGTTTGAGTTGGGGACGAGGGGTTGACATCAGAGCTCTCCACTGGGCGACGGCTTCACATGGGCGGCATAGTGGCACATGGTAAGCACTGCTGCTTCACAGCGCCAGCAATCTGGATTTGATTCCCAGTTTGCGTCACTGCTTGTGTCAAGTTTGCATGTTCTCCCCATGGCTGCATAGGTTTCCTCCGAGTTCTCTGGTTTCCTCCCACAAAGATGGGCTAGTTAGGTACATAGGCTATGCTAAATTCTCCTTCAGTGTTCCCGAACAGGTGCTGGAGTGTGGCGATGAGGGGATTTTCGCAGTAACTTCATTGCAATGTCAATGTAAATCTACTTGTGATGAATAAATAAACTTTAACTTTTTTACTTTTCATAGTTAGACTGCCCCTTCTGCCCTGGAAATCCTGATGATCACCGTTGGTCTGGTGATTTCATGCATCTCTCTGATCAAAATCTTTGTTCTTGTCTGTACTGTGAAAAATTTGAAATGGCCTTGTTACTTCAATTTCCATGCCCCATGGATACCTAGAAGGTTTCCAAATCACAGCAGCATTCCATTCTGCAGAAGGGAATCCTCTTTTTCTCTTTCTAAGAAGCTTCATGTTTTGGAAGTCTCCCTTGCAATCATCTAACTCACTGGAGAAGCCACTTTTGCTCAGGTGGATTCCCCTTCTGACAGCTGCTTACTCAAACCCATTCTTTTAACACTGCATTTTTTTCAGGTCTCTGAGCCTATCTGATAAAGTCAAAATGTTTGTCAGCCTTTGAAATCCATTACCAGCTGTTGAAAACCATTGTTCTCATTCAATTTCATGGTCCAGCACATTTAACTAGCCTCTGATTGACAATGTAATGGTTCTTACACTGCATGCTTGAAGTTTGTTTATTTTTCTTTTCCTTTACGATTGAATGCATCTGAAGTATCCCAATTATTCCTAACACAATGTTTATAAGCATCCTAGTTCTGCTTGACAGCTGCAGGCAACCTCAAAGCAGCTAAGTGCATTTCGTTCCTCTTTTCTATAAACATTGCATTTAGCCCCAATCTTAGAAAAACTGGACTGACCAGCATGTTTCCTACTGTACAAAAAATTTGCATCAATCCGATTGGTGAATCCTACTTGACAGCATTGCTAATGACAGCAGGAGTCACTTTGGTTCTCCCACTGACATGAACAAAGTGACTCCTGCTGTCATTAGCAATGCTGTCAAGTAGGATTTACCAATCTGATATCAATGCAGGCTCGATGAGCTGAATGGCCTCCTTCTGCATAAGATTCTCTGATTTGGAATATGTTATAGGTTGCAAGTGTCAATGAAGTTTTTATAGACTTTAATATCTTTTTTAAAATATACATGAAGAAAAACGATCTCGGGGCTGCTTCCAGGTGCGGGTAATAGCGGAGCCAGAAGAAATGAGATCCTACAGCTGAATGCATGACTGAAGGACTGGTGTAGGGCAGAGGGTTTCATATTTGTGGATAACTGGGAAGTCTTTGTGAAAGAAGGGCACTTGTATAGAAGGGATGGGGAACACTTAAATGGGAAGGGCGTGAATATCTTAGCTGGGAGGTTAGCTGGAGTGTTTCGGCAGGATTTAAACTAATATGGAGGGGGGGAGGGGCTGAGACCGATAGCTCGGTAGAGAGCGAGATGGGAGATAGAGTAAGCTTGGACGAGAAGAGATGTACCGGGGAGAAGGAGGTTCCGAGTGGTCTTGGAGGTCTGGAGTGTGTCTGTTTCAATGCAAGGAGCGTAACGGGAAAAACGGATGAACTTAGGGCCTTAATGTTTGCGAGGAACTTGGATGTGGTTGCGGTGACGGAGACGTGGTTAAAGGAAGGGGAGCAGTGGCAACTGAACATTCCTGGGTATAAGTGTTTCAGGCATGACAGAGGAGGGTCCAGAAGAGGTGGAGGAGTGGCATTGTTAGTTAAGGAGAGCATCACGGTGGTGCAGAGGGAGGACAATACAGAGGAGTTTAGGAGTGGAGTCGCTGTGGGTGGAGTTGAGGAATAGAAAGAGGGCGATTACTATGCTAGGGGTGTATTATAGGCCACCCAATAGCCCGCGGGTAGTTGAAGAAGGCATATGTAAAGACATTTTGGATAGGTGCAGAAAGAACAGAGTCGTTATAGTGGGAGATTTTAATCTCCCTAGGGTGGATTGGAAAGTACCGAGAGCTGGGGGTTTGGATGGGCAGGAGTTTGTAAAATGTGTACTGGAAGGATCGTTGGAGCAGTATGTGGCTAGCCCGACTAGAGAAGGGGCTATATTGGATTTAGTTCTGAGTAATGAGCCAGGGTAGGTGGTTGATGTTGTAGTGGGGGAACATGTGGCTAACAATGACCACAATTCTATCTACTTTAGGATACAGATGGAAAAGGATGCTTGTTGCCCTAGGGGCAGGGTGCTGAATTGGGGGAAGGCTAACTATGGTTGGATTAGGCAGGAACTTAGGGAAACTGATTGGGAACGGTTGTTCAAGGGTAAGTCCACACTAGGTATGTGGGACTCTTCCAAGGGAATACTGAAAATGTTGCAAGATAAATATGTGCCGGCCAAGAGGAAAGATGGGAAAGGTAGGATTAGAGAGCTGTGGATTACTAGGGATATGGAGGACTTGGTTAGGAAGAAAAGAGAGGCGTATGATAGGTGAAAGCAGCTGGGAACCGAGACAGCGTTGAAGGAATATAGAACGACTAAGAGGGAGCTCAAACGGGGAGTTAGAAGGGCAAAAAGGGGGCATGAAATGATTTTGGCGGATAGGATTAAGGAAAATCCAAAGGCTTTTTACTCCTATGTTAGAAATAAAAGGGTGGTTAGAGGAAAAATTGGACCTCTTAGGGACGGAGGAGGGGAACTGTGCTTAGAGCCCGAGGGAATGGCGGAGATCCTGAATGAATACTTTGCGTCGGTATTCATGAAGGAGAGGGGCTTGTTGACAGCTCCTGTCTCTGAGGGAGCTGTGGACCAGTTGAGGGAAATATCCATACCGAGGGAAGAAGTGTTAGAGCTTCTAGATAGCATTAAAACTGATAAATCTACGGGGCCTGATGGCATTTATCCCAGGCTCCTTAGGGAGGTGCGAGGTAAAATTGCTGGGTCTCTGACGCAAATCTTCCTTGGACACAGGTGAGGTCCCAGAGGACTGGAGAATAGCTAATGTTGTACCGTTGTTTAAAAAGAGTAGTAGGGATAACCCTGGAAATTATAGGCTTGTGAGTTTGATGTCAGTGGTAGGGAAGCTGTTGGAGGGGATTCTTAGAGATAGGATGTATAGGCACTTAGAGCGTTGCAATCTGATTAGGGATACGCAGCATGGATTTGTTAAGGGGAGGTCGTGCCTTATAAATCTGGTAGAATTTTTTGAGGAGGTGACAAAAACGGTGGACGAAGGGCGAGCCATTGATGTCGTCTATATGGATTTTAGTAAGGCATTTGACAAAGTCCCTCATGGGAGGTTAGTTGAGAAGGTCAAGGCTAATGGGATACAAGGCCAGGTAGCTAGATGGATAAGTAACTGGCTTGGTAATAGGAGACAGAGAGTAATAGTGGAAGGGTGTTTCTCTAGCTGGAGGTCGGTCACTAGTGGTGTACCGCAGGGCTCATTACTGGGACCTCTTCTATTTCTATTTGTAATATATATAAATGACTTGGAAGAGGGAGTAAGTGGAGTGATCAGCAAGTTTGCAGATGATACGAAGTTGGCTGGACTTGCAGATAGTGAGGAGCATTGTCAGGCGATGCAGCAGGACATAGATAGGCTGGTAGCTTGGGCAGACAGATGGCAGATGGAATTCAATCCTGATAAATGTGAGGTGATGCATTTCGGGAGAAAGAATGTACGGGGGAGGTATATGATAAAGGGTAGACCTATTAAGAGTATAGAAATGCAGAGGGACCTGGGGGTGCAGGTGCACAAGTCTCTGAAGGTGGCACAGCAGGTGGAGAAGGTTGTGAAGAAAGCATATAGTATGCTAGCCTTTATAGGAAGGGGTATAGAGTACAAGAGTTGGCCTTTAATGTTGCAGTTGTATAAAACATTGTTAGACCTCATTTGGAATACTACGTCCAGTTCTGGTCGCCTTACTACCGGAAGGACGTGGAGATTCTGGAGAGAGTGCAGAGGAGGTTTACCAGGATACTGCCTGGCATGGAAGGTCTGAGTTACGAGGAGAGATTAGGCCAATTGGGACTGTTTTCCTTAGAAAGACGTAGACTTAGAGGAGATCTAATAGAGGTGTACAAGATTATGAAGGGGATAGATAAAGTAAACAGCGTTAAGCTTTTCCCTAGGATGGACTCAAATAGCATGAGGGGTCACGGGTTTAGGATGAGGGGGGTAAGGTATAATTTGGGTGCTAGAGGGAGTTTTTTCACACAGAGGGTGGTAGGAGTATGGAATGCACTGCCAAGTAAAGTGGTGGAGGCAGGTACTCTGGAGTTATTTAAGAAATACTTAGATGGGCACATGAACAGAATGGGAATGGAGGAGCATAGAAAACTGATTTAAAATAGGGATCATGAGCCTTTGGAGTCCCTGGGAAGTGTGTAAATAGATGATGATATTGATGTACTTGTTTTTCTCCTACAGGTGCTTTGGTCAACCTTGTTGTCTAATGAGGGACATACACACGATGGGTTGTGAGAGGGCTGCTCTTGGATCTTTTTCGAGAGTATCCTAGTGCTTCACGTCGTTAGTGTACGCTTGACCTGGACCATTTGATGGGCAACACGACAGCTCAGTGACTATCGCTGTGCTGTGCAGATACATGGATTTGGGCCTGTGTCTGTGGGAGTTTGCGCATTCTCCCCGTGCTTGCGTGGGTTTTCTCCGGGTGCTCCGGTTTCCTCCCACATCCCAAAGATGTGCTCTTAGGCTAATTGGCAAAATAAATTCTCCCTAAATTGTCTCAAATTTGGTTTTTAATCCATAGATCTATAAGCATGGATAGGGATCAAGGGTAGGGGGGGAACATCGGGGTGGCTGCGTGGGCTCATTGGGCCGAAGGGCCTGTTTCCCATGTTGTTTTGTTCTTTTATTCTTTGAATTAAATTGGGTTTCGGTAGTTAATTGAGTACAGCAGGAATGTATTTCAGGTGGAGGTAGTGGGCAGTCAATGGCTCGAATTTTAACTTTGGAGGCAATTCAGTAACACCTGCTGAACAATCCTGCATGTGCTAATAACTACACTAATAATCAAATTAAAATTTTCAGTTGTGTTTACAATGTGTCTCATTTACCCTTGCAAGTGGCGGCATATATTTAGAAGCAGGAACTATCTCTGCAATAAAAGCAATATGTTCAGCCTTGTGCCTTTTTTGAATTACTAGGAACTTAGGATCTATAGTTCCCTGTTCCTAAGTAATTCCTACCTATCTGTTCCCCATATCCCTCTAACCCATGCTTTTTTTTAAAATCAGAAATATATCTACCTCCTTCTTGAAAACATTTAATGATTCAGATTCCACCGTGCTGTGAAGTAGCAAGTTCCATAAATTCACCACCCTTTGTGAGAAGTAGTTTCTCTTCATCTCAGTTTTAAATGTACTGCCTCTCAACCTATACCTGTGACTTCTTATTCTAGATTGCCCCACAAGAAAACATTTGGTCTGCGTTTACTTTATCAATCCCCTTTAGTAATTTATATATCTTGATCAAATCCCTTCTCATCCTTCTAAACTCCAGTGAGTAAAAGCCCAAATTGTTTAATCTCTCCTCATATGCCAGCCCTTTCATCCCCAGAATCAAATTAGTGAACTTCCTCCAAATGCAAGCATATTTCTTCAAAACCAGACACAGTACTTCAAATATGTTCTCACCAATACCTTATTCAATTGCAACAACTCTTACTTTTATATTCCAGTCTTTTGCAATAAATGCTAACATTTTTCTTTTACATGCTGTATCTGCATACTGACTTCCTACAATTCATGAACAAAGACACTCAGATTCCTCTGCCCAAACGCATTATGAATCTGCTTTCCATTTAGATAATAATTTGTCTTTCTGTTTTTTCAGCCAAAATAGATAACCTCACACTTATCCATTTAAACTCCTTCTGCCAAATTTTGGCCCATTCTCCTAGCCTAAAAATATCTGTCTGTGAAATATTTATCTCCCTTTCATTGCCCACTATCCCACCCATTTTAATATCATTCACAAATGTTGCTACTTTAAACTGTTGGTTACATTCTTGCATTAACCCAAATTGAAAAAAAAACACTCCCAATAATTAGAAAACACTAACCTTTTGGAGAATCAGTAGGTGGACTATCCTGTAAATAATTTGGCATTGTTAAACACAGTTGAAGTATAAACACAACATTTACCAGAAGCATCATATAAGATGCATTTCTTAAAGATACAGTATTGTCACACAAGTGTATACAATGCTTTAACTTGTTTTGCATAGTGGCACAGTGATTAGCACTGCTGCCTCACAGCACTGGGGACCCAGGTTCAATTCCGGCTTTGGGTGACTGTTGGTGTGGAGTTTGTGCATTCTCCCTGTGCTTGCGTGGGTTCCCTCCAGATACTCCGTTTCCTCCCAGAGTACGAAAGAAGTGTGGGTTAGGTCGATTGGCTGTGATAAATTACCCCTTAATGTCAGAGAGATTAGGAGGGTAAATATGTGGGGTTACGGGGATAAGGCACATGTGGGATTGTTGCCAGTACAGGCTCAATGGGCTAAATGGCCTTCTTCGCCACTGTAGCTTCTATGATTTTTATTTATGTTGAATTTTCTCCAATTCCTGATCATTTATGTCATCCTTATTAATTTATTGGTTTCAACCCTTGCCCCCATCTCTTACATCTTTTATCTTCATGTCACTGTTTTTTGTACCAGATTCTTTATATCAGCCTTTTAGTTTTAAGTCTTATCTACAACTTTGTTTATCTTCTCATGAGAAGTTTTGATTCATTGCAGTTTTGATGCTGCTTGACCCCAGGATGTGTGCTAATATTCCATGAAATTAAAAATCTATCAGCTTGAAGCTGACCCAGTTTCAAAAACTTTTTTAGGGGAGAGAGTTCCAGATCTCCATGGCTGCAAATGTACCGGTGCAATGAGCTGGTAAGATTGCATGCGATGCCAGAAATCAGGTTTGCGTCCAGTTTGGAACCGCATGCAATGTTCCTGGCACTGTTCTGTCAGCAGGATCAGCCGACAAAACAGTCAGCAATTTACAAATTAATATCATGATTTACATGACAATAGAACATCCCATACGACTGTTTATGGTCTCATAGATGCTTACCATCTCACCGGCAAAACCTCATGACAATGGGAATCACTGCTGGTCTCCACAACAGAGAACAGATGTGATGGCCATGCTGGGAAGGAGCAGAGGCCATTGAAGGAGTGGTTGGGGGCTTGACCAGTGGTGCCTGGCAGTGATCACCTGAAACCTTAGCACAGCCCATTTGGCACCCTGGCAATACCTATTTGGGCACCATAAGTGTGCCAGAGGCAGTGCCAGATGGCATGGTTTAAGTGGGGTGGGGCCTGGTAAGGCCTGAATAGAGTTGGGGCTATGACTGGGAGTGAGGGAAGACTATGACAGAGTCGGGTAGGCATGTCATAGTATCGTGAGAGCTGAGAAATCGGGCGCAAAGCCAATTTTTCATCTCTCTCACGATCTTACTGGTTTGCTATGCCAATTGGCTGGTGTCATGAGCCAGTAAGATCACCCCCCCATACAAATTTGTAAAATGTAAGTTATGTAAATACGATGGAACTCCCAGCACAATGCTTTGACTTCTTTGATCTCAGTGCTCTCCCACTGAGATCACAGGAGAAGGATTTCTAGATCAATAGACCAATTAATTACATGCATAGTGACAGGTCTATCGCTTTTCCAGTACACAGTAAATGAACTCATATAGGATAACCATCTTCCAAACCTGCAAGCTCTACATCCTAGCTTTGCACATTATCATTATAGACTTACAGTGTTTATCAGTGTGTATTATGTAACAGTGAGTGCATGTGAAGCTATATACTTCCTAAAGCAGTTTGCATCCCAAAATACTGTGCCTTAAATTTCAATAACATTAACTGTCATTCTAATTCCACAATTTTGATGACTCTATGTTTCAGACATCTTAGATGTGGATAACCTTGAGGTCGATGCTGCAGATTTACCAATAAAAAGGCAGAGGTCTAATGATTCAGGTCATTATTTTATTTTCTATACTCATTATGCAATGCTTTAACCAGTAAGTCAGCACTTGATATTCCTCTCCATTCTCTTCTCAGCTACAGCTCAAATATAGTGAATATTTCTTACTTTCCTGCTTCACATTGCCAATGTTCATCTAAGATCTTCATCGATGGGAGCCACATATTACACCATGAAAAAGTCAGTCACAAGCTGCTGAAATGTACCAGTAAATTTCAGACTTTAAGTTGTTTTGGAAAGATTTAGGGATTAAATAGAACCACAGATTATTGGACCCCATGGTGCAACTTTACATGTAAAGTTTCAAAATATGATATAAGATAAGTACGTGCATCTCCGAGGGGATTTGCCTCAGATATCACCTTTGTCAAAAATGTTTCCATATGTATAGCTAGTGACCATAAACAGCATACAGAGACTACAGATCATGATACGAATCAGGTATGCAACATTGATTTGAAAACTACAACCATTTTATAATTCCACTCACACAGATCAGTGTGATGTTAATCTGAAATTCCTGCACCAGTGCTCTTTCAAGAGACCATAAAGTATACAGGTTAGTTACAGGAACATAAGAGCATTAAAAATTAAAAATAGCAGGTCATTCAGCCCTTCAAAATTTAAGAAATTTTTTTTTCATTCATAAGATGGGGGCATTGCTGGCATACCACAATTTTTCCCCACCCCTCATTACCCTTGACAGAAATTAGAAGTCATTTACATTGCTGACCAAAAATTCCGGCATAAGAACATAAGAAATAGGAGCAGGAGTAGGCCATCTAGCCCCTCAAGCCTACCCCGCCATTCAATTAGATCATGGCTGATCTGATAGTGGTTCAGTTCCACTTACCCATCTGCTCCCCATAACCTTTAATTCTCTTATTGGTCAGAAATCTATCTATCTGTGACTTAAACACATTTAACAAGGTAACCTTCTCTGTGTTTGATCATACAATGATTTTCTAAGCACATTATGAAATCTGCCTTTGTAATAGATTTCAGCATTTAACTGACCAGTACGTTTTTGTTTTTCCTTTCTCTCCTTTGTAGCAGTGTTACATTGGCTAATTCCCAGTTGCTGGGATAGTTCTAGAGTCTAGAAATTTTGGAGAACTATAACTAGTCCATTCACTGTCTATTCAACTACAGGCTGAATTCTTGTTGGTGTTGATTGTGGGGTGGAGGATGTGCATATTGTTTCCCATTCCAGGCCCTCTGTAAAGACAACATACCAGTTGGAAACCAACTAACTTAAAAAAAAGGCTGCCATGCAACAATAATACTTTGGAGGTGGGTTGCCAACTCTGGCTGGTCATGTTCCAGGAGTTGTCAGGAGAATTGATGTCAATGAATGATTTTAGAATGAAATTGGTGCAATTATTTTAAAGCAACAATTTCTTTACAAAATGAGAAGAATTCAGCATGTCATTCAGGGTACAAGATTTTACAATATTTATTTTAATTGCTGGTAATTCAGTGTCATTTTCTGAGCTAGAGCCAGATGATTCCAAACAAAAACTCCTACCTGCCTCTTCTCCCTGGGATCATCAGCTGCCATGGAGTAAATGGCCCCAAGTCATGGAAGTGGAACAGAACTCATTCTCTGTTGCAGCCCAGGAAGGGATCAGGCAGCCCCATTCATTCTTAAGATGATTGATAGTTAACTGTCACTTATCACACACAGCCTCAATTTTAGGCTTGCGGGAGCAAGTACCAGTAGCGTAGGAAAGTGACATATACTTTTCTCCATTATGGGTGAGAAGAGAAGATGCAACTCCCTCTCAGAGTTGAGGCAATCTATCCATGGGAAATTGGATCTCCAGAATCCCTTTCCCCTGGGCTTACCTCTGATGACACAATCAATCCCCCCTCCCCCCCCCTCCCAATCTTCATAGGAGTCCCCCGTTCTCTTGTCCTGGGTCTTATCTTTAAAAATGGTCCCAGGACTTAGTTCCAAATAGGCGACCCAACACAACGACGGATTAAAAAGTTTGGTAAACAGCTCCCACAGAAGGACTTCCTTCCAAGGACTGCCAATTAATGCTCAAGTGAGCATTAAATTACTGTGAAAATTTGAGTCAGCAGCTGTGTACTAGGTGTCAGCTCTTGGGATGACAAGTGTTGATCGCACGCTATCCTAAATGTTCCACCCATTATTTTTATAGACTGATTTCACATTATAGAAAAAAAATCCAAAGATTTATTTGACCTCTGCATGGTTTATGATGTCAGCTGTGATTGTCTAAGCAAGATACCCAAACTGACGGGAAGTCAGTAGATCATTTTGTCACCATTCTAACTCCTTTACTTAAACATCAAATCTGGGGCTAATGACACCACACTAGTTCAGTCTAACTGCGATATTGACAAGTATTTTCCCATGCCTGTGGCCATGAATAATTTCAAGCTCTCCTCTGTAGTCATGCTTATCATTACAGTCAAGAATTTCACAATCATTTGCGAGTATGGTTGGATGGGAATCTGCCATCTTCCATGCTTCTCTGCATTGTTCATGCTTATAACGGCTGCTTCATCAAAATGGCGAAAGTGAAGAAAGCTCAAGCCGTGGAGCCTGATGGGCATTGGAAAGAAGACGTGAATGGACTGATTAATATCTTACTCACCCACCATATTATGGGAACAGCTCAGGGTGGTCAGGAATGTAATGGGCTAGCCACTCATCCTATTTTGTGTGATTATTTTCCCCCAAGCAGTGAGGGGATACGTGAATGCATGTCCTGCCTGTGTTTTGAAAGGACCTATGTTTATTTTAGCTTTTCTCCTTTTTATTTACTCTTAAAAGTTCTGACAATTTGTTTTAACAATGCCTTAACAATCATTGTATGATTAGGCAAAGTGAATATGATTTCGCACTTAATAAATTTAAAGGAGTTTTTGAGAATGACTTGTGACTCTCATATTCTATATTTTTTCATTTTTTTCAACATTTGGTGGCCCTTAATGGGTTTCGAAAACAGTCTGAATCCTCAGATTTACTATATTTGCCTCTTTTTTTTAAATACTATCCTTAGCTTCTGTAAACCATCGTAAACCACAGATGGATCTTGTGGGGGTTTTTTTGTAAACTACCATAAACCACAGATGGATTTTGTGGGTTTTTTTGTCATGAAATGTAGCTTTTTTGAACATTATGAATAGAATTTTCCATTCTGGAAATTAAGTGCAGTGACGGGCAGGAGAGTTATGATTTCCCTGGACAGTGGAGTGGACAATCATATAATTCATCATTGGTCAGCTTGTTAATTATGCATCTGTGAGAAACTTGCCAAATTTCGCGGTGGCGTCGACAGGAAGTTGCCCACAACCCATCGTTACCTCACGGGGCTGAAGGTCCTGACACAATATTTAAAAGGCATCCGGACATAAATTCACTCATTGCAGGACAAGATCTCTGCTTTACTCCTCCAGAGTCATTGCGGCTGCAGCTTATACTGGAGAAGCTGTTAGATATGAGCAACCACATCCCAGCAAGGATGTCTGACATTACTTGTCATCCACATCCAGTTACGAACATCATTATCATTCATACACACAGGGTCAGACCAATGCTTGACATTGCAGTGAATGATGTTCATTGGCCTCTTGATTTTATAGCAGTCTTACTACATCGTGCTGCTCAAGCCATTGCTCCTCGTGGTCCTATGTCATCTAGAAATGACCCTCCATCTCCTCATCTAGATGAGAGCTGTTATCAAGTTTGGGCTGTCCACACCCTTAGCCTCAATGGAGATATGAACAAATTTAAGTAAGGCATTATGGGAGTGTGTGCTTTACAGATTTCCCTCCACTGCAAAGCCAACAGGCGAATGCTAAGCACTTCATTAGGCCTCTATCTAAGTATGGCATTCCCACGTCACCCATTCCAGGTAAAAGATCTCCTGGAAGGCCAGAGATAGGTGTCCTCTTCGGTCACTTTTGAATGTATATGGGACATTTTTCTTTGACTGAGGTGATGAGAACTACATGCAAGAAGCCTCTCCCAAACACTTTTCCACTTCCCTCAAAACTCTACAGAGAGATCATTGCTTTTGCAGCATACTAAAACTAATATCATAATCTCTTGTCAGCCTTGACCATTACGCAGGAGAATGGAGGGTAAAAATCATGAATTAAATACTTTCCAATAGCAATGCCTCTTGGAGGCATCCACTTCCCTCCCTTCTGTCATTCCTGCCTCCAACTTGCATCCAATGGAACAGAATAAAAGGCAGCTCCATACCTTACTAGGCTATTGGTGTTATGAGTTGGGATCTAATCTGCTACCATAGAGAAGAGAACAGAAGTTAGCATTTGTGATGAGTAGTGTGCCTCAGAGGTCAGTGCTGGGACTTCAACTTTTCACAATACACATTAACGATTTGGAGGATGGAACTGAAGGCACTGTTGCTAAGTTTGCCAATGATACAAAGAATTGTAAAAGGACAGGTAGCATTGAGGAAGCAGGGGGCTGCAGAAAGACTCAGACAGATTAGGAGTGTGGGCAAAGAAAGGCAGATGGAATACAATGTGGAAAAGTATGAGGTCATGCACTTTGGAAGAAGGAATGGGGACACAGACTATTTTCTAAATAGGAAAATGCTTAGGAAATCAGAAACACAAAGGGACTTGAGAGTCAGGTTAATGTGCAGATTAAGTTAGCAGTTAGGAAGGCAAATGAAATGTTAGTATTCATGTTGAGAAGGCAAGAATAAAAGAACAGGGATATACTTCTGAGGCTGTATAAAGCTCTGGTCAGACCCTGTTTGGAGTATTGTGAGCAGTTTTGGGCGCAGTATCTAAGGAAGGATGTGCTGGCCTTGGAAGGGGTCCAAAGGAGATTCACAAAAATGATCCCTGGAATGAAGAGCTTGTCTTATGAGTAACAGTTGAGGACTTTGGGTTTGTCCTCGGTGGAGTTTAGAAGAATGAGGGGCCATCTTGTTGAAATTTACGGGATACTATGATGCCTGGATAGAATGGACGTGAGAGGATTTTTCACTAGTAGGAAAAACTAGAACCAGAGAGCACAGCCTCAGGCTAAAGGGAGGATCCTTTAAAGTAGAGATGAGGAAGAATTTCTTCAGCCAGAGAGTGGTGAATCTGTGGAGCTCTTTGCCACAAAAGGCTGTGAAGGCCAGGTCATTGAGACAGATATAGATAGGTTCTTGATTGATAAGAGGATCGGGATTATGGGAAAAGGCAGATGAATGGAGATGACAAAAATATCAGCCATGATTGAATGGTGGAGCAGACTCGTTGGGCCAGGTGGCCTAATTTTGTTTCTATGTCTTATGGTCTTATGGTGACATTTTGTTGCTTCAAAATTATTACTGTATTCTTTTAATCAACCACTTGTGCTTAACTTCAATTCTAGCCACCTGAAAAAAGCCCACTTTTCACTTCAAGGATTCACAAGTCCAGAGCAAGAAGAGTCCAGAGAAAATGGTGCATAATTTTTCAGAAATGCTTCACCACCTTCTATTCTCCCTCTGCCATGCATTATCTTCCACCCATCATATAGAATCATCAAATATCATTATTATTCTCCCTCCTGTCACCCTTCAGCCTCCTCCTAATATCCTGGACTCTCTAACAATTTACATCTATGTTTTCCTTCCCCTTAAAACCAACGATTCCCATATCCACCCTGATCCTACCGCTATCCGTTTTCAAGCAACCTACTTTGCCCCTCCATAGCCCACCTGATGAGACCTTCACCTATGAGACTGTCAACTAGATTTGCTAACTTAATGCATCCTAATCCCTCTCTGACTATGATGTTTCCTCCCAATATCATGAGTTGTCTCCCGAGGACACCACTGACACTGTCCTTCAATACATTCCCCGTTCCCTGGACACACTCACTTCTTACTGAATACTCTCCCTTCTTGCCTGTACGAGCTTCCCCCTTGCCCAGATACACTGCCCCTTTAGCCAACTCTTCCTTCATATCTTTTTGTTTGCCTTTGTTTACAACTGTAGTCTTAGAACACACTTCTCATTTACAAAGTGTGGATTCTCTCATTTGCCTGGAGACCTAGAAAGTCATTAATTAATTGCACACTACCAGCATTAAAATAGCTTGCCCTCTGGTACGAGAACATACTGCTCTAAGAAATTGTCCCAATTGCACATTATGAATTCATCCTCAAGGTTATCATTGCCAATCTGAGCCTTACAAACTATATAAAAATTAAAATAACCCATGAATTTTGTTTTACCGTTATCTTCTCAGTAAAAGATGTTGTTGGGAAAAGTGATTGTAATAGAATTGAAATCCATATTTAGTTGAAAATGATAAACTCCAGTCCCAAACAAAACATTTGAACTTAGAGCAATTACATAGATATAAGGGGTTGAAGATGATTCATAAATAAGCTAAAAATATGGTGATAAATAAATATTAGAAAACATTTTAAAAAACAATTCAAAGGATGGAATTCTTTGCTCCCTCCAGCAGCAGGAATATTGGTGGCAGGACACTAAATTTGGCATGATGAAAAATGTCAGTTTCCTGCCAACTGGAATTAGTTTGGACTTAGTTTCTCCTGACATTGAGCTAAAATGGTTCAAATTTCCCGCTAATCACAGTTGCATTACTCTTCTACCCCCTTCCCCCTTTCATCTGCATTTCCAGTAGGACCTTGGCACAGTTTGTGATACAAGCACCCAAAATCTTGCTAAAGTGCTTTTAAAATTGGGCAGAACAGCACCTATATACCTTAAGATGAACTGGATTTCGCTACATGCAAAACACTAATATAGAGCCAGGGAACTCTAATTTCCCTTTGGCAGGGCACTTCATTGGAAGAGGGGGGTGTAATTCCGGTGAGTTGGCTTTTCAATGAGCATTTGTGAGATGCAACTGTGATCAGTGGGAAATTTGAACCATTTTAACTCAATGTCAGGAGAAACTAATTCCAGTTGGCAGGAAACATTTTTCATCATGCCAAATTTAGTGTCCCGCCACCAATATTCCTGCTGCTAGTGGGAGCAAAGAATTCCATCCTTTGAATTGTTTTTTAAAATGTTTTCTAATATTTATTTATCGCCATATTTTTAGCTTATTTATGAATCATCCTCAACCCCTTATATCTATGTAATTGCTCTAAGTTCAAATGTTTTGTTTGGACTGGAGTTTATCATTTTCAACTAAATATGGATTTCAATTCTATTACAATCACTTTTCCCAACAACATCTTTTACTGAGAAGATAATGGTAAAACAAAATTCATGGGTTATTTTAATTTTTATATAGTTTGTAAGGCTCAGATTGGCAATGATAACCTTGAGGATGAATTCATAATGTGCAATTGGGACAATTTCTTAGAGCAGTATGTTCTCGTACCAGAGGGCAAGCTATTTTAATGCTGGTAGTGTGCAATTAATTAATGACTTTCTAGGTCTCCAGGCAAATGAGAGAATTCACATTTTGTAAGTGAGAAGTGTGTTCTAAGACTACAGTTGTAAACAAAGGCAAACAAAAAGATACGAAGGAAGAGTTGGCTAAAGTCAACCGGGAAAATAAGTTAAAAAGTAGTTTTGTGGAAGTGCAGTGGTAGACGTTTACAGAAATATTTCATAACTGTCAAGACTTATCCCATCAAGGAAGAAAGACATACCATCTGTAGCTAACAAATAAAGTTAAGAACAGCATTAAATAGAAAAAAACCTTGCGAAGACTATCAGTAAGTCAATAGATTGGATAGAATTTAGAAACTACCAAAAAATTATGAAATTATAAACAAGAGGGAGAAATTATAGAGTGAGAAAGCACACTAGAAATATAAAAGTAAGAGTTTGTATAAGTATTTAAAAAGCAAAAGAGTAATTGAAAGTTTGAGTCAGAATGTTATAGCCCTATCATGGTGATTGGTGCCAGAAAATGCAGAAATTTGTTCAAAAGTCTCTGGACTTCGGTGGGATCAGATATTCCTACGAACAACAGGAACCACAAATTCCATAAATTTGGTTTCCTTGACGGTTAAGTTTTTTTTTAGAGCAACACAGCACAGGAAACAGGCCCTTCGGCCCAACGAACCCGCGCCACCATCATAACTATATAGTAGCAATTCCATTATCCTATTATAGATTGTTAGTTGGGGAATTAATAATGGGAAACAAAGATGGTGGCAATGTTGAACATGTAATTTATGTCTGTTTTTACTGCAGAAAACAAGATTAAATTGCAAGAATAGTTTAAAATAAAGTGGAGGAGGAACTTAAAGTAATTGCAATCACTAGGGGTAATGTTCTGAGAAATGAAAGCTGATCAAGTTCACTGGACCTGATGGCTTTTACCTGAGGGTCTTAAAAGAAGTGGCTAAAGATAATAGGTGAATTAGCTGTGATCTTTGGAAAAATGTTAGATTCTGGAAAGGTCTCAGTGGAATGGAAAATCACAAATGTGACACCTCCTACCAAGAAAGGAGTGAGGCAAAAAATATGTAAGTATAGACCAGTTAGCTTACCATCTGTAATCCGGAAAATGTTAAAATGCATTTGTAAGGACATAATAGGACATTTAAATAACCATAATTCAATCACGCAAAGTCAATGTGATTTTGTGGAAGGGAAATTGTGCTTGACTAACTTATTAGATTTTGAGGCAGCAAGGTGGGTATAGGGGAACCTATAGGTATGTGTTTTGATTTCCAAAAGATTTTCTGATAGGGCACACATCAATGGTTGCTTCAGAAAGTAAGAGCTCATAGTATGGGGGGGCAGGGGTGATATATTGGCATGAGTAGAGGATTGGTTCATTAACAAAAAGCAGAGAGTGGGGATAATTGGGTCAATTTTGGGTTGGCAAGCTGTAAATAATGAAATGCTATAGGGATCAGTGCTGGAGCCTTAACTACTCTCAGTTATTATGAACAAAGAAACTGAATTTATGATAGCTAAGGACATCAAGATAGCGAGGAAAGTAAGTTGCAAAGTGGACATAAAGGCTGGATGTAATCACTCAGGAAACCTGACTGGAAAGGAACATCATTTATTGTTGAAGTTAAAATAAAGCCACACTGTGATGTATACACACACACAAGTCCATGCCTGGGGCTGTAATTTTGCAGGCCAAGTCACAGCTCTACCTCATAAAAGACTTAAGTAATGAGATCCAGTTGGGCAAGCCCATTACCTGTTACCAAGGGAACCCGTACTCAATGACCTCACAGGAAAATCAATCAATGGTCTGGCGGGAAATATCACTCCCCCCCCAAATCCAAGGGTTCCCTCACTCCCATGATGATGGGGTCTTTTTTGCCTCTTCATTAGAGCCTCTTTCCACTGTTGGTAGGGTCTGATTGGAGGGCATGTAATGGCTCAGTGCATGCCTCATTCATACAGAGTGTCAAAGAGCCAATACAAGGTACTTGTCCTCGATGATGACCTCTGACTGGGTTTTTGCTGCCTTTCCCTCCCTATCTAGGCCATAATCATCAGTGTCCTGACGATTGGCTCTTGAAGTTATATTGAGCAGTATGTCCACAGGCTGGTGCGAAGGATGCTAACAATGGCTTTTCCATAGAACCCATTGCCTCCGTGGAAGGTTCCCTATAACAGAGGAGATCAACCTCCTTTTTGAAGGTCATCTCCCTGGTTTGCACCTTATACAAAACTAATCCTGTTTTTCTTTAAAGATAACTCCTGGAATCCAGGGAGAACCATTGCCAAAGTTCTTCACATGGACCATATCTCCCACTTTCAAAAACCTATCTGGTCTCTGACCATTGTAACCCATTTTCTGGGCTTATTGTTTTAACATAACTTTGCCACCCAAATCTGGGATGTCAGGCTAAGCCTACTCCAAAGGTGTTGGCCTACCAATAGCTCTGCTGGAGCAGTTTCCAATGTTGGATGCAACATAGTCCAATAACTGAAGAGAAAACATTCAAGCTTGGATCTGTTTGGTGGATACTGGCAGAGTGCCCATAAAGTTCAGAGTCATTATGACTTCATTCATCTTCGGAGTAAAAGATAGTAGGCTGGTAGGTAGTGGCAGGCAGCTCAAAGATTTTGTGTCGGCTATGTACCTACCTGGACAGTGTCTTAAGGTATACTCGTAGGCAACCCAGTCACACTGCCCAACATTGAATCTGGATTGATGCGATGGGAGAAATCAGAGTCTCAAGAGAGATTTGTGTTTGGTTACTATGGTGAAATGCTGATTGTAGACATACTGGTGGAATCTTTTCACCACAAGAACGATAACCAAACCTTTTTTTTCAATTTGGGCATACTTCCTCCCTGCATCTGTCAGGGTTCATCATTGCATACATGATTGGACATTCTGTCCCATTGTCCCGACAGTGCAATAATAGCATTCCTATCCCATAGGGAGAGGTATCACAGATTACAATGAGCGGTCTCAGGGATCCGTAATGGGCCAGCAAGTTCGTTGACAGCAATTGCTGATTGACATTTGCAAAGGCTTCCTCTTGTGGTTTTTGCTATGACCATTTCTGCTTTCTTCTTAACAGAATGTGGAATGGTGCCAAAAGGGTCATAAAGTTTGGCATTAATTTACTATAGTAGTTTATGAGCCCTAGAAAAGAACTGGTTGTGTTCCTTGACGTTGGAGCCCTCTGATGGCCTCCATCTTCTCTTTGACACGGAGATATTCATTCTTATCAATTCTGTGTCTGAGATACATTACCTTATTGACCTGGAACACAGTTTTTTTAATCAAAGCCAGCCTCAGAAAAAAAATCATAAGAACTCCTCCAAACTCCAAAGGTGGGATTCTCCAGTTGCACTTGCCCAAAACCGGAGATTCCCACCTGATTTCAATGGGTTTTTACATGGACCACCTCCCCACCTGTTAGAATTCCAGTGGTGGGTGGGATGGCTCAGATATTTCTTTGTAATAGTTCCTGAGATTAAAACATCATCCATATAGATTGCCACTCTGATCATCCCTTAAAGGATGAAGGATGTTCTCCATTACCCTTTGAAAATTATCACAAGCCAAAGACACCCCAAAGGGCAAGCAAGTATATTCATATAGTCCTTTGTGTTAATTTATTGTAACATATTTCCTGGATGTCGCCTCAAGCTTCAGTTGGACATAGATGTGACTCATGTCAAATTCAGTGCAGCTCAAGTAGTGCAGCAGGCCAGGAAATACTGGTGGGAAGGATGAACCAGGAATTGCAACCAGCCAATCATGGAAAATCAGCTTTGCAGCAGGAAACAGCACAAAGACTGATTACCATATTGAACTCAATATTTGAATATCATTAGTGAGTCGGGGACAGTATCATCCTGGCTTGAACATCTTTCTGACACTACCAAGGGATGTTCCCACCAGCAGGGATTAAAGCTGTTCCTCTACACAGTAATGTGTGTGTGTGTGTGTGTGTGTGTGGGGTGTGTGTGTGTGTGTGGTGTGTGGGGGGGGGGGGGGGGGGGGGGGGGTGCGGGATTTAGGAAAGCCATTAGAGAAGTGCTGATGATGGAGGAGGGGGAGCCAGTGTATGAACACTGATTGCCCACAGAGCTGCACAAATTTGGCAGAAGGGGTATGAAGTTGAATAATGTGAACTTATCCACTTTTGCAGGATGAATGGATAATTAATATATTATGTAAATAGCCAGAGATGACAGAACTCCACAGTTCAGATGGATCTTGGTGCCCTGGTACATGAATTACAAAATGTTTGTACGCAGGTATAGCACATTTTTAGAAAGATAAATGGAATGTTGCCACTCATTGCAATGGGACTGGAGTATAAAAGTGGGGAAGTGTTGCTTGTCTTTGTAATTAAATCTAAACTATTTATCTCTATTTGTGCCACTTGTTTATCTGTCTGTATAAGATTCACACATTCATGTTCCTATTATTTTTTGCATGGACCTTATTTGCTGATGCTTTATTACTATTAAACTCTTTATCTATTCTGGTCACTTTCTGCTTGACCTTACTGAAACAACTACACTGCAATTTGCCTCAGTTTTGGTCTTTTTGAGAACTGCATTCATCTCACCCACTCCTCCCTTGTTGTTTGGTTCCAGCCTGAATTAAGTGCAGCCTAATCGAACATTACCGGGGAATACTGGAGTAGCCTATGAATCAAAGCCCTTCTGGTCTCAACGCATTTAAATTTGTTATTTGCCCTTGAAGTTGAGACTCTTTGAGTTTGGATGTTAAATCCTTCAACTCTGTGGTTGATTCCTATGTGAACCATGATAATTGGATTCTCCTCACTGCAATCGTGAGTAGATGTCTTTAGCCCTGGCACCAGGTAGGCAGTGCAACTTTCAGAACATAGCATATATTTCCTTGACCATATCGCTAAATTGAGTGGCTTACTGGGCCATTTCAGAGGGCATTTAAGAGTTACATGTAGGTCAGATCAGGAAGGAGATCCACCATGGTAGAATTCAAACCCAGGTGCTCAGAGCATTACCCTGGGTCTCTAGATTACTAATCCAGTGACACTACCACTAGACACCAGCTATAGTGCTATGATCAATCTGCCAATGACTTGTAGTTCTTGATCTCATTCACACTGGCATCAAGTACCTTATATCTGTCAACCAAAGTCAAGAGCTGAAACTTCCCAATCACTCCATGAGCTAGCTGAGCACGTGGCAGTGGATATCCAACTCACAGCCAATGACCTTAGAACGGTCGTGCTCAGACCCGATGTCACATGTGGTGTCAAGAATGTGCAGCTGTGCAGACCAACACCCCCTTCCTCACCCCTCACCCCCCGCCATCCGATCAGGCACCTCATAGTTCAAGCCATCTCACTGAAACGCCCTCTGTGCCCTTTGTCACAGCATGGAAGGGTTTCCTATAAGGGCTGCTGCTGCATACCTTCCACGACCACGCCCTCACCCGTCGCCCAGATACACACTGGCGGGTCTTGATGCCATCCAGTGGCAGAGGTCCTACGAAAGAATCCTCCCCATTGCATCAGGGACCTGCAGCAGTGCCATACAATCATAAGTTGCACTGGTTCATGGGTTCTCAAGAGACCTGTCCTTTTTACAATCTTGCAAAGTTTGGGGACCATGTCTATGTTCAATGTCATAGGCTGAACTCCCTTTTTTGTTATTTTAAAAACCTTTTATTGATGTTTTGTTTGTATTTCAGTTCCACCCTCCTGATGTATGGGCACCCAGTGAAGAGGGGATCAGGAAGGCAGAAGACCTCCTAGTGAACCTCCTTCTGGGACGGGCCAAACTTGCCATAAACAAGTCAAGGCAGTGGGCAACCAAGGGGGTTGTCCAGCCCGATTGTCTGGCCATCTACAGTGGCTACATTCGTGGCTGGATGTTCCTGGAGAGTGAGTGTGCAATATCCGAGGGCATTGCTGAGGCCTTCTGTGTTTGTTGGGCTTTGCAGGGGCTAGGATGTATTATCAATCCTTTTAATCACATTTTAGTTTAATGTTTTTAAGTTTTCTTTCTAATTTTTTTTTGTTTCTTTATGGGGGCTGCCACTTTTAATTTGTCCTTTAGTTAATTTGATATAGTTTATTTGGTCAAAAAGAATGACTTCTCCATTACTACATTGTGGATCCCCAGATCAGTCTGACTCAGCCATACTCTCTGACCTGATCATCAACCAGCTCTAAATTTCTATTTAATCTAAAAGATGTGACTGCCTAATGGAACAAATTCTCTCCATCTTTGATGTCATGCAATTTTTTCAGTTCTGATTCAAGATCACAAACTCAAGTTGAAGTTGCTCAAGCTGCAACACTTACTACAAATATGGTTATCCAGGAATGCTATGTTGCAGTTATAGCACAGCATCCTGCCCTGTTGTTTGTCTAATTATGTTTATTCATTTGATTAGTTAACTAGTTGCTAATTTAGTGAAGTAATAGCAAGTTACAGTCTCCTGGGGCAGAATTTAATGTCTTCCCCACTGTGAGTTAGGTGCCAGGCAGGCCAGGTGGAAGGGTAGCAGGTGGAGACCCTACACATCCTTGCCTCCATCCTGATTAAATCCACGGCATTAAAGTGTGTAGATAACCCTACTGCCCACTTAAGATCCCCCACAATGCTACTGTTGATATAATCCAGTGACAGGTGAGAGGCTTGGTATGCAGGAAACATATCAAGCAAAACCCATGTAGGATTACTTGCAGACTCCCAGAAGATCTCTTATTAAAATACACTGAGTGCCTCTTTGAAGGGCCCAGTATCAGAAAAGGGGAAGGCCCACTTTAAACCATCCTGCTGTTCTTGACCATTTTCCCACATCCTCTGACATGCCTCTAACCAGCTCTCAGTTGCAGCCTTGGATCTAATGGTGATAGAACATAGAACACTGCAGCACAAACAGGCCCTTCAGCCCACAAGTTGCGCTGATCGTATCCATACCTACCTGGCCATAGAACTATCTGTAACTCCCAATCCCATTAAATCCCATGTACTCATCCAGAAGTCTTTTAAAAGACCCCAGCGAGTTCGCCTGTACCACCACTGACAGCAGCTGATTCCATTCACTCATCACCCTCTGACTGAAAAACTTACTCCTAACATCTCTTCTGTATTGCTCCCCAGCACCTTAAACCTGTGTCCCCTCAGAGTGACCATTTCAGCCCTAGGAAATAGCCTCTGAGAACCCACCCTATCTATGCCTCTCAATATTTTATTATTCTCTATCAGATCGCCTCTCAAACTTTGTCTCTCCAGGGACAAGAGACCTAGCTAGACCTCCGATGGACATTGTACCAGCAGTAATCATCAGCTCCCCAGTCAATCTACTGTGCAATTGACTGCTATCGTATCAGAGGCCAAAAACTCTTGATGGTGGGAGGAATACTTTCACTTTGAGTTGTTGATCCCAGGGAAGATCTGCTGCTCTCCAATTAATTACCTATGTGGCATTTATAATAATGGGCCTTCCCTAAACAAAACTAGTGAATGACGGGGGGTTGGGAGGAGTGGTGAGAACGGTCATGTACACTTGCCAATTAACAAGCACCTGGACAAGACACTTGTTAAATATCTTGCCTCGTTTGCAAGCAGAAGAAGAAGAACACTCATCAGCTACTACAGGTACAATGAAATACTTAAGGATGGAATATTCTGGCCCTTCCTATAAGTGGGATCTTCCAGTCCCGCTAATGGCAATCCCATGACAAGTTCCATGGCAGTGAAGGGTACAGGCCAAGCAAAATTACGTAGACATCAGTGAGATCAAAAGATTCGACCTTCAGCTGGTTACATTCTGCCTCTGGAAAACTCTGGAGGCCAGAAGGTCCCATCCTAAAAATTAATATCTCCCTTTCTGTACCGAATAACAAATTTCACCAAAGTTATAACTTGAGCACTTAATGAAACAAGGCGCTCAGTTCTTCGATTGGTCTGTGCTCTCTAGCCATATGTAAAATATAAATGACTAACTGAGCATCCACATTCTTCACCCCACTCCTGAAGTAGAGAACTCCAAAGATTCACAACCATTTGAGTGAAGAAAGTTCTCTCTGTATTAGTCCTAACTGGCAAATCCCTTATTCTGAAACTATAATTAGACTATTTTTCTGACTGCTGTTGCAAGTGTCTGCATCTTTGGAAGTCTTTTCTGCTTGTGTCAAGGTTCAGTACTCTAGATGAAGTGATCAGGCTGATCTTGTAGTCTTTTCTGTGACATTGAAAATATTACCCTAGAAGATGTTGCTTCTCAGACATGGTGTCCTACTGAAGCTTTCTTTGGGAATTGAACGTGACTCGGAGAATGAGAGGTCATGTATGGCAGGGCAAGCTGCTAAAGAGAGAGGACAGGAAGGTACAGAGCACTCAACAGGAAGCCAGACCCAGGGGAAGAGATCGTCAGGGGACAAACCTCTTATCTCAACATCAGCAAGCACCTATGCAGGGGTTTTCTTCACTTCAACAAGTGAAGTGAAAACAATAATAGCCAAAATTAACCAATTTTGATGTTATAGCAACATCTCTTCAAACAAGTCAAAGGCAGCCCAACCATCTAGATAACACCAATTCTCAATGTATGCCTGTTGTTCCTGTTAGATTGCTGCCTAGAACTTTTATTTGCAAGCATACTGCTGGTGATGTTAACAGTTAATAGTTTGCAGTGAACAGTTTATATGGGATGTCAGTTAGGCTTTCTAAACAATGCAAAAAATACATCTCATCCCCTTTTGCCAGAGACCAATAGGAGAAGTAACTATGAGGGTTTACATTGGTTACAAGATTCCTCATTATTTATGGTTCCACTGACTGCATATACATTGCCTTGCTTTTTTCTCATGTGAACTCTGCCATATTCATAAACAGAAGGTGATTCTATTCCCTCAATGTGCAGCTTGTGCACAACCACAGGCAATATATCTTGTAGCTAACTTCCCACTATCCTTACAACAATCATGATTCTTTCATTTTGCAGTGGCACTCTGTTTAACTTTTATTTGAACCAGCATGGCAAATCAAATGCTGGCTATTGAATGACAAGTGTTAACCATTCATTGCATGACTCATTATCCGAGTAAGAAATTGGCAGACATATATATAATTACAGTGAGAACCAAAGAGAATATTATGGAACAAACCATTATTGTCTTTAATAAGTCAGATCTTTCATTAGAAGTAGCAACAGACTTTGAGGTATTTGCTGCTGTGTGTGTAGGGAGGGTTGGATGAAAAGGGTTAGAACCAGAAAGAGTCCTGATGCATGCACAGGTGTGGTACTTATACACAAGCTTCAGCTTCTTCTGGGCAGAAAAATAAACTTTGAATAGATGCCATAAAGTTGTCCATAAATTTATACCATTCTGTCCAGAACTTTTACTTGTAGGCATAGGACCAAAGTGATTTAAAGTGGGACCTGTATTAGGAAGACTTTTCTTTGTACAAATTGTTTTTAGAAGTAAATTTGCTGAACCTTCCTCCTGATTATGCACACTCTTCCTACCTTTCCCCCATTCCCCACACTCACTTTCCATCCAACACTTCCATTCCCCAACCAGCCACACCCATGAAGAGCCATCGACCTGAATGTTGAGTTAACATTCAAATGGTGAAATTTGTCCATAGATGCGACCTGATCTGCTCAGTGTTTCCATCGCTTTCTGTTTTTATTTCAATGAATAATAATGTAGCTTACCATTTGTTTCATTTCTTAATTTATGTCAAAATTTTTGCATGTTTGCTTACATGAAATTAAAGATTGTACAAACTCATAAAAGCAATTAGAAATCTTTGAGAGATTAAAAATAGTAAAAGAAATGGTTTGAACTTTAAAAGGCACTCACCTCAGTTCACTGTGAGATTGCCAGACTTCAATAGGCATTTCTTGTGCTATGGGGAAGTGCTCTTGCACTTCTGTGTTTCACCAGTATCTCTCATAGCTACTTTCACTGATTGCTGCATCCTGCAACTGGAACACAAGTCTCGAAAGCTTCAGCTCAAAAAGGTAAAGATATAATTTATATCATGGACAGTGATAAAGGCCTGGTCTTCTCCAGTAACTCAAAGGTATCAACCAATAGTTCTACTGCCTAGACTGCTTTGGAGAAACAGTGAGTTCTTAGCTAATTAGGTATCGAGCTTTATGGTACTATGTTTCATGTTGCACACCATAGTTATTATTCAGGAACAGCTTTTGGGCCAACAGACCAGAGATGAGAAGCAGAAGTATGAGGCAGCAGAGGGAAAAGAGGGAATGGAGGAGGAGGAAGGACAAGACAAATTGGAAGAATACCTATCCATTTATCAATAGTCTTATATCCTTACCTTTCCTATTTCATTAACTATCACACTGTCTCCTATTTAGCCACACGTATTGGTTCCTCCAGCAGTCAACATTAAAGATGCTTCCATTGTACATCTCTACAAGAGGAAGGGCAATCGACAAATACGTGATAACCACTAAGGAATCTTGCTACTCTCCATCACAGGAAAAAACCCGAGCAAGAGTCCTGCTAAATCATCTGGTCACTCATCTGGAGCTGGGCCTGCTTCCAGAGTCACAGTGTGGTTTCCGCAAAAGGTCGCAGAACTACTGACATGATTTTTGCAAACTTCAGGAGAAGTGTCAGGAGCAGAATCGCGAGTTCTACACAACCTTTGTTGACCTCGCAAAAGCCTTCAACATTGTAAGCCGACAAGGCCCGTGGGGGATCATGTCAAAGTTCGACTGTCACCAAATTTATTCAGATGGTATGCCAGTTCCATGATAGCATGATAGTCAGAGTACTGGATGATGGAGAATCATCTAAGGCATTCCCAGTCACCAACGGCATCAAACAGAGTGTGTGCTCACACCCACACTGTTCAACATGATGTTCACTGCCATGCTGAATGATGCTTTCCAAGACAGTATTGCTGGAATCAGCCTCAAGTATAGAATGGATGGGAAGCTCTTCAACCTGAGGAGACTTCAAACTATTACCAAAGTAAAGGAAACTATTCTGAGAGACTTCCTCTTTGCTGATGAATGCACCCTGTATACTGGCTCAGAGCCAGAGATGTAAGTGAATATGGATAAATGTTCCACGGCTTGTGACAACTTTGGACTCACCATCAACATTAAAAAGACCAAATTCATGCACCAGCCTGCTCCTCATGCACCGTACACAGACCCATAATCACAATTAAAGGGGCAAAAACTACAGGCAGTGGACCACTTCACTTATTTTGGCAGCACCCTCTCCTAAGCAGTGACTATTGATACAGAAGTTAACTGCAGAATAGCAAAGGCAAGTTTTGCTTTCAGTATACTGCACTCCACTGTATGGGAACATCAAGGAATCAGTCCAGCAACAAAACTGAAGGTCTACAATGCCACATACTACGCTCCTGTATGCCTGTGACACGTGGACTGTGTATCGAAGGCATGCAAGATAGCTCAATCATTTCCACATGAGTGGTCTTTGCAGAATATTACATATCAGATGGCAAATCAAAGTACTAGACACTGAAACTCTCTCTAGAGCAAGTTGACCGTCAATCCACACACTGCTGATGAGAGCACAGACCCTGTGGGTAGGTCATGTTATCTGAATGTCAGATGAGCACATACCCAATCAGCTCCTTTTTGGGGAATCCTCTGCTGAAAGGAACTCACATGGAGGGCAGAAGAAACATTTCAAAAACACACTCAAGGCCTCACTGAAGTCATTTGACATCGACACACCACCTGGGAAATGCTGGCATGAAACAGCCCTACCTGGAGCTGCCTCATTCGCAAAGGCTGTCAAGCATATAAACAAGGTGAATTGCTGAAGGACAACTTAAGCATGAACTTCACAAATCCAAAGCCGACCAGCGCAACAACTACAGTATCTACACAAGTCTGTCCAATATATGCAGGGACATTCTGCGCCTGAATTGGCCTGATCAGTCAGGACACACTGCAACCAGCCTCAAAATGACTAATGGTGTTGAAGTCCTCATTGATGACGATGGACGAACAACAACAACTTATTGGTTCCCCCAGCAGTTAACTATGGAATTAAAAACCAATACCAAATAAAAACTCAAATCCAAATCTATCAAATCAGTGATTAATAATTCATTCAAAGTGAAACTAAATATGCTTGTCTTCCTTGTACCTTCACCGTTCCATGTACTTCTATGTGGTACTTCTCCAGTGACTGCAGTATTAGAACATGGAACATAGAACATTACAGCACAGAACAGGCCCTTCGGCCTTCGATGTTGCGCCGACCAATATAAAAAGCAATGCCCCTCCAAACTAAACCATTCCCTTCTCTTCCATATACTTATCAACTAACCTCTTAAACGCCACCAAACTTGGCGCATCTACAACTGCTGCAGGCAGGGCATTCCACTCCCGAACCACCCTTTGGGTAAAGAACCTGCCTCTGATATCCGTCCTATAACTATCACCCCTTAATTTAAAGCTGTGTCCCCTCGTGCTAGCTTTCTCCATCCTAGGAAAAAGGCTATCACTGTCCACCCTATCTAAACCTCTAATCATCTTATATGTTTCAATAAGGTCTCCTCTTAGCCGCCTTCTTTCTAATGAAAACAACCTTAAATCCCTCAGCCTCTCTTCATAAGACCTGCCCTCCATACCAGGCAACATCCTGGTAAACCTCCTCTGTACCCTCTCCAAAGCCTCCACATCTTTCTTATAATGCAGGGACCAGAACTGCACACAATACTCCAAGTGCGGCCGCACTAGAGTTTTGTATTGGAGGTAAAAACTTGGTGATCTTTGTTAGATATCAAATGGCTTTACATGACAACCTCAAAGAGCACTGAGACTAGGCTTCGGGTGCCCTGGCTGTAGATGTGCGCTTTTGTTGAGCCACAGAAAGGCAATGTACACCACAACAGAAACTGTGGCCTGAATTTTGCTGAGGCAACAGAAGTCCTGCCATCCGCTATGGCATTGAGGACAGATACTCTTGTTTTCACAGAAACAATCGTTAATGCCAGAGAGCCCGTGTGTGGGCCAAAATGTTCCCAAAAAGAAGCCAATCCTCATGACCAAAAGTCAACTGGGAGTCTGCCAGGATTCACTACAATTTCCCCATTCTGTTATGGGCCCAATGAATGTGAGCAAAATGTGAGTTCTGGATAGGCAGTCAATCTGCCATATTTGCCACTCTAACAAAATACTATAGTGGTGGGAAGACATTTGGCACAAAACCCAAAGTCTTCCCACATTATTTTGTCAGCCTTACCACCACCTAGATAAAAGAATGTTAAAGTCCAGCTCTGTGATATTATCAGCTGTTACATTGTGATAGGTTCTGCAATGAGCACAGATGAAGGTGAGTATCTGTTCCACATTGAAAAGGATGGCTTCAATCTCTGCACAAAGCTTCATATCAAATTGAAGGTGGACTCTTCATTCTCCATGGCATTGTGCACAGGTTTTGAGGCAGGCTCTCTAATTCAGTATATACAACCATCAGCCTCTTTTTTTCGTCTCAGCTATTAAAAGCCTTATCTGATTTCTATGCAGAAGAAATAGTGTACTAATTTACATGAGGGTGAGCTGCCATTGATGGTGCCTTTTGCACACACACCCATCCCCAACTTGGTTTCTGTGCAATTGTCCCCAGAATTTATTTTCTATCTTATCTCTAAAATATTAGAGTCTAATCCAATAGCTTTAAGTGTAAGTTCAATTCACTGTGGCTGGAACATTTTTGGTGTCATAGTATCCATACTTTTGGGTTGTGGATGCTGTTTGGAGGCCTAAGTAACATGTATGTTGAAAATATAGACTTCGGGCCTGACAGCATTTTGGTAGATCATTAGCACAGGCAGTAGATGTGTGCATCAGACGTATGTAGAATGTACAGATTATTAGCATATAATGCTAACTTGACTCTCACGGTGCTATTTTTAACCTCAGTATTCAGCTATATTTTTCTATTCATCACACATAACTGAATGTGCTTTTAGCAACTGGAAAGATCCACCAGCAGCATCATTTGAAAGAGTTGATGGTTTTAGTTTATAACATTAATTTTGTACACCCATCAGCCTTCTTTACTAGGCAGGATTTTGTCTAACTCCTTTGCAGAAGAATTAATGTGCAGCCTCACTAGAAAAATGAAGACTGGGTGATCGTCAGCCTATAATGCTAATTTGACTCTAGCGGGTTAGCTTTTGATTGATTTCTACTGACTTTTGTTGAATTATAAGAAGTTTTTAGACATTTGTACTGTTTTGATGAAAAGTAAATTGAGTGTTTACGATGTTGTTGGCACCTTGACTCTTACATTAAGAGTTCAATGATTTGTACTACCTTTTGCTAGTTATTAGAAGCTTTTGGGGTTAGTACTGGTTACTGAAATCTAAGTGGAATGGTTGGGATGTGGCGAGAGCCTTGGCCTGTACATCAAGGGTGCAAATCCACCACCCCTCCCACCTTGGGCCTGCTGCATGATGACAAGAATAAACAGGGCAACACTCTGGACAGAAGCTGCTCAAAGTGGATGGTGGAGGAGGGGAAGAAGAGGTCTCAGCCCATATCCATATAGAGTATTTCAGAAAACTGTCTGAAATATCTCCATTTCACTGAAATTTGGTGTTTTTTTTTAAGCAGGTCTATGCTCTCAGAGCAAGGCATTGGATGTGCCTGTTAGAGAGACTATTGCCATGAGCTTCTTCAAGTTGTACCCTTCAAGTTGGGATGAGCTGCGACTGGACCCCCTCTGAAGAGCACACGGCCCTGTGATCCATCCCCATTGGGAGCAGCCTCCCCACCCCCATGATCCATCCCGCTTGGGTGGCAGGCCCCTCCCTGCCCCCATGATCAAACCTCCCATGGAGCTAGCCTACCCCCCTGCGATTAAACCTCTCCAGGAGGTAAGCACCACCCCCCTGCGATCCATCCCCCTTAGGAGGCAGCCCCCCTGTAATCAAACTGCTCCCCCCCACCCCAGGAGGAGTCCCCACCCCACTCCGCCCCATGGTCAAATCCCCTCTCCCCCAGGGAGGAAGTTCCCCCACCCTGCCCCACACAGCCAGCCCCCACCGGGAGGCAGGCCCCCCGCCACAATCAGACACCCCCCCCGGAGGCAGGCCCCCCCTCAGCAAAGCACATACCCAACCTACCTGTAATGCTGCTGTCCGTGCACCATCCTTCTGACCTGCACTTGTTGATGTGAAGATGCCGGTGTTGGACTGGAGTCAACACAGCAAGAAGTCTCACAATACCAAGTTAAAGTCCTTTTGTAGTTTGATCTGGTGTTGTGAGACTTCTTATTGCACTCGTTGGAGAGCCTGCAGCACCTTCCTGATCTTCCGCTGGTGTCTGCCAGAGAAGTGGGGCGGGCTCAGATGGATCTCTGGTTCGGTGGAAGTGGGGTGGTTGTTGTGGAGATTCTCCCAAGTACATCCTGACCCCAATCTCCACCACCACTCCAACCAGAGATCCATCTGACCCTGCGCACCCGCTCCCCCCTCTCCTCCGGCAGATACCAGCAGAAGGCCAGGAAGGAGCTGCAGGTTTTCCAACGAGCTCAGTAAGAAGTCTCACAACACCAGATTAAATTCCAACAGAACTTTAACCTGGCGTTGTGCAGCTTCTTAATGTGTTCACCCCGGTCCAACACCGGCATCTCCACATCAACAAGTGCAGGTCAGCACAATGGTGGAGGGACAGCAGCAATTGAGGTAGGTTAGGGATGTGCTCTGCAGAGGGGGGCCTGTGTCCCAGGACGGGTCCATTCATGGGGAGTGTCCAATCGCAGAAAGTGGGGTATGCTGAGGGGGCCTGCTTCCTATGGGGGGTCCGATTGCAGGGGAAGGGGTCTGCCAAGGGGCCCTGCCTCCCAAGGGGGGGGTCTGATTACATGTGGTGGCGGGAGAGCATCTGCCAAGAGGGGCCTGCCTTCTGGGCGAGTTCGATTGAGGGAGGGGGAAGGTTTGCTGGAGGGTGCGTCTGCTTCACAGGGGGTTCAGATCACACGGGGGCGGGTCTGCCGAGGTGGTTAGTGGAGGTTCTGCGAAGGGTGTTCGAGGAGGATGGGCTTTGGAGGTTCCCTTGCAGAATAGGAATCCACTTCGTATTTTTTTTCTGCAGGTGAATAGCAGCGCAGATCTGAAATGGATCCAAAGATGGTAAAATGGAATTTGGCAGTAGAGTTGGGCGCGTGGTTCATTAAGTCAATCTAAATGCATGTTAATGCATTTAAATTGTCGGGCCACCTGATTTGGGCATGGACCGGATCTGCACCCAAATCAGGTGTAGGTAAAGGCACGATCTGCTCGGTTTTGGGTGCAGATTGCATTACAGGCCCGAAGCCTGAATTTACCATGATATCAAGCCCGAAAACAGACACGAATTTTTGATAAAATCAGGCCCAATATCTCTGGAATCTCAAAGTTTGCCATCATCTATTGTGTATTGCATGAAAAAGAAAAAAAAAGTTGCATTTGCTCTTTCCAGAGAGAAGCCAACAGAGGAACGTACAGCTTCACCAAGATAGCAGGCCTCCAATGGTGCAGTGTTCCATTGAACCTACACACATCCCAGGCACTGCATATAAATTCAAAGATGTCTCACAAATGCAAAGTATTCCACTCCCTCAATGGGAAGTTCCATACTTAGCACATCATAAATGTCTATACTCAGTATTCCAAATCAGTGGTTGTGCCTCAACTATTTACAATCTATCTCAATGACAGATAAGGGAACCAAGTGTAATATATCCAAGTTAGCTGACAATACATAGTTAGATGGGAAAATAAACTGTGAAGAGGATGCAAAAAAGTTGAGTGGGTGGGCAATAATAGACGTAATATATAATGGGGAAGTACAAAGTAATGCACTTTGATAGAAAAAATTAAAAAGTGAACTATTTTTAAATGGGTTTTGACTGTTAAATGCTGCTGTTCAGAGGAACCTGGGTATCATACACACAGAAGGCTAATATGCATGTAAAGCAAGCTTTCGGACGAAAAATGGTATGTTGGCCTTTACAGGAAAAAGATTGGAATACGTCAGTGATCAAGTGTTATTACAATTATATGGAGTGTCGGTAAGACCACATCTGGAATACTGTGTACATTTTTGATCTCCTTGCTGAAGGAATGTATTGATTTACAGGCAGTGCACTAAAGGCTCACAATATTACTGTGGGGACAGATTGAGTATAAGTCTATATTACCTAGAATGTAGAAATGTAAGAAGTGATCTGAGTGAAATGTATAACATTTTTAAAAGGGTATGGGAAGACAGATGTTGAGAAAATGTTTCCCCTAGTTGGTGAGTCAAGAACTAGAGATCACAATCTCATAATAAGGCATCAAATAGTTAAATGTAGGAGGAAACATTTTTTTCCTTCAAAGGGTTATGAACCTTTGAAATTTCTATCCCAGAGAACTACTCAGACATGTAGTATATTCAAGACAAAGATTGATACATGTTTGGAATATGAAGGGAATATGAATGTGAAGTGAGAATTGTGTTGATTGAGGTTGTTGGTCAGTGTGTGATAAAGTGCTCAGTTCACCAATGCATCATCACACACTGTGAGGCTAGTGATACATATGTAAGGATGTGGAACTTAAAAATGCATTCACTAAACTTGACCACTTGTGTGATGTAGTTTTAAATGTCTTGCACCAATGTATCCAGATCCTGGATCTACACTGTTGGCATTGCTCATGAAGGCCATTAACTCACACCTCCATTGTAGTGCCATAGGTTTTTGAAGAATGTTGGTGATTGCTGGGCTGGCTGACAGAGTGTAGAAACATTAGATAAAGCAATAAATTAGACCAAAATGAGAAAAAATGATAACAAAGCAATATTATTGGCTCTTTACTTAAATGCACGTAGTATTCAGCACAAAATAAATGAATTAATGGCAGAAATTGAGGTTAATAGATGTGAGTTTTTAACCATTACAGAGATATGATTATCAGGAGATCAAAACGGGGAACTAAATGTTCAAGAGTACATGACTTTCTATCAGGACAGGTAGGAAGGAATGGATGGTGGGGTATCTTGGTTAATATGAATTGGAATAAGTACAGCAGCAAGAAATGTCTTGGATCAGAAGATGTAAAGTTCATATGGGTGGAGGGAAGAAATAACAGGGGGAAGAAAATATAGGTGGAATAGTCTATAGTCTTCTTAACAGTAACTATACAATAGAATGGAGAATAAATCAGGAGGTAATAAAAACATGTAAAAAAAAGATGGTATTTTAATCATGGATGACACCAAGCTTCATGCCAATTGGGAAAATCAAACAGGCAGAGGTAGTCATGAGAAAGAAATCATAGAATGTATTTAGGGCAGTTTCCTGGAACAATATGTTGTGAATCCAACCAGGGATCAATCTATTTTGGATTTGGTTATGTGTAATGAGGCAGATTGAATAAATAATCTCAGAGTAAAAGATTCGCTCAGGAATAGTGACCACAGCATGGTAGAATTTAGCATTCAGTTTGAGAATTAGGAACTTAGATCAGAAACAACTGTGCTACACTTAAAAAGGAGTAATGAGAACAAAGAACAAAGAAAATTACAGCACAGGAACAGGCCCTTTGCCTCCAAGCCTGCACCGACCACGCTGCCCGTCTGAACTAAAACCTCCTATCCTTTCAGGGACCATATCTCTCTATTCCCATTCTATTTATTATTTGTCAAGATGTCTCTCCCCCAGCAGCAAGTTCCAGGCACCCACCACTCTCTGTGTAAAAAGCTTGCCTTGTACATCTCCTTTAAACTTGTCCCTTGCATGTTAAACCTATGCCCCCTAGTAATTGACTCTTCCACCCTAGGGAAAAAGCTCCTGACTATCCACTCTGTCCACATCCCTCTTGTAAACTTCTAGGTCATCCCTCAATCTCTATCGTTCCAGTGAGAACAAACCAAGTTTCTCCAATCTCTCCTCATAGCTGATGCCTTCCATACCAGGCAACATCCTGGTAAATCTTTTCTGTAACATCTCCAAAGCCCCCACATCCTTCTGGTAGTATGGCCCAACATTCTGTAAATCTGCAACATGACATGCCAATTTTTAAACTTAACGTCCCAGCCGATGAAGGCAAATATACTGTATGCCTTCTTGACTATCTTCTCTACTTGCTTTGCCACTTTTAGTGACCTGTGTACCCGTAGACCCAGATTCCTCTGCCTATCAATACTCTTAAAGGTTCTGCCATTTACTATATATTTTCTGTCTGTATTAGACTTTCCAAAATGCATTATCTCACATTTGTCCGGATTAAGCTCCATCTGTCATCTCTCCATCCAAGTCTCCAACCAATCTATATCCTGCTCTATCCTCTGATGGTTCTCATCACTATCCACAAATCCAGCAACCATTGTGTCATCCACAAACTTACTAATCAAGCCAGTTATATTTTCCTCCAAATCATTTATATATGTTACAACAGAATTATAAAGGAATGAGAGCGGAGTTGGCTCGAATGGACTGGGAAGAAGTTTAGCAGAAAAGCCGATAGATCAGCAATGGCAGACATTTATGAAAATAGTTCATGACTCACAACAAAACTATATCCCCAGTGAGGAAAAGGAATTCTAGGAAGGGGATAAAACAAACATGTTAATCAAGGAAGTTAAGGATAGTACTAAACTGAAACAAAAAACATACAATGTGGCAAAGATTGTGGTAAGCCAGAGGATTGGGAAAGTTTTAAAAAGCAAAAATTAATGGCAAAAAAAAGAGGGAAAAGATAAACCATCAGAATAAACTAGCAAGTGAAAAAAAAATCAGACAGCAAGAGCTTCTTTAATTGTATAAAAAGAAAGAGAGAAGCCAAAGTGAACATAGGCCCCTTAGAGAATAAGACTGGTGAAATAATCAGGAACCAGGAAATGGCAGAGAAGTTAAACCACTACTTTGCGTCAGTCTTCATGGTGGAAAATAGTGATAATATTCCAAAAATACTAAATAATTAAAGGACAGAAGGAGGAAGGAATTAACAATCACTAGAGAAAAAGTACTAGCAGAACTAATGAGGTCAATAAGTTCCCTGGACTTGAATGCATCTCAGGGTAATCAAGGATGTAATACAGAGATAGTGGGTTGTAATCCTCCAAGAATCCTTGAATTCTAGACGTGTCGCAGAGGATTTAAAACCTGCCCGTATTCAAAAAAGAAAGGAGACAAAAAACAGTGACAATAGGCCAAGGACTTCTATCATGTGGGAAAATGAGTCTATTGTAAAGGACGTAATAGCAGAACATTTAGAAATGTATAATATAATCAAGTAGAGTTAACATGACTTCATGAAGGGGAAATCATGCCTGACAAAATTTATTAGAATTATTTGAACTGGTAACAAGCAGGATAGGTAAAGGGAACCAGTTGATGAAATATACATGGATTCTCAAAAAGCTGTTTAGTAAGGTACCACACAAAAGGCTACATAATAAGATAAAATTGTTGGAGGCAGAATGTTAATATGGACAGAGAATTGGCTAACTGATAGAAGACAACAGAGTTTGGATAAGAAAGGCATTTTCAGGATGGCAATCTGTAACCAGTGGAGTGCCACAGGGATCAGTGCTGAGATCATAATTATTTACAATATATATTAATAATTTGGATGAGGGAATGTAATGTTGCCAAATTTATGGATGACATAAAAATCGGTGGGAAGACAAGTGGTGAGAACTGCACAAACAGAGGGATACAGACAGGTTAGGTGAGTTGGAAAATAATATAGGAAAATGTACTTTAGTAAGAAGAATAAAGAAGCTGAATATTATTTAATGGAGAAAAACTATAGTACAGAGGGATTTGGCAATTCTCATGCATAAATCTCAAAAAGCTAGCATACAAGTTAAGCAGATTTAACCTAAATGGAATGTTGGTCCTGAAATAAAAATTGGTAAGTCTTGCTAAAACTATACAAGGCACAAATTAGACCACACTTGGAAATACTGTGAACAGTTTTGGTACTCTTATCTAAGGATTGATATACTGGCATTGGAGACAATCCAGAGAAGGTTCACTAGGTTAATCATGGGTACAAGGGATTTTCGGAGGAGAAGTACAGCGATGCACATGCCACCAACAGGTTCCTCATTGAGCAGATGATAAGTTTCCCTGAATTGAAGTCCCAGTGTTTGGACCACTAATGTGGGACTTTCTAATATTCATCACAAAGACTGCACACAGTCATCATTGCCTGCGCACCCCAGCATTACAAAGTGAGGATGTCTTGTCTAAGAAAGACATGGAGGACCTGGATGTCTTTTCCAATGATGAGGATAGTGAAGGGAATGGACCCACTGAGGGTGAGGATGTCATTAAACTGCAAACAGAAGCCATACTACACAGAGGCAGGTCCATGCTAAGTAAGCTCTCAGATATATCTTTAACTTTTTGCTTTTCTATCCTCTGCTGACTGGGTGGAAGGCCTCACTTCTTTTTTGTTACAGACATTGTACGTTCCTCTAATGTACTTAGATTTATGATAGCTGAATTAAATTGCCCTGGTCCACCCTGTTGCTTATTTGAATCTTTGCATGTGCCAAACTATGCTAATATGCAGAACCATGGCATGAAATACTCATATTAGAACATGCACAACATTCCAATCTCTCGTGACCTTAGGTATCTGTAAGTAGAATTCTAATTTCACCCATGCCCTTTTGCATGGCAAACTGGAAGAGTTATCAAATCTAACTTCGTCAGGGATGCACTTATGTCACCCTCACACCTGCATCTCCTGACAACTCTTTCCGACAGAACCAGATGATTTCTCAGGAAGCAACAAAATTAAAAAGCCATTTGACTTTTCAAGATTGGTCCTCCATGAAGATTGATAAGGGAAAATGATATTCCTGCACCCTGGTCACCACTTCGCAATGTAAACCCAAAACCTTTAACATCTTTATTCTGCCAAAAATTTTGAATTAAGTCTGGAATCCACTCACTGAGAGTAGTTCACCTATGCTACAGATTGCTGAGATGCAACCACTCTGGACTCTCCAATCATTGAGACTCATCCAAGTCTCAGTCTGTCATTGTGGATACCATTGCCAAGTAAATTATTTTCCTGCCTGGAAATTCAAGTTAATGACTCATATGGAGTCATTCACAGTCCTCAGTGTTGTCCAGGCCCATCTCACGCACGATAACCTTGTCTTCCAGTGATGTCCTTTGCATTTTGATTGCCAACACTTTAAGCATGATAAAAAGTCAAGCAGAACAAACAAATTTCCATGTGAGGTCTGACATGGCCTCAGTTAACTATACACATGCCTTTTAATAATTACACTCAAATCCCTCTTGCATTAAGGCTTTCTTATTTGCAGCTTTGGCTTGCATTTTACCTCAAAGTGATAACTCACCAAGGAAGGCCATTAATGATTGTTCATGCCCATTGCAACTTTCTCCAGACATACAGGGCAGCTTCTGATTTTCTAATGCCAATAGAGTTTTACTTTCTCAGCCTTGAAACTACATTACAGTGTCACTTGCGACTAGCATGGAGGATTTAACCCTTCTGAGTACTTGTGGCATCCATCCACAACTAACATCAGGGTAAAGCCTGCAGGAGAGGTGATGACCTCATTGAACACATTTTCAGAGGTCAGAATATGGTGGCCTGCAAATAATGGTTTGCATGATATGTGGCCTTGCAACACACTGACAAATCCTGTTCCATCTGAATACCTTCAATATTTCTGAATCTTTCTTTGTCTACTGCCTACTGCTATATTTAGGTGCAGCTGCCACAGAAAAGCAGCCAGCATAGCCAAGGATCCCACACATCTCTTCCACTTTCATCTGTCGGGAAAAAAGATACAAGCATCTGAGGCCATGTATCAGCCGACTCAAGAAAAGGTTTTTCACTGTTGCCATCAGACTTTTGAGTGGACGTACCTGATATTAAGTTGGTCTTTCTCTACAATCTAGCTGTGACTGTAACACTCTCTGCAACACTCTCCACTCTTTCCTTCCTTATGTACGGTTGTGCTTTATCTGTTTGGAACACAAGAAAAAATACTTTTCACTGTATTCTAATAGAGTGATGGAGTGCAGGCCCAAGTGTATATCTGCAGTTGCTCTGCACTCTTCCAGACCCATATCCAAAGTGATCGCCACCCTCTCCATGGAGGCAGCCAAGTACTCGTATGCCAGAGTCATGACATCAGTCAAAATGTGAACAGACACTTCAGCTTCTGGTGCAGTCTGAATATGGCTTCTGGAAACTCTACTTGCTTTTTCTTTGTCTGAAAGAAAAACAGCTCATAATCTGCATGGAAAGAACAGGAGCCTGGCATCCAGCAATCCTTGGTTATCAGTTCCTCTGCTGTGTGGACGCATGTGCTAGCAGATTGTTATCCCAAGCCTACTTTAGAATGTGAACCCACTGAGGTAACTATCTGCACTGGTGGAGGGTGGAGGTAAACACTGTGACAGTGCATACTCTGAGTTATCTTCAAAGGTGTGATTGAACATGGAGCTGCGGCTACTCTGGGTTGATGGCCTACCCTTTGCCTTGCCAGTACCAGGAATAAAAAAAATAAATATATGATTGACTGAGCAGGGTCCTTAATTAAACGAATGTCTCACTCTATTGGCGCAGCTGACAACTACAAACTGGATAAGTCCTCACTGGTTTCCTGGAGCAGTCCTAGCACACCTTCAGCATAAACATGGTCCTGCTCCACCCTGGCTTTCTCTGTAGCCTGCTTCTCATTTGTGTTGAGGACTTGAATGTCCAAACTTCTGCCTCCATGGTTGTTCTTGTCCTGCAGAAAGACAAAAGGATTGATTGTCAATACAATGTTCACATAAATAGTGAGAAGCATGCATGCCTATTGGAGCTGCAGCACCTTCTTCAGTAAATAATTAAAAAGTCCTTCAGCTGATATTAGATTGAGAGCATGAAATGACTGATATACTTTCAGTGTAGATGATCGATTTGCTGGTGAGTGTTGAAACACAAACTTCTCTGTAACATCACTGAGCACTTGCACACTTAGATTAACTGATGCTCTAATGAGTGCCAGTTTGAATAGATAGACAGTACACTCACCCTGGCAGAGGGTTCCAGATCTTTTCATCCTCTTGTGATACTTTTGGGCATTGCAATCTCTATACAGGCCATCATGGTCAGACAAGAGAGCTTTCTGCTGCCATTCCAGAGAAACAGGACTTCCCATCTTTCCAGGATGCCCAGGAAGCGAGTCTCCCAGGAAGTTTTGTAAATGATGGGGCCACACACTGCTTTCTTTTCTGGGACATCCTGGTCTCAGCAGGATCCAGAACTCCTGGCATATGGTGAGTCAATGACTATCTGGGTGTCCCTTAAATATGCACCCGACCTTGGAGCACATAAGATTAATGGCAGAGGTGAAAACCTCATGCTGAACCCTGAACATGCTGAGATTCGGAATGCTTCACACAAATACATAATAATAAGTTGAATGTCATACATGGTTAGCTGTCCTGCTCCCCTTTCCTCCCTCACACAGTGAAAGTCATTCTGACTTCCATGCCCAATCCTTCCACCACGTGAATTTGGACTTCAGAACAGAAGGTCCCATTCTAAGAGTTTAACTTTAGGTAAGACTGGTTTGAATGAGTTGAGGCAGAGAGTGTTCACAGTGGGGTGTATTAGAGAAAACGTGACTGAGAACAAATTTGTAGCCCTAAAGGCATGAGATTTGCTTGCCAAAGAAGACACCAATGAACAACTAAAGAGGTAAATGACATGGTGGCACAGCGGTTAGCACGACTGATTCACACTCCAGGAACCTGGGTTCAATTCCAGCTTCAGGTCATTATCTATATGGAGTTTGCACGTTCTCCCTGTAAATGCATGGATTTCTTCCAGATGCTCTGGTTTCCTCCCACTCTCCAAAGATGTACATGTTTTGTTGGTTGGCCATGCTAAATTGCCCCTCAGCGTCAGGGGGATTAGCAGAGTAAATATGTAGGCTTTGGTGGGATTATTGTCAGTGTAGTCTCAATGGGCTGAATGACCTCCTCCTGCATTGTAGGGACTCTATGATTCTATGAACATAAAATTAAAAGAAAAAGCATACAAAAATGGAAAAAATAGTGCAGATAAATGAGAAGGATATATTTAAGGTAAGAGAACAAATGGTAAGAGGTATAAAAAGTAAATATGAAGAAGCTTGCAGTCTGAACTTCTTAAAAACTGAGAACAATGATATTATCAACTAAAATAAAGGAATGGAAGACATGCTGAATAATCATTTTGTGTCAGTGTTTATAGTAAAGGAAGAGATCAGCAAGGCAGACCTTCTGAGGGAACTATTCTTGAATCAGGGTCACGGACTCACCCAATTTAATGTAAACAGAAGACAGTGATGAGAAATAATGGCACTAAAGAGTGACCAATCACCAGGATCAGATAATTTCCAATCGTAGTTTTTAAAGCAAATAAGTGAGAACATTGCAGATGTCCTAATTGTAGGTCCAAAGTCCATTCAATTCAGAAACGATTCTTTCAGAATGGGAAATTATGCATGTCAGTCTGCTGTTTAAGAAACATGAGAGAGAGAAGCTGAGGAATTATAGACCAGTTAGCTTAGTATCTTTGTCTGGAAATTACTAGAGTCTATAATTAAGAACAGAGTGATTGAACACTTTGAAAATGTTCAACTGAGCTGTTGATTTTTTCAAGATAAGTAATGTCATACAGACCCTTCGGCCTAACTTGTCCATGGCACCTTTTTTTAAACACCTAAGCTAATCCCAATTGTCCTCATTTAGTTCATATCCCTCTATAGCCATCTTACCCATGTAACTGTCTAAATGCTTTTTAAAGGACAAAATTCTACCCACTTCTACTACCACCTCTGGCAACTTGTTCCAGATACTCTCCATTCTCTGTGTGAAAAAATTGCCCCTCTGGACACTTCTGCATCTCTCCCCTCTCACCTTAAATTTATGCCTTTAGTTTTAGACTCCCCTACCTTTAGGAAAAGATATTGACTATCTAGCTGATCTATGTCCCTCATTATTTTATAGACCTCTGTAAAATCAACCCTCAGCCTTCCATGCTCCAGAGAAAAAGATCCCAGTCTATCCAGCCTCTCCTTATAACTTAAACCATCAAGTAAAGAGTAATGTAGTAGTTATTGGAGATAGTGGGGTTACAGGCATAGACACTGTCCTTTGCAACAAAGATAAAGAACACTGAAGGGTGTGTTGCTTGCCTGGTGCTAGGATCCAGGATGGCATGTCTGGGCTGCAGAGGAACCTAGAGTGGGAGGGGAGGAATCCGGTTGTTGTGGTTCATGTGGGGGCCAATGATATAGGCAAAATAGAAACTAAGGATCTGCAGAGGGAGTATGAAAATCTGGGTGCCAAATTAAAGAGGAGAACTGACAAGGTGGTTATCTCAGGTTTGCTACCTGAACCACACGCAGATTGGCACAGGGAATGTAGGATTAAGGAGATGAATTTGTGGCCCAAGGATTGGTGTGGAAGGAATGGATTTTGGGTTTATGGGGCATTGGCACCAGTATTGGGGCAGATGGGACCTATTCAGATGGGATGGCCTATGTCTGAATCGTGCAGGGACCAAAGTCCTGGCAAATAGCATAAATAGGACTGTAGATAGGGCTTTAAACTAATTTGGAGGGGGGAGGGTACAGGGGTGGGGGAAATTACAAAATTTGGAGTAAAGGAAAAGTTATGTGTGCAGGTGAATGTTGAGGATATTCTGCCTATTAAAGGAGTAGGGGGCATGAGACAGACTAGTAGCATTTTATCAAATAAGGTCCAGGCAAAGGCTGGTATAAAGGCATTTTACCTGAATGCACGAAGCATTCGGAACAAAGTGAATGAGCTGACGGCGCAAATGGATATGATCTAGTGGCCGTTACAGAAACGTCGTTGCAGAGGGACAGGGATTGGGAACTAAATGTCCAGGGCTTTCAGGCATTTAGAAAGGATAGGCAGAAGGAAATGGGGAGTGGGTAGCTCTGTTGATTAAGGATAGTATCAGGGCGGGAGTAAGAGAAGAAATAGGCCCCAAGGAGCAAAATGTGGAATCGATGTGGGTGGATATAAAGAATAGTAAGGGGAGAAAGATGCTGGTGGGTGTGGTCTATTGGCACCCAAATAACAACTTTGAGGTGGGGCGGGCTATAAACAAACAAATAAGAGATGCGTGCAAAAATGGAACAGCATTAGTAATGAGAGATGCCAATCTGCATATTGATGGTGTGACACAAGTTGGACATGGTGGGCTGGAGGAAGAGTTTTTGGAATGCTGTCGGAATGGGTTCCTTGAACAGTATGTTACAGAACCGACAAGAGAGCGTGCTATCTTGGATTAGTACTAGTACTAATTAGTACTTGGATCATGAGTAGAAAATGTTAATTGTTATCTAATATGGAGTCCAGAAAGCATTGATAAAGTTCCTATTGAGTTACTGCTAGCTAAAGTTGTAGCTTCTGGAATTAAAGGTATGACTTGTTTAAGCAATTGATTGAGCGGCAGGAGAAAGAATTTAGGAATAATGTACAGGTATTCTGAATTGGGATACAGAATTGAAAAGGGGCCTCACCCAGTCACTACATGTATTAATTATTAGATAATGGCATAGAAAGTGACATGAAGGAAGTAATGGCACTGAAGGGTGAAAATCCCTCAGGACTAGCTGGCTTTCATCCCAGGCTTTAAAGGAAATAGCTGAGAACATTGCAAATGCTCTGACTGTGTTCTTCCAAATTCTGCAAAGTTAAGAATTGTTCCTTTTGATTGGAAAATTGTGCATGCTACTTCACTGTTTTTTTATAAAATGAAGTCACTGAATTTCCTGATGACAAAGTTAAGTGACATTGAAAGCAGTGTCAATTGAAATGTAAATTTAGAAAGAAATATTGATAATTAAGTACTCATTTAGTTGTATAAAATTTGAGTACACTGAAAAGCAAGTGTTAAAACTTTTTATCATACCCTCACTGAAACAATTCACAAGATACCAAATTGTATATTAATACACAGGACCCTTTCCTCAGCAGACAGGAAAAAAAAACTTTGTACATATAAAGTCATTGGTGTCAATGAGCATCAAATTCTAAAAAGGACAAGAAGCAGAAGATAAAGCAGGAGAAGCGTATATGTGATTGCAAGTGCAATGAAAACAGAAGAAAGGAACTCAATGATTAGAGGACAGGGAGATACAGGGAATCTGTAATTGAAGAAGCAGCAATCAATGGAGAAGATGAAGAATTTGAACTGATTGAAAGGCATGCGATTTATGAATTGTATAGTTGCCAGTCTCAGATTGGAGCCAAACTCAGGAATGCTTCCCATTAGTGAGCAAGGACTCAACATGACACCAAATGTGTCAGAAAGGCTCACAGCAGTAAATGGTTGCAAACCCAGTGTTCATTGCCCAACAGATAAATACATATACTTGATCAGTGGATTGAGTCTCAGTGAGCACCTAATTATTCCTAGTAGACTGGTTCATGCTGTAGATTGTGTTGTTGATTATATGAATGGAACTTGGTTAATTTCAGCATTGATTGAGTCACATATCACAGGTTAACTGAAACTATCTAGGTTAGTAGATGAGAGGCCAGATAGGCCTTCAGCAGGATGTGAGAAAAGTAATGCTAAGGTAAAAACATCTGAACTTCATCTTCACTAATCTGTCTATTGCAAATGCGTCTATCTATACATGACAGTTTGGTAAGAGTGACAAAAAGACCTCATGGAGACCAAATTGTATTTTTGCATTGAAGACACTTCCTATTGCATTATGTGTGATAACCATCTGCAAACCTAGCTTCCATGAGGTATTATGGATTAACCATAATAGCAGAGGTATAGTCTGCTACATTCTGTAAACTCACAATATATCCCTTGATCTACAATTACAGTCAAAGCAGAGAATACAGTCAGGTACAGTAGAAATATAGGAGAGCATTTCAGAAGCAGCACCAGGTAATCCTAAAAATGAACTGCCAACTGGTGATTTTCCAACATAGGATTCCAACTAAACACTGAAAGTGCCATTCTTCCTACAGAGCTAGTGGTTCTAGATCTAATGAATTCAGAGTCATTGAAGATAGACTGAAGTGATTGGGTTTTTCTTGGAGAAATGAAGGGTGAGAAAAGACTTGGTAAAGGTAGTGAAGAACCTGAGGGGGTTTTGGACAGGTAAAGAGTGAGAAACTGTTCCTTCTCAGGAGTATATCAAGAACTAGGGGACACAGATTCAAAGTAATGGGCAAAAGAGGTAGAGGTACGTAAGGAAAAATTCACCCAGAGGATTGGAATATGGAATGAACATCCTTAGAGAGTGATGGAAGCAGTTTGATCAGGGAATTAAGAAGAGAATTGGATTGCTATTGGAAAAGAAAAAGCTATGCAAAGTTATGGATCTAAGGCCTAAGTACATCAAGCCAGTACAGACTCTTTCATCAAGCCAGTACAGACTTGATAGGCCAAGTGACCCACTTCTGCACTGTGAAGATTCTGTGATTGTAAGTTTAATTTCATAGCTAGGGAGATTAATAGATCATTTGGATTGCTGGTAATTCTAGCAAAGCTATGACATCTTCTCCATCTATCAGCATTTCATCTACTCATCAGAAAGTGTGAGGGCTGATGTCAGGAAAGAGGCACTAACGGTCTACATTTGAAATGTGTAAGTAGAAGTCCAATAGGACATTGTGTGAAGAGGGAGAATGGAATATGAAGAATAGAGGAGAAAGAGAACGAATGAGAAAAGAGATGGATTGCAACATGTCAGAGTAGAAATATGATGTGACTCTTAAAGGTTTGAGATTAGTGACCAGTGGAGGTAGAATAGGACATTGGACAAGAGAAAGAATGGAACTAGTAGGAAAAAGTAATACTTTCTTTAAGGAATTAAAACCAAACATTTTAGGAAGCATTTCTACATAGACTAATAAAAGTTTGGACCTCTCTTCGATGAATGGTAATTGATGTTTGATCCATTATTAAATTAAAGGAATTAATATTTTTCACTTTTTAAGCAATTGTGCTACTGATGTGGGGCAAAGACATTTATTGGAGTTAGATCTCAGATCTGTCATAATCTCAATGAATGACAGGACAGGTTTGAAGAACTAAATTGCCTAATCCTGTTCCCACAGCACCTATTGCCACCATAGTCTGCAGATTTTTTTTTGTGTATCCGGAACTTGACCAGCAATAGTGCAACTGAAGCTCTCTTGATGATGAGCGTTAGGTGTGCACTTTAGAATACATTTAGTGTTCTTGCTATCCTTGGTGCTGCTCCCAAGTAGTGGCCAACATAGAGGAGTATTGATTCTTAGAATTGTTATGGCACAGAGGCTATTAGGTCTGTTGAATCAATGCCAGCTCTCTGTAGAGAAATCCAGTCAATCTCATTTCCCTGGCACTTTTCCTGTAGCCCTGCAAATTCCCTCGAGTATGCATTGTTTTCTTTCCCACCACCCTCATAGGCAGTAGGTTCTAGGGCATTACCACTCAGTGATACATTTCACACCTTCCTCATTGGACCAAGAACACGTTATTCAAATAAATGTGTTTTAGTAGTTATCCAAATTAACCCCCAAAGTATTATGCTGTTTTAACTCTTGAACTATTGCTCTATTGCCCAGCTGGACCAAGTAAATTAGGCAGACATATTAGAAGATCAGCTTTACTCAGGAAAAAAATGAACTTTATTGCACAATTCTTCCTTGCAGCAATTGTATACAATGGATACAGGGTAGTAGGTCACTTCTAAAGTTTCCAGCTTCACATGATAGCTGGCCTTATTATCATTAGAAATTGATGTTTCATGATATTGTACATGCAGGCTATCTGTGACAGTTAGTATGAATTATGAGACACTGAGAGAATATGAAACTGAATAGTGCCTTAAACAGTCAGCATTGCAAAATACTATGCCTTTGGTGACCATATTAATGATAATTATAATTTCAAAATGTTGATGACTTTATATTTCAGATGAGCCAGTTCCTGGGAATAAGACTGTTCACTCATATAATGTAGCTGTGCAAACAGAAGAATTCAAATCTCCAGGTAAAAAATTAATTTTCCTGATTGTCACTTATATTGTGCATAAACGAATAAATCAATTACTTGATTATCTATTCCATTCTTCTTTAGTACTATTTCAGCCCAAAAATGTAGTGTATGTCATCAACATTAATACATCTCACAATGAGAAGGTTAGGAAAAATTAAAACTTGTGAAAAATGACTGCAACTTGTTGCTCATATGGCAGCGGGTAACAAGATGTGTCTGTAACATTCTCAAGAGCCGAGACACTTCATTATGATATTTAAATAATCTAATGATCTTAATCAAACTCCCATAGAGCAGATGGAAGCTTGATGTTAGTTTAAATAAGGTCAGCTGAGTTGCCCGAGGCTCAGAAAATCTGGTAGCATAATGGAGATTAGAACTCCTACAGAGCACTTAACAGCCTGATTTTAATTTAACACCAGGCAACTGTGTTTCCCAGGGCTCAGGAAACCTAGATGGAGAATGAACTACTAGGTTAAGGTAGGTATCTTTTGCAGTATTGTTTGTCATCTAGAAGCAGGAATGCTTTCCACAATCCATCAGGTAAACCCTTTGTCAAGAGTGGCCTTTCCTTGCTGCTGCAATTATTCAACTTCCTCTCTCTATATTTCTGCAATCCCAGGCCTTCTGGATTGTGATCTTTCAACCTCTCACCTCATGCCCTGAAATCTTACCCTATTTGTTGCTGGTTGACCTGAACACCCCCATACACCATTAAATTTAATAATCTTCCAAGTGTCTGATTTACAGGTTATCCCAACAGAATACGCTACCTATCCCATTTCCATCTTCCTGTAAATAACCAACAGATTAGAAATTTGATATCCCTATCCTTTTTCTCCAAACTTTATTTTCGTATCCTAAAGAGCAATTGATGCTTTTTTCCTTATTTCATGGAATTTGGTGTTGCTACTTAGACAAAATTTGTTGCCCATTTCTAATTGTCCATAATTGATCCATAAGTTTTGTACTTTGAATTTGGCTAGGATAAGCATGATATGTTTCATTTTAGATATAATTCAAATGAACACTAGGGAGCTGTTTTCAAACAGAGTTTGTTTAAGAATATAGTTAACATGTATAGAAAGAAAATTAGCAATTTTTTTATCAATTACAAACAAAACAAAATGATCACAATAATATATAACCTCTAAAAAACTCTAAGATGTTCCAATCAAACCACCTCCATAGACAATCCCTTTTCACAGGTTTAACACAGCAAAGACTAATGCTCACATGACACTGGAATTGAGTCATTTGGATGAATGCTGTAGTTCTCTTGATATACTCAGAATAGTTTGAAGTCAGAACAACTTCCCAGGATATCAGAGAAACTCTAGTTAAGCAACAGCAGATTTCTACTTCAAGAACGCAAGAAGCCTTGCTTTTAGCTAATCAGTAGAATTTTCAAAACCCAGAGAGATAGAGAGAGAGAGACACTGATTTCAGTCTAATGTCCACTCTCTGCTAACACTAAAGAGCTCAAAACTGAAAATGTAAAAGCTCCAGTCACCTAATCTACCAACCAGTTTTCCTCCTAACAATACAGAGTCATAAAAGTTCCCAATGTCAAAATGAACAAATCCCGTTTAATTAGTAATAAAAGGACTCCTAGAGACTACCCCATGCCACAATGAAAAACACAAGCTGTGAGAGCTGCAGAGATCATGATGTTTAAAAAATGTTCTTGAAGGTACACTAACGTCACACTCCCAGCAACATTTTGGAAACTTTCTGTGAATAGTGATAATCTTGCCACACTTTCTTCAGTAAGTGGTTGCTCCACCACAAACATTAGGAGGACTAGGTCAGTATAAAGAAAAAAAACACTATTTTCCAAGACTGGCATTAAGAAAAAATTCCCATATGGATTATGAATCCATAGGAGTACTGAAGATTTGGCTTGTGCCTCTGTGCTGAAGGACAGTACAGTAAGAAGTCTGACAACATCAAGTTTAAGTCCAACCAATTTATTTGATAGTGAACTCACAAGCTTTCAGGGTTAAGAACATAGAACACTACAACACAAACAGGCCCTTCAGCCCACAAGTTACGCCGATCATATCCATACCTACCAGGCTGTAGAACTATCTGTAACTCCCAATCCCATTAAGTCCCACGTACTCATCCAGAAGTCTTTTAAAAGACCTCAGCGAGTTCACCTCTACCACCACCGATGGCAACCAATTCCACTCACTCACCACTCTCTGAGTGAAAAACTTACCCCTAACATCTCCTCTGTACCTGCTTCCCAGCACCTTAAACCTGTGTCCTCACGTAGCGACCATTTCAGCCCTGGGAAATAGCCTCCGAAAATCCATCCTATCTATACTTCTCAACATGTTATAACCTCTACCAGGTTGCCTCTCAACCTTCATCTCTCCAGAGAGAAGAGACGTAGTTCCCTCAACCTATCTTCATAAGGCAACATAAGGTTTGTCCTTTATAAGGCTTGTCCCTTTGTCAGATGAATGGAGAGTTCTGGCCTCAGACAGAGCATATAACAGCATAGACAGTTACAGATTACTGATTAGAACATGAATCTTTACAACTAACCTGCTATTCAAGTCTTAAAGATGCCAACAATGTGAGTGGAAAGGGCATTATGCACAGGTTAACAAGATGTGTATTGTTTCCAGGCAGTACAGTATGTGAGGTTTAGCAAACCAGGCAAGTCATGGGGGTTACAGATAGTGTGACATGAACCCAAGATCCTGGTTGAGACCGTCCTCTTGCATGCAGAACTTGGCTATCAGTCTTTGCTCAGCGACTACACTATGACAACGAATGAATGAACATCACTCGACAATCACCAGGCAAGACTGTTCCCTTCCTGTTGGCGAACATTCAGCCCCTGACCTTCAGGTAGGTGTTCTCCAAGGTGGCCTTCACAACACACGACAGCTCAGAGTTGCTCAGCAGAGACTGATAGCCAAGTTCCACATGCATGAGGACGGTCTTACCTGGGATATTGGGTTCATGTCACACTATCTTATGAGTTTACTATCAAATAAATTGATTGGACTTAAACCTGGTGTTGTCAGACTTCTTACTGTGTTTACCTCAGTCCAACGCTGGCATCGCCACATCACTGAAGGACAGCACCAGTGAGAAGACAGCATTACTGGGAAGAAGACTTTTTGGTGTGATCAAAGTGTGGACATCAACTTACTTTCACCCAAGTTAATAGGTTTTAGCAAAGCTCTGACAGTAGAATCCTCTATGGAATCAAGTATGTTGTTCTTCCTGTGATACAAGGTGCTGCATTAATGAGTTGAAGGAGATAAAGATATGAATGCTGCTCCTGCACTGCAATCAAATCTGACCCCTGAGAAAACTAATAGAGATTTCATATGCTTCAGTAGTAGATTCAAGTAATGTACCAACTTCTAAAATCTCGTCTTCCAAAGGAATAACTTTGTTCTCATAATCTTCTTCAACAAAGAACCAATCCAGATCCAGAAAACCATCTGTTGCAGTGCCTTTTGTGTCTGCATCCTTCTTTTGAAGCTTAACTTCAAAAAGAATTGGGAACTCTAAAATCTTACCGTGTGCACAGGGTATCATGCATGATCTCTCTGTGATGAAGAATGACTTCCTGCTGTTCTATGAATAAAACCTTAGCAACTGCTCTTTATTTATTGGTTCTACTCATGATTTTAGAAATTCCTCCATCTTCTAGTTGGCGTGCTGCCGGTTGTTTTTTCAAGAATGCCCTGTTATGTTCAGACATCGTAACTTAGTAATGATATGTTTTGATTGTGGAAATATGGAAGATCTCATCTTTCTGCTTGTTACTCCTGGTATGGTGATGATGATCCAACCCTAAACTTGAAGATTCATCGTACCTGGACCTTGCATTTTAATATCTGTGAATATCAGTACTGTATGGAGCCAATGTTGATGTTCAGCTGGTACTGTACTGCCAGCTCCAGTCTCAGTTGTAAGTGTTCGAGCTGTTAACTTCCACTTTAACTGACCAACAGTCTTTAAGATGACCATTTATTTCTCCTAGGAACTCTAATCTTGTACCTGTCATTATTTCCAATTTCTTGATATTCCATAAGTGTTAAACATAGAACATAGAACACTACAGCACAAACAGGCCCTTTGGCCCACAAATTGCACCAATCATATCCTTACTTACCAGGCCTATCTATAACTCTCAATTCTATTAAATCCCATGTACTCATCCAGAAGTCTCTTAAAAGAACCCCACCGAGTTCACCTCTACCACCACTGACAGCAGCTGATTCCACTCACTGACCACACTCTAAGTGAAAAACTTACCCCTGACATCTCCTCTGTACCTGCTTCCCAGCACCTTAAACCTGTGTCCTCTCGTAGTGACCATTTCAGCCCTGGGAAATAGCCTCCGAGAATCCACCCTATCTATATCTCTCAACATTTTATAAACCTTTATCAGGTTGCCTCTCAATCTTTGTCTCTACAAGAAGAAGAGTTCTAGCTCCCTCAACCTATCCTCATAAGGCATGCCTCCAAATCCAGGCAACATCCTTGTAAATCTCCTCTGCACCCTCTCAGTAGCTTCCACATCCTTCTTGTAGTAAGGCAACCAGAACTGCACACAGTACTCCAAGTGGGGTCTGACAAGGGGTTTTATAAAGTTGCAGCATTACCTTCCAACTCAGTCTCTCGATTAATGAAAGCTAGCACACCATACGCCTTCTTGACCACATCCTCCACCTATGAGGCTGATTTAAGAGTCCTATGCACATGGATCCCAAGATCCTTCTGCTCCTTAACATTGCTAAGAGTCCTACCCTTGATATTGTACTCCTTCATCCTATTGGACCTGCCAAAAGGACCACTACACATTTATCTGCATTGAAGTCCATCTGCCACTTCTCCGCCCAGTCTTGTATTCTATCTATATCTCGCTGCAACTTCTGACATCCCTCCAGACTATCCACAACACCACTGTTGTGTTTTAAAATCTCTAATCCCTTTTTTGCTTCTTGCTTATTCCAATGTTTTACCCCGGCGCCCTTATTTGCAAGATGGACAAAGGACAAACACAAGTAAAGGTTCAACAAGGTTATTGACAATAACACAATTAACCCTTAAATTACCCACATAAAACAAGAGAATATCCCAAAATCAGATACACTACCCGCAGAGATGGTTTGGGTCAAACTGCAGGCTCTATTCTCTGAGTCCCTCTGGTTAGTCGTCACAAAGGTGAGTCTCGATGCAGCTTCTTCTTCCTTCCTTCTCTGGTCAGTCTTCCGAATCGATTCTTCCGAGTCTTCCCCCATCTTCCCGAGTCTTCTGGAGTCTTCCCCAAGTCTGAAAATGTGTTCCTTTATCCCCTGCCTGCTTGCCTTTCCAGAAACTTCTCTGGCTTCCGGCCAATGAAGTCACAGGAGGGGATTCCAATACCTAGTAGGTTTCTTGATGTCTGCCTGACAGGACACCAGGATCTGCCCTCAGGTGTCCACTTCATGATGCTGCTTACATGTGACCTGTTGTCAGATTAAGCCAACTGCAGGAACTCTCGGTGACTGAAAGTCTGGCCCTATCTGGGCTTCTAACAATAGACTGATGTATTTCAATGGGGTGCAATGATCTCCTGCTAAGTACTAGTAGGGTGCAACAACTTTTGATAGGAGGTTGATGAGTCGGCCACAGACAGGTTTGTGAATTGTACAACTGTCCTGCCTGAGGTTTGACTGCTTCTAACAATAGGCTGATGTATTTCAATGGGGTGCAATGATCTCCTGCTAAGTACCAGTAGGGTGCAACGACCTTTGATAGGAGGCTGATGAGTCAGCCACAGACAGGTTTATGATTTGTACAACTGGCCTGCCTGAGGTTTGACTGCGTTTGATTTTTAATACATCCAATTCTTTAATTTAGGATATCCAATTTTATGAGCCATAAAACTAGGCCCTGTTTATGTAACACCACCAACCTTTGTGTCATTGGAAAACTTACTAACCCATCCCTCCACTTCCTTGTCCGGGTCATTTATGAAAATGACAAACAGCAAGGGTCCTAGAACAAATCCCTGGGGCACTCCACTGGTGACTGACCTCTATGCAGAAAAAGACCCATCCACAACCATTCTTTGCTTTCTGCAGGCTTGTCAGTTCTGGATCCACAAGGCAAAAGCTCCTTGAATCCCATGCCCTCTCACCTTTTCAAGAAGTCTTGCATGGGGAATCTTATCAAACGCCTTGCTGAAATCCATGTAAACCACATACACCGCTTTTCCTTTGTCAATGTGTTCAGTCATATTTTCAAAGAACTCAACGAGGCTCGGAAGGCCTTTATCTATTTGAGAATTGTGAATCCGGCGATATTGCAGGCATTTCTAGATTATCCAGATTTTAATGCCAAACTAGTGAAAGGTTGCCCCTAGAAAAATAAATGATTTGTTCTGGAAGTTCATGGTGATCAAAAACTCTACTATTGGATTTATTAATCCTGACAATTTAAAAGAAAGCAGCAAGTTCATTATTAAATGTTTATGAGAGCAGAACGAATTCTCTTTAGTAACTATTTTCTTCCTATTGAATTGATGTGAGAGACATAACTGATTTGCCATTCCTAAATGCTAACTTTATTATTTCAGATTATGCAACATTGAGGGAAGATAGAGTTAAGATGATTGATGCAAATGTGCAAACAATAAAAACAAGACTTCATACCATTGAATCAGGTAACATTTCATTATTTTTCTTTGTTTTCTTTTGTCTGCCATTCAATACTATGTAGAAATGTCACTGGAGATTTCAGCTTGAATTGGATATCAATAAAGGCAAAACTTGCATGATGCAGCTTATAATTTGTACTCTTTTCTTTATGCAACAGGAAGTCTTCCTCTATTTTTTATCTCTATTCAAGCTCTTCCAAGAATTCATTTCTTCTCTGCCCATTTCTACATATGCCCATCTTATTTGGTTCCTGGAAGAGAGGTTTTGTCTTTTTGTTTTCGAATTTTCACAATACACATATTTAGGGGACAGCAAATTACTATTAGAGATTCAATGGCATTAGATATAACATCCTTACTGATTACAGTCTGTGAATTAGGAAGTCTAAAATCCAGTCGCAGAGAGAGGAGCCAAGATCTTGACGACTAAGTTTAGAGATGTGTCTTGTTGGGATAATGTTGAAGGCTGAGCTGTAGTCAATAAATATGAGTCTGACATAAGTTATCGAGGTGTTCTAGGGTTGAGTGTAGGACCAGGGAAAAACTATCTGTTATTGACCTTTTGCAGTGATAGGCAAACTGTAGTGGATCAGGGCGATCACAGTTGATCTCTGCATGCCGTGACCAACCTTCAAAACACTTCATAAAATGGATGTTAGAGCCACAAATCAAGCATTGGTAAAATAACAACTGTGATATGGCATGCTTCACACAGTGGAGTTGACATTCCAGTGATATGCTTATTTCTGGAGTCTTGAACAATTAAGTGGATGGGAGTTAAAGTGGAAAGATTAGGAAGGATGAATTACTTAATCTGACAGTGAGAACCAAATAAAATTGTTCATTACTGTAAATTAAAACAAAGAGATAGACACTCATGTCTAACAAAAGAGAGATAATGCACATCCAAAGTTAGCTAGCTACACGAACACCAAGCAATTACGGCAAGGTCTACATGACATAACAAGTCACAAGGTGAAGATGAGTAGAATCATCTGCAACAATGCACACCCCCCCATGAATATATCGAATGCCCGTTTTGAGCAATAGATCAGCGAGAGGACATCATCTGCCCCAGAAGCCTTGGCGAACCAGTATCCAAGATCATCATCACATATTCCAGATCAGAGTTCTTGAAAGTTAACCCATGGAAAGTGACTGACCTGGAACATTCACATCTTGCATGTACCAGCCAATGGAGATATTTGCAGACATCTTTAACATCTCCTTACACCATTCTGAGGTCCCTATCTGCTTCAAGAAAATAACCATCATCCCTGTACCAAAGGAAAACCAGGCAGCATGCATTAATGACTATCGCCCTGTGGCTCTGACATCCATTTTATGAAGTGTTTCGAAGGTTGGTCACAGCATGCAGGGATCAACTGTGATCTCCCTGATCCACTACAGTTTGCCTATCACTGCAAAAGGTCAATAGCAGAGATTTTCCGGTTTCAGGACAAGCATGGCAGAAAATACCACCTATATGTTTCTTACCACCCAGGCTTGACTATCCAATGCTTTCCTGGCTGGCCTTACTTCTTTCACACTCTGTTAACTTTAATGCATCCAAAGTTCTATTGTCCATATCCTAACTGAAACCAATTACTATTCATTCATTTTTTCTGGGCTTTCTGATTTGCATGTGCTTTTGGTCTACCAAAGTCTCCATTTCAAATTTATTCTTCCATAGACTTCCTGCTCCCTATCTCTGTAAGCTCCTCTAATAACCGGGGATCGATGCTCTCCTCAAATTCTACCTCTTGTGCAAATTGATTTTAATCACTTCACTCATATCACTTCTGCCCCCTGGCCTATGGTTTGAAATTCTGTTCCAATGTTTTGCATCTTTCTACTTTTGTTTCCACCTTTATGATGCTCTTTATCTCTTTTACTTGTCTTTACCTGACTGCTAAACAGTACCATTTTGTACACTGTGCAGCTTTTGTGCACATTTATCAGCATTTTACATGGCCAGCGCAATCTCCATTGCTTGTTTAAAATTTATGTCGCCTTCTGCAACAATTTGCATTGAATAATGTTGTTGGGCATGCCACAGACTAACCTATCCTGTAACAAATCATTCAGGATCACTCCAAATTTATAATAATCCAATAATTGCTTCAGTTTAGCAATGTAAATCATGATCAAATCGCCTGAGGCTCTCACCCTCAAATTAAATTGAGTCTCTGCAGTATGACTGATGTTTGAGGTTGCAGTTGAGCCTTTACTAAATTTATGAGCTCACTAAATGATTTGGAATCAAAATTACTTGAGATTATGAGACTCTGAGTATGGATCTGACTTTCACAATCACTTGAGAGAATTGCTTTAAATTTTGCTGCCCCTATTTTGTTTGCTTGGCAATAACATCTGAAGAGTTCAATGTATTGCGTCCAGCCCTTCATGGAGACTGATTTGGGCAGCTCCATAAACAGGCATGGCATTATGATGCAATATCCTGGCCCCATTAATTGCAAGGCAGTCAACGATCTTTGCTTTGCTTATTTGTATGATTTCTGTGTTCAACTAATGCTAACCGTGTTGTTGATTCATTGGATGCTTCAGAAGAAAACTAATATTGTGAATTGCTAGTTTGACTTAAAGCTAGCCCATATTCCTTAAAGCTAACCTGAAGTTTTAAAGAGAAGTGTATTGTACCTGATACAGGTGCAGGCAGTTGTATAGGAAGTATATCTGATATAGATAACATAAGGAATAATACAACAGGAAAGAGAGCATGCTGTGCTGGAGACTTTGATGGAGGATATAGTTCTTCTGCTTTCCAAATCCTTAAGAAACCAGGAAGCCTTCTAGATATATGCTCAGCGAGTATTACAAGCAAATAAGAGATTATTGCCAACAATCTCTAGTACCTGAATGGAGTAAAGCCAGAAGTTCGCTGGCCTCACATAAATGGCCAAGTAACCTCAAATACCATCAACTGCACAACTATCTTCCTCTTTCTTCCAGCAGCTTGTTCTGCTCCAAATACCCACTGCTCACTCTTCCAGTTATGTATTTGAAGGGGAATGCTTATTGAAGTATTTAGTTGTTTGTTATTTAATTATGTGTGTCTGTTAACTGTTTTCTGTGCAGTTAGTCAAGCCTGTGGTACCTGAGAAAGAGAAACTAAACTTTAAAACAAAGCTGGAAGTGCATGGTGCAGATATTTAAAAGCAGTGTAAATAAATTCCAGTTTATAGGTAGAAAGTAGCGTCAACTCTGCATATCTCTGAGGCACAAAATACATCTAATGAGAGAAACTGTATTGTGCAAAAGCCTTGAAGACAGCAAAATATCCTCTTAGTTCCCATAGATTTTTGCAACTGATGTAGCCCTGATTGTGCCTGATACTTTGCCAATCCAGATCTCTGGCTTCATCAGGAATTCCTTTGGACGGGACACAGAGCTTGACTTGCCACACCAGGCAAGCCTTCCTGAAAGCCTTTCAAGTAACCTAATAAACTTGAATTATTTGGTTATTTTTTATATTAAGGAGTATGGAATTAGTTTTTTAACAGATTAACATTATAGGCAGTCGTCAAGGATTTCAATCACTCCACTGCCAAGTAACCCTTGTCACCAAATACAAGTTGGTTAGCCTCACTCAATCAGGAAACCTGAACTGTAATAATATCAAAATGTACAAGCTGCAAATATTGGATGTAGAGTACAACGGATGCAAATTAGAGCCATTGTATCAGTGATTGCAAAAGTCAGTTTCAAAGAAGTCGATTCATATATATTAATTTCCTAAACAGAACAAGATATTCAACTGCGCAAGGTTTCGTTGCGTGGTGTCAGTGCTCAAACCATACAATCAGGTAAAAGTTTTTTATTTTTCCTTTAGGATCTCACTGTTTTCTCCCAGCTCTTCTGCTGAGAGCGATAGGTCTTCAAAAGCTAGAAATTGCAATTGACAATATTCGCAGAAACATGCTTTATATATTCAAATCACATTTCTCTATATTTTTTCAGGAAGCTATTTAAAACAATAGCACCAACATTTATTTTCAATATATTTCAGATAAGAAATGTTTGTGTGAACATAATGTGTTCACAGTTACTGTAGTGCTTCTATTTGTTGAAATCTCCTCTTGATCTTTGTCCCTGAGACTTCAGCCTTAAACCATCACGATGCTATTTCTGGTATATCCAGCCGGAATTTTACCATCGCGCCCATGACAGCAATCAGAGCAGGCAAGAGGCAGAACGTGGCCAGGTCCATTGACCTTGGGCAGGATTTTACACTTTCAGGACAAGCTAGGCCATAAAATTCTGGCCATAATGTCTCTCATGAAGTCCCACTTTCTCTCCTAAATCAAACAGAGAATGGTCCAAAACTGGAAAATTTCTCCAATATTGCTTCCACAGTGTCTCACCATTACATTGTCAATCTCCTACTCTTCTCTTTGCTTTCACTTGATACACTCATCACTTTACCTCTTTCTTCTCCACCTCCTACCACAGCCTTTTGCTATAACTGTATTTTCTTAAAACTTGTTACATCGTTAGCTTTTATCAGTTCCATTGAAATATGGTCATCATCTTGAAACTCTGCCCAAAGTTTTCCTATTCCTGCAGAAATTGCTTTCTCAGGTGGGGAGTTTGACCATAGACTATAAAACCAAAAGACAAAGAACAGAAGTAGGTCATTTGGTCCATTTGATCTGTTCTACCATTCAAGGAGACTGATCTGATGTGATAATTTTCAATGATAATCTGCCTTATCCTCATTACTCCTAATTCCCTTCCTAATTAAAAATTTGTGTATCTGAACCTTAAACATACTTAACAACCCAGCGGGCAAGTCCTCTGCAGTAAAGAGTTCCATAGATTCTTCCATTTTGAGAAAAGAAATCCTCCTCACCTCTGTCTTAAATGGGTGACCCCTTATTCTGAGATTATGCACTCTGGCCCTAGATGTTCCCACAACCTCTTAGCACTACCGTAAGAAGCACCCTGAGAATTCTATTTGTCTCAATAAAGTTGCCTTTCATTTTTCTAAACTCCAATGAGTACAAACCTAACCTTTCATAAGAAAATCCCTCCATTCCCAGGATCAACTGAGTGAATTTTCTCTGGACTGCCTCCAACACCAGTATGTCTTTCCTTGGATAAGGAGATCAATTTTTTATTCCTTTCCGTTTGAAATAAAGGCCTACATTCCATTAGCCTTTCCTATTAGTTGCTGAATTTGCATGGTAGTTTCTTGTAATTAATGCATAAGGACCTCCAAATTCCTCTGTGCTGCAGCTTTCTGTAGTCTTTCTATTTTGATAATATTCAGCTCCTTTATTCTTCCTAACAGAGGACATAACTTTACATTTTCCTTCATTATATTCTATCTGCCAAATTTTTGCTCACCCCTTAACCTGTCTATATCCCTTTGTAGACTCTGTGTCTGTGTCATCCTCACCACTTGACTTCCCACCTATTTTTGTGTCATCTGCAAATTTGTCAATGGTACATTCATCCAAATCATTTATGGCCCAACACGGATCCCTGTGACATTACATAAGTTAAAGGCTGCCATCCCCAAAATGCTCCTCTTATCCCAAATCTGTCTTTTATTAGCTAGCCAATCCATGCTTCTTAGAAGCAGAGAATACAGGCAAAATGGATAGTAAGCCAATGAAGAAGCTATAAAGAATGTAGCATCATTCGCAAGATTTCTGACTTTTCTTTCAGGTGAAAACAAAATTGGTCAGAGTGATGCCCAAACACAGACAGAAAAGATGCAAGGATTGTGGCTGGATTCAGGTAAGTTTTATTTTAATTTCTGTGAAGATATGTTAGGCTTTAAATTGTAATATTTTGATAGTAATTTTGTGAAAGCAAAATTAGTGTTGTAGAGAAAGTGCAAGGAAATGGGTTAGCTGAGTCGCTCCTGTTAAAAGTTGGCATGGACATGCCAGTAAATAGCCTCCTGTGTTCTACTCATTCTAAATCTAAGATTCTTAATCTAGATGTGGCCCTTTTAGGGTAGTCCAATATTGTATCTTGCTAATTTTGGTATTTTTGTAATAGTTTGCATGCTTTTTTCCACCATTGTGGAGTGCTGTCCAGAGGATGTTCACAAGAATGATCCTTGGAATGAAGAGCTTGTTGTATGAAGAACAAATGAGAACTCTGGATCTATATTCGTTGGAGTTTAGAAGGGTGACGGGGCATCTGATTGAAAATTACAGGAGACTGCGATGCCTGGATAGAATGGACGTGGACAGGATGTTTCACTTGTAAAAAAAACGAGAGCCAGAGGCACAACCTTAGGATAAAAGGAGGTTCCTTTAAAACAGAGATGAGGAGAAATTTCTTCAGCCAGAGAGTGGTGAATTTGTGGGATTCTTTGCCGCAGAAGGCTGTGGAGGGCAAGTCATTGAATGTCTTTAAAACAGACACAGATAAGTTCTTGATTAATAAGGGAAACAGGGATTACGGGGGAAAAGCTGGAGAATGGGAATTAAAAAAAATCAGCCATGATTGAATGGTGGAGCAGATGTGATGGGCTGAATGGCCTAATTCTGCCCCTATGTATTATGGTCTTATGGTGTAGTTTGTTCTTCTGATTTTAAGCTGTTCATGCTTCTACCTGAAAAGAGTTACCCTGCATAATAGTGTTTGTTACATAATTTACCATATGTCATTCAGAAGCCATTCAGACAACTACTTTATCAAAGATATTTTGAAATTACAAACTCAGAAGTTGCTATAAAAATACACTGTAACAAATTTGCATTTTTGAAGTTGGCAGATAGTGAATATTGGTGTTCTGCAAGGGACATGTTAGGGCCATGGCTATTTACAATCCAGATTTATAACTTAAATGAAGGTACAAAGACTGATGTATCTAAGTTTAATATCAAACTAGGTGGAAAGGTAAACCGTGGGAAGGACAGAGATGCTGCAAAGATCATAAATAAGTCGACGTTATGATAGCAGTTTGATTATAATGTAAGGGAGTGTGAAATTATTCACTTTGATTATGAGTAAGTAAGTTGAATACTTTTTAAAAAGTGGGAAACTTGTATATGCTGATGTCCAAAGAGACTCAGATATGCTAGTACAAGAAAAACAGAAAGTTAGCAAATAGATGCAGCAAGCAAATAGGAAAGCAAGTAATATGTTGGACTTCATTGTGAGAAGATTGGAATACAAGAATGAATAAGTCTTTATCCAATTATGCAGGGTTTTGCTCAGAATGCATCTGGAATACTATGTGCAGTTTTGATGTCCACATTTAAGAAATGTGTTGAAGGCAGGTGAGTAAAGGTTTACTGAATTGGTGATCCCTGAAATAAGGAGGCTTTTCTATGGTTAAAAGCTGATTAGATTGCGCTTTTATTCTCTGATGTTCAGAAGAATGAGAATTGATCTTTTTGAAATCTGTAAAATTCTGAAGGGATTTGCTAGGATGAACACTTAAGATATTGCTTCTGCAGGTAGTGGAATCTAAAACATGTGGTCAGAACCTCCAAATAAGGGGAAGATCATTTAAGACGGAATAGCTTTAAACCCACAGCCCCTCCCAAACCCAAACGTTTCTTGGTGGTGTACCAGTTAACACTGCTGTCTTACAGCCCCAAGAATCTGTATTCAATTCTGGCTTTGGATGATTATGTGGAATTAGCACATTCTCCTGGTGTCAATGTGTGATTCATCTAGGTACTCCAGTTTCCTCCCACAGTCCAAAGATACGCAGGTTAAGTTGATTGGCTGTGCTAAATTGCCCCTTAGTATCCAAAGATGGGTGGATTAGCGGGATAAATATGTGGGGTTATGGGCATAGGGCAAGGGGTGGACATGGGTACAAAATGCTCTATCAGATAGTCAGTGCAGGCTTGATAGGCTGAATGGCTTCCTACTGCTCTGTAGAGACTCTATGATTCTATGTTACAATACCCTAGTGTCTTTCAGTGAGCATCCTTCAATCTGATTGTTGAGGAACCTGTTTCTTACCCTGCTCACAGATATCACAGATGCTCTGTAGAAGACACAACATTGAAATAGAATAGGTCTCCATTCAAAAGCCTACAAAATACTAATGGGCAGCTATCTGCATAATAAACTGCTGGTACATATTCACCACAAAGATAAACCGTTATGCTTTTCAATAGTCACTAGGGAGCAGCATGTACAAGGCCAAGAGGGAAGGAGCACCATGCACTATATTTTTCAACAAACAAGAAACATTTCTTGAATTGATTCCTGGAAATTAAGCGGGCAATACTGATGTGAAAGTAGAACAATTGCAAAATATTGACCATAATATTACTAGGTTCAGTGCAAGAGTAGAAAAGGAAAAGAAAGTTAAAATTATATATCCTGGACTAAAAAAATCAGAAATTTCTACAAAGGTGTCATTTAAGTGCTGGTTATAATTAAATTCCATTAGTGATGTCTGATCTTTCAACTGTTATTAGTAAATTTGCGGATGACACCAAAGTCGGAGGAGTGGTAGATAGTGAAGACGGGTGTTATAGTTTGCAGAGAGACTTGGACAAGTTGCAGAGCTGGGCTGAGAGGTGGCAAATGGAGTTTAATGTGGAGAAGTGTGAGGTAATTCACTTTGGCAGGAATAACAAATGTGTAGAGTATCGGGCTAATGGTAGGACTCTCAATAGTGTTGATGAACAGAGGGATCTTGGTGTATATGTTAATAGATCCCTGAAAGTTGGCAATCAAGTCGATAAGGTTGTTAAGAAGGCATACGGAGTCGTAGCTTTTATTGGTAGGGGGATTGAATTTCGGAGCCGCAACGTCATGTTGCAACTGTACAAAACTCTAGTGCGGCCGCACTTGGAGTATTGTGTGCAGTTCTGGTCCCCCACATTATAAGAAAGATGTGGAGGCATTGGAGAGGGTACAGAGGAGGTTTACCAGGATGTTGCCTGGTAGGGAGGGCAGATCTTATGAGGAGAGGCTGAGGGATTTGAGGTTGTTTTCGTTAGAAAGAAGGCGGCTAAGAGGAGACCTTATTGAAACATATAAGATGATTAGAGGTTTAGATAGGGTGGACAGTGATAGCCTTTTTCTAGGATGGAGAAAGCTAGCACGAGGGGACATAGCTTTAAATTAAGGGGTGGTAGTTATAGGACGGATGTCAGAGGTAGGTTCTTTACCCAGAGGGGGGTAAGGGTATGGAATGCCCTGCCTGCTGCAGTTGTAGATGCGCCAAGTTTGGTGGCGTTTAAGAGGTTAGTAGATAAGGTTATGGACGAAAAGGGAATGGTTTAGGTTAGAGGGTCATTGCTTTTTCCTAATTGGTCAGCGCAACATCGAAGGCCGAAGGGCCTGTTCTGCGCTGTAATGTTCTATGTTCTACGTTATAATTCAACCCTTTGAAACTCTTCCTAAAACCTACTTCAGCACATTATCTTTCTCCTGGCTTTCTAAAAGTCTGATAACCTAACTACGTATTCTGCTGTGCCTTCCCCAAATTACTTCACGTCTTGTCCATTGTCCAACTCCCCAAATTGCTCTGATATATTCCTTAATGAGTGGAGTGCCAAATCATTGTAATTTTTTTGTCCTTTTATGCTCCCGTCAATACTTATTTCTCATGTATACGTTAGCTTCATAGAATTTCTTTTGCATGTTCCATTACATCTTTTCACTGGAACAGTGTAATTGTAGAACTATTCCTGACTCAACTAGCACTGATAACATATAAAAGTGGACAATGTTTTAGTTGTCTCTTAATTAATTCCAGATGAGAAAATTGTTCCACAACGGCAAGAATCAACACCTGAAAACAACCAAGTGAATCTTCTAAAAATGTCTAAAGATGAATCCGGTATTACCATCTATATTACTCTATATATCATCTTTTAATGGTCAGTGTGATTACAAGATGCTTGTGAGTTTTTAATATTCCTGATCGATTGGATGATTATTCCTCCCTAACAGACAGTTACCCCATCTCACTCAAGAGTCTCTGGTTAGTAGTCCTTTCACACACCCTGACAAAAATGATCCCATCCCATATCCTACAATACACATGAGCAAATCTATGATGGTTCATTTATTATTTATTCTTTAAAAGGGGACTTATAACTTTAATTTCATAATGCAGAGACTGTGGCAAAGTGGTAATGTCACTGACACAATTTAGAGACACAGACTTATGCTCTGTGAACATGTTCAAATTTCAACATTGCAACTGGTGGAATTTAAATGCAATCAATAAAAAAAACTTGGATTAATAAACTAAATCTCAGTATTGGTGACCATGAAACTATCATCAATTTTTGTAAAAATTCACCTGGTTCACTATTGTCCTTTTAAGTAAGAAAATCTTCAATCCTGACCTGATCTGCCCTACATGTGACTCGAGATCCACAGCAATGTAGTTGACTTTAACTACTCTCTGAAGTGGTCTCGCAAGGCACACAGTTAAAATTGCAATTGGAATGAGTAACAACGGGGGGAAACAAGATGGGAGTTCGAGACTGAAACAGTACTGGGAGGAGGAAGACAAGAGAGAAAGTGTGATGGAGGCAGGGCTCATGGATGTGTTAGATGGGTGACCAGAGCGAAAGGTGAGATAAAGATAGGACTGGATGGGGAAAACATGAAGTAAAGATGAGATGGAGGCAAGACTAGGGATGGAAAAGGCTAGATAGAAAGGCCAGATGCAGAGACAACAAAAATTGGGATTCAAAGAACAAAATGGAAGAGCAAAAGTCTGTCTGGGGACTTTTGGAATGTCAGGGGAAAGGTGAAAGACTAGTGACACAAGAGTGGGGGAGTTTGAAAGACTACGTGGTGATTTTCCCAACATAATTTTAGTATCCATCAGATGGGAAAACTGGCCACCTTTGGCGAGCTGAGTTTCAGTTATTTACTTTTCTCTGTGCAATGCAAAGGCCATCAGACAATTCACGTCGGTGAGGGGAGGAGACGGGGAGGGCGAAGCCTAAAACTGCTTTAGACCAGCAGCAGAGTGCTCAAGGGGCCATCGTGCATGTGTTCTATCTCCCAATATACCAGGAGATCAATTGACATCTTTCACGTCCTCACCAATGGACATGGCCTTCCCTTCCCTCTATAGGAATGACTGCTATCTGCAGACATTGCCAGCCTCCTGATCGCGCCACCCAGATCTGCTGCATCCCAATTGTTCCCTCACACTGACCGCCACCCACAGAATCGGTGATACCAGCTGCCCCATCGCTCAGCCCCACCCCTGCCTACTCCCATCCCTGTGAGACCCCACACCCTCAGATCCCTTCCCTTGCCACTACTTAGTTCCCAGCAGGCACTGGCAACTGGGTGCTAGGCTGGCAATGCTGGGTCACAGGCTGGTACTGCCTTCCTGTCCCCAACCTCCCAGGGGGCTTAGGTCCCACCAGTGAGGCTATAACATCTACTCTCCATTGCTGAGGACCAGCTGCAATTCCCGTTGGTGTGGACCTTCGCAGGTGAGCCCAGAAAATCAAATTAGCCCAGACAGTGGTGTATAGAGCTCGCTAAACACATTTAAATGAGATGCTGAATATTTAAATCAGCTTCATGCCATTCTTCAGTGTAAAATTGCTTAAATCTAAAAAAATGGCCTGGGAGCATTGCAACCTGCTGGAGACTGGCCTTGAAGCTGTTCTGTACAGCCATCCACAGTAAAGAACTGCACAGATTCACTACCTTGTCTGTTTGGTGTCTGTACTAAGCACAGATTTCCTGTGATTTCTATCGCAACTGTAGAATTCCAGATCCCTTCCTGCTGAAGCCTCACTATCTCTCCCAAGTTCAGTTCAGATCAAAGTTAAAGTTCTCGATCAAATTATTGTTTCTATCTCGCTATCTCTGAGCATGTTGTCGCTCACTGACTGTGGAAATAGCAGCTAGGCCAAAGTTGGAAGTTTTGGGTACGACTTCACAACAGTAAGGCAAAATGGCAAAATTGCGTGCAAAGTAATAATTCAGAAATGCACCCTATTTCACGTTGGTCCCATTCTACCAGCTGCTTTTTCCAGGCGTGGACAATTTTGTGCCCAAGATGGATGAGATGTCAATTTGCATGCATTTCAATATAATTAACAAGTGCAGCGTGCAATCCCTGCTCACCTTCCTGGTCAGACTGCATCAGCGGGTGTGGTTGGAGGGAGGGAAGTGGGGAGGATGGAGGTTCTCAGCTGCAGCCATTGTACAGTGTAGAGTGTGAGGCTTGCATGGATGCAATGGTTTGGATGGAATCATGCTGGTCTTTGGTTCCAAAAGTCAGGGTTGGTGTTGGCTTGAAGCTCATGATGCACACATTCCCCCTGCCCACTGAATAACCCCAAGGGGTTGCATGTGATGGTGTCACAGTCACCCTGCCATCTGTCTCCTGGACAGGTTCTTTGGCTGACTGCTGACAATCACATCCCAGGCTTCACTAACAGAAACAAGCACCAGGACCTCTTCTGCACTATAAGATTCTGTGATTCTGAATTTTGGGATATCTTTGCATTTAGTATCAGTGGAGTTCTTAATTTGAGAAATCAGTTGAAAGCAAAATTGGACAGAATTCGTATCATTAAGAAAATTGAATATCCAACAAAGTTTCAATTTATATTTACATGTAGTATCTGACAACCTCTGACCTCCTCCCTCGCCAGGTCAGAGACTCCCATGAAGGATTGAGTGTACCATATTATATCTAATACTAGAGTCCACTACCACAGTTATTGTAATATCATGACATGGGGATGTCAGGCTGAAGACCCATTCTTAACTTCTTGTTTGTCCCAACTTTTGGTAACTCCTCTGTCCCAGGAAAAGGATAATTTTAGGACAGGTTTGGGGATAGTCAAAGCTGTAGTAAATATCAGCTACTGTGTCTGGTAGGTGTAACACCATTATCATTTCAGAAAAGGAAAAGATCCAATAGCTTGAAAGGGTTTGGAACTTTTCCAAACTGATCATGTTTCTATGAGAGATGAATGGCTTTGATGGAAGGTAAGTGATCTCCATCATTCCTTATAAGAATTCTCAATATTTTTGTGAAGAGGATAATCATCTAGGTGACAGTAACCACAGAAATATAAATCAACCTATCAGTGATCCGGGAAATGGTTCTGCACAAGAACTCTGCAGTAGTGTGCTACAATAAGACCCATGTCACCACCAGTGTTATCATGGAACACACTATCAGTATGCAAAAATAGCTTCTCAGTTCTTTTGATAGTGCAGGTTGAGATCTATTGTACAGTGAATTCAAATTTATCATTAATACCGTCGGTAGCTTTTTTCTCAATGTGAAGATATGCTGGTCTACATGTGACAGAGAATATTTGGAGACTTACCACTATACATTTCCAGATAGGTAAGGCAGACGCTGCCCACCTAGAGTGATAATGTTAGTCAGGCCCAGAGGTGCAAAACTGCAATTTACTTTGAACTCTCAACTATTTTTAATACTGTTTATGCCTCAGTCCAAAGCTTGACTTGTGGCAACAGCAGGTGATATAATTCAGTGACAATTGTCTTGATAAAGCAAAGATACCTGTTACATTGCTCATTGTGAAATTAATGGCAATGAAATGTTCCCTCAATGAGTGCTGAGAATATGGTCTTCAAATTATCTTCCTATGCCTCACTCTAGTTTCCCTGATGTGGTGTGGTTCCTTTCTGCTTCCACTAGTCCTCCAGCTCCAAAATAACCAAAAATACAAAAATTATCCAGAAGTGAAGCACAGCTTGAAGTGAGAAATTAGCAATTCAGCTGCAAGTTCTATATGATGGTTTTAAACACCTCTGATAATCGACCTTCAGGCTGATTACTTCTTAGCTGCTGGGCTATGCAAGTTTAGGAAGTGGTGAGTGAAGTGTCAGATCAGTCAAATATAAAAAAAGGCCTCCCAAGACTTTTAGATTCCTAATTTAAATAAAGTATGCTACATGTCAAATATAAAAAAAGGCCTTCCAAGACTTTTAGGATCCTAATTTAAATAAAGTATGCTATATGTCAAATGTTCCTAATATTACTTTCTCCAGCACATCCATATTATCCAATATGACTGACTGTGGTTTTCTAGTCATGTGCTTCCTGTCGAGTTTGTGAGAATATATTTGGCTTGTGTTAATGGATCTCCTGAAATGGGTTTTACTGTTTTCCAGAAAAAGTTGCTACTGTCTAAATTTGATCGTAATATAAGTATTTGAAGTGGGAAGTTCATGTATAAAATTTATCTCACTGTAACTACTTTCTCCAGGTGTTGCAGATGTAATCTTCTTTGAAAAGGAACAATGCCCTTGTAAGATGCCCAAAGTGAAAAAGGTAACACAGTTTAGTCGTATTTGAACATTATTTTAAGAATACTTAACTTTGACCCCATGACATTAATTTTGGAATTATTTCCAAATGTGTTTTATTTTTTCTTCAGGACAAATTAAAATGGACTTTAATTACTCCAAGTATTTCAGAAAATGGAAACAAGAAATTTAGGTAAATCATAAAACAGAATTTCATCTTGCTTTTTCCATGACAAAGTGGCAAATTTTCCTGTTTTGCCCATCATGCATAGTATCATGGGCAAGGGGTGGACCATGGAAAAGTCCATTACCCTCAGGTGGGATTTTCCAGTTTTGGGGCAAGCACAACTGGAAAATCTCATCCAGATAATACCATTCTGATATACAATATCATTAGCAACAATAATCTGTATTTATGTAGCACCCTTAATACCATGAAAGATTGCAAGACTACACAAACCTTGCAATCAGATAAAATGTTTCAAACCAATTCAATGAATTAAAACAGGTAAACCAAAAACTAGTTGAAGGAGTAGATTTAAAGGAGTGCTTTAAAGGAGGAGAGAAGCAGTGAAGTTTAGGGTGAGAATTCCAGAGCTTCAGACCTAGACTGTTAAACACTCAACCGTCATTGCTCAAGTAAAGTAAATGCAGTGTGCACGCAAGGCCAGAGATTGAAGAATATGGATGAGGATTGTATGGCTTGAGGAGTTTAAAGGGAAGTAAGTAAGAAGTCTTGGAGGAATCTAAATAGAAGATGCACATTTTTAAATTTAGATGTTGCTGATCCCGTTCAAATAAGCACAGGAGCAATACATAAATGGCACTTTAGTCGGAATCTCTACACAACAGGGATTTTGGAAGTTGACTAGAGAGCTGATGAGAGCCCCAAGTCACCTCTTTTCAAGAAGAGGGCTTTTCAAGAAGCCCTGCTGCACCTTGTCCTACTCAGATAAGTGACAGGCCCAACACTGAGCATTCCCTTGAGGTTTAGCATACTGGCAATGAAAGACTTGCATGCTGAGAGCTGATGGCCAGTCAGAGGTCAGCAGCTCTTCAAACTTTGAGGCAGTGGTTGCTACTAGTACAACAGCCACCTGAGGCCATAGATCAAGAATGACCCAGACAAATGCAACTTATATGGGTGGGTTGGAACGTAGTGGCCATGATATGGGGAAGAGAAATGATAGCAAAGGCAACTGTAGCTCTCAATAGACCAATCCCCACATCTGAATACCTCCATTGCAAGTATAACCTTCCTTAATTATAGAGACATAAATATGCACAGCTGTGTTCTAACCAAACCCCTGCACAATTTTAGCAAGGCTTCTTTATTTCTATACTCCAATCCTTTTGCAATAAAGGTCAACATGCAATTTGCTTCTTAATTCCTTGCTGTATCTGCATGCTACCTTTGGGGTCCTTGTAAAAACACATCCAAGTCTCTCTGAAATAAATATTTACAAATTTCATATCTTTTAAAAAGTATCTTGGTTTTCTATTTTTATGATTAAATTTTTTAAGTTCACATTTCCCCACGTTATACTCCATCTGCCATCTTATAGGCAACTTGGTTATATTGCTTTGCAGCTTCTGTGTGTCCTCCCAATAGTTTACCTTTCCATCTGGCTTTGTGTCATCAACAAACTGAAAAGCATTTGTTCATCTCAGTCATTAATATAGATTGTTAAAAAGCTGAAGACCCAGCATTGATCCTTGCAGCCCTCAGCTGTGCCCAAATTGAAAATGTCCTATTGATATAGGAAATGGGGTAGCTTGATCTTGGGTTTGGACATAACTCGGCACAACGTTGTGGTCCGAAGGGCCTCTACTGTGCTGTACTGTTCTATGTTCTATGTTCTATTCCAATTCTTTGATCCTGGCCATTGACTCATCGATTATACAAATGTGAATCCCAACTCCATGAGCTCTTGCCTATAAACCTTTGATGTGACACCTTACTAAATCATAAAATTCCAATACTGCAAAAGGACCCATTCAACTCATCAAGTCTATGCTGAGTCTCTGACAGAGTATCTTGCCAGGCTCTCTGCTCCTCCTCATCCATACATTTACCATGGCCAATCCATTTAACCTACACACCTTTGGACTGCGGGAAGAAACCAGAACACATGGAGGAAACCCATGCAGATACAGGGAAAATATGCAAACTCCACGGGTGGAATTTTCCCAAAAAATTCTACATTTCAAGATTGCATAAAACTTGGAGTAATTCACTGTTTTTTTCAGTGGGAGTTCAGAGAAGAATCTCCCACACTCTGTGCATTGCAGAGGCCATTAGCATGAATGTCATTAAATTTCAGGGGGAGGCGAGGCCTTTTCCCACTGGCGAGGCTAAAATCAGTGTGCTGAGCAGCCACTGCACGCACACCAATCTGTCAGTGCCCAGATTAGTGCATGCACAGTGACTCTGCACTTATGGCTTCCCAATTGTTGGCCAACCTGATTGCTGGCCGGCCCTGCAACCCCCACATGCTTTGCTGTCCGTGCCCCCGTCATCCCAGTAGCCTGATTGCTGGCCCCCGTACTATTCCCAGGTGCAGCCCCAACCTCTTTTCCTGCCCACTCCATGAATCCTGATACAGAGTGACAGTGGGACTGCTCATCACCACCAATCACTACATTAGCTCTATCCCAAAAGAATAAAGTGCCAATGCCAGGGGACACCTCCCCTCCATAGCCCAATCCTCTGGGGAACCCCAACTACCCCCCCCCCCACCTTCACTCTAGCCGGTTCGGGCTGCTAGTTCCCCCAAGTGGGCAGTGTTAGTCATCCTTTTTGAGGTGAACCACTCTGGTGTGGAGATGGGGGGGAGATATTGGCAGGCCCAGAGACTTCAGTCCCAGCTCCTCTAATCTCATTTAAATGAGATTAAAATGAACATATTCATGGTTTTTGTGTCTCCCCATTGATTTCCGGTGTGGAGCAGCCGATGGTGGAAATCGGGCACTGGGAGACACTAGTGCATGAAATGCATATGCAAGCTGGCTGATGTGGCAATCTCCTGCCTATTGTGCTAAAATATTAGCACAGCAGGATGGGAGAATCAAGGATCGCATGGTCATCCAAGGTCAGAATCAAACTCAGTTCCCTGATACTATGAGGCATCAGTGCTAACTACCGTACCATCCCATGGAAATCAAGGTATACTACTATCAGAATTTTATAGTTCAAAACCTAAGTCTGGTGGTAGGCATAAAATTCAATGCAGCTGCCCATGGCTAGCAGAATGTCTGTCAGCTCATTATATATGCATTAATGAGTCATAAGTCATATCTTGTGGCAGGGTTAGCTGGAATTTGTCCAGCCCACTGTTACCTCATTAGGTAACATTTCAGGCATCATAAAAGCTAGCACGGGGGGACACAGCTTTAAATTAAGGGGTATGAGTTATAGGACGGATATCAGAGGTAGGTTCTTTACTCAAAGAGTGATTAGGGAGTGGAATGCCCTGCCTGCAGCTGTTGTAGATGCGCCAAGTTTGGTGGCGTTTAAGAGGTTAATTGATAAGTATATGGAAGAGAAGGGAATGGTTTAGTTTGGAGGGGCATTGCTTTTTATTTTGGTCGGCACAACATCGAAGGCCGAAGGGCCTGTTCTGTGCTGTAATGTTCTATGTTCTATATGTTCTATATTTCAATGGTACCCACTTGCATCTTCATTTTCGGCAGTTCAGGATTTTTTATGGTGAGTGATGACCCCAAGAGCAGACAAAAGCTGTGAAATTCAGTAACAAATAACGAGAGACCTCTCCAGGCAGCCAAGGACAAGCAAGACCCCTGTGATGGGAGCCAGAGGTCAACTCATCTCATCACCCAGGCCTGGCAAGGGGTTGTCAGGAGCTGCAATCCACAAAAGAGGACCATGCCCCAATGCAGGAAAAGGATTAATGATTTCATCTTCTTTGCCAAATGTGACAATACTATGCCTTTAAGAAACTTATTTATGAAATGATTCTTGTGCAGGTTTTTTGTGTTCTACTTACCTGGTGCCACTTTGTCTATAACTGTTTATACCACAAAGCACAATTGATCCTAATTGCTGGAGTGTTTGTTTTAATCTGGACTAACATAGTTTGGCTATTTTAATGTTTAAGAGTGGGGTTCAATTTATTTGATTGATAGGCAAATCATGTGACTTGGCAGGGGTTAGCTCACTGAGAGAAACAAGCCCTGTTGTTGCTTGTGATTGTTAGAGAGAAGTATCTTTGTGTCTCTCTCTTTCTCTTTTTGGAGATTGGTGTATGGGATCTACCAAAAAATATGTCTCTTTCCTTTTAAGTTCTGCAGTTTGAAAATAGTTCTTTCTTTGGAGGCTGCTATATGGGAGTCAGAAAACAGGTGTCTTTCTGTATCTCTGTCCAGAGGTGTTAAAAAACTGGAAGCCTAGCATCCACATCAGCCTATATGTTTTATGCTAACTGATTCTGAAGAGGGATTTATGTTGGTGAGGATATTGTTTAAATTGGAACTATAGAGATAGCTAGCAGTTAGGAATTATATCTTGACAAGTTTTAAGTTTTTCAATTGATAAAATTTATGCTAATTTATTTTGTTATATTTTAACTTATACTTGCATTAATGTCAAAATCAAATAAGTTGGGCTCAAGGCTAACCTCATAATATACCTTGGAGTTTCTGATCTGTTCCCTAACATAGGGTAAGTCAATCTTCTCATTCTCAACTCACACATTCATAGGCCATCAGGATTACATTCCACATGAATCTCACACACTACCAACACAAGGAACATTATCACTGAATCTTTTATACATATTTTCCAACTCTAGTCAGATTCTGCATCAGTTGCATCCTCATCCTTTGCATTGGTTCATTCAAAACACACAGCAGGAAAACATGTTTTGCTATTTGCTTTGGTATATCTCCTGAGTCTGGTTTAAACAAGACTGGATTACCCACAAAATCAGGAAGAAATCCCAGAAGAAGTGGGGTATGCCAGATCTTAGACCATTCACCACCTTCGAAAAGTAGAATCCAGAGCTGGTTGGCAAGAGTAGAAGAGAGTATTCCTGCACAAAGGTAAGATTGGTGTCTGCTAACAAACCACTGAGGTTCCATTCAGTAGTTTTCACTCACTCATCAACTGTGAGTGCTATTTGATGTTGGTGACCCTAGCCAATTGTTCTATTTCTATTACAGCCACCTGCAAAAAAAGGCACAGGGATATAACCAGCCACCCCATCAGCTCAAGCTCTGCGACCACATCAAGTTATAATGCTTAAGACACATTAGATATAAAACTGTCACTGCATTCTTTGTTCTTTGTTCTATTCACCTTCAGCTTCCACTAGCGTAGAAACACACATCTCAGTGAGACCCAGTTTTAGAGAAGCTGGGGTCACCATCTGGTGATCACAACACAGCACGCAGAAGCAGTGACAGCCAAGGTCACCGGCACTCTGGATAGGCTCCTACTAAGTCCATGTCTGATAAGAAGCCTCTGAAATTAGCCCTTAGAAAGATATTGGAGCTGTAAAATCAAGCCGGGATCGTCAGAGGCTGTCATAGCTTAGAATGTCCATCCACATTCTATTTTGTATTTCTGACATCGATGTTCTAGTGCATTGAGATCAACCATGGAAGAATGACATCAACAATAAAGACCCTGATCCAGCAGTTTATGCTAGATATGCACTTGGATGCTTATATCATCACTTTAGCCATGAGTGAAGACCATCAGTAATTATGCAACAGACGTCAGGACCAGGACCAAGGAGGATGCACGTGCCCTAGAGCAGGAGACCCAGAGCAGACTGGGATCCTCCAGGCTCAGGCCTCAAAAGAGATACGCCAAAGTCTGCACAGACAATAAGACATAACAGTCACTTGATGCAGACAGTGCTAGAAAGGCCAGAATTTATCATCTGTTTTTTAAACTGAGTGGCTCGCTAGACTGTTTCTCAAATCAGTTAAGAATCAATCACATTGATGTCCGTCTAACATCACATGTGGGCCAGACATCTTAAGGATAGTAAGTTTCTAAAGAACATTAGTTAACTTAATGGATTTTTACAACAATTCAGTGGTTACAGTGACTTATTTTGTCATTTATTCATGAGATGTGGACATTACTGGGAGGTCCAATATTTATTGCCTATTTCTATTTGGAAGGTAGTGGTAAGGCACTAGAGTCTATATGGTGTCCACATAGTGGAGGTATTGTTAGGGAAGGAGTTCTTTCTGACCTATTTAAATTCCCTAACGGCCATTGTGAGATTTGAATATACAATTTGAAATTATTAGTCCAGGCTTCTGGATTTCTAGTCAGCAAGTGTTACCCTATAAATTATTTAAATTGAAAATTTGATAGCAATGAAAATGTAAGACAAAGTACAAAATTTATAAATTGAAATTAGTCATGGTTAATGCATCCGTGTCCTCGTCAAAATTTCCCTGACTTCCAATTTTGTTTCATAATTTGTTTGATCTTGATTTCTAGTGTGAAATCTCGCAGGATGTTGTGTTATAAATATTAGTATTGCATTTAAATCAATTCTCAAGATTTCTTAAATCCATTTTAGTTAGCGCCATATTTCTTAGCACTTAGAAATAGTTTATTTACAGCAACAAAAGTAAATATCAAAAATATATAAAGTAACATATTTTATTTTCTTAAATCCCCTGGCAAAAGTAATCTTTTCATTGTTTCTTTAAAGAATCATCCTACCAGGAAAAGGCCTATATGAATGTGCTGCAACTGGACTGAGATGGGTAGCAAATTCAAGTGCTACTATAAATTATGAATATTGCTCCTGGAATGAATATGTTTCTGATGTGCAAAGGAAATGTTGGATAATTGGAAGTCCGTTGTTCAATATCAGAGTTCAGGAAGGCAATGTTGCGGCTGTTCACCTTCCTCATTTCATTTGTGAGACAGGTACCTATAAGACAATAGAAGCTAATATTTTCATTATTGTGGGCAGAATCTTACTGTCTTTGAAGATTTCCTGGAGTTGAGATCAAAAGTGGATAACGACCATCTTGGTGATGATAGGTTATCCATAATCTTATTGGACATAGTCAGTTAGGAGACTACTTATAAAAATACTACACAAAAAAGACACAACTGACACCCAGTTGAAAAAAGAAAGAGCTTTCAGGCTTGTCATGTTGACAGAACAATTAGAAGAGTGGCATGCAATACATAAACACCCTCTGAGGAATTGCAGATTAATTAAAATAAATAATAATTTAAAATACAGCTGGTACGCTAACATTGTAGAAGTGGACCCCCTTCATAGAAGGATCTGTAACCCTCTGGGTGAAGGAAGACGATTTGTTTCCAAGTCAGGAAGGTGAGTGGCTTGATGGGAAACTTCCATGTGGTGGTGTAGTGTTCCCATATGTCTGTTCATTTTGTCCTTCTACATAGTGGATGTGGATTTGTTGCTGCCTAAGGAATCTTGGTAATTTTCTGCAGTGTATCTTGTAGACTGGACACTGTTGCCTCTGTTTATCAGCAGTGGAGGGAGTAAATGATTATGGGTGGTGTGCCAATCAAGCAAGTTGCTTTGTCCTGAATGGTGTCAGGTTTCTTCAGTGTTGTTGGAGCTGCACTCATCCATGCAAATGAAGAGCATACTATAACACTCTCACTTGTGTCTTGTCGATAGTAGAAGACTGTGAGGAGTCAAGAGATGAGTTACACACCACAGAATTTGTAACCTCAGCCACAGTAGCTCATAGCCACAGCTTTTATTTGGCTAGCCCAGTTCAGTTTCTGGTCAGTGGTGCCCCCCAGGATATTAGTGTTCTGCTAACTCTCCCTATTTGTGGTTTCTCTAGAAATTTTCCTGCCATTAATGAATAGTTGCTCCTGCTGACTTGCAGGATATCACCAAAGTATTGCCCAAAAATTGAGTTGACCATGCAGCTTCTGCTGCTCCTCCCCATTTCCACAATCCTCTGTGAAAGCTGCTTGCAGCCAAAATGTTCCTATGTTTAAAAGTTGCAAGATGACTTTTAAATCACATTCGAAATTACACTGTAAAACTTGCAGTCCACTTATGGTTACAAACCATGCAAATGTTGTAAAAGGAAGTGTCTTAGTTTGAAACGCTGGTTTATAGTTTGGATATTTGTTCGAATTAACGTGAGTCATGTTCAATTCAATGAGAAAACAGTCCAGTCTTTATGCAAACGATTAATAATGAATATTTATTAAAGTAAAAAGAAAAATACATGACATGAAAGACCATAGTATCCTATGACACTTCAATATGTGCATGATTAAACACACACCCTTTCTCTGAGATTATCTCTCATTCCCTGAACTCATTAGCTATCCCGTTTCCCAAACAACATCCAATTTTGTAACTCTGTAAGTGAAATCCAGTTAACAGTAACCACATAATACAGCTTAAATGAACAGATCTGGGATAGCATCTTCTGCTGATTCAGTTAGGATACAGAACTTTATAGTTAAGAGGAACTTCGGCAATTTGTCTTAGCTTTGAATCTTAAGTGAAAACTGACCTCTGTCTAGCTTTTCTGGCTATTAGTTAGAACTGCCTTTAGGGCTGTTAGATCTAAAACTTGCCTGCTTCACTCTGAGGGTGCTGATAATTATATCATTTAGTCTCTTTGATGTTTCATTCTGTGGGTTTGGCTGTCTGCATCTTTCAAATTCCTACTGATACCTTAATCATCTAGGTAAGCTGTTTCTATTAATAGGACAATTATCTCCTGATTTTGTCTAGATGCCTGTTAATCGTGTTACTGGGCAAATCACATCTTATCATGCCATTGGAATGCTGGCTACTGCTGTCGCTGGGCTGTTTTCTACCTGCTGTGACAAAATCACATCCTATTAAGTGTTTTTAATTCTTGTTACTGCTGTTGCCAACCAGATCCCAGGCACTATTATATTTTCATTAATCAATTCCACCATTTAATATCTTCTTTCTGACCATGTAACTGCATGTGCACTCAAATTATGATATTCATTCTGTGCCTGTACATTCCACTTTGAAATATTATAAGATTTGTAAGCATTGGTTTTACTTCCAATATTTGGATTTTTTTTGTCTGTGTTTGCCTCATTGAAAATTTGTATGCATGCTTTGACCACTATTTTCATGTTTATGAATGCAATTCATTCAAAAGTTTAAGATAATGTGAACAACACACTTGAAACAATAAAACATAATCTATATCATCATCTATGTGGTCAGATAATCAGTTGCTAAATTATAACTGGATTTGCTGTGTACAAATTGCTAATTTATTGACTTCAAATGTACGAAATGGTAGCAACATTGCAAAGTTCAATGTGAATCCAAGAAACATCAAAGTGTGGTGATGGCAAAGCTTTGTACCCTATCAGCAAAAACAGATTTTGCATAGAAGCAGAAGTTCCTGTATCCAAAAACTGTGATTTGGCCATAAGTTTCCTTGAGAAACAACAACAAGAACTGGAAATTACATGACCCAAAGGCAAGCTGGACCAAACTGAAAAATCTTTGAAAATATGCAGACATTTAAAAGCTTAAGTTGACCATCATGTACTAAATGAACAACATCAGACTGATAAACTTGTGGCTTTCCCATTGATATCCAGTATAGCATCAATCACAGGATCAGTTAATCAGGAAAATGAGTCCTCTGATTTCTGATACCTAAAGTTAGATAATCCTTCCCTAGTTTCCTATAAATTATGAGAACTAGCAACCTGCTGTTTTTTCAAAAACTATTTAAATATGTAAAAAATAAATCAATTATACATTTCAGACCATCATGCACTTTATATTTCAATCTTATGTGATTTAAATGTGACTGTTTATTGTCTAGCTGCTCATGTTAATATAAAGTGCATACATGGCAGCTATTGTTAAAATGTTACTGATAATTATTGTAAATCAAGTACTTTACACATTATTGATATATAAAGCTTTACAATATTTTTAGGTATGGGGGAACCAATGGAATCTGCTACATACAATGTTGCATGTCTCAGAAATAATATTTTTGTCCTGGAAACACCATCAGAAGTCTCTTTATCTCATACCATGCTAAGTGATCAGCCACTTTCTATTATGGGTGTCATTCTCTGTCATGTTTGCCATGTGGCTATTCACGCCATCGCAATAATATATCAAACACTCCGAGCTGATTCTTCAAACTTCCATGTATACATCCTCCCAAATGATGCTGCATTGATACAGGTATCTAAAACATTTTAATATGATTTTCTTTAATTGTACTGGAAGAATAAGAATGTTTGTAGCAATAAGTGAATTTTCTGTACAGTATAATATAAAATATTTAATGACTTTAAAGTTGAAAAATAGTTTGAAATCTCTTCAATAATTTATGTTTCAAAGTTAATTAAAGTGATGTAGATTTTGATGGCTGAGAGTGCAACACCCTATGTTGAACAGAATTATATAGACCAGAAAGGTCCTGGTTTGATTAAGTTAATTGGCCTCAACATGCATAACAGAAGTGAAATAAATCCAATGTTCTTACTTCCAATCATCATCCAGTGATTTTTGCTGCCAAATATAGAAGTTGAGAAAAATAAAAACTTGCATTTATATAGCACAGTTCGTGTCATCTAGACATCTTGAATCACTTTACAGTCAATAATGACTTCTTGTAGTGTAACTGATGTAGCGTAGTGTTACAATCCCAGTTAGTTAACTACTGGATGGGTAGTTCCCTGAATGGTACCCTGGCTCAGAAGATCATAACCTTTTTTTTCAGAAAACATGGAAGAACAGTGTCACAGAAATGCCAACTGATTTTTAATAACAGGAAAACATTTATTAAACATGAAGGCCATGATCTAATGACATCATCCCACTTGTTGATTGGCATGGCAAGGTGGTGAAATTGTGTTCACACCCATTTTCACACCGCACACGAAGTAACTGGCACTGTTTTGTCAGTGGGACTTCTTTGTCTAAGAAGTACCCCCACTGCTGCGACAGGTTGTGGAGCACACAGCAGAGCAGCACAATATGAGAGACTCTCAGGGGCTGTACTGGAGTGCTCCGCATCTTCAAGAGTCCAGTGGACTACTTAAAATGAACCGGTTGGCAGCATGGGTCTCATTATAATGAGTCTTTGCATCTGCTTCTGCCATCATGATCCAAAGTCTTAGCAGGTAGTGCTTGTCCCCTATGAGCCATCCCAGCAGCATGAAGACCCTATACATTCAGCGTGCTGACAATAGCGGCAAAGACTGCAGCCCAGGCTTTCTGCTGGGCCTGCTCCACATAGATATTAATGTACTACCCTGCCTGGATGAACATGCCTTCCACCATCTCACAGACACAGAGAGGTAGGTCCCTGCTGGTGGCCTGTAAGGACCCAGTTATGAAAAGGTTGAGGGACACCATAACCTTCAATGTCACCGAGAGTGTGTGTGTCCTTGTCCCATGAGGTGCCAGATCCATGACAATCTGACACAGGTGTTATATTGTCTTCTTACTAAGCTGAAGCCTGTGGCAGCACACAGAGTCCTGTTCATTAAAGGATATGTGTGCCCTGAACTGCCGGGGTCTCTGTCACTTCCGTGCCCTTGAGCCAATGGCACCTGCCTTCTGCCCCGACCAGGAACCTGCTGTTCTTCTGTTGCAACCTCTGGCAATGGGTTGGCCTTTCAATGCGTGGATGTCTCCATCTTCCTCTTCTTCCTCCTCCTCCACAGTAGCAGCCACAAGAATCACCACCATATTTATAAGCTCCATTCTAAAATCCATCTTTGCTCAGGGTCAGAGTAGAGAGAGATAATCCATTCTGTGACCTGCACACCCTCCCAGCAACTCATGTCCCTATGAATGTGATGATGGCAACCTGACCCATCCCCAGTCTCACTAGCTACTTTGATGGGTTGGCAACCATCACTGCACCCTCACCATGAGGGAGCAATGAAACCATACAGGTGACTGTGCATGGGTCTTCATTGGGAACCCTTGAAGCATAAGCATGGATGCACCCACTTGGACATCTAGTGCAGTGGCTCCCACAAATGGCTTGCAATTCATGCAAACAGTTTTGGCCAGAATTGTTTATTCTAAAACTTCCTGTATTGACTTTCTTTTTACATTTTTTAATTATAATCTTATAAGCTATACTATTCTAATATTTTCAGGAAGTTGATATGCAAGAAAAGGAAATAAAGTCACTGAAAATTCAAAGACCTGCACAAATAGTATCACTTAACTATGGCAAAAAGTATAAGATAACATCCTTTGCAGATGTAACTATAACACCAGCAGTAAGTAGAATTTCATTGTATGGAATTAATATTGCAATGTAAGATAGTACGCATTTGCTGTTAATTTGTTAACAGTACATTTTAAGTAATACCAATGGGCAAATGGAAGTCAATCCAGAAAAGTGTGAGGTAAGCAAGACAAAAGAATACACAATAAAAGTTAAGAGTATGGAATGTAGTTCACTGTACTTTAAAGTTTGATTTAATTTTGTTGTGTCTGCGGCTGACAAATCCCCAGGCCCAGATAGACTTCATCTGAAGGTCATGAAAGAAGTTACTAATGAGATAGCTAATGCTTTGATTTTAATTTTCCAAAATTCCCTTAATTTGGAGAAAGTTTCATTAGATTGGAAGGGAAGCAGAAAGCAGGAAGCCACAGACCAGTTATCCTAACATCCATCACTGGCAAAATGTTAGAAATAATTATTAAAGATTTTATAGCAGGGCACTTGGAAAAATTCAAGGCAATCAGGCAGAATCAATGTGATTTTGTTGAAATCGTGTTTAACCAGTTTATTGGAGCTCTTTGAGGAGTCACATATGCTGCAGACAAAGAAGAATTGATGGATGTACAGTATTTAGGTTTCCAGAAGATACTTAATAAGGTACAACATCATTCCCCCCATGTCTGCGTGGGTTTCTTCCAGATTCTCTGGTTTCTTCCCACAATCCAAAGATGTGTGATTTGGTGAATTGGCTTTGCTAAATTGACCCTTCGTGACAGAGAAATTAGCTGGATAAATATGCAGGGTTAAGGGAGATAGGGCCTGGGTGGGATTATTGTCAGTGGAGGCTCGATGGGCCAAATGACCTCCTTCTGTACTGTGGGGATTTAATGATCAAAAGTTATTTTGGAAAATAAAAGCTCATGATGTATGACTGGCATGGATTGAAAATTGGCTAGCTAACAAGAAACAGCTTTGGTTTAAATAGCTCTTTTTCTGGTGGCATGATGTGATGAATAGTATACCTAGAGGAATTGGTGGTAGGACCTCAACTTTTTACAATTTATATAATTTGCCCTTGGATGAAGGCTTGAAGGTATAGTTGCTAAATTTGGTGATGACATAAGGATAAGTAGGAAAGTAAATTGTGAAGGGGACGGAGTATATTGTGGGCAAATGTGAAATTGTTCATTTTGACAAGAAGATTAAAAAATAAGCTTTTAATCTAAATGGTGAGAAATTGCAGGCTCTGAAGGATCTGCGTGTTCTAGTTCATGAATTACAAAAAGCAAGAATATGGGTACATCAAATAATTGAGAAATCTGATAGAATGTTATTGCTTATTGACAAGTAAATTGATTACAGAATGTGATAAGTCCACATTGAGAATACTGTGTACAGCATTGGTCTTCTTATTTAAGGAATGATGTGAATATATTAGAAGCAGTTCAGGGGATGTTTATTTGACAGGAATATGTGTTGTCTTGTATGGAAAAGTTCGCAAGGTTAAATTTTTAAAGTTTAGAAGAGTAAAAGGTGACTTGGTCAACATCATTAAGATTTTGAGGGGTATTGACAAGGTGGATTTAGAGTGGATATTTCTCCTTGTCGGACTCTCTTTGGTACTTCTTCAAAAAAACTCAATCAAGTTAGTTGAACATGATTTTCACTTAATAAATCCATGCTAGCTATCCTTAATTAATAAACATTTGTCCACGTAACTGTTAATTTTGTTCTTATTATTGTTTCGAAAAGCTTATCCAGGTTAAACTGACTAGCCTACAGTTGCTGCTTTATTTGAACAAAGATGTAACATTTGTAATTCTCCAATCATCTGGTACCATTCCTACATTAAAGAAGATTGAAAGGTTATGGCCAGTGCTTCTGCAATTTCCTTTACTTCCCTTAATGTCCTCAGACAACACAGGGCAACACAATGACACAGTGGTTAGCACTCAGTGGTCAGCACAGTAGCTACCTCAGCCTTGAATGACTATCTATTGAGAGTTTGCACGTTCTCCCTGTGTCTATGGGATTTCCTCTGGATGCTATAGTTTCTTCCCACTGTATAGAGATGTGCAGGTTAGATGAATTGGCTATGCTAACTTGTCCCTTAGAGTCCAAGATGTGTAGATTAGGCAAATTAGTATGGCACAGAGACCACAGGAATGGGCTTGAGTGCGATACTTTTTTGGAGAGTCTGTGCAGACTCAATGGGCCAAATGGCCTCCTTCTGCACTGGAAGGATTCTGTGGTTCTATTGTCCTAGTGACTTATCAACTTCATGTACAACCAGTCTTTTAAATGCCTCCTTATCAACTTTCAATCCATCCAATGTCTCAAGTACTTCCTCCTTCACCATGACCTTAACACATCTTCCTGGTAAAGACAAATGTAAATATTTAATTTCTACCAAAACCATGTTCTCCACTTCCCTCTTTTTGATTCTAATCAGTCTCACCACCCCCTCCCCCGACTACCTTATTATATTTCTGATATTTATATGCCAATTGAAGACTCTTGGATTTCTTTCTATGTTAGTTGTCAGTATCTTCTTATGCTCTCATTAGTTTTTTTTTAAATTTCCTCTCTGAACTTACAATATATTGAGCTTGGTTCTCACTTATATTAACCATCATCAGAAATCCTTCAGAATGTCTGTTTCTTATAGATGGTTAAATGGAATGGAAACAAGATATATTGTTGGTTGGCTTATGAGTTCTATTGTGGACTTGCAAGCTCTCCAGCAACAATAGCTTTGGCTATGAGTCAGCAGAGAGAGTAACATTGAACAGTTTCCCTCATTTTCCATCTCTTTACAGTTCATTTAAGGGACCATTGTTGTTGAATGGAAGGCCTTGATACCAGTTTTGATGTTACATCATCACTTTGGTTGCAATGCACCATATGTTGATATTAATATGGCAAAACTTCAGAAATTCAAGATAGTTTTTGAAATATTTATTTAGCTCCTATTTGAATATAGCTGACATAGCTTTGAGTAAATATCAGTTGGGCAGTCTTGAGTCAGGCAGTTGGGCAATATGAGCCATCCTTCTCAAATGATGTGAGATTATCACAGCTTGTATATGGCACATCTGTGTCTTGGAAGATGGTCATATTTATTATTTTGACCTTCTACTTAATTTACCAGATTCTTCTAAGATAGTAATCATGTTTTCTAGCCTTGATATGACATCAACAAGTTATCCATTCTCAGCAGGATGGAGAATCACTACCTGATAGACTTTTGAATTTAATATCAGATTTAATATCAGGATTCTCAGAAACTTGAGTGCATGGTTTACCATAAACTCAGCCAGCACATAGGATTCAGTGAATATTTCATCAATGTCAGGGTTTTGGGTAGATAATTTTCAAGATATGGATGCAAGGGTCATTTTTCAACACTTAAGTTAAAAAGTGTTGGATCTGATTTGGATCTGATACATTTGATATGAACTGATAGGGAATTTTGGCCTTCCAGTTGTTCAGACTAGCTCCGTGCTCTCATAGACTTCTGTAAATACATAAACTGTTGGCTATAATTCTTCACTAGAGTGAACTTCATTAGATTGGGTTCAGCATACTGTAGTTCCATGACAAAAGCAGTTGTTGTTTTGCATTTGGTCTGCTGTTCATTGAAGTTAGAACATTTACATTAGTGCGATGGGCTATTACCACATAGAGGGTCGGAGTTGCTGGTGAAGGATGAGCCTATCAGTAGTAATTAGCAGCATTGCTGCAAAAAATATTGAGATTAGGGTCGATTCAATGAAACATTCCTGTTGACACCTGTTTTGACACGGAAGGCATGTGTAGTGAAGCCGCTATATAGTGATGTTGTTTGCTTATTGTCATGTAAGAGACAGATAATGTTTGTGAACTTAGTTGGCATTAATATATCTGTATAACTTTCCAAAGGGTGGTTCAGTTCATCAAGTTGAGATTCTGGTGAGATTGAAGAAAGGCACGTAAACAGGGATGCTTCGCTTTATACACTTTTGCTGTGGTTGGAATGCTGTGAAGGTACACTGGGACTCTGAAAGAACCTCTTTTGCAATTGGTGATAGATAATTAAGAAGTACTCTAGCCAGGATGAAAGCAGTGCCATAGTTGCTCTTGTTTAACTTTAAGATTGTGATCATCATGGGTTCTTTAAAGCCATTTAAAATTTCTTCATTCTGATAGATCTTCACAAATATAGCATGTGTCCCAAACATCAATATGTCTCCCCTGTATATTATCAACTTGACATCTATTACTGCACCCTGTTTTTGATTCTCCTTTCTCACTATTCCTTTTGCCATCCAAGCAACTCTGGCTTTGTTTTTCGCACTTTTCCCCCATTATGGGAATATAACTTAGCTGTACCCAAACCATCTTCTCTTTAAAGCCTATTTTTCTATTACAGTTTTTCCTGCCAATCTTTGATTCCGATTGATATGGACAGAGCCATTCTCACCCCACTGAAATCGGTTCTTACAAGTTAATTATCTTTACACTGGATGCTTCTTGTCCTTTTCTTTAGCTGACCTAAGGAAATAATGCTAAGATTTTTATACTACTGATAATTGTTTGATGATGGAAGAATGAAAAGCCATTCTTTACCGAAAACAGACGTATTCACAGAGTAAAACATTGCAAGTATATAGATCCCCTGACCCCATTCTTATTCAGCAAGTGTCTTTATGTATATGTGTTCAAGTAACCATCCAATCAGTACTCTTCTCCTACCTGCAGTTAATTTCAGTTGATACAATTAACAATGACCATTATACCCAATCTTTTTCCCAACTGCCACTTGATTGGTCTCATCCCTTAGACCAGATCCAACAACACCTCTTACCACATTGGGCAGTAACACAATGTTTGGGACTTTTCTGGCCCTTATTGCTGGCGGGATTTTCTGGTCTCACCGAAGTCAATTCCCATGGCAGGTCCTCTGGCAGTGGAGTGAACAAGCCTGCAAATTGCCATTGATTTTGGTAGGACCAAAAGATCCCACCCACGGCCAATAGCTCGCCACCTTTGCTGCAGAAAAACCCACTGCCAAAAGGGCTGGAAAATCCTGGCCAATGTGTTAGAAAACTTTACTGAACATACTTCAGAGATTCTTCGTCCTCTCTGCCCTTTACACTATTTCTTTTTCATTCTATATTAGAATAATTAAAATTCCCCCATTATAAGTTTCAAAATTTGTGTGTCTCCCTGTAATTTACTCAAGGTCATCCAAAACACTGCTATGTGTACATTAATTTCCAATTAGTTCTGTTTTCCTATCAACTTTGTATCCTAAGTGTTTCCCAGTCAAGCAATGATTTGATTTTAAGATTCTCACCTTTGTTTTCAAATCGCTGTGATGCCTCCTTGCTCCCTATCTCTGCAATCTTCTCCAGCTTACAACCGTCTGATCACTTCTGTCAATTCTGGTCACTTGAGGACCTGTAATTTTAATTGTTCTAACATTGATTCACATTTACTGTTGCCTATACCCTAACGTCTGGAACGCAGTCCCCTACCCAGAACCTCTCTGCCTCCCTACCTGGATTTCCATTTTTAAGGCACTCCTTAAAACCTACCATGTTATTCAAGCTTTTGATCACCTGACTGAAAATCTATTTTCTATCATAGCGCTCCCATTGTTCTTCCAGCCTGCTCCCACTGTGGTGCTGCTGTGCTTCCAGTCTGCTCCTACTATGTTTCCAGTGTTTTTGTGATTTACAATGCTCCTGTCACTACACTAAAGGCACTGTATAAATATGCATTGTTTTCACCATATGCTTTCCTTGTGTTGATATTGCTTCTAATTTATGAAGAAGTTAAAAAATGTAGTTAACTATTATTATCTACATAGTCAGGTTTTAATTTATTGAAGAATTCAGAACATTCAATGTTTCTATTCTATGGTATTTAATTTAAACTTTATCTCCCAGAAATAGTTGATTAAGTGAACATTGATTGTAATTATAAAATATCAAATTGGGTTTAGTTTTAGTGCTTTAATTAATCTAGTCTTATATGAAAATTAAATTAATGTTTTACCAATATACTCAGTTGAAGTGTCTCTTTATTCTGTGACAACATCCGAAATTTTTCCTTGCTGAGCTCTTGGATCCCAACAGATAACACTGTGTTCCCACTGTGCTTCCAATCTGCTCCCACTGTGATCCCATTGGCTCCCACGGTGCTTCTATTCTGCTCTCACTGTGCTCTCACTGTGCTTCCAGTCTGCTGTCACTGTGCTCTCTGTGCTCCCACTATATTCCTGCTGTGCTCTGATTGTGCTTCCACTGTGCTTCCAGAATGCTCTCACTATGCTCCCACTGTGCTCTCACTGTGATCCTACTGTCCTTCCAGTCTGCTCTCACTGTGATCCCACTGTGCTTCCAGTGTGCTCTCACTGTGCTCCCATTGTGCTTCCAGTCTGATCTCACTGTGCTCCCATTGTATTTTCAGTCTGCTCTCACTGTGCTCAGATTGTACTTCCAGTCTGCTGGCACTATGCTCTCACTGTGCTCCCACTGTTCTTCAGTCTGCTCCCATTGTGCTTCCAATTTGCTCTCACTGTGATCCCACTGTGCTGTTAGGCCTGCAATGCTCTCACTTTGCTCTTCAGTCACCCGTGCTCTCACTGACCCCTTGGGTCGCTACTGTTTTCACCATGTTTACCACTCCCATTGTACTCTTGCATCACTGCTGTCAGTAGCTTACTTTGCACCAAGTTCCATTTGCTCTTCCCTTCTGATTTGATGACCTGTATTGGCTCCTGATTTGGTAACTCCTCAATTTTCAATTGTCATCTTGATCTCAAGCTCCCACCCACACTCATGATCTCACTCTCCCTCTCTGTGTAACCTACTCTTGTCCTAAAATCCTTTTTTGTAAACCTTGAAGTGTCGAAGATTCTTCTTCCTTCTATTTTGGTATTGTGCCCCGGAATACTTCACTTAAAGTTGACTTCTCTTCACTCCTTGTCCAGCATTTTATGTTTGACGTATGATTTGCCTCTGTTCAATCAAGTAGCACATTATAGTCAAGCCTAGTACTATCCTCAGCTGACAGTTACAGAAATTGACTTCCAAATGGAAACCCTCGCCCTTATCTCACTTCCACACTGTCACAATTAACTCAATGAACCAAGGTCAGTTGTAGCTTCTGCTATCAAGTTATGATCAGCCTAACTCAATGCAAACTAAAGAACAAACCCTGGATTTTCATGACTTAGCATCCCACAGCTTTAGTAAAGATCCTAATTGATCTTATAACTTCTTAATATTTATTCAGTAACAAAGCTAAAAAGTGATTAATAATATTAATGAAATAGCAGTTTGGTCAGCTTGGATTTCCCAATGATCCTGGGGGAAGGTACAAGGCACAAGTCAGGAATTGATAGAATACTCTTCAATTGATTGAATGAGTGCAGCTCCAACACTCAAGAAGTTCAACACCATCCAGGAAAAGCAGCCAACTTGATTGGTACCCCTTCCACCATATTCATTCCTTTCACCACCAACAAACATTGGCAGCAATATGCACCAATTCACCAAGGCCCCTTAGATAGCACTTTCCAACTCCATGAATGCAACCATTTAGAAGGACAATGGTAGCAGATACATTGGAACACCAACTTCTGGAATTTTCCTCCAAGTCACTCACCATTTTGACTTGAAATATATTGCCGATCTTTTACTGGATTAAAATCCTGGAACTCCTGACCTAACAGCACTGTGGAGTATCTGCACCTTAGGGACTGCAGCATTTTAAGAAGGCAGCTCATGACCATTTTCTCAATGGCAATTAGGGATGGGCTGTAAATGTCGGCCAAGTCAGTGACACTCACATTTCATGAATGAATTTTTAAAAATATACTCCCTGCAAGATCAGCTGCTCGCAGGCATAACATTGCCTCTGTGATATAGAACATAGAACACTACAGCACAGAACAGGCCCTTCGGCCTTCGATGTTGCGCCGACCAATATAAAAAGCAATGCCCCTCCAAACTAAACCATTCCCTTCTCTTCCATATACTTATTAACTAACCTCTTAAACGCCACCAAACTTGGCGCATCTACAACTGCTGCAGGCAGGGCATTCCACTCCCGAACCACCCTTTGGGTAAAGAACCTACCTCTGATATCCGTCCTATAACTATCACCCCTTAATTTAAAGCTGTGTCCCCTCGTGCTAGCTTTCTCCATCCTAGGAAAAAGGCTATCACTGTCCACCCTATCTAAACCTCTAATCATCTTATATGTTTCGATTAGGTCCCCTCTTAGCCGCCTCCTTTCTAACGAAAACAACCTCAAATCCCTCAGCCTCTCTTCATAAGACCTGCCCTCCATACCAGGCAACATCCTGGTAAACCTCCTCTGTACCCTCTCCAATGCCTCCACATCTTTCTTATAATGCGGGACCAGAACTGCACACAATACTCCAAGTGCGGCCGCACTAGAGTTTTGTACAGTTGCAACATGACGTTGCGGCTCCAAAATTCAATCCCCCTACCAATAAAAGCTAAGACTCCATATGCCTTCTTAACAACCTTCTCGACTTGACTGCCTATGTATTGCAAATATGTATTGCAAAAACCAGTTTCCACTGCACATTATTCTTCTATGTATTACTGTTACTACTTATACCTAATGTAATATGATTAAAAATAATTTCCTGTCAACCCAATTTACCAAACTTCTTGTTAATGACAGGATATAAAATTCTGCTACTTCAGGTATAATCTAAGGCAACCATTCTATGAAGTGAACTGCAAGGATCTGAAGTACAATATTAAGCTGAGTTTGACAGAAAGGAACAAAATCAGTGTTTTATGGGAAATACTGCTAAGACCAGGTAAATTCTGTACTTGTTCTTTTGATATTACTTTGAATGTAAACAAAGAGGTATTTGTGTTGGTTAACGCATAAAGGGGAGTTAAACTGCACTGCCAATTTCGTGCTTTGGGTAAAAAAAATCCTGAAGTTGATACTTGTTTGTAAAAAGCATATATATGAATGGATCTCCCATATTACTAGCATATAATAAATATATTCTTAAGCAGAAAGGAAAGCATTGTTAAAGATAAACATCAAGTAGACCAACAAAATCAAAATTAAATACTAAACATTAAGGTAATTCAATGCTCCATTGTTGAAGATTAGCAGAATTAATTTCTGTGTCACACATAAATGAAAGGAATGATATGAAACTGACCAAAATCAACACTTTTTTAGAATAAAAGATTTTGATAGCAAAGACATGGAAAAGATGTTTCCACCTGCAAAGGTAACAATAATTAAAGGTCATCAATATAACCTGGTTACTAATAAACTAAGTAGGGAATTCAGAAAAAAAATGTCTTTACTTTGTGATGGTTAGAATGTGGAATTCATTACCACATTTTTTTATAAAGTTCCACACAAAAGATTGCTATTGAGCCTTTAAGCAATGGAAGGCTTTGGTGAGGCCACAACTGTAATATTGTGTGCTGTTCTGGTGACTATATTGCAGGAAGTACACAATTTCTCTATAGAGTGCAGTGAAGGTTTACAAGAATGTGCCTTGTCTAGGAAAGTGTCACTATGAAGAGAGATTGAATAGGTCGGGGTTATTTCCCTTGAAACAAAGAAGGCTGAGAGGTGACTTGATTGAGGTGTACAGAATTATGAAGGGAAAAGATAGAGTGAACAGGATAAAATTATTTCCCTTGGTGAAGATTTCTAGAATTCAAAATTTCTAGATTCAAAATAATTGGCAGTAAGTGTGGAGGGGAAATGAGGAAGAACTTTTTTATGCAAAGAGTTTTTGGATATCTGGAATTCACTGCCTGAGCTAGTGAAGGAGGCAGACACTCTGAATGCTTTTAAAAAGTACTTGGATCTGCACCTTAGGTTCTGTAGGCTACAAGGCTAGGGGCCAAGTGCGGGAAGGTGGGATTAGAAAGGGCACCGGGGTTGTGGGGGGGGGGGGGGGGGGGTCCTTGGGCTGGTACAGATAAGATGGGCTGAACAGCCTCCATTTTTACTGTGACTTTTCTATGATTCTATGGGAGTTCAAATTATAAAGTTGGCAGTCTGTATGATGGAGTGAATATGTGGTGAAAAGTTTATCTCAGGATCAAATAAGCAATAAGGTTGCATATGGTCTGATTCAAGCTCAGATGGTGACCAGGGAGAGGGATGAAGTTGAAACAAAATTGGAACAATAGATTCAGTACTTAACATCATAGATCATTGTGAAGTAATGATAAATAAGAAAATATAATTCCAAACTTGTTTTAGGCCACAGCATAAATTGGAGTGTCATTTTAAAATTCTACAATGGCATACAATTACCATGAGAATTCTATTCTATTTCTGTCACTAACACATAATGATCTTTATGTAATAGCAATATTGTGGAGGACCATAAGGCTGAGCTAAAGAATTAAAATACAGGAAAATTTGGACAAATTGGAATCCCTAAGCCTTGAAAGAAGCAATAATTGGAAAGCTTGTAGAAGTTTTCAGTGTCTAATTACAAAGTAGGCCAAGACCTAAATGGATAGTTTAAAATTGGCAAAAACACACAGTAGGGAAAAAATCTCTTCACAGGACTAGTGATCAGTAAGTTATCCAGTGGTGGAGGTAAAAACCTCAGATTCACCCTGGATACAGTTTTAAGATCTTGCAAGTAACTCAAAGCAAAGAACTAAGGTGAATCTTGGAATGACACATCATATACGTAAGAAGGGGAGGTGAGATGGGCATAGTTGTAGATCTCGGAGGAGGTTGACAAGCCTGCAATTTCCAGGTCACTTCAGTATCTGAAACATGGCTAATGAAAGAATGCAGCCTTCCTGCAACAGATAGCTTCATATGGTTTGGTAAAAACTTGCCCCCACGATTAATAAATGGCTACAGCTGTAGCTACAAGTCACACTGTAGAGAAAGAGCCTCTCGACAATGTGATTCCACAGTTGTGATTAGTTTTTAATGAATAAATTTTATAAGCTTTGAGTAGGTGTTTGCAACTTGCACCGTTTTTTCATTCTTTATGCTGCATCAGCAATCGATCCCGTAGGCCTAAAGAACTTCCTCTAACCTTGAGAATCCAACAGTCACTCTTAATTGAACAGTGATGCACTCAATCTCCATTAATTGGCCATCCCTTCAAAATACATGTAGACGCATTAGATTCATTTTATTTGGAAGCGAGACCTGAAATTGTCCCCCACATCAGAATTTGTATCCAGAACAAAAATCCAGACACTTGGATCAACCAGGGAGACTGTCAGGTGATTTTCTTTCAGTTCCTCTGGTCTTGGACAACTTTGAATTATCTATGAAAGAGTGTAAAAGAAATGACCACTCCAATAAAATCACAAAAACTAAAGTTTTTTTTCACTGAATAGTGATTTTTCTAACATTATTTATATTTATTGTGCGTTATTTATTTTACTCCATTCTTAAAGTTACAAAGCCAATGTGCAGAGTAGATAGGGCAAGCGGTTTATCCATCTCCATGCTTGCTGCAAAAAACAATTCAAATAGAATTCAATTCATGGTCCCCACAAGAGAAACGTTCAAGATACAAGCGGACAAGAAAAGGTATTGCATCTGATCTTGGGCTTGATCTGATGCTTGATTTTAGACAAAAGGCTGAGAAGGGATTTTTCTTCAGTTTTTTTAAATTATTGTACTTCTATTTACAGACATGTTTAAAAAGTTGAAGAAAGGTGTGGACTTTGTTCAAAGACACAAAAAAGAAATTGTTTGCTGTCTTAAAATGACTGAACCGATCTGGTCACATTTACGAGTCAAAAAGGTGATCAGCATTGATGAAGAACGTGAAGTTGCCTCTCACATTACAGAGACACAGCAAAAAAGAGCACTTATTCAACTAATAATGAATCGAGGAGAAGAAGCAGAAGAAGAACTGTACAATGCACTGCTAGAAAATGATCCTTACTTTGTGAATGACGTGGAATTTAATTATTCAGACAAATTATGCAACAACTGTATAAAACGATGGAGTTTAGTTTCTTTACAAGGAGATGGTGTACCTATAGAGCAGGAAAATAACAGGATCGCAAAAAAGTGGGTTACTCATTTGCTTTTTATAGTTAGTGGCATGATTGCAGGTTATCTGTTTAGCTACAACTTTCCATAGATAATTTATTTACAAAATTATATTACAGAATATGTTGAAAGTTTCTGCAGATCGGCTTTTGCATATCAAAGAAAAATATTGTCCTTCATTATAATTTTATCTCAACAGATTCCCAAGTTTCCTCTCCCCAGTCATAGGCTCTGTATTTATTGCTATGTAACATTTTAAAGTAGCTCTAACGATAGTGATCATTATTTATGTTTAATTCATACACAAATACCGGAAAATCATTTGCCTTTAATAGCTTTGTAATTTTTATTTCCCCCATTCTTTGACCAGTTATAAATATTCAATTTAAGATTTATTGTTTATGCTCTCAACCATAGTGATGTCTGTTCCATGACACTAAATATAAAACATTTACTAAGTACAGTAAATGTGCAGTAAAAATAAAAATCTCATTCAATTTTGAGTTACTTGGAATGTAAATAAAATTATCTGCCATGTTTTAACAAGTATCAAGATACATTTTAATTCCTTAGAAATAGATGAAGGAAGATAATGACAAGGTAGAAAAGTGGGAATAAGATCAACTTAAATCAGGTGAGTTTGTTATTTTATGCTGTTCCAACACTTCTGTTTCCTCTGTTAATCAGGAAAAAGGTCAAATCAAGTACTTAAAACAGCAAACATATAACATGGAAACACTGCTTCATGCATTTTCAGGTTTAATTTCACTCTATTTTAAACCAGAGAAATGCCCAAACTCTCAAGTACATCAGAGAGGGAAAGGGAATAGATCTGTGATGGATTTTTGAATTTACATTTGCACTCTTCCAGAATGTCCCGGAAGAGTAGTAAAAGAACAATGTTACTATCTGGTGCAGAAAATAGAATCATAGAATCATAGAAGTTTACAGCATGGAAACAGGCCATTAGGCCTAACTTGTTCACACCACCCTTTTTTCTTAAAACCCTTAAACTAATCCCAATTGCTTGCATTTGGCCCATATCCCTCTATACCTATTGTACCCATGTAACTATCTGAATGCGTTTTAAAAGATAAAATTGTACCCATCTCTACTACTACCTCTGGCAGCTTGTTCCAGATCTCACAACTCTTTGTATGAAAAAATTGCCCCCTAGACTCTTTTGTATCTCTTCCCTCTCATCTTAAATCTATGCCTTCTAGTCTTAGACCCCCCCCCCCCACCTTTAGGAAAAGATATTGGCTATCTAGCTGATCTGTGCCCCTCATTATTTTATAGACTCTATAAGGTCACTCCTTAACCTCCTATACTCCAGAGAAAAAAAGTCCCAGTCTATTCAGCCTCTCCTTATAACTCAATCTATCAAGTCCCGATAGCATCCTAGAAAATCTTTTCTGTACTCTTTCTATAATAGAGTGACCAGAATTGCACACAGTACTCCAAGTGTGGCCTTTCCAATGGCTTCTACAACTTCAGCAAGACGTCCCAACTCTTGTATTCAATATTCTAACCATTGAAACCAAGCCTGCCGAATGCCTTCTTCACTACTCTGTCCACCTGTGACTTCACTTTCAAGGAGCTATGAACATGTACCCCTAAATTTCTTTGTTCTGTAACTTTCCCCCAATGACCTACCATTAACTGAGTAAGTCCTGTCCTGGTTCAATCTACCAAAAAGCATGATATCGCATTTAGCTAAATTAAACTCTATCTGCCATTCATCAGCCCACTGGTCCAATTGATCAAGATCTCGCTGCAATTGGAGATAATCTTCCTCATTGTCCACCATGCCACCAAACTTGGTGTTGTCTGCAAACTTTCTAACCATGCCCCCTATATTCTCATCCAAATCATTAATATAAATGACAAATAACAGTGGGCCCAGCACTGATCCCAAAGGCACACTGCTGGTCACAGACCTCCAGTTTGGAAAACAACCACCCTTGAGCTTCTATCAAGAAGCCAGGTTTGTATCCATTTAGGTACCTCCCCCTTGTCACGGGATATTTAACTTTATGCAACAACCTACCATGTGGTTGCATACATTGCATTTAACAGTCATAACTTTCACCCAAAGTTGAACAAAAGCCCAGAAGTAAGCTGTAAGTTTTGTTTCAGCCCGTGTCAAACAACAGCAGACAGCGGGCACCTGTAGAAGTCCAAATAGTGCAGGTCTGGTTCAATTTCTATCTGCTTCTTGGCACAAAGTTTAATTTGTTGATCTACAAATATGGTTAAGTTCAGGTAGGGGAAATGAAATAAGTGAAATGTGTCTTACTTGCAACTAGACAAGTAATTGAAGATGAATAATTGCCTTTATTGATGTCAGGAAAGTACTATTGTAACTATGCTATTGCTGGACTTCCTGTGGCATTGTTAATTCACAGCTTTTTGAAGAGGAATGTTCTCATTATGCACAAAATGTATTTTTAAAACTTCATTAATTCATTAGACATGTTTGTTTATTCGAAACTTTCATTTGATATGACCTATAAATTAGGACATCCTATGCCCTCAAGATGATTGGCAGAATTTATAGTTCCTCAGCGACAAACTTGCCACTACTGTGTTTTGCCAAGAAGCTGCACAAGCTGGTCATTAATACTCAGATGCATATTCGCGCTTATCTGCACATGCATCAGAAACCACCACTGTTATTTTCAGTAGTCACAGTGCTGGTTGGATCTTAGCCTCATCCAGTTTCTGAGCTCTGCAGTCAGGTCTCGGCCTCCCCTCAGTTTCCAGAGATGGGGAGGCAGGGGGAATATTATGATCCACCCAGTAACAACTGCAATACGAGGTTAAAACTGCCAGGTCCCATGTTAAGGCCCAGATTAAGAGGAAGAAACCCTGGGATGAGAGACTCAGAAATGAATGAAAGCCTTTCCCATGCCATTCATTTCATTTCTCTCCATGAAAGGTCAGGGACCCTATTAGTATACATTAGCATCCACTTAGTGGCCACCACCCACTGTACCATCCCCGCACCATGGGATTTCACCACCAAACCACCTCCCCCCCCCCCCCCCCCCCCCCCCCCCCCCCCCCCCTCCACTGTGTGGTCATGTTTGTAGGGGTTAGAGCAAACTTTGACACATGGGGAACTGAACTGACAATTAGAACCTGCTGTGGGCATACAGTTTAGCGCAACCCCCCAGGGAAAGGGAGTTATGACTGGGCACTTCATTGACATGCCTGGGGACTATTGCTGGCACTCATGCCCAGTGGAGGTCTTCTGTTGGTGATGTATGGGATCGGGTGGAAAATCTCTGAAAGTGGGGTTTCCAAATCTGTGGGGGAGCTTCTTTTTATTTTCATTTGATTGGGGCACCTAATTGTTTAAAACTATGGAGGGAGAAAATAATCAGACAATTAGTGGATTGATCCCTTTCCCACTGGAGATGACACTTAGAAACAAGAATGAAAAATTCCATCCTTTGCAAAGTTTTCATTATTGGCTGCTTTCTGTGTTCCAGTGACCTTTGAATCTATTCCTTCGCCTGTCAGGCCTGTGGTGACCAATTCTGTATGTACAGATTTGAACTATATTTTTAGAGAGATCTTTTCTCTTTTCTTCCAGTGGTCTTTCTACTGTGCCTTGCACCACTGCCATACATTGTACTTGTATTCGGAGAGGCTGCAGTATAGTGGTGATATCATTGGACTAGTAATCTCAGGGACACATGCCTAGGGACACAGATTTGGATCCTACCATGCCAAGTGATAGAATTTAAAATTCTGTCAAGGTTATGTTAGAGCAATGCAAAACATTGGTTGGGCCACAGCTGTAGAACTCTGTGCAGTTCTGTCACCTCACTATAGAAGAATCTGATTGTGCTGAAGGGTGTACAAAAGAGATTCACCAGAATATTGCCTGGAATGTAGCATTTGAGCTATAAGGAGAGGCTGGCTAGGCTTGGATTGTTTTCTCTAGAACAAAGAAGGTGAGGAGGGACATGATTGAGGTGTCTGAGATTATGATATAACTAGGAAGAAGCTGTTTCTCTTGTTTGAGGGGTCAAGCATGAGGAGGTATAGTTTTAGAGTAAGAAGCAGGAGATTCAGGGGGATTTAATCTTTTTATCTCAGAGGGTGATGGGAATCTGTAATGATTGCCTGGGAAGGTAGAGGAGGCTACAAACCTTACAACGCTTAAAAAGTATCTGAATAAGCACTTGAAACATCATAACATTCAGGGATATAGAACAAATGCTGGAAAAGGGGATTGGCATCACTTTAGTTGGCAGTTATTGTTGGTGCAAGCTCGATAGGCCAAAGGGCTTTTTTTGCAGTGTTTCAAACTCTGTGGAAGATAAAGCTAGCCTTGGTAATGGTGTCCATGAAATCATTGTGGATTGTTGTGGATCAGGTTTACTAGTATCCTTTGGGGAAAGAAATCTGCCTTCCTTGTATCCAGCCAATGTGTGACTCTAGATCTAAATCAAGCAATGTGAATGATTCTGAAATAGCAAATAACTCAATTCAAGCACAATTCGGTGTGGGTAACAAGTGCTAACTTTGCCAGTGACACTAACAACCCATGTTTTGTTTTATGTATCTTACTGGGATCTGTACACTGTCCTAAGATCTGTTTCTGTACTCCCTCAAGTGTCATGCTGGAGCATATACTACTGCCACTGTCACATTACTCTCCTTTGGACCTCGACTTCTGCTCTGTGTGAAATCACTCATGTTGAATCTGCCCTGTTTTGCTTGGATGTGTATAATCGATGATTTTATATATTAGTCATAAGTAGGGTTATATTAACACTGCAATGAAGCTACTGTGAAAATCCCCTCGTCATCACACCCCAGTGCCTGTTGAGGTACACTGAGAGAGAATTTAGCACGGCCAATGCATCTAACCATCACATCTTTCAGACTGTGGAAAGAAACCAGAGCACCCGGAAGAAACCTACACAAGGGAACGTGCAAACTCCACATAGACAGTGACTTAAATTGGGAATTGAACCCAGGTCCCTGGCGCTGTGAGGCAGCAGTGCTATGCCATTGTGCTGCCCTTGTTTCCTTGTTCTTTCCTGGTCCTAACATAAGCCTCAAAAAGCCAAGGTATCTAATCCCATTGTGAAAGTAATTTTACTCCTTGTATAGGTCTATTTTAGGTGTCGTCACTTTAGCTTTGTGCATTTGTGATGTTTATGTAACTTCACTGTTCAGTCACAGAAATCAGCTAACCACATCAGATTTCTGCCCAGGGATGGGCAATAAATGCCGGCCTAGCCATCCACACCCACATCCCTTGAATGAATAAAATAACAAACTGCAGTGAAATGATGAATCTGGCTGCAAACTGACTCTGCTAACCACAACACAACCAAATTCCCCATCCCAGACACATTATAAAGCAGAGTAAGCACAATTTAACACTAGCCTTCACCCAAACTAAATTAGTTTATCAGATATTTTCTATTTTATTCTCCCAAATCAACTCAAAACTCTCATCACAGTGACCACAATTCTGTCTACTTTAGGATACAAATGGAAAAGGATGCTTGTTGCCCTAGGGGCAGGGTGCTGAATTGGGGGAACACTAACTATGGTCAGATTAGGCAGGAAGTTATGGAAACTGATTGGGAACGGTTGTTCGAGGATAAGTCCACGCTAGGCATGTGGGATTCTTTCAAGGGAATACTGAAAATGTTGCAAGATAGATATGTGCCGGCTAAGAGGAAGGATGGGAAAGGTAGAATTAGAGAGCCGTGGATTACTAGGGATATTGAGTACTTGGTTAGGAAGAAACGAGAGGCGTATGATAGGTGAAAGCAGCTGGGAATGGAGACAACGTTGGAGGAATATAGAGAGAGTAGGAGGGAGCTCAAACGGGGAGTTAGAAGGGGAAAAAGGGGGCATGAAATGATTTTGGCGGATAGGATTAAGGAAAATCCAAAGGCTTTTTACTCCTATGTTAGGAATAAAAGTGTGGTTAGAGGAAAAATTGGACCTCTTAGGGACAGAGGAGGGGAACTGTGCTTAGAGCCCGAGGGAATGGGGGAGATCCTGAATGAATACTTTGCGTCGGTATTCACGAAGGAGAGGGGCTTGTTGACAGCTCCTGTCTCTGAGGGAGCTGTGGACCAGTTGAGGGAAATATCCATACCGAGGGAAGAAGTGTTAGAGCTTCTAGGTAGCATTAAAACTGATAAATCTCCGGGGCCTGATGGCATTTATCCCAGGCTGCTTAGGGAAGCGCGAGGTGAAATTGCTGGGCCTCTGACGTAAATCTTTGTCTCTTCTTTGGACACAGGTGAGGTCCCAGCAGACTGGAGAATAGCTAATGTTGTACCGTTGTTTAAAAAGGGTAGTAGGGATAACCCTGGAAATTATAGGTCAGTGAGTTTGACGTCAGTGGTAGGGAAGCTGTTGAAGGGGATTCTTAGAGATAGGATGTATAGGCACTTAGAGCGTTGCAATCTGACTAGGGATACGAAGCATGGCTTTGTTAAGGGGAGGTCATGCCTTACGAATCTGGTAGAATTTTTTGAGGAGGTGACGAAAATGGTGGACGAAGGGCGAGCTGTTGATGTCTTCTATATGGATTTCAGTAAGGCATTTGACAAAGTCCCTCATGGGAGGTTAGTTGAGAAGGTCAAGGCTCATGGGATGCAAGGACAGGTAGCTAGATGGATAAGTAACTGGCTTAGTAATAGGAGACAGAGAGTAATAGTGGAAGGGTGTTTTTCTAGCTGGAGGACGGTCACTAGTGGTGTGCCGCAGGGCTCGTTACTGGGACCTCTTCTATTTGTAATATATATAAATGGCTTGGAAGAGAGAGTAAGTAGAGTGATCAGCAAATTTGCAGATGATACAAAGATGGCTGGACTTGCAGATAGTGAGGAGCATTGTCAAGCGATGCAGCAGGACATAGATAGGCTGGTAGCTTGGGCAGATAGATAGCAGATGGAATTCAATCTTGATAAATGCAAGGTGATGCATTTTGGGAAAAAGAATGTACGGGGGAGGTATATGATAAAGAGTAGACCTATTAAGAGTATAGAAATGCAGAGGGACCTGGGGGTGCAGGTGCACAACTCTCTGAAGGTGGCAGAGCAGATGGAGAAGGTTTGAAGAAAGCAAATGGTATACGAGGCTTTATAGAACATAGAACATTACAGCACAGAACAGGCCCTTCGGCCTTCAATGTTGCGCCGACCAATATAAAAAGCAATGCCCCTCCAAACTAAACCATTCCCTTCTCTTCCATATACTTATCAACTAACCCTTAAACGCCACCAAACTTGGTGCATCTACAACTGCTGCAGGCAGGGCATTCCACTCCCGAACCACCCTTTGGGTAAAGAACCTACCTCTGATATCCGTCCTATAACTATCACCCCTTAAATTAAAGCTGTGTCCCCTCGTGCTAGCTTTCTCCATCCTAGGAAAAAGGCTATCACTGTCCACCCTATCTAAACCTCTAATCATCTTATATGTTTCGATAAGGTCCCCTCTTAGCCGCCTCCTTATAGGAAGGGGTATAGAGTACAAGAGTTGGCCTTTAATGTTGCACTTGTATAAAACATTGGATAAACCTCATTTGGAATACTGCGTCCAGTTCTGGTCGCCTTACTACAGGAAGGACGTGGAGACTCTGGAGAGAGTGCAGAGGAGGTTTACCAGGATGCTGCCTGATATGGAAGGTCTGAGTCACAAGGAGAGGTTAGGCAAATTGGGGTTGTTTTCCTTAGAAAGACATAAACTTAGAGGAGATCTAATAGAGGTGTACAAGATTCTGAAGGGTATAGATAGAGTAAACAGGGTTAAGCTCTTTCCTGGGATGGACTTGAATAGCATGAGGGGTCACGGGCTTAGGGTGAAGGGGGTAAGGTATAATTTGGATGCTAGAGGGAGTTTTTTCAAGCAGAGGGTGGTGGGGGTATGGAATGCACTGCCAAGTGGTGGAGGCAGGCACTCTGGAGTTATTTAAGAAATACTTAGATGGGCACATGAACAGAATGGGAATGGAGGGGTATAGAAAACTGATTTAAAATAGGGATCATGAGCCTTGGGACTCCCTGGGAAGTGTGTAAATAGATGATGATATTGTTTTTATCCTACAGGTGCTTTGGTCCACCTTGTTGTCTAACAAGGGGCATACACGCGATGGGTCGTGAGAGGGCTGCTCTTGGATTTTTTTTGAGAGTATCCTAGTTCTTCACGTCGTTAGTGTACACTTGACCTGGACCATTTGATGGGCAACACGACAGCTCAGTGACTATCGCTATGCTGTGCAGATACATGGATTTGGGCCCATGTCTGTGGGAGTTTGCGCATTCTCCCCGTGCTTGCGTGGGTTTTCTCCGGGTGCTCTGGTTTCCTCCCACAGCCCAAAGATGTGCTCTTAGGCTAATTGGCAAAACAAATTCTCCCTAAATTGTCTCAAATTTGGTTTTTAATCCATAGATCTATTAACATAGACAGGGATCACGGAGTAGAGGTGGGAACATCGGGGTGGCGGCACAGGCTCGTTGGGCCGAAGGGCCTGTTTCCCATGCTGTTTTCTTCTTTGTCCTTCATCACATTTCAAAAATCTTGCGTATGCGCAGCTTACTGGTATCAGATACTACATTTCTCAGAAGGCGCTACTGGCCGGATGTGGTCGTTGCTAAGGTGCAACGGCGGATAAGTTGCTAAGGCGGATGTGGCGGTTGTTAAGATACTGTTCGGTCGCTACCATGTCTTCTGGCGGTGAGGTCCAACTGCTGTCGTTGGATTTTGAAGTGTTCGGTAAGGTGCAGGGAGTTTTCTTCCGTAAACATACGCAGAAAGAGGCTAAGAGGCTGGGCCTGTCAGGCTGGGTGGAGAACACGTCGCAGGGGACGGTGCGGGGCCAGTTGCAGGGAGTCGACGCCCAGGTCCAGACCATGCAGGCCTGGCTCCGTCACACCGGCAGTCCCAAGTCCAAGATCGAGCGGGCCGAGTTCAAAAATCAGAAGCGAATCCATAGCCGGGAATACTCAGATTTCCAGGTTATCAGATAAACGGCAGCGACGGCGGCGGGACTGAACCACTGGTGGCGGCTCCGGTTTGTTTCCTAGAGGCAAGGTGAACGTTTTCCCGGCTCCCTTATCCCGCTCTGATTGCCGGGCTTTAGAATGGAAACAGGTAGCCGGCGTCATGCTGTACATTAAGCTTCTCTCCAGAGTTTGTTTATGATGTTGAAGATCTCACGTTGTGGTTGTTTGTGACTTCGCTGCAGGTCCTAATTTCTGTTCAGTCTTTTGTGTTTTAACGCTCTTCTGCAGTGTTGCGTTAGTGGATCCAGGCTGCCTTCCGGCACAAATCCTTCAACGAATCAACAAGCTGAAGGATTCTTCATTTCTACTAAAGAGGCGAGCTTCATCCAAACGGACTTCTATTTATTGCCAGATTTGTTATTTGAATAGCATATTACTGTAGATTAAATAGTGTGTTTTGTTTTATTCCAAATGGCAACCACGCTTGAGTTTCATTACTTTCGCGTTAAAAGTCTCAACTCCGATATGTGTTAATAAGATAATTATCTAAAATTGTCCCAAGGTTGGAGTACCAATTTCGCTTAGTTGGAAATTACTTTTTTAAGTGTGTTGCAAAGCTGATATTGGCATAATGCATTTCATGCAAGTCGGAGTGTTAATATTCAGTGTTCGTACAATAAATCTGAATATCGCATCTTTGGAAATGCCACTCTCCGGATTAAGTGTTAAATAACATCAGTCTTGCACTTTAGATGGATGTCAAGACATCTCATTCGCACTAAATGAATACGACTAAGGAGTTCTATTGCGAGATCTTAACATTATCCTTCGTTATCTTCTTGTTCGTCCACTTTCTGTTAGTGACAAATGACTGCAGAAAAACTGCCATATTTTTTCACATGGCACAGACACTTCAAAATAATTCATTGTATGTGAAGTGGTTTCCTTTCAGTTATTTAAGTCATGTTCCAAATCAGATATTTACTTGGATATGTTGCAATTAAAGTGCCATTATTTTGAAAAGTTTAGTTTTGTTGAACAGTGTAACAAAATTGATTAAGATTAACATTTTTGAAATGAAATGATTCTGCATTAAACGTTGAAACAATATTTCTGTGCCCTAGTCATTTGTGTGTCCATAAAATCTTTACCTATTCCAATTAGCTTGGATCATGTAGAACAAGCCCAAGACAGGAGGTGAGAGCCATCTTGTCAGCTTGGACTGGGAATGTGTCAACTTGACACTCTGAATTGGACTTGATTTGATTGAATTGGAATAAAAACGGTGCAGAAAGAGGCAATCCAGCCTATCAAATTTGCACTGATTATCCAAAAGAGCATTCCATCTGCACATCTTTGCCAGAGCATATGGAAGAAACTGATGCTGACATATGGAAAATATACAAACTCCAACACAGACAGTCAGCAAGGCCAAGCTAACCACTGTGCCATGTATCTGAGGCAAATGTTCTACTTTTTCACAGAGTATGAATGTTGCTAATTAGGCTAACATTTAATGTCTCCTTTATATGCCCTGGAGAACGTGGTGGTGAACTGTCTTCTTGGGCTGCAGCCCATGTGGTGTGTGAACACTCATGGTGCTATTGAGGGAGTTCCAGGATTTTGACCCAGCAGTGGTGAAGGAATGACAATATATTCCTAAGTCAGGATGGTGAATGCCTTGGAAGGGAACGTCCAGATAATGGTACTCCCATGCAGCTGCTGCCCTTATTCTTATAGTTGCTTACTGTATTGTAACAGTATTGCTTACTCTCCGGAGCAGAGTTTTTGGAGAGTGGCTGGAGAGAATCCTGACTTGCAATTTCTGTCTTGTACTTTATTTGGTAGAGTGTTTATTTCGGCGCTCCGTAGCGGGAGATAGGCGCGGGGGGCTGCAGGCAAGGAAGCGCGGGAGTATAAAAGGAAGGCCAAGGTAAGACAGCGGGCAGCGTTGGGAGTGGGCAGTGGAGTGAGACGGGAATTAGAGTGAGAATAACAAGGGCTTAAGCTCACTGGGCTTGGGCGAGCGCAGGCTTGGACACGGTGAGTAACTTGATTCCTACCTAATCACCTTTAAAGGGGTATACAAAATGCCACGATACTTGGCCAAACGCGTCCACTGTGTACGCTGCCATATGTGGACCTTCTTGGAGGCATCACGTCTCCCGAAGCCCCACATATGCGCAAAATGTTTAGAACTGCAACGTTTACGAGCAAAGTTGAGACAGCTGGAGCTGCGCTTGGAGGACGGGTGTCTAGTGAGGGAAAATGAGGATACAATGAATAGGGAAGGCAGACCTGCGGGGACCCCAGGATCTAGTAGTAGGGATGGGCTGGGTACAGTTACAAGGAACAAGAATAAAAATCAAGGCACAAAGGCCATCTCTAAGGAGGATTCCCAGAAAACCAAGGGAGGGGTAAAAGCTGTGATGGAGAGGGCAGGTGAGGGGAAACACAATGCCACAGAGACCAGCAGGAAAGTAGGAAGTGAGATATTGGTGGGGGATGGGATGGTTAAAGGGATCGATAGGCGTTTCTATGGGCAAAAGAGAGACTCCAGGATGGTAGTCTGCCTCCCTGGAGCAGGGGTCCAGGATGTTTCAGAGAGGGTAGAGGGAATTTTGAAGGGAGAAGGGTCTAAGGCAAATGTAATAGTTCACATAGGACAGAAAGATGTAGGAAGAAAGCCCAGGGGGGACATACGTAGGCATTTTAGGGAGTTGGGGGCTCAACTGAAAGGTAGGGCCTCCAGGGTGGCGTTCTCTGGGCTGCTGCCTGTGCCCAGGACCGATTGGGTAAAAACAAATGAGACACTCCAGCTAAATGCATGGATGAGGGATTGGTGTAGGGCAGAAGGCTTCATATTCATCGATCATTGGGAGGTCTTCAGGAGGGAGGGTCACCTATTCAAGAGGGATAGGGAGCAGTTGACTGGGAGGGGAACCCATATTTTAGCTGGGAGGTTAGCTGGAGTGTTTCAGAAGTGTTTAAACTAATAGGGAGGGAGGGTGGGGAGAGAGAGGGAACTGGGAGTGGGAGAGAAAGGGATGATAGGGTAACACCAGAAGGTAGAAAGGAATATCCGAGAGCTGAGGGTCTTCAGTGCATGTGCTTTAATGCGAGGAGTTTGACTGGCAAAACAGATGAACTGAAGGCAATAATGTTCACGAGGAGTTTAGAAGTGGTGGCAGTGACCGAGACGTGGTTGAAGGAGGGGCAAGACTGGCAATTGAATATTCCAGGGTATAAGTGTTTTAGGCATGACAGAGTTGGTGTGAGGAGAGGCAGGGGAGTGGCTTTATTAGTTAAGGACAACATCATAGCAGTGCAGAGGGAGGGAGGTATGGATGATTTAGGAATTGAGTCTCTATGGGTGGAGTTGAGGAATACGAAGGGAGTGGTTACTCTGTTGGGTGTTTATTACAGACCGCCCAACAACCCGCGGGCTGCCAAAGAAGGGATATGCAGGAACATTTTAGATAAGTGTAGGAGAAATAGGGTGGTAGTAGTGGGAGATTTCAATTTTCCTGGAGTAGATTGGAGTGTGCCCAGGGCTGTAGGAGTGGACGGGGAGGAATTTGTACAGTGTGTTTTGGTAGGGTCCTTGGAGCAGTATGTGGATGGCCCGACTAGAGATGGGGCTATACTGGATTTGGTTCTGGGAAATGAGCCAGGCCAGGTGGTTGACGTCGAGGTAGGAAGCTAGGTTGTCAAATAGTGATTCACAACTCTGTCTGCCTTTAGGATATTAATGGAACAGGAAAGAGACTGGCCAAAGGGAAGGTATTTAACTGGGGGAAGGGCTTATACGGCCAGAGTAAGGCAAGATTCTTAAAGGATATCGGAACTGGGATAGCTTTGAGGCAGTTGACGAGGTACATGTGGGAGTCTTTCAAGTGGAAAAACTAAACGTCTCTGCCGGAAAGATACGTGCCGGCAAGAGGTAGGATGGGAAAGTGAAGGATTAGAGAACCTTGGCTGGAAACAAATCGTCACCATGGTGGAATTTTCCATTTAGGAAAATTATATTTTGATATAGGAAATATTTAAAATAGGATAATGGATTTGCTACTATATAGTTATGACGGCGGTGCAGGCTCGTTGGGCCGAAAGGAGCCTGTTTTCCGTGCTGTGTGCTTAAAAAAAAAAATGATTTAGTGATAGAGGTTATACATTTGGACGTTGCTGCAATCAAAGAACTTTTGGGTGATTACTTGTAATGAAAGTTGTGAATGGTGCACAATTGTGCAACTGTGGGTGGTATAGGAAGTGCCCAAATGGCTGCTGTCTCCTGGTGGTGTCAAGTTTCTCATTTCCTTGGAGCTGCACTCATCAAGCAAGTAGAAAGTAATCCATCACAGTCCTAACTTGAACATTGTAGATGGTGGACAAGTTTGGGAATTAGGAAGTGAGTTGCCTGCCACAAGATTCCCAGCTTCTGTCCTCCTCTTACTGCTTATATGCTCATCCGGTTCTGTTTCTAGTCAATGGTAACCCTCAGGGTGTTGGGGGATTTTCAGCAAAGGTACTGCCGTTGAATGTCATGGGAAGATTGATTTTTTTTCTTGTTGGCGATGGTAATTACCTGGCACTTCTATACTTGCCATTTGTTTGCTAAGCTTGAATTTTGTCAAGGTCTTGCTGCAAATGGGTGTGGACTATTGTACTGAATGGGATTCCCAAGAGCATAACACATCATCATTACTGTCAGAAAGTTCCTGGACTGGAGCCTTGTTCCCCACTGAATCATCATCATCTCTCATTCATTCCCCAATATTGTCATTAAGTCCACTTCCTCAAACAGTAGTTTATCATTCAGAATGTTTAAACTACATCATGCAGCACTGGGTCCTGTCCTTGATTTCCAGGGTCATCCAGGAATGCAAAGATAGCACTTTTTTGTATTGCAAGTTGTTGCCAAAAAAAACTTTTTCAGTCTTCTCCATCCTTAGCTCCAATAACAACTGCAAGGAACTCGTTGACTTATTTGGATGACCTCTGTCTGAACAACATTGTTAGCTCTGCCTTTTCTTTCCTTGATCCACCAGGCCAAACTGTTCTAGTCCTGAACCTCCTGAATCTTGCCATACCTTTTACAAGCTCACTTTTTTCTTAAGACCCATTTGTTCCCTCAGCATTAAATAAACTTCTGGTTATTTAACAACTTTCTATCTCCCATGATAACTAATACTTTTAATGGTTCTTTCTGCTTGGGTTCTGTCTCCCTCTCCTTCAAATTTGCTATCGTGATCCCTGTCAAAAAGTTAATCTTTGACCTCTTTAATCTTGCAAACTGCTGCTCTGTCTCCAGTTATTAAACACTTTGTCACCCCTAAAGTAATGCCTATCTTTCCAGAACTTCATTTTGAATCCCTCCAATCAGCAGTGAAAAAAAACACTCATCAAAGTCAGAAGTGACGTACTAAAAGCTGAAGTGAATATTGGTCCCTTGGAAAAGAGGCTGGGGAGTTAATAATAGGAAATGCAGAAATCACTAAGACACTAAATCAATATTTTGCCTGTTTTCAAGGTGGAGGACATAAGTATTATCCCAATAGTAACAGAAAATGCAAAGGAATTGAAAGGGAGGAACTTAGAACTATCATTGTCACTAGGGAAAAGTATTGAGCAAACCACTGGGATTGAAGACATTAGTCTCCAGGGCCTGTTGGTCTACATCCTAGTATCTTAAAGAAAGTGGCATTAGAGATAGCAACCCATTAGTTACAATATTTCAAAAATTTCCTGGATGAGGGAATGGTTTCAGTGGATTGGAAAGTGTTAACATAATGCAATTATTCAAAAAGAAAGGGAAGCAAAATGTAGAAAACTATAAGCCAACTAGTTTAACATCTGTTGTAGGAGAAATTGTTAGAATCCATTATAAAGGAAGTAATAGGTTGCATTTTGACTTTCTAAATGCCCTGCTATTAGAGACAGTGCAGTCTATGAAAGATAAATCCTGTTTGACTAATTTGCTTGAGTTTTTCAAAGATGTAACAAGCAAGGTAGATAATGGAGATCCTGTAGACATAGTTTATCTGGAATTCCAGAAAGCATTTGACAAGGTGTCAAGATGAATACACAAGGTTAGTTCACATGAAATTAGAGGTAATTTATTTTCTTGGATTGTGGACTGGTTATCCAACTGAAAGCAGAGTCAGGATAAATGGGTCTATCTTGGGTTGGCAAAATGTAACTAATGGAATGCTACAGGGTTTGATCCTTGGGCTCTAACTATTTACAACCTATATTAATGACTTACGTGCCAGAAGAGTAGGTTGCATAGCTAAATTTGCAGATGACACTAAAATAGGAGGGACAGTTGCGAAAATAAAATCTACAAATGGATTTGGGTAGGTTAAGTGAGCAGATAGAGTTTAACATGCACAAGTGTGAGGTTATCCATTTTGATTGGAAAAATATAGGGGCAAGTTATTATCTAAATGAAGAGAAATTTTGTACTGCTTTGGTGCAGAGGGATCTGGGTGTTCACATGCATGAATGGCAAAAAAAAAACTAGTTTGCAGGTACAGCAAGTAATAAGGAAGATAAATAGAATCTTGTCATTTATTGCTAAAGGATTAGAGTATAAAAGTAGTGTTGCAGCCCTGGTACAAAGCAATAGCGAGACTGCACTTAGAATACAATTTTGATCCCCTTATTTGAGGAGTAATGTAGTTGCAGTGGAAGCAGTTCAGAAGGGGTTCACTAATTCCAAAGATGAAGGATTTGATTTGAGAGAGATTTGGCAGTTTAGGCTTATACTGAATAGAGGAGAGATAATTGAGATGTGCAAGATGATCGAGGGATCGACAAAGTAGACATGGAGAGAATGTTTCCTCTTGTAGGATAAGATCAAAAAGTCATAGTTTTAGGATAAGGGATAGCAGTTTTAAATCAGATGAGATATTCTCCAGGGTTGTGAGTCTGTGGAATTCACTACCCTGGAGTGTACTGGATGTCAGGACTTTTAGTAATTTTAGGGAAGATGTGGACAGATTTTTAATTCATAATTTGAAGGCTATGGTGAATGAGCAGGTAAGCAGAGTTGAGGCCAAATAACACATGGTTTGTTAAATGGTGGAGTAAGCTCGAGGGATTGAAATGCTTACTCCTGCTTCTAGTTCTCATGATCCTGTGTGACTGTGCCAATGGTGAACTATTATTCTTAAGCTGGAAAAAAACAAAAATGCTGGAAAAGCTAAGCAAACCTGACAACATTTGTAAATGGAGAAACCAGGTTAATGTTTTGAACCAAATTACTTCACTTTGGAATCATTATGTTGTGCTCTCCAAAGATGTTGCCAGACCTGCTGGGTTTTTCTAACACTTTCTCCTTTTATTTCAGATTTCCAGCATAGTAGTCTTTTGTTTTTCATAGAATTCCGACAGGGCAGAAAGAGACCATTTGGCCCATCACGTCTGCACTGACCACAAGCTCACCCAAGCTTTACCCCATATTCCTACATATTTTACCGCTAATCCCTCTAACTGACAGTTCTCAGGACATGAAGAGGTAATTTAGTGTGGCCAATCAACCTAATCTGCACATCTTTGGATAATGGGAGGAAACCGGAGCACTCAGAGGAAACGCACACAAACATGAGGAGAATGTGCAAACTCCATGCAGGCAGTAATCTGAGCTGGAATCAAACCCAGCTCCCTGGAGCTATGAAGCAACAGTGCTAACCACTGTGCTATGAGGCCACCCCAGTTACTTCAGTTCTCCTTAACTGGTTTGTTGTCGTTGACAGCTATTTTCCTCTGTCTATGGATTATTGTCAAAGTGAAGGGGACTGCATGGACCTGTCTGCACTCATCAGTCCAGTAGTAGCAGAGAAACTTGTGTAGTGACTTTACGCCCTGGATCTACTCTTGATTCTCTACTATTTTTAATCTGCATGCTGGACCTTGGAGACATCATTGAAAAACAACTTTAACCTGAAAGAAAGCTGAGTTTGGATTGGGTGTGGAGGTTAAAATTAGATGTTGGAACTATACCAGCATCCAAGCTGCCCACTTTATGTGCGGATGAAGGGGACTAGGAAACAACCACCCAAAAGAGACACATTGTACCTTAAATATATAATGAATCTGTGACTCTCATTGTCCCTTCAGCTTTTCAATATTCACTCTGGTTACATCCAGGTGAAGACTTGGTATAATTGGGAGATTAGTGCCTCCTGGATTATCTGAGCCTTCCTAAAGATCCCTTGAGATTTGGCATCCCAACTCTCATTTATCTTCCCTCCCAGGATTCTGATCTGTTCCCCCACCACTGCCCACCTTCCCCCTCATCCCCCCCACCCCCGTCTTCCATTTTCCTTTCCTCACCGCTTGGATCACTCTGGCATCCTATTTCCCTCTCAAGGCTGCTTCCCACCACTAGGATCTCAGGATTGATAGCTCATTCAAATGATTGTTCATCTTCCTGCTCCTGAATCCATTCCCTCCTGATCACTTACCCTTCAGATAATCAAAAAGGCTTGACTTGTGTGTATGCAAACCAATCAGTGACATCGTATACAAGGTGTGGAATTAAGATTCTACAGCATGTGGGAAGACCCCAAATTGTGAATTCCCCATGTTACTTGGACCCACCATCTCTCCAGACTGCTTTGAGTGGTGTCAGATTCCCAATGTGTATGATAGGAACACCAAGCTCTACCTCCTCTCTTGATCCTGCCACTCTCTAAATTATTGGATTGTTTGTCTTTTAAAACGAGTAGAGATTTCCTCCAACTAAGCATTTGAAAGGTGATGAAATCTACTGCCTGATAGAATGGCAGATTCAGATCCAGTGGGAGACTTCAAACAGTAATTGGATAAACACTTTAAGAGAAAACAATTGCAGAGATATGGGGACTGGGACAAACAGGATTGTAAGAAGCAGCCATGGAGCAAATAATTTTAACAATTTAAAAGTTACAATAATTCCATTTAATGTTTACTCCAACTACATTTCAAAGATAATTCTAATAAGTATTCCAACAAACTTATCATTGCTATATGAAGAGTAAAGAACTTGCTTAATATTGAAAAAAACAATTATGTTAACAGAATAAGTTGTAGTTTCAGTAAACATATTGATAAATGCTGTGATACACTGATGATTACTACACTGTATGAGAGTGTTGACGTACTTCTGGTCTTTCGGGTCCCCGTTCCGGAAGATTGGTGTATTACTACTGACCAGATGGTGCAGGGATTGTGAAGGATTTAGCTTGTATGGAATAGATTCCACTATCAGCTATGTCTCTGTACTCTTCTCTGCCTCATAACATCAGCCAGAGTCTAACAAACTTAAGTGGATCTCTCTTCATCAGTAATAAAACTAGAGACTGTGGAGATGGACGTAACAGTATCCCAGGTAAGGCACTCAGCGAAAAATGCAGGTTTACACATACAACGACCAGCAATAAATCAGAACATGACAGGCTAATAGAAAGAATTCCCATGCATAGTCTTCACAATAGTCCAAAAACCAACATACGCAGCGTATCACAGGGAACTCCCACATAATTTTGGAAATAATCCAAAGATTTACTGACAGCATATATTTACACAGGAGTTCACAATACCAGTGGTAACTCAGAGGGAACTCTCATACATAGTAATAAGAATAACAATCTTAAGAGCTTTAAATAGGAAAGAACACTGACAATAATTCAGATTGTCGCAGCCTGCACCGACAATATTCCTACCTCCATAAATTTATCCTGCTAATCCCTGATATAAAGGAACAACTTAGCATAACTAATAAATCTAAACTGCACATCTTTGGTGTGTGGGAAGAAATTGGAGCATCCGGAGGAAATCCATGCAAGTCACAGAGAGAACATGAAAACTCCACATGTGCAGTCACCCAAGCTGGAATCAAACCCCGGTCCCTGGTGCTGTGAGGCATTAGTGCAAACCACTGTGCCACCGTGCTGTCCAGAAGTATAATACTACAGCAGCACACAGTCCTATAGATTTTATGTTAACATTGCACTGTTTTCACATCTTCATGTTAGAGTTGTAGAGATAATGCTAGCATTTGCAGTATAAATTAAGTGTGACTTTAAACAGATATGTTAAAAGGCAAACAGATCTATGGCTAAAAAAAGAACAGCTTACACTGAGCTTACAATAGATTTATCTCCTCAGTATGCCCCAAAGTATTTAACAGTCTGTTACTTACTACTGGAGCATAGTGGCTGATGTCTTGTACGCAATTCAACAGTCAATTTTTGAACAGCAGGTCTCACAAAAAGCAAATGATACATGGCTAGTTCATTTGCCTTTGATTGAGGGATAAATGGTCACTAATTACCATGCTATCTTACAAAAATAAATGTATAGTGAATTGATAAACAGAAAGTTTTCAAAATGTATTAACACTAAGTAACACCTTAGGACAATTAGCAAGTTTACTACACAGACCTTTTTCCTCAGATTGTGTCTTTCAGCATCTTTGCTTGATTTATTTTGCTTTTAGTCACATGAAAAAACTTGCATTTATTAAATAGAATTGGTTGTAAAAGACTATTTAAATGGTTTGAGACTTCAGGCTCAGAGTATTAATCGCTCTGTGTATTAATGGCTGTTATTCACTTTTCACTGACATTGCTCTTCTGTTAACAGTGGTAATTGAGACTTGTCAACTGTGCAGAATTGATGCGTGTTCCGATTTACAGCTAAATTTATCTAAGCTCTATTAAACAGTTTTACTAATTGCCACAGTAAAATGTTTAATGATTCACTGAGTTGAGCTGTTTTCTATTAACAGCTAACGAGATGGTGTCCAGCCTATCTTTACAGATAGCACTGTATTTCAATGTCGTCTTCTTTCCATTCTGGTGGGTGTCAGAAGTGGCCATGCTCCAACTTAAGGTGAAAATTTGTTCCAAGTGTCTATTGACACCACTATTTCAGCTAATACAATGGAGGCAAGTAAGAATTTTGTCAGGGTTCAAAAGGAGTCTGTTTTACAGCATCATGTTCTATTAATATCTACAGCAACATCTCTTGACAACTGGCATTTGTTCAGAAAATTGCAATGGGATGGGGGGCTTGTCTTTTACAGTTGATGTTTTGATTTGTTTAAGGTCTTTGAGGTTGATAGTGAGTGTTGAGAGAGACAGGTCTAATTTCCATTCTGAATTTTTTAACTGCTGCAACATGGAAGTGGCACTTGGAGGATGGCTATTGCTCAGTAAGGGAAAACTAGTATGAGGAAAACATCAGTTGAGAGAACATTTAGGAGGTTATCAGGAATGGGGGAGGAATTAGATGGGCAATTATTTGATTCTGATTTGATTTGATTTATTATTGTCACATGTATTAGTATATAATGAAAAGTAATGTTTCTTGCATGCTATCCGGACAAAACAGAGCATTCATAGAGAAGGAAACAAAAGAGTGCAGAATGTAATGTTACCATCGTAGCTAGGGTGTAGAGAAAGATCAATTTAGTGCAAGGTAGATCCATTCAAAATTCTGATGGTAGCAGGGAAGAAGCTATTCTTAAGTCAGTTGGTAGATGACTCCAGATTTTTGCATCTTTTTTCCAGCTGAACAAAGTGGAAGAGAGAATGTGCAGGGTGCGTGGAGTTCCTTAATTATGCTGGCTGTTTTGCCGAAGCAGCGAGAATTGTAGACACTTTCCGCTGTCTTGGCAAAGTGATTAGATGAGGGAAGTGATTGGAAAAGGGCCAATTTAGGACTGACAAAGGCATTCAGCATTGCACCTTGTTAACCTAACATTGGAGCTCTTCCTTTTGTCCAACTGAAAACATCGAGTGAGTAGCAATCTAGATATTTTGTATTTTTGCAGTTAACCTGATTGGGATTCTTCTTTCTTCTGATAAATAGATCACCCATTAAATAACATAGAACAGTTACATACTGATTGATTTCTATTTCTTCTCATCCCCTCCCTGGAGCAGTATAGCATGTTGCCAGGGTACTACCAATGGCTGCTGTTGGCAGCTGTGATCATTCTCTCACTGATTGAATGTGTCCGACTTTTCCTAGGCTACATGGGAAACTTACAAGAAAAGGTGAGTGAATTAGCAATATCAATTACCACTGAGGTCAGCATACAAATCAAGCTTTGAATTCTCCAAAAATCATTCTGAAGAGATGGTTTGCTGAATATAAAATGTGAACCACCAATGCGGTTGTCATTTTTAAATGTGAATAAAAACATAACACTGGGAATTCATAAGTTAATTTGGCACAATTTATTAAATAAACCACAATACAAGCATTTTGAAACCAGAGGAATTCATTTTTGGCATTTGGCACAAAGACTTCATCAAATTCATTCTGAATTACTTTGGCAATGGCTTCAGTATAAGGATCCCATTCTGGATCAGAGTTGGTGTTTTTGATTTCAGAATAATCCCTCTTCTAACATCTTCCTCTCCATCCATTCAATTGGATATTTCTTAAATGATACAATGACAGTTTGTGCACAATCTGATGCCACTCAAAGCAGCAAGCAGGGCAGAGAGCCATTCTTTGTGAAGTTTTTTTTCCCCGTTAACTATCCACCTATTCCATTTGGTGCAAACATGATCCCTGAATTACTTGCTGAGACACACATTCAAAGAGTGAACTACAGATGTTAGACCATTCTGGTATAACCAGAACTTGGATGTTATTTCTTTGCAGGATCTGAACATATCCCACATGAATAAGCTGTGTTCTTTACATAGGCTGATTTCACACACTGTCAATCCATTCCTTCACTCCATCCTCATCTATCCAACCTTTACCATGGTTGTGATCAATAATTCTTGCAGGGATTGATTTTTCAGCATGACTTTGTGTTTGAAAATTACCATAGGCTCTAATTTTAATTTGATTCTGTCAGCCATGTAGGCTTGTACCATCATGAATTTTGTCTTCTCGTGTCTTGTGGTTTTCACTAAATCTATTTTTGAGGCTTTCCACTCCACTGTTTGATTGCTAGCCATATCAAAATTCATGTGCCTTTCAGCTATGTTGCCATTGTGGCATAATGGTGACTTGTCACTGTCTGATGAGGAAGTGCTAGAAACTGGTAATTTTGACAATTTGAGTGATCTTGCCTCAAAGCTAGACATTTTCATTCAGTGAAGTGGCTATACCAACAAACTGTTGCTCTGAATTTTTTGTTGGACTTTAGGTTTGATTTGGATCCACTGAAGACATTTATGCACATGGCATTTCTGGTGATGATGATAGCATTCTAATGGTTTGAGAGCCTATTCCAATACATGTTTCTTAATATCAAATCATTGGCTGTTTCCTTTTCTTGTAGTTCATTAAGTCCCGGGTATCTTCATCAGTGTGAGTTCCTTTTTTGCATACTTGCATCAGTTTTTCACTAGCACTGAATTCCCTCGCTAAGACAATTTCTTTTTAATAATTTAGCAAATGTCATGACTTTTAGCTTGAATCCATTCATTTTGTTGGAAGTCTCACTCCTCTTTGTCATTCACCCTATGGAATATGTTGTATGGACATTTCTTAAACTCCTCTACATCTTCTTCGCAACAGCCTATAATGCTTGCTCATTCCTTTGCACTTAGTAATAAGACAATAAAACATATATTTATGGGGGTGAAAAATTAAGGCTGATCACTAATATGAGTCATGGTTGAAAAGTGTGATCGATTTATACATCGAGAACATGCAAAAGCACAATTCTTGGAGCCATAAAAATGGTATTACTTTGTATGTTGACCAACTTAAACACCACAATATACAATGGCTGAAAATGTTTTTCTCTAGCTACTCTGGCAGTGGCTTCTTGGGTAAATGATCCACTTGATGTACCAGGCACCGCAGCAGTTCAAGAAAACAGCTCACCACTATCTTCTTGAGAGCAACAAGGAATGGGCAATAAATGCTGGCCTAGCCAATAATGCCCACATCCTGTAAATGAATTTTTTTTAAATGCACTCTAGTTTAAGGGCTTTATGCCTGTAAGAGGATAGGATTAGGCTCCGCTAACACATTCTCTTTGGATCAATAATTTTCTAATGCTCACAGTGTCACCTCACACATTGAATCTTACATAGCCCCAATGGGTGTGTTTCCCACAGGAACTTCTTGTCCATACCTGGAATCCCTGTGATTTGGGGTGGGAGGGGATGGTGGAATGGGGGTAGGTGATGAAATTAGAAGCCCGCCCATCATATTATAGTGACAAATTAAAGTTGATTAGGCTTGTTAGCAAAAGATAATAAGTAGCCTGGGCAGCAGGCAATGAAGAGCCTGATTTTTGTCCTCAAATGGTTAAAAGGCCAGAAGGAAAGGAGGGGTCACTCTTTGCGATCTGCCCTTTGCCGACTGTGTGGTGACTCTCCCCAACTTAGACTGCACCTTGTCCCCTTCCTTCTTTCCTTCCTGCTCCCTCTCTATGCTCAGTCTTTCCAGCCCAAGACTATGGACATTTTAGCTCTGGGGATCCTCAGCCTTGGGCTCCTGTCTTCAGCATCATGGAAGTTTTCCTGCCACTTGCTGGGATTGATGGAACTACCAGAGGGCAGGATTTCAGCCCTTTATTGCTGTAAAATGGAACCTTAACAGAATTCTGTACCTACAGAGGAAGAAGAGAGAAAGAGATGCGTCATTTGGTAATTTTATTTTGCTCCAAGCACCAAGATGCCATTACCTAACTGGCATTACCCAAAAGCAACACCTTCCCTGATCTCTGCTGAAACTGCTCAGAAACTGAAGGTTAAGAGGAACAACCAAGAATTAGTCAGAAACCAAGGTCAATCCTTTTGTTAGAAAATGCAAGCTCATCCTTAGTGAAGCTAAACAAAATAGGAAGCCTATCAAACAGAATTGTTTTATCCTGTTACGTCTAGTTAAGTCATATTTGTGCAGAGTGTAATAAAGGAAAATGCCCTATATAAAAAACTCAATATACAAATAATGTTAATTAACATCACCAACCATTAACCAACATAAAATGCTACCCTAATTCCATAAACATCTTCTTTTTAAATATAAAAGAAGTCTCACAAAGTTTGAGGGGATGTCTTATTTTAGAGGTATGCTGTTTACTGTGCCTCATAAATTTCAATAATTTTGGTCAAATGAAAATGCTTAAAATAACATAATCAACATCTGGAAGAGAAAATTATGTTGTTTTGAGCATTTTTCCTCAGAAATCGTTATTTAATTCAAATATCCAGCTTTCAAGATTTCTGTCTCTTCAATGTAATCAACGTATGTTGCTTTACAATTGACTTCATTGTTCTTTTTGTAAAGAACAGTATAAATAGTTCTCAGTTTTGCACTTAAACCTGAATAACATTCTTTTCGATCCTGATTGATAAATTAAATTGAATGGCCACTGCACCTTAGGAAGTATATAATATTTGAAAAGGAAGAATTTGCAGGGCAACATGTAGTAGGTTGGGGATTGGCACTGGATAAATTGCTCTTTCAGAGAGCCAGCACAGATATAATGGGCTGAATGGTCTCCTTCTGTGCTGTAATTAATCTGTGATTCTGTATTGGTCTAGGATAGAGTGCACAGAATGTCACTCGAGCTCCAAAGATTACATTATTAGTAAACATTGTATAAGCTAAGCTTGAATTCCTTGGAATATTGAATTTTGAGGGTGATTTGAATAAAGTATTTTTTAAATTTAAAAAAAAGACCTTTTTATTCACTTGTGGGACATGGGCATCGCTGGCTGTCCAGCATTTATTGCCCATCCCGAGTTGCCCTTGTGCAGAGGATAGTTGCAAGTCAACCATTTTGCTGTGATTCTGGAAGCAGACCAGGTAAGGACAGTAGATTTCCTTCCATAAGACGTTCGTGAATTATTGAACCAGATGGATTTTTCTGACAATTGACAATGGTTTCATGGTCATCAATAGATCCTTAATTCCTGATTTTTTTACTGAATTCAAATTCCGCCATTTGCTGTGGCAGGATTCGAACCCAGGTCTCAGAACATTAGCTGAGTTTCTGGTTTAATGTTCTAGCAATAATATCACTCAGCCATCGCCTCCCCATCACTGTAGATAGAGAGAAATGTTTCCATTGCTGGATTGCAAAATCAAGGGACCTAAGCTTAAAGTAAGAGCCAGGTCATTCAAGAGGAAAATTAGGCTCTTTCATGAAAAGATGTGTAAAACCTTCTCCCAGCAGCAGCAGTAGATGTTCGCTCAAATATTCATTTTAAATGTAATATGAATAGATTTTGCTATCCCAGGGTATTAGGGAATGTGGAGCTATGGCAAGCTGATGAGGAAAAGGCACAGACCTGTCAAGATTTCAATGAATGACAGAATGGTGAATGAATTTGTTTGTACATTCCTATTATTAAGCTTTGTTTAAGAACACAAGAACTAGGAGTAGGAGTAGGCCATCTGGCCCATTGAGCCTGCTCTGCCATTCAATAAGGTCATGGCTGATCTTTTCGTGGACTCAGCTCTACTTATCCACCCGTTTCACCATAACCCTTAATTCCTTTACTGTTCAAAGATTTATCTATCCTTGCCTTAAAAACATTCAATGAGGTAGCCTCAACTGCTTCACTGGGCAGGGAATTCATAGATTCACAACCCTTTGTGTGAAGAAGTTCCTCCTTATCTCAGTTTTAAATCTGCTTCCCTTTATTTTGAGGCTATGTCCCCTGGTTCTAGTTTCACCTGCCAGTGGAAACAACTTCTCCGTTTTTATCTATTCCCTCATAATATATGTTTTATAAGATTTCCTCTTATTTTTCTGAATTCCAATGAATATAGCCCCAGTCTACTCAATCTCTCCCCATAATCTCTCAACTCCAGAATCAATCTAGTGAATCTCCTATGCATCCACTGCAGTGCCAGTAAATTCTTTCTCAAGTAAGGAAGCCAAAACTGTACACAGTACTCCAGGTGTGGCCTCACCAGCACCTTATACAGCTGCAACATAACCCTTGCTGCTTTAAACTCCATCCCTCCAACAAAATTCCATTTGTTTCTTAATTATCTGCAGCAGTTGCAAACCAACGAGATTCTTGCACAAGGACACCCAAGTCTGACTGCACAGCAACATGCTATAATTTTTTACCATTTAAATAATAGTCCATTTTGCTGCTATTCCTACCAGAATGGATGGCCTCACATTTAACAATATTGTACTCCATTTGTCAGACATTCGCCCACTCACTTAGACTATCTACATCCCTTTGCAGACTTTCAGCGTTCTCTGCACACTTTGCTTCTCCACCCATCTTAGTGTCATTAGTGTGAATTTTCACACACTGCACTTTGTCCTCAATCCAAATCATCTATGTAAATCATAAAAATTGCATTCCCAACACTGATCCCTGAGATACACCATTAGTCACTGATTACCAACCAGAAAAATACCATTTACCTCCACTCTTTGCTTTCTGTTAGTTAACCAATCCTCTATCCATGCTAATACATGCCTCATAACACTGTGCACCTTTATCTTATGTAGCAGTCTTTGGTGCGGCATCTTGTCAAATGCCTTCTGGAAATCCAGATACACCACATTCACAGGCTCCCCATTGTCCACTGCACATGTAATGTTCACAAAGCATTCCACCAGATTAGTCAAACATGACCTTCCCTTCATGAACCCAGGCTGCACCTTACCAATGGGACAATTTATATCCAGATATCTCGCTATTCTTCCTTGATGATAGATTCAAGTATTTTCCCTATTACAGAAGTTAAACTAACCAGCTATAGTTATCTGCCTTTTGTCTATCTCCTTTTTGAAATAGTGGTGTCATATTTGCTGTTTTCTAATCTGTGGGAAGCATCCCAGAGTCCAGCAAATGTTGGTAAACTACCATTAGTAGTATTTCTCCCGCCATCTCTTTTAGTACCCTGGGATGTATTCCATCAAGTCGAGGAGACTTGTCTACCTTTAGCCCCATTAACTTGCTCAACATTACCTCTTTCGTGATACTGATAGTTTCTTGCCTACCATAGATTTCCGGTCATCAATTTTTGGCATGTTATTTGTGTCTTCCACTGTGAAGACCAACACAAAATGCTTGTTCAATGCGTCACCCATTCTCTTATTTCCAGTTATTACATTTCCCCTTCTCATCCTCTAAAAGACCAATGTTTACTTTCACCACTCTTTATCGTTTTATATATTTGTAGAAACTTTTGCTGTCTGTTTTTATATTCTGAGCTAGTTTATTCTCGTAATCCATCTTGCCTTTCTTTAGAATTTTTTCGTGGCTTTCTGCTGACCTTTAAAGATTTCCCAATCCTCTAGGTTCCCATTAATCTTTGCCACTTTGTGTGCATTTTCTTTTAATTTGGTACTCTCCTTTATTTTCTTAGAATCCATGGCTGATTATTTATTTTTCTATAGTTGTTCCTTAAGATTGTATTATCGTGTTCTGGCTATTAATTCTACCATTTGGATTGTTACCCACAGTTGCCAGAGTTAGCTGGATTTTGGTTGCTGTCCTTTACAATCCAACTGCCGATTATTCTCTTTCTCCTCACCGATCAATCCATCATCATCTTACCCCTGGAGCAGACTGTTCATGTTCTCTACTTAACCTTTCTGGTTTTTGAATTGTTTGCGGCATTCTTGGCCCTAAGGGAAATGACAAACCACTTTGCCACACGTTTCTACCTCCGGCAATTTCAGAAATCGGAACTTACACAACAGTGTAGAAGAGGCCAAGGAAGTGATGTTCAGTACGGGAGAAACTTCATTTCCAATGTTTAGTGAGGGAAGGACATCCAAGTGGATTGAGTCTTCCAATCATTTCAACCATTCAGTGTCAGCCCCACCAGCAATTCCGTGAGGTTGAAGGTCCAGGCTTCTGTGGAATTGTTATCAGGTGAAAGCTTTGTAAAAGGATTGCTGACTCTTAGCTGAACCAAGTTGGGAAAGAATCAAGGTTTTGTGCTGTTAACACGCAGGAAGCTGCCATTATGATTTTGTAAAATAAAATAATGCTAATTTTTATGTGAAAATTAAGGTGAAGTGTTGTTTTGTGTACCCAAATTTTCTTGTTGTACATTGAAAATATTTTCTCAGTTTCCTCCCTTTGTCCTCTCTCTTCCTGTGCCATTCCAGAAGACTATTAAAGTTTGTATAAAAAACTTATCAGTTCAGCTTGATCCTGACCTCTGTTTGTTCACACATTTTCCAGAATGATAATTTGGAGCGAATTTAGCTGTACATATCCTTAATATTTATTTTTAATATCTTAGCACAGAGACATTAGCCACTGTCTCTGCTATACCTCTACTATTAACCTAGTTTTATAGCTTTAAATTAAGGGATGGTAGTTAGGACAGATATCAGATAACATTACAATAGTTTAGGTTAGAGGGTCATTAGATTGGTCATTGCAACATCGAGGGCCGAAGGGCCTGTACTGCGCTGCAATGTTCAATGTTCTAGTCTCCTGGCCTCTGTCTCTGCTGACTTCACCCTCCAACATCACATAGTTTATTTTTAGCATATTGGTGGCAGTCAAAGACGGAAAGCAACTTGAGGATTGTACTACTGCCTGCTTGCAGCTTTCCACCAGCGGATTCCTAAAGCATAAACTGTGCCTTCCCCTAAGGCAGACAAATTAGAGAAACTCTTGGCTTTGTTTCCCACCATACAGGGAAATGGTTTGCCAGTTGAGCCCTGGTCTTTGGGCCAGAGGAGCAATACTGGACCAGGAGTCAAGAGTTCTGCCATGCATATGCCCTGCTCACAGAATGTGAAATTTCAAGTTTAAAAATACTGTTTTGAAACAGTCAACATACTAGCTGTCCTTTTCTCCCTAACACCGTGTATTTCAACCCTAGGCTAGCGGGTGGCTCACATTTTCAATGCTGAGTGTTCCTTGACGTTGCTCAGATATTTATTTAGTCCAAATTTTAATTAATTTTGGACATTCCAAAGGTAGGTGGAAAGCCACAAAGTACATGCACCTGAAAATAACAAGTTATTTTCAGGTAAATTTACCTCTGTCATGAACAAGAATCTGAAATTGAATCTCATCCATTTATAAATTACTGGGATGTTGAGAAGGAAGAGAATAGGAAATTATTAATGGACTATTATAAGACCAATCAACCCAATTACAGGATACAACCTTCAGAGGAACCATGTAGTATTTTCTATTTTTTAGTATCTCTTTGTAACCTATTCTGCTTCTTCAGCTTTTGTACAAATACAAGTATATCAACACACACATACTTAACATCTGAATAATGTAGGCATCCCACACATACATATGCACAACATCATCCTATCTGAACTAACCGAAAACTGAAGCCTTTACCGGAAGATTAATAATGTAGTCAGGGTTTCACACTGATGGAGATTGACCAAACTCACAAACATAATGAATGAGAATCAAGATTACAACTCCCTGGAGGAAGATTAAATGGTGAGCACAATTAGTTATCAGGATGTGAGACATTTGTTCGCTTCAAGGTCCTATTCACAATTAAAAATTTTCTTTTAACAATTTTAATGCTATCAGATATATCAAATGGTACAAGAAATATAACTCACTGTAGCTAGATCAATTATAGAAATAACTGAAATCATTAAACTTAATGTACAAGAAGTGATATAAGTAATTCAAAATGTAAACAGGATAAAATGTCATGGGATTAAACAGACAATGCTGGAAAATCTCAGCAGGTCTGACAGCATCTGTGAAGAAAGAATAGAGTAAGAAGTCTTACGACACCAGGTTAAAGTCCAACAGATTTATTTAATAGTAAATGCCACAAGCTTTCGGAACGCTGATCCTTCGTCAGGTGAGTGGAGAGTTCTGACACTGGCATCTCCACATCCAGAAAGAATAGAGCCAATATTTCAAGTCAGGATGACCCTTCATCAGAGCCCTGACTTGAAACCTTGTCTGGAATTTTACCAGCATGCCCAGCAGGTGAAGCTCACAGAATGGAATTCCCTGTTGGCCTTGGGTAGGATTTTATGAGCCTCGCCCAAGTGAGGTTGTAAAATCCCAGCAATTGTCTCTATTCACTCTCTATAGATGCTGTCAGACCAGCTGAGATTTTCCAGCATTTTTCAGTTTGTGTTTCAGATTCCGCATTCTGCAGTATTTATCTAAAATGTACGGGGATTGATTTTACTCCCTTTGCCCAAGTTTGGATGGTCAATCAATGGGGTATCACTGCCCAATTGTCCCAGTGAGAACCTTGGTCCATTTTGTCTTGTAAATATTCAACCAGTGAGCTCTGAAATAAAGCAAACTTGTTGGCTATGAACTGCTACAATATTTGGGGTGGCACAGTGGTTAGCACTGTTGCCTCATCGCCAGGGGCCTGGGTTCAATTCCGGCTTTGTGGTGTTCAAACAATTTCTGGATGTTCTGGTTTCCTCCCACACTCCAAAGATGCGCAAGTTAGGTTGATTGAGCATGCTAAATTGCCCCTTAGTGTCCCTAAATGTGTAGGTTACAGGGTTTAATGGGGTAAATACATGGGTTTATGGAGATAGGCTCTGTGTAAGAACTCTGTTGGAGAGTTGATGCAGATGTGATGGGCCAAATGGCCTCTTTCAGCACTCTGGCATTTCCAAGTTCTATGTTAATATTGGGCAGCCCAGCCAGCTCTCCCATGGGACATATGATTTTGCACAGCCTGGTTTTGTTGCGGTTGGGGGGCCCCTGCAGATATAAACACAAACTTATCAGTGAACACCTCATCAGCTGGTCCACTATCTGATACCAGGAGGAACAGCAGAGCACATACTCTGCCTCCACATTCCTAAAATGGAATATGAGATCCCACATTCATCGTCAAGACCTGCTTAGCATTTTAAACCGCGATACCACCTAATCCCGGCTGCCCAGCAGTAAGCCCTGAGGAAGGTTGTGGGAAGGAGATGGTAACTCATTCCATATCCTATTCAGGCTGCTCCATTCCCTGTTTCTGTAAGGCAAAAGACCTCAAAATCTACCTCGCAGTTTAAGCTAGAAAGGCTTAGCACGAGAAATTTCCTTAACAAATGAAGTCAGTAAGTGGAACTAGTTTTCAAACTACATTTCTTGAAAAGCTGCCCTTACTATTGTGATTTTTCAGACTGTTATATTTGAGGAAAGGATTTTCCACAGTTTTTCCATTTTTTATGCTTTCTTGGGAAAGCAAATAGGGAAGAACTCTGACTCTATAAATTGGTACAGAGAAGAAACCCGATACTCTACACAGGTAGAGTATCCCACCCTCCCCCCTTAACCTAATAATATAAGTGTGTGGGAAGTTTTTTTTTCTCTCTCCTTAAAGTAAATTAAAGTATCAGGGATGGCAGTGCAGGCAGTCCGTTGCATCTCCTGTAGTATGTATGAGGTGAGGGATGCCAGTAGTGTTCATGCTGATTATACCTGCAGGAAGTGTGCCCATTTGCAGCTCCTTGAGGATCGTGTTAAGGAGCTGGAGCTGGAATTAAAGGAACTCAGGATCATCCGAGAGGTTGAGGAGGATATTGGCAGGAGTGACAAAGAGATAGTCACTCCTAAAAGTGATTCGTGGGTAACTGTTAGGAGGAGGGGTAAGAAGCAATCAGGTAGACAATCCCCTGGGGCTGTTCCCCTCCGAAACAAATTTTCTGTCTTGGAGGCTACAGTTGAGGAAGAATCAACTGGAGATGACCAAAGGGAGCAGGTCTCTGGGGGGGAGCCTGCTGAGAATGCTCAGGTGGGTAGGGGGAATAAGAGATTGGGCCTAGTAATTGGAGACTCCATAGTTAGAGGGACAGATAGGAGAGTAAATAGTAATAAAAGTGACTCAGGGCTGGTGTGTTGCCTCCCAGGTGCTGGAGTCCAGGATGTCACAGATAGGGTTTTTAAGATTCTTAAGGGAGAGGGGAGTCAACCCCAAGTCATAGTTCATGTAGGGACACATGATGTAGGTAGGAAAAGGGAAGGGGATATTAAACAGAAATTTATGGAGTTGGGGTGGAAGCTTAGGGCCAAAACTGGCAGAGTGGTTATCTCTGGACTCTTGCCGGTGCCAAGGGATAGTTTGGAGAAGAATAGAGAGAGGGAATGTTTGAACTCGTGGCTGCGGGGATGGTGCAGGAGGGAGGGGTTCAGGTTCCTGAACAATTGGGAGTCATTCTGGGATAGGTGGGACCTCTACAAGAGAGATGGTCTACACCTGAACCAGAGGGGAACTAATATCTTGGGGGGGAAAATTTGCTAAGGCTATGCAGGGGGCTTTAAACTGATTCGGGGGGGGGTGGGATCCTGAATAGTTGGGGTGCTAAGAGGGATGAGAGTAAGGGGGTCATAGAGGAAAGCCGTAAAACACAGCAGCATACGGGTGGGGTAGGGCATGTTTGAAATGCATTTACTTTAATGCAAGGAGTATTCGCAATAAGGGGGAGGAACTTGCAGCTTGGACCAGTACCTGGAACTTCGATGTTGTGGCCATTTCAGAGGCTTGGGTAGAGCAGGGACAAGAATGGATGTTGCAGGTTCCAGGGTTCAAATGCTTTAGTCGGAGTAGAGAAGGAGGTAGAAGGGGGGGCGGAGTGGCATTATTAGTCAAAGACTGTATCACAGTGACAGAGAAGAAGTTTGATGAGGACTTGTCTGTTGAGGTAGTATGGGATGAGATTAGAAACAGGAAAGGAGAGGTCACCCTGTTGGGAGTCTTTTATAGACCTCCTAAAAGTTCTAGAGAGGTTGAGGAAAGGATTGCAAAGTCAATTCTGGTCAGGAGTGAAAGTAATAGGGTAATTGTTATGGGGACTTTAACTTTACTAATATTGATTGGAATAGCTATAGCTCTAGCTCGTTAGAGGGGTCAGTTTTCGTACAAAGTGTGCAGGAGGGTTTTTGACTCAGTATG